>BSBK01000826.1:0-625000 GCA_027943335.1 Chamaecyparis obtusa | reverse complement strand
TAGGTAATAAGTTGTCTATATTAATGATAAAATATATTTAAAAATTAAGTGAGCACATGATTGATTTTGTTCTCAAATTTATAGTGGGAAAATATTGTTGATGATACATTAAATTTATTTCCACAAGGTGTCAATTTTCTACAATTACAGTAAACCTAGATAACTATATGATTCAATTCTAAAATCAACTTCAAGAACTTAACTATTTTTGAATTGTCCTCTTAAACATGAATTCACCTACTCATATATAGAATGCTAAAATGATAATATCTAACCTTAGTATATAAATGAATTGTAATAGTTGTAGAATTTAGAATCACTACTTAGGAATCTATCAAACTATTAGGATTAAGTAATTTTAGGTGAAAACCATGGTTGCACCATATCTATGGCTCTAAACTAATGTCCTAATAGTACATATGTAGGTATGAAAATTCCCTTTAGGATTTTGAGGTAATAAAGTATAAATGTATGAGAAAATTTAAATTTGAATTGTAGGCAAGGACTATAATCACCACATGATGTAATTATAGGCTCTGGTTTGTGTCATAACAAATCATACACATTTAGCTAGGGTCTCTAATTTCACACTCCCCAAAAACTTATTTTAGTATTTCCCATTTCTCTATGCATAGCACAACTAAACTGATCTTCTTACTGAATATACCAAGAACACTAATAGAAACAAATAAATATATTGACATCAATGAAGAAACCTCGATATTATCACATATATGCAGGATATTCCAACAATCTCCTCCTTTGACATTGATTGAAACATATGATATGAAAAGTAATCAATGAACAAAGAAATTCTATCAACAATACCACCAACAATATCCACAATATTATCTTTCAGAGTCTCTCTAAGAAACCTTCTTTCCCAGAGATCAATCTCACCTCATAAGATAAATTGTACTATTTTTCACATGACTATCTCTCCCACTTTGACATCAATGACAAAGGAATATATATGCAAAACAACCATCTCTTCTAAAACTAAACAACAAATCAATAGGACTAATTACTCCCCATGATTAGTAGTTGTTGCTATAACTAATGAAAAAATTGTTGAGTGTTGATTGGTATAGGATTGATGACAAGAAGATCATTTATTGTGTTATCATTGATGTCAACTATGTACTATGTTGATTGATAGTGAGCTAATTTATGTTTTTCTAATAAATCTACTGTGTAGTGCGTATATGAAGGAGTTGGAGTGTGTGATTGCTGGAGACTCGGGGATGTCTATAAATGATGTATGTATGATCTCTCATGATGAAAATAAGTATGGAGTGAGTTATGATCGATTGAAGAGAAACTAGGAAGACAGGTGGGAAGACAGTGAATAATTTGATTATTCTATCAAATTGGTATAGATCCAAGTGTTGTGGTCATAATATGTTTATCTTTACTAACATATGTTATTGATTCTATGATTGCAAGTTTATTGGTGTATCAAAAATCATAACTTAAAATGAAATAAGATTACTATGTACTAGACAAAAAATATTTTAACATGTTTGAACAGTTGATGTTAGATCGGTGATCAGTGATGATGAAGTCAGTTGCGGTGAATTTTTTCATGATCTAGGTGTCATGGTGATGTGGTATAAAATATTGATAATGATTATTTGATGTTACATTATATGATGTGATCATATTTATCAAGTTTTAGAAGCGCGTTTCAAAATTCAAATAAAGTTTAACTGTTCTTGTGTAAAATCGATGTGTGATGAATCTTGAGGTTGATATGAATTTGTAAATGAAATCTAGATTGGTAATATATTTTAGGGGTTAAGGATTGAGTGGGAATGATTGAAATTCAAATTTAATACATTTTGTAAGTAATCTTAGACTCTAATGAGCATGTAATGTATTTATATGTAAATCAATAAATTATGCAAGTGTAGATCATGGATGTGAAGGTACGGTCAAGTTAAGATTGAAGATTGTCTACATGAGAAGAAGATTTTGTTCTTAATTAGATTTGAATAAGAAGAGGAGAATAGATAAACCTAGATCATTATACTTGTTGAATCCTAATAGGTTCTGCAAGAAAATCCCTTAATCAGTTAGAATTTAATAGGTCTTATTTATAAATCCTTTAACTAGGTGACTCTTTAACTGGGATTTGAAATCCTTTAACAAGGATACTGCTAACAAGGTAAAGCTCTTAATAGGGCTAGAGGTAAATCCCTTAATTGGATGACTCCTAAAAGGGTCCACTCCTAACCAAACATTATTGTAATCTCCTAACAAGGTTAGTCCTTTAACAAGGTGCAATTTAGAAGACTATAGTTTTTTAGTGGTTGCTAATTACCACTATGGTTTTTACCCTTAATTAAGGATTCCATGATAAAAATACTGGTGTCACTTTCTTTCATGTTTGAATGGTATTTTGATTACTTTTTTATTGCATGTATAGTGTAAAGTTGATGAATCTGGTTAATATTGTTGAATGAATTGTGAAAAGTTTCATATCTAATAGATTAATGATTCACCCCCCCTTTCAGTAATCTTGGATCTTATAGTATTAACAATTGGTATCATAGCTCTTGGTCCTCTTTGTTGTAAGCTTAACATCTTGAGGAAAAGATCCAATGATGAAGAAGGAAGGTCTTAAGTTCACAAGGGATAACTACACCATATGAAGTGACTAGATGAATATCTATCTAAAAGGTACGGGGCCATAATTATGGAATCATGTTGAGATCAAATATGTTATTCCTACTAGGACTCTTACTACATATCAATTGAAGGAGAATTAGGAGAATATGAAAGAATCAGAGGCTATACTAAGTACTTTATCAAACACTGGAATATATTGATATATATATGGTTTAAAGACTTCTCACGAGGTTTGGAAAAAGTTTAAACTAATCTATGGTGGAGACAAGCATGTGAAAAAATCTAGGGTAGATAGTCTAAAGGGAAAATATGATGAAATGAAAATGGTTGAAGGAGAAAACATTGCACAATATGGTGAAAAGATAAAAGAAGTTGTTGGTAAGTAAAATGTTGAGGAATCTTCTACCTTCTTATTCCATTAGAGTTTCTTCCATCAATGATTTGGGAACAATAGATAATGTCTCTATTGATGGTTTGATTGGTAAGCTTACTATCTTTGACTTGATTAATTTTGACAATAGTGTTCCTAGAGTTGAAGAATATTTTAAGGGCTCTTTATCATTAGCACCAAAGAAAAAGGGAACATAGATAAGTCATGAATCTTCCTTCATGTCAAGTTATTCACAAATATTAGTCACATCATTAGATTTTATAATCATCAATAAGAAAAATCAAGTACCTGCAACCATTGAGAACTCTTACTCTTGTAGGTCCACATAGATCAGTGTACATATTAGCTCCAAAGGCCCTATCTTTGAATACTCTTTTTTTTAATGTGTTCCTAGTTTTCTTTCTAATCTAATATTCTCCAAATATTGTATTTTTCAATTTGGTAACACTTGGCATGTCTCTCACAATGTTTGGGGAACTGATCTTTATTAGATTATCAAGGTTGATGTTTCCCATTCTCTTGTTCCATTACTAGTATTCATTATTCATTTATAGAGAGCACCAACCTCTATTATTTCTCTTATGATAGTAAAGATTTATGTCTCTTCTACCTCTATAACAAGTCTTCTAGATGTATTCTTGATTTTACAATTTCCTCCTAGAAAGAAGAATTGAAAACCTTTGTTGCCTAACTAACTAACACTCAAAAGACATTTTGTTAATCCTTTCACATAGTAGACATCAATGGATTTATTCTTATGATCAATATAAATGTTTCCCTTACCATATATAGGTGTAGAATTTTCCTTCTTCATAGTTCTCTAGATGCATAAATAACTTTCTATCTCTATTCATGTGATTTGAGTAGCTAGAATCAATGATCCAATATTTATATTCTTCTATCACAAGCATACTAGTAGTATTTTCTTATATCTAACATTCTCTTCATCATTGATGGCCAAAAATAACACCTCATCATTTGAACCATTACCTTCCTCATCCTTTGACTGTAAGGAAACTCAGGTGCGGAAACAGCTTCATACACTAATCTCTAAAGGAAACTATTGTGCAAATTATTTTAAATCCTTACAATTTCAGATTCATTAACTACTTTAACAATGATATTGCAGCCATATACCATGCATACAAAAAATAGAGAATGACACAATGATTTACCCTAGGGAAACCTTTCGGTAAAAACCCCAACACTCCAAAACCTGCACAGTGTATTAATCAAAACTATTACAGTTTACAATACACTTGCAATGCAAGTTCTTTCAGAAGATTTTTCCAACTCTTGAAGACAAATCACGGCAGCATAAAATGTTCCAACAATACACTAACTTCTCCTATCTTCGCAACCCTAAAAATGCTTATATCATGCAATTTCTTTTTTAGGGCAACTTCCAAAGATAGCCGTATTAGGGTTTTACCATAAAATAGGAACCCGAACCCTATGATTGGGGAAGAGTGTACAGTACTCAATTTTATCAGTTGCCACATGTCTTCACCTGTCATTAAATCTTCTAGACATAGCTCTTACGTGTCATAGGAATCATTCATAACCATTTCAGCCATGATCCCCTTACACATAATTCAAGATGTCGACACATCAAGTGGAGTGACACATCAACATGCCAACTAGACATGTACACTCACACTTAATTACATTATTTGCAAGAAATACATTTTACAAAACAAATAATAAGAATAGGAATTATCCAAGTTTGAGACACCTTATTCCTAACATTATCCCACTTGTCGAACACCTTGTAAGAGAAACAGGAGCTAACTGCTATAGGCCAAAAGGCCCATAGACTCCGAACACCATCTGAACTTCTCAGTGCCCACTGGTTTTGTTAATGCATCTACAACATTCTTCACAGTATCTACCTTCTCCAAATTTACCTTTCCATCTTCCACCATATCTCTCACAAAGTGAAACTACACATCAATGTGCTTCATTCTGGCATGAAAAGTCAGATTCTTTGCAAGGCAAATAGCGCTCTGACTATCACACCAAAGAGTAATCTGTTCTGCATCAACACCAACATTAGAACACAATCTCCTAAGCCAAATGGATTCCTTACAAGCATGAGTAGCAGCCATGTACTCAGCTTCTGTAGTGGACAAAGCAACCATAGGTTGTCGCTTACTCATCCAACTAATAGCACCACCAAATATAGTGAACACAAGCACTGGTGGATCTCCTGCTGTTAATATCACCTGCCCAATCTAAATCCACAAACCCATGAATACAAACTAAATGCGGAGATCTAGAAGAGTTACCATGGTAACATATGGAGTAATTTGATGTACCCCTCAAATATCTGAATACTCACATAATTGCATCCCAATGTACCCATCCAGGGCTAGCCATAAACTAACTCAGGACTCCCACTACTTGGGCAATGTCTGGTCTAGTACAGACCATAGCATACATAAGATTGCCAACTGCACTAGCATAAGGTACTCTACTCATGTCCTCCACCTCACTAGGAGATTTTGGACAATTATCTATAGATAACTTTGTTCCCATAGAAACAGGAACACATAGTGATCTACAATCTGCCATGTTGAACCTGTCCAACACAAACTTCACATACTTACTCTGACTCAACCAAAGTTTTTTGTTAGACCTATCTCTACTGATTTCCATACCCAAGATGTACCTTGCTGCCCCAAGATCTTTCATCTCAAACTATGCTGACAACTAAGATTTAAAATTAGAAATCATACCCTTACCCTTCCCAAACAACAACATATCATCAACATATAATGCAACAATAAGAATGCGATCATTTTCAACTCTGAAATAAACACAATGATCTGATTTCGATCTTACAAATCCAATTGACAACACAAAGGTATAAAAATTAAGGTACCACATCCTAAGAGATTGCTTCAAACCATATAGAGATTTATTTAATCTACAAACTAAGGATTCTTTACCTTTAACAATGTAGTGCTTAGGCTATGACATATAAATCTCTTCCTCCAAATCACCATGAAGGAAAGTTGTCTTCACATCCATTTTTTCTATCTCTAAATCATATGATGTAGCAAGAGATAACATAAATCTAATGGATGTCAACTTTGCAACAGGAGAGAATATTTTACCATAATCTATTCCCTCTACTTGTGAATACCCCTTTGCAACCAATCTAGCTTTGTACCTTTCAACACTGCCATCTGCATAGAATTTCTTCTTGAACACCCATTTACAGCCAATAGATTTTCTCCCTTTAGGAAAAGGTACAAGGTCCCAAGTTTTGTTTTTCTCCAATGAAGCCATCTCATCATCCATAGCCTCAATCCAGGAACCTGCATCTTCCATGCCCAAAGCCTCTTTCACAGATCTAGGCTCATCAGTGTTAGTAATCAAAGCAAAAGCACAACTAGAATCTAACATAGAATAACCAAACCTTTCTGGTTTCTTTCTTTCTCTCATGGATCTCCTCAAGGGTTGAGGTTGAGGTTGTTCTTCCTCTTCTTCTAAACTATCAGAGCTGCTAGAGCTCTCCTCATCATTAGGCCCAACATGGTCTCTCTGTTCAGTCTTCTCAGGGGTAGGAGGCAACTGAACAATATCTTTTTCCTTTTTCTTTTTCATCTGGTTGTAGCACAATAGGAGAAGATGTTAGCTCTCTAAAAATAACATTTCTACTATACAACACCTTACCAGTCACAAGATCCCAAAGCTTGTATCCTTTCACACCAACATTGTATCCGATGAAAATACATTTGACAGCTTTGTTTTCCAACTTAGATCTTTTCTCCTTTGGAACATGTGCATAAGCTTCACAACCAAAAACATGAAGATGTCTAATTGAAGGCTTCTTACCAAACCACACCTCCATGGGTGTCTTACCAACAAGAGCTGATGTAGGAGATTTGTTAACCAGATAGCAAGCAGTGGCCACAGCTTTGGCCCAAAACCTTTGTTCTAAACCAGCTCCGCTAAGCATACTCCTAGCCTTCTCCATCAATGTCATATTCATTCTCTCTGCAACTCCATTTTGCTGTGGGGTCTAAGGAGTTGTCTTATGCCTCTCGATACCTTGTTCTTTACAAAACTGTTCAAACTCTGTTGAGCAAAACACACCACCATTGTTAGTTCTCACACACTTAATCTTCTTACTAGTCTGATTCTCTATAAGAGCTTTAAATTCTTTGAACTGACTAAAGACTTGTGTCTTACTTTTAAGGAAATAAATCCAAGTCCTTCTACTGTAATCATCTGTGAAAGATACAAAAAATATAGACTTGGAGATTGAAGGAACTTTTACAAGACCAAATACATCAGAATGAATAAGATCTAAAACATCAGAGGATTTGTGAGAACTAGAGTAAAACTGAACATGATTATGTTTACCATAGACACAGTGTTCACAGAAGTCGAACTTGAGATTGCAATCATTTAACCCCTCAATGAGGTTTTTATTTTTCAGGGTTTTGAGACCCTTTTCACCAATGTGGCCAAATCTCATATGCCACAACATTGTCTTTTCTGCAGGAAGCTTACCTTCCAAAGTGTTTACACTGCCATCGGAACCAATAACCACATACTTCTTCACTGCTCGTTCAGATGGTGAGGATGAAGAACTATTACATAGAGGAATACATGCATCTAGCTGAAATAAGGTACCTCTCCTAGTACCCCTCACAAGCACTATCGATCCTCTCATCATCTTACATCCTTCTTTCGAAAAAACAACCTGCACACCTACATCATTCAGCATATTTATAGATAATAGGTTTTGTGCCAAACTTGGAATGTGCATAACTTCGTTGATTCCCTTTACTCATCCATCAAGAAATCTGATAGTGACCCTTCCGCGTCCAACTATCTTTAGGTGAGAATCATCACCCAAGTACACCTTTCCACCATCGAACTCTTCATATTTTGAGAACTAATTTTGATGAGACGTCATGTGAAAAGAAGCACCTGAGTCTACCAACCACACATCATCAGATGCATGGGCTGCCAAAGCTGCAATAAAAGCATCTCCATATTCTTTCAATTTTTCAGAAGCTGAATATGAGCATTTCTTCTTCTTCTTTGGTTCTTTGCAGTCCTTCCGGAAGTGCCTAGATTTATCACAATTCCAACATTTCACCTTGGACTTTCCAGGAGTCTTAGAACTCCCACAAGATTTAGATCTTCCCTTCTTTGACTTTTTGTCATTTTTCTTTCCTTTGTCGTTGGATCTCCCACAAACAACAAGGGCTTCCTTAGATGAATCTGAAGTCTTTCTTCGCATCTCCTCAGATAGTAGCAAAGACACCACATCATCCATATGGAATGTGACTATAGTACTTCCAAGAGCCATCACAAGATGGTCCCACGAATCCAGCAAGGAACAAAGAAGGGTCATACAATGATCCTCCTCCTCAATCTTGGCACCGGATGATGCCAACTATGCAATCAATAAATTGAATGTGTTGAGATGATCAATTATGGATCCACCTTCCTCCATTCTTAAAGAATACAACTTCTTTCTCAGGAAAAACTTATTCACTAGAGATTTGGCCTGATACACAGACCCAAGCCATTTCCACAAAGAATTTGCAGTAGTCTCATCAAGAACATTCAGAAGAACGGCATCTGCTAGATAGAGTCTGATGAGACCCTTAGCCTTTCGATCCTTGATCTCCCAATTCGCTTGAGATATCACTGTAGGTTTCACATGAAGTGAAGTAGCCTCCCATAGATCGCAATCTTCAAGCATGTCTTCCATCTTGAGTTTCCACAACTTGAAATTAGTGCCATTAAATTTCACCACCTCCATTCTACTGTATGAGGAACTTGCCATCTCAATTTGCAAATAAGATTTAGAATGCTCTACACAAAACTCCCACTCAACTTGAGATTAGCTCAAAAAACCCTACCCAACAACTAGGATCAAAAGTTGATCAGGCTCTGATACCACTTGTAAGGAAACTCAAGTGCAGAAATAGCTTCCTATACTAATCTATAAAGGAAAGTATTGTGCAAATTCTTTTAAATCCTTACAATTTCAGATTCGTTAACTACTTTAACAATGATATTGCAGCCATATACCATGCATACAGAAAATAGAGAATGACACAATGATTTACCCTGGGGAAACCTTTTGGTAAAAACCCCATCACTCCAAAACCTGCACAGTGTATTAATCAAAACTATTACAGTTTACAATACACTTGCAATGCAAGTTCTTTCAGAAGATTTTTCCAACTCTTGAAGACAAATTGCGGCAGCATAAAATGTTCCAACAATACACTAACTTCTCCTATCTTTGCAACCCTAAAAACACTTATATCATGCAGTTCCTTTCTTAGGGCAACTTCCAAAGATAGTCTTATTAGGGTTTTACCATTCTCTAAGAAAATAGGAACCCAAAAAAAAATTTCGGGGTGATGCCCTGAACCCCACGATTGGGGAAGAGTATACAATACTCAATTTTATCAGTTGCCACATGTCTTCACCTGTCATTGAATCTTCTAGACATAGCTCTTACGTGTCATAGGAATCTGTCATAACCGTTTCAGCCATGATCTCCTTACACACAATTCAAGATGCCGACACATCAAGTGGAGTGCACATCAACATGCCAACTAGACATGTACACTCACACTTAATTACATTATTTGCAAGAAATACATTTTACAAAACAAATAATAAGAATAGGAATTATCCAAGGTTGAGACACCTTATTCCTAACATTGACAAATGAGATTCCTTTGTGTAATAATTTTTCCTTTCCTTTTTATTATAAGCTAACATATAATTCCTACTATATTTCTTATAAATTTCATTATTTTCATCAATATTAGGTTTCTTCCTATCCTCTTTTAAAGGAAAATTTAGGATTGTAGTGTCCTACTCTTCCACAATTAAAATATTGAATGATTAACTTACCTTTATATTTATTGAATCTTTTATTTTAGTTGCTAACAAGGTTTTCCTCTTCATCCAAATCAAAATCATATTTTTGGATGCATATTTTTAGTAGCTTTGAAATTGGCATATTTTTCTCCTCAAGTTCTAAAAGATCAACTATAGTGACTGCATTATATAGCTCTTCCAAAGTATACTTTTCCATATATTAACTTTTTTGTAGAGCAATAAAAACATTTTATATGTCTTAGTCATTATCCTTATTACTTATAGTACTACTATATTTTCTTAAAATTTAATTCCACTAGAGCCTATAATAGAATTGACAAATTCATTTACTCGATCTTGACAACCTTTAATGTTCCCATCTTCTAGAATCTTCAATGTTGCAAACTTTTTTCTCAGATTCTACAACATGTTATGCTTCATCTTTTTGTCTCCTTCATAAATATTAGCATTCTTTACCCATTCATCAAATGAAAATTTACAACCCATGACTTTCAACATTTCTAAATCACCCAAACTACTAATAATTGCATTTCTTGTCTTTGCATTATTCTCATAAGCCTTGAACTCGTATGGAATAGTAATTGTACTTGATTATGTAGGAATTCAAATGAGACTTCCTTTTCTCCTTCTAGATGGTGTAGTGTTTTTTTATCAAACATAGGTTCTTTGGTGCTCTATTGACCATCTATTTTGGACATACCTCAATTGGTAAAGCTTTAGTAGATAAACCTTTCTTGGATACCAATTTTTGAACACTATTATGTGCTGAGGGTCGAGGGTGAATAAATACAATAAAAACTTAATAATCATATCAAAAAGATTAATTAATCAAATCAATCATCAATAAAAATAAATCAATAATTTTATACAGACACATACATGAGATTTATGTGGAAAATCAAAGATCAAGAAAATAATCATGAGAAATGTACTCACCATATACAAATATATAATTATAATGCTTTAGTCTAAAAGCCAAGGAAAAGACTATGCCTACTAGTTTAGGAACACTAGCAAGGATTTCACTAATCCTCAATAAAAAAGTACAAATATATTTCCAAAGGAAACACAGTAATCTAGTAGTAAATAAAAATTATATCTATTGATTTGTAGTAGTTACCTACCTTTTTTATTCAACAATATACACATTAGTTCTACCTTGATCCTACAATATTGTCTCCACACTTGACTAACACAATCTTCATAATTGCCTCACTAATACACATCCTCGTCTCATCCTTTTTTGTTAAAATATATAGATTCCATCAGAAACATTAGCATATAAGCATTATTAATACAACATCAACCACCTTGAATTAGAAATACTCCATGAAGTTAACCTTTGGAGATAAATATTACCCTAAATCATCCTAAAATATCTTCTTCATGTAATATAGTCCATCCAAATGCATCAAAACTCCTTCCAATGCTAGACCTAAAAGTAACATGTGAAAATCCATTGAAAATAGGTTATCTATCAACACAAAAATCATCTTTGAATAAAATAACATAATCTAAAGCATAGCATGCAATGGAAAAAGAATCATAAGTCTCTTAGATCTTCCCTTGAATTATGTCTAGACCCATAAGACCCAAATCAAGTTATCCCAATAGGTTGTGTTGGCGAAAGCTAACACAAAGAACAAAATAGTGCATATGACAAAAAAACTCTAGCTGGGAAGCAAGACAAAAATATATCTACTCTAAAACACCGCACAAACCATTTGACCAATCCTTCCAAAATTCATACCCTAAAATCTCATTATAGATCAATGCAAACCATTCTTCAAGCCTACCCAAATTTTACTAATATCCAACCTTATTGTCTGCTAAAGAGAACGTCAAATATTTAATAAAGAATTAGTTCAGGATCTGCACACATGATATTGCAATATTTATAGTATCCAATTATTAAATCTTGAACCACAAGTAGCCATTATCACATGTAGATGAATACGAATGATTCTTCCACAGAGTTATTCAAATACTCTTTCCTATATATCCTTATGTGTCATACTTCTATCTTTCAAACAAATCACAATCTTCCTAATTCATCATTCCTCAAATATTATTCATCAATCAAGGTCTCAAAAACCTCTTAAAATCTTTTTTATCAATTCATGTCTCAGTAACCTCTTCTCACTCTCAACAACCATCTATCTTCATAACAGTATTCCATCTATTCTCAGTATGTTGACATTAAAGAAATAACAAAAATTGATATCAGTAGCAAAACAAATCATAATGCTAACATTTGTCTATCCCTATCTCATGGACTTTGATGGGTGCATGTCATGTCGGTGAGAAAATTTATCCTACTTCTTGAGTTATGTCAATTGTTGAGGAAATTGTTTCCCTTGTTGTGTTGATGGCTCCTACTCCTCGATCAACTTTCCCCTTAATTATTAAGGCCTCCTTCATTGACCTTGTTCATAATCCTCTCAAGGTTATTTTTTATGAAAATTAATGGAGGCTCCACAAAATACTTTCCATGTGCCTCTAAAGATAGAATAGTTATTTTATGTCAAGACGTGGTTGAGAATATTTTATTTTTTAAAAGAAAAGGTTTAAATTATAGTTTTATCCTTCTTTGGTCAATATTTCTAGACTTCAATAAGTAGATCCCTACATATTTGGCTCCTGCAAAAGGGGGTAAGAGAAAATTGTACCCCTATGCTCATGTGTTCTTTTTAATTTATTTTTCCTCTCCTAATGATCATGAATTTTTTTCTTTAGGTGGGAGACTATAAATGAGATTAGCATCCTCTATCCATTTATCCTTGGATGTAATCCTTTAACCCATCAAAGGAGGTTATTCAATATACCAATATTTGTGTAAAAAATCCCTATATTCAACTAATTTTTTATTAAACGTTAACCAATGTGGCTATTAGTAATGCTTTGTGTCAATTGCTTAAGTTGGATCATATACTAGTAATTTCTCTCATACTTCCTTTTCCTATATCATATTGGATATGGATCCCTCAAAGGGTTTATCAGCTGATGCCATTCTCAAGGTGAATAATTTTCCATAGACTTAGGTGATCGATAATTACTGAATTCCTTTTAATGCTAGATATTATATTTCTTTTGGCATTCGACCTCTATTTGTACCCATGGCTCTCATCCAAGATCTTCCTTAACTGGGTGGAAGAATACTCTTTTGAGCGATCTTTTGAGCGATCTTGTCATATGTTGTGTTGACAAAAATGATGGTTCGTATGATTCTATTTACTTTATGCATCTTTCCCTTATAACTTTGACTAAAGGGGATGCCTTGGATGTTGTGTCCTCTTCTACTATTCACAATACTCAATCTCAATTGCAAGAGAACTATCTTTCTCTGTTTGGTTCTCATTAGGATGCGGTCTTTCTGGATAGTTCTTATGGTGCCTCTTTCCCTACTTTAAAAATTGTAGCTTGTGATAATTCAACTTCTTACACTACTTTTTATACAAAGAAAATTCCTTCTTTGAAAATCTTCCCCTCTCTTATGAAAATAAATTTCTAGAATATAATAAGTTAAAATTAACTTACCACCAATACCATTGTCTCACTATCACTTTTAGAACCAAATCAATCCACCCCTCACCTAATATTTAAATATATATTACAGTTCCTATATACAACTTATTATATAAATCTAAACTAAATATTATTTACATCTCCTTGAATTGAATCAATTTACATTCATGTAAAAATATAAAATTGAATCACTCACTTACATACACATTTACATGCATACACACATGAATAATAAATATAACTTGTTTCCAATAGTTGCTTCTTAATTTTTTTTACAATTTCCTCAACCACATGTTTAATATTATATACAGAAAATATAGAGCTAAAGAGACCATAATTTCATAACCCAAGAATGTAAGATACAATTTATGCAATGTTTTTTCAACTGAATACAATAACCTAATATGTATTGTTTACTTATATGGGATTGCTTCCTCGATTGGGCTTAGTAAGCTTTGGGAAGTATGCCATTTCGATCCTTAAGCAATGAAAGTATGCCATTTCGGGTAAGTCTTGTCGGCTGTACAGCCATTTCGATCCTTAAGCACTCTCTTGGTCACTTAATCAGCATGGACGTGATGTGAACGTTTGCTACACTCATGACGCCATAGGATTATTATACCCTTTTCTTTATACAACAGTGCGCTGCTTAAAAGAAGAGAACTCTCCTTAAAAGTGCTGCCTCTTCATTACACCCAATCATAATCTTCTAAAATTCCGTGACAACAAATGCTTTCACAGATTCTGCAATTATGGTTTTCTACTTTAATGGGGCGCGAATCGTTGTCATAATTGTTACAAGATTTTTGCAGTAAAAGAAACAATATCCAGTTATCGGGAGAACAATGATACAGCTGCCTCTGCCTCTTTCTTTTACTCAGGCATTTGTTTGGAGAGGAAGTTGCGGGATCGGCTTAGACAGAAATATCTCCAACATCATTTGCTGAGCTGGTGCATTTCTCCTTTCATTACTTTCATATAAGTGCACGCAAGTTTCAATTATTCACTCCTGCAATTGGAAAATGATTCTTGTATTGTTTGACTCTCTGATTCCTTTTTGAGTCTGTGTACTTGTATTTCCTTAAGAGTTAAATTCTTGAAGTTATTCATGATTCTTTTAAACTGGTTATGAGCGATGGGTGACACTTCATCTCTAGTTGCAAACAACAGAATATTAGATGATCCATCAAAGAATAAAATAACGTCTATCTGTATGTTTTTTTTCTTAGTACTCTTTTTATTTTTTCTCATTTCAATAAAATTCATTTAATAGCTTCTATCACTTTATTTTTAGAAAAATAATTATCTCTCTCTTCTCATGGTAACCAGAAATTAAAAATTGGGAACTTAGACCAGGTCTATGAGCTGTTTGACAGAATGCTGGACAGAAATGCTACGAGGGCTGTTTATAAGTCTTTAGCTTGATGTCTTTGGTTTGACAGAATGCTGGACAGAAATGCTATGAGGGATGTTTATAAGTCTTTGGCTTGACTGGACAATTTTTTTGTTAGAACAATATTCACATTGCAATCTAGGATTTTTTTTTCCGATCATGACTTTTGAAGCCATGTTTAAAGTAAATGTTTCTCAATATGAAATCTGCATTGGGTTTTATCATATCAAGGCTTTTAAGGAACTAAAATGTTTGATTTGGCTATACATTGATATTATAATAGCAATTTAGTTTGAATAGTTAATCTTTCAATGAAAGTAATTAAATTTATCTATTTATACACATATATATTCGTATATACATTAGTCTATATATGTATGTAGTGTAAGAAATTTGTTCTAATACGAATGATTTTGAAAATAAAATTCATATAAATATTTGAATGGGGTGAAAGAAATTCAAATAAATAGAGAATACAACAAAATAGACTTATGTCAAACCTTTCCGTGTGTTAGTTATGTTTATGTAATAATTTGATATGTGTTCACATACACTTTTGGTACCACAATGATGGTTGGTGGAAAATGAGAGTGATTGTGATAAAATGGCTAAGTGTTTTGATGTATAGATTGAGGATGAGATTGAATTTGATGGTTCAGATTGAGAAGTGACGATTAGGGGCCAAGATATACTTGTCTCTCTTAAGCCATGGATGTGTGCCAAGTCCCACAAGAAGATCAAATGAAGAGATAGAAGATACTTTTGAGGGATTTACATGAGAATTTAAAATGATCATTTATAAATATGATGATCGGAGTGGAAATAATGAAATTAAAAATTCATCTTATGTAATTGAGGACAAAAAGCCCATGTGCCTATCTAACAAAGTGTGGGTTCTTTTGAATGAGCTCTTCGTCTTCCCATGTCACGTATTCAATTGGTAGATTGTCCAATTGAATAAGATATTCATTGATTGTTCTAGTCTTCAAATTATTTGCACATATTTGGAGAATAAAAAATGGTTCAAATATGATTATTTCTTCCTTTTCAAGCTTCAGTAATATCTCATTCAAATCTAGTTCCAATTTCAAATCTTCTTTTAACTATGATGTTTGTATGCCTATTACTTCATTAGATTTTGTGCTATGGTTAATGGCTCCTTGAATCTTCAAATTACTTTTTATTGAAGAAGGAAATGGTCCTCCATAACCTAAAATCTAGGTGACACCCTCAACAATGATAAGATGGAAGGAGAAGGATATTCATAGAGTAGTATAAAGGAGACATTTTTATGACCTATAGATAGTAGTGTTACACTACTATTATACTAGTGGTAGCCAATCTAGCCATTGATAAATATTAGAATTTCATAAGTGAAACAATGCAAATACCCTTCAAAACCCTTACCCATTTTATTTCCCATCAGGTTAATGATAGTATCAAGATCCAAATTGCTAAATCTATGAAGGAGCTTGCTTAATTGTTTCCCTTCTACCTGTGTTTCTTGTCTAGTGTTTTTCATCTTTTTGCTTTGCTAGTTTTTTGTCTGGTTCTGGGTGCTGGTTCGATGGGTATATTTTCTATCCAATAATGTCTCTTACTTTAGGTCTCTTTTGGTAAAATGTTATTCCTCAATGTAAGGAGTTTCAAGTCCCTGTTAAAACCTATTTTTTCCTTAATCCAAAAATGATAGTATCAAGAATAAAAATGAATTGAGTCTTAAAATATCGTAATACACTTATCTGAATATTTTAGGTTAAGGATAAAATAGGTTTTAAAGGGGCCCCAAATCCCTTTACAATAAAATTTTGATAGGGTTCCTAATCCATATACAATTGGCTACAAAAGATAGACCCCATGCCTACAAAGACTCCACTAAAGACCAAAAAACAACAACCTACAAACTAAAAATCTAGAAAAGCCTAGTTGTAGAAAGACATAGCCAAAGGCACTAATCCAAAGGTTTTTGATAGGTTTTCCCAACCCAAAATAAGGTTTTTAACAAGGCTTCCTTAACCTCCATGTGGGTTTTGAATATGCTCCCACGAGTGTAACATAAAATTAGCCCTTAACAATGTAATTTTATAAACAAAAAAAATAAAACTTCACTGTCACAAAGACAAAAGAGAGCCTTAACTAAAAATAACTCAAGGCCAAAGAAATCACGCTTAAATGCATAGAGCCACAAAAAAGAAATTTAAAACCAAATCTAAAAAATCTCTACACTATATATTTGCAACAAATGGTCAATAGGGGAGATAGGAGCCAATGCTTGTAGCTCCAAAGGCAACAAAAGTAGAAAAGAAAAAAAACCTTCCATTAACAAAAATAGGTTCTTGAAAGTTAAAAAAAAAAGACCTGGCAAGAAAAAATGTCAAACAAGATAAATAAAGAGAAGAGCATGCAAAAGGTAGCTCCTCCCTAAAGAGATCTTACCATGAGCTTGGTTGACACAAATTGAAACAACAAATATTTGAAAAGACTAAGAAAACTAAAGAGAGTAATTCTAACTTTAAAAGAAAAAAAAAATCCAAGTGGCAACCTCCTCTATTTCAACCATCTAAAGAACCACAACAACCTACTCTATATTGTCATCCTAGTGGTTCACATGATCACAAGAAACTACTAAACATTAAAAAAGCTTACAAATTATGCACACGACACCTGAACATCCAAGAAAAACTTTAAGGGAGGTTTGAAGAGGAACAAGGCATACACCAAAGAAGAGAGGATGCAAATAAGTAAGCACAACCAAGCCTAAGAGAAAAAATCCTCCATGTCATTCACGCCAAGACCATCAAAAGGGACCTCCACTATTTCACCCCTAACAAGAGAATACGTACCCCAACAAGCCCCCAAGTGAACAAGTGATCATAGTCCATAAATAAATATTCATATTAGATAGTAACACTAGTAGAGATGAATAGATAGACATCCCAAAGGAAAAAGGGCCCCAACTAGGATACCCATAAGGAATCCACCTCAATATGAGTTACAATGCAACAACCCAACCATGAATCTGAAATAGTGGACATGGTTATCTCACCATAGACAACTTCAAAACTCAAGAGGGTGAATAGAGGCTCCACAACTCATGCCTATATTGTAATCAACCTTTTGACCAAAATAGAACCGGGATATCCTAATACAAATAAAATCCTAGAACAAACACCAAAAACTAGAAACCACCTATCATTGAATCCCTACGTGCACAAAAATAAAGGGTATAAAAGTCTCAAACACATACTCCAAATAGTCATCAAAAATGAAAAAATCTAGCTAAGAAATAGGATTATCCTCACGTGGCCACAAGAAAAACTCAACAAATTTGATCACACCATAGAAGGACCGTAGATAGGAGGGACCACAACCAAAAACAAAAAAATTGTGGAGAAGACCAAACCAAAAATGTATATATAAATCTCTCATGAAGAGGCACAATAGAGAAAACAAGGGCCTCCAAAACCTTCCACATCCATACAAAACCAATAGGAAATGCTAGATCTTCATCATTATCATTAGTTCCATCTTCCTCTACACTCCCAGTGTTTCAAACCTCACCTATTCTCTTGTTCCCCCTCACCATTCCCACCTTTTATTTCTTATAAAGATAGGAGCACGACCACTAACAATAACTTGAGGTGAACTATGGATCTTTTGTATATTCTCTAAAAATTCTTGGGCCACTACACTTCCTATAAAATGATGCACTAATGCAATGAAATGAACATATTTAGGGAGGAAATTCACTATTAATAGGATGATATTCATACCTTAAGATCTTGAAAGGAACTTAATGAAATCCTTGGAGGCATCTTTCCACTATTGGCTATGACTAATAAATGGATATAATTTAGACATAGTGTCTTAGTTTTCTTCCATTTTTTTCTTTGACAAACCAAAAGTTTAGCCCGAATTTTTTTAATCTCCCATTGTTTACCTTCCCAAAAAGATCTTTCTTAGTAGGAGGATGTCTTCAAAAATCATGAATGACCATATAGTGGACTCTCATGAAGTTTAGTGAGGGGTCTTTTATTTGAAGTATAATTCTTGCATAGGCATAATTTCTCTTCATACCAAAAATCCTCTCCCTTCCAAAAAACCTTATCTACTAAATTACTTGGACCATTTGTAATTATGGTAGATGCTTTATCTACTAACCCATATTTGTTTCTCTTTAGGATATAATCTCTATTCCAAACAATATTTTAGGTTATCATGACATATCTTAACTTTGAAGTCTCTTTCTAGTAGCCTGTATGGCCTTCATTGTTTGACTGCATAAAAAATAGCTAGAATCTCCTCATAAATTGGCTTCAGTTTATTCTTAGCTTCAATTGATGGTAGTCGAATATAATGGGTGTACCCTTTTAAATTAGAATTTCACAAATATCTTTACCTAGAGTGTAACATTCCAAAATAAAATATTTGGTGGTTTTGAATAGCAAGAACCATAGTAGTACCCTTGGCCTTCTTTAATTTCTCAAATGTTGCCTTAGCTAATAGTAGACACTGTTGGTGTCCAAAATGATGCTTATGCTCTAATAGGCTGCTATTATACCCTCAGATAGATTTTAGGGGTGGTTAGCTCCAAAATGTAATGAGGTCTTAGGATAACTGGACCAACTCTAGGGACAAGACTACCCTCTTCTGCTTCTAGCTTTGCAAAACCAAGGTGGGTGCACCCAACCCAATATAAACTATACTTCACACACTAAAGACTGGGTTTGAATAACAGATAAATGGATAGCAAGAAAGTATTGAATGTCAACCAGACACTCATTGACTCTCCATTGCTATGGGGTGGAACCTTACACAACCAAAATACTACCAACTTAAGGAATGGTTCTTAATTTATGTGTTTGAATCATAACAACCAATCAGGACATGTCAACAAAGAAATACTTATCTAGGCCAGTGCCTCATCCATTGGCCAAGGTTTCTTAGACAAAATACACACACACACCAGAATGTATCTAAGATTCAAAGCCATAAACACATTTACAATCTCCTCTACTACTTACAGAATATCCCTACATAGACAAGAGATAAATCTAGGTCCCATCTAAAGCATCATTTAATCTAGTCCTGGATTAGAACTCAAAAATGAAGACCTATACATAAAAAGGTTATGCAGTGAACTGGAAAGTTCAAAATTCATCTACGTTGACACAAGGGAGAGATGAGAATCAAGTGCCTGCATTAAGTGTCAGGAATCCTCAAGTGCATACAATCCATCCAAAGGAACCTTGCTTGCAAACTGCAACTTCGACCTACAACTTTCTTTCAATTGCCAAAAAATCCAGACAAGTCATTACAATTCAGACTGGCAGAAGACTCACAACCCAAAAGTTTGAAAATCTAACTCCCAATGCCCTCGAAAATGATCACAGAAATCCCTTTATACCAGGGTTACAAAGCAAGCACAATGATTATTTCCAACTCAAAAATTCAAATCTACCTAACCCCACCGAGGAATTAACACAGACATGACAGGGGTCAAGCCACAGCAATTGACAATCCATTCTGCCCACTCCGACCACTCAAAAATTGAATTTTGGTACCTCCTACCACAAAAAACACTCAGCAAGTTCAAACAGTCACCATGCATTTTGTGGGCTTGTGCTTTTAACCATCCAACACCTCGGGTTAACTCCGCAATGGTGACGCCAAACAGTTGTCACATGATCGCATAGCCCAGAAATGGGCTATGCGAACATGTGACATGCCATTTCCCACTACCACCGACGCTGCCGCTTGTCACAAAAGAGTTTCTCGCATGTTCGCAAGCCAAAAAATTGGCTCACGCAAACATGCGACAAGCCGCTACCATGCACCCTGCCGGCTGTCATGTCACCGCCGAGATACCCTGACCTGGGCCCGCATTCAAAATTATCATCCCACTAGATTAGACCAACCGGAGATCACTACGACACCACCTGCCAACGTGACCACCAATAAATACAGATGGGCCCCAGCACACGTGGCACCCTGTCGCATGATCGCATAGCCCAAAAATGGGCTATGCGAACATGCGACAACCCGCGAACATTAACCGCCACTGTAACCGCCACCACATGGATTCAACAGCAAGGGGCCTTTCGCATGATCACATGCAGTGGAAATGGCCCTTGCGATCATGCGACAAGGCCATGAGACCGTCACATCAGTCACTCATCGGCCAATAGAACACTGCCACTTAGCATCTGGAAGATGCCCCATCACCTGCTACCGGGCCCCAAGGACACGTGGCAAGCGGTCGCATGATCACATAGCCAAAAATTGGGCTATGTGATCATGTGACAACCAACCCCAGGTTGCCACATCATCACCTCGGACCAACCAAATAGCAACCACCAACTGCTAAGAACCGGGACCCATGTGGATAGATGGCAAGCGGTCGCATGATCGCATGTCAGAAAAGTCTGACATGCGGCCATGCAACAACCAATAAGAACATGCCCCCTGCCACCCCTTTGACACCGGGCCCACTTCACCAAAGAAACTCTTGGAACATAAAAAATCAACGGTAGGCGCATGATCGCATGGGGAAAGAATATTCCATGCGATCACACGCCAACCGTTGATCTCCTCCCTCTGCCGCTTTCAAGAAACTAGCCCCACATCGTCGCACTTGTGCACCTAAGACAAAGTAGACCACCAGGCAGCTAAACAGGATTGGGACCCACATGGCTCGCTGGCAAGCGGTCGCATGATCGCATGTCAGAAAAGTCTGACATGCGGCCATGCAACAACCAATCAGCAAGAGTCTAGACCCACCATCCAGTCAAACTTGCACAGTTAAGACCAAGGTCGAAAACACACAAAGTTTTCAGCACCAAAAGACAAGTGCACAAAGCTGGAAGCAAAGGTCAAAAACAACGAGGGTTTTCGGCAAAAGATCAAAAACACACAGGAATATCGACAGACCGAAAGATAGCAAGGAAGCCAAAAACATCACGGGTTTTTGAAAACACTATGGGTTTTCGACACTGTGGTAGATTTTAACGTTTGTTTCCTATGGACCTTAGGACTTGAATAACTTTCTGGGTTTTGTGATTCAGGAAAAGCGATTTGGACTGAAGCAAGGCGACAACATTGAAGAGCACGGGGCAGGACACTTAACAAAAACATTGCAGGGAACAGACCAATTTCACAAGATTTTGCAATGACTAGAAAACGGACTAACAGAGACCATAAAATGTCCTTATATAAATAGATAAATAATTTATTTATTTAATTACTTAATAAAAATATTTAATTAATTTAGTAACCTTTTCTCTATTATTTAAATAAATACTTTTATTTTATTCATGAGTCTTTTCTAACCTATAATTAAATAAATATTTATTTATGTAATTATCTAATTTTTTACTTTCCCCTTTGTACTATTAATAGAATATATACTGTGTACATGTATTTAATTAATTCATTATCCTTGGTAATGTGGGAAAATAGAGTTTTCTAGTTTGTATGGAAAACTAGGGAGCTAGATCAATTTTTAATTACACTAGAAGGAGAATGATCCACTAGGCTCAAGATGGTTCAAGCACTAAGTATATTCAGTGGTCCTTCTCTATGAAGCACTATGATTATAAAATTGCAAATGATGAATGAATGAACTAATGATGGATTCAATGGTCCTTTTCTCTTTTGTATGTTCAAGTACTAGGATTGAGAAAGGGGGATTTATAATCAAGAAGAACAAGTAGAGTCCTACAAATTGAGCTTTCATAGATACAAAAATGTACGGTCAATGTCACTTTTCCAGAAAGTGATTGACACTATTCTAATGAAATTTTTGAGGAAGGCTCTAAGTAGTATTTTATTCTTGAAAATTCAACTTCATTTGCATCTCTGACTACTAGATCAAGGGTACTCCAAAAAACATTGACCTCATAATTTTTAACCAAATTTTAGATAGTGGTTCCTTTCTATGTTCTCTAAATCTAGATCTATAACCCTTATCTACATATTTGTCCTAAGGTTCTCTATAATTTTCATATTAAAACCTATAAATTTATCATTCTTAGCGCTAGATATAACATTCAAAATCCACCCAATCAATCCATGATTTTTTTTCTCAATGGAATCCTCTAACCTCCAACCTTGTGCTTAAGCACCTATGTTCTTTCATAAACCTGCATTTTGCATAGGGCATCTAGAAAGAGAAAAATAATAGAATATTTAGAGAGATATATCTATCCTTTGATATAGTATTTGGAAGATTTTTGGAGCTATTATTGAGAAAAATAATAATGTAAATGTTCCTAGTTATTCAAGGGGGAGGACCGGTTGCAATGACTATCATTATTGGGTGGTTGCTAATTGGAAAATTTAGATGGATATCTCTAAGGCACCTAATCTTTCGAATAATCCATGAGATGGTTGTATTTGGATACCTCCATAATTTGGATGGGTTAAACTCAAATTTGACGGGGTGGCCAAGGGAAACCCTATGCCGACAGGGTGTGGAGGAGCATTAAGAGATGAAAATAGTGTTCTTATAGTGGAAGTGTCTCTCCCAATGGGCATTTAGACTAATCACCTTGCCAAAGTCATAGGGGTTTATCAGGGTCTTATGTTGTACTTGAATGTAAGAAGGAATGGGTAGAAGGTGACACTAACAACATTATAAACTACCTCAAGGGTAAACAAAAGGCATCTTCATTTGAAGTGTTATATCTCCCATATCTATCATGAGGTAAACTTTGATACTGACTAGTTTGCAAATAAGGGAGTTGGGAGTGAGTGTCACTCCACATGGTGGGGTCAAGACACATTGGAGTCTGAGATCAACATGTTTTTACTCTGTGATAGGATGATGATAGCGATAAGTGGATTTACATTAAATTAAATGATGGAATTTAAAATTGAAAAGAAATCTGGTATCATTACTAGGTGAGGTACTATTTCCAAAGTCATGACTCATTTGTTTAGCACTCAAAATAATCATATCAATAAATCACCACATGGATTTTGGGTGTTTCTTACCCTATCTTTGATTTTTTTTTCCTCTACTCTATCTACAAGTTGAGTTTGTTTCAGAGTTGTGGTAAATATTGGAGAAGATCGGAGGAGAGTGGATTCTCTTGATTGTGCTAAGCTCAAGACAAAACACAAAGTGTGGAACATTTTGTAGGATGACAGTCTTATACCTTACTTGGAGCGACTCCATGACTGGGCCCCAAAAATCACAAAGCACTTTGATAGGGGATGGAAAGATGCTAACATTGTCCTATTTGGAAGGAAGGTTTCTATTGATGCTCAAGAATATGATAGATGAAGTCACTGGCCTGTCAACAGAAGGGTTGAAGTTTTATCGAGACCAAAAATATTTAGACCAAGCTATCCAGAGGTTTCCAAAAATAGAGGAAGAGAAGGAAAAATCGGAGAATAAGGAGAAGAAAATTGGCTACTTTGACCCGTCCAAGACTAAGCTGGTATGGAACTAGGTACTCAAGGTTATAATAGATTATTTAACTCTTTATGGTTATTTTACAGGATATTTTGGACATCATTTCATTTTATTGAATCATTTTTTCATGGTGTGAGGGTTTCTCTTCCATTTTACCTATGGTTTTCCCTTAAATAGATAGCTTTAAACACCATAAGAAAAACCTTGCTCGCTCCCTCAAATCCTTTCATGATGTCAGAAGATAATGGTACCAGTGTGGGGGGGATAGATATTGAAACTGAAGAGGAGTATGAGATAGATTATGAGGAGAAAGATGTTAAGCCTTCCTCAAAAGTAAATAAAATAACTCAATCTAAGGTGAAAATGGGTAAGAATAGGAGAGAGAAAGATATGGAGCTTGAGGAGGAAGATTATATCCCCTCTATTGAAATTAAAACAAATTTTATATATAAATCATGGGTGGGAACTTCTAGAAAGGAAAAGGAGAAATAAGTGGTGTTGAAACCCCAAGGTAAAAAAGAACCTTTTGTTCCTAGCCCTGATGTTAATGGTCCAGTGGTTAAGTGTGCGTCTGGAAAAGGAAAGGATAAATTGCTAGAACAAGAAAATAATAAGGAACTGTGGGTTGAAATCTGAGTCACCTTGTCCCCTGTCGCCATCATGACTCTGCTACCTAAGGATGACACCCATAGGGAGGACAATGTTGAGTCTTTATTGGATTTAAGACCTAATTCTAGGTATTTCAAGATAGATCATGAAGATTATTTTTATGGTCAAGGTATGGCCAGGGAAAATGCAATTTATTCTTTCTCTCATTTTAAATGGATATGGCATGAAATTAAGGAGATGAAAATCAAACAAAGAGCTTTGAGAAGAAAAATCAAAGAACTCAAAAAATTGGTTGTAGGAGAGACTAAAGATGGCACTCTTAGGGTTACTACTGATAGTGGTGTTGAATTAGGGAAGAATGTTTGGACTTATCAACTATTGAAGGATTTAAGAAGACAACTGATTATCTAGAGAAATTGAAAAATGATAATGAGAATAAGTTTTCTCTGATGGAGGATAAAGTAAAGAGTGGAAAATATCTCCTTCATATGGTGATGACCTGCAACCTTAAAAGTATCAAAATTATAGTAGATTCAATGAAAAAATTGGTGAAAAACCTTGACACTTGATGCATCAGGAAAATAGATCTTCCAGGTGGAGTAGGACAAGGACAAGATGCCCTCAATCCCAGTGAAAGGACTAGGGGAAAGTTTCAAATAGAAAAGATGAGGACTCACTCTTAGATCACAGGGACTTGAATAAGGTGAAAATGGAAATGACCCAATTGGAGTTTGAGGTGTCTAAAGCATTAAAGGACTTGGCTTAGTTTTCTCTCTATTTTTCTTGTTATTTCCTATTTAGTTAGTTGCTTCTTTCTTTTTGCGGGTATTAGGCTACCTTTTTTATGTTTATCTTAAGGCAATCATTTTTTCTTTAGGGCATGTCTTGCCTCCAAAATATAGTTGGTGCATATTGATATCTTAAATTTCTCTTTTTGTTAAAGGGTTTTGGGTCCTTTCAAAACCTGCTTTTATCATAATAAAAACATTCAAAATGCACCTATTGTACATTAACTATGGGTGAACTAGGAGGAGTGGGAGTGGGAGGATTTTCAAACTTGAAGGTGGGCAAGAGTTCTAGTTCGTAGGCTGCAGGATCCTCTAGAGATGTTATCCCTGCAGAGCAAGCCTCTACGGACCCAGAGAAAAAGGATGGGGTCTGACGAGAAAAGTAGAAAGACCCAGGTAAGGATGCTGGAGTGGGGGACGAGATTCCTCCCTCATCTCCCATAGTCACGAAGACCCAGGCACACGGTCATAATGGAATAGACTTCAACTGCTAGTGGTCAAATCTCTTTGGAGTAAAATCCACAGGCAAGTCCTCTTTCCCCTCTATTAAGAATTTATCTAATAAGGAAAAAGGAAAATTTTCCATAGAGATTCCCGATGAGCTGGCTAATCACAACATGGCGTCTATGGGTCTAACTCTGGTTGGAAAATTTGTGGGGTCTAGATCTAATATAGATATTGTTAGGATTTTTGCAAAGAGGAAATGGGATCTAAAGGGTCAAGTCCAAGTCATAGCTATGGCTAAGGGATTCCTGTCTTTTGAGTTTTCATGTAAGGAGGATTTGGACAAAATCCTCTGTGCTGATCCTTGGGCCATATGAAAGACTACCTTGGCATTGCAAAAGTGGACACTGAAGCTTGATCTCAATGACTCTTTCTTTTTCCAAGCCTCGGTGTGGTTTAGACTCCCTAAACTTCCTCTGGAATTCTGGTACGAAGATGTCTTCAATGGCATTGCCAACTCCTTCGGTACCCTACTATTGATAGACCCAGTGAAAGTGGCAAGGAGCCACCTAACCCATGCCAGGGTTTGTGTAGGAGTGGAAGAGGGTCAAGACATGCTGGAAGTTATAGAACTTTGATCAAAAATAGGTAGACATGTGCAGAAGCTAGATTACAAAAGTGTCCCTTTTGCTTGTTTCCACTGCAAGAAATCTGGACACAAAGCTAAAGCGTGCCTAGCATTCCAGAACTCAGAGAAAGAAAGGAAAGAAAATACTATTCAAAGAAAGATAAAGTCAGGAAACCAAAATAGCAGTGATAAGGCATGCCCATCAAGGGAGATCACTAAACCTTAGGAGGGCATAGAGGACAACAATAAAAGAGTGTGGAAAAAAGGGAACAATCAGAGATCTCTTCTGAGACCCCAAAAACCAAGGTTGAAAAGGAAAAATCCGTTGAAGCAGAGTTGACTAGACAAGAGAAAGATCCCAAAGACCAGGATAGCCAATAGATAGAAAATATAGTTCTTAGAGAGGAGCTCCCCTCCTTAGAAGGCGTATTCCTAGAAGTCAACATACAACAATATACTATGGAAGAAACCAAGGAAGACAGCTAGGAGGAAGGAGGTGATTCGTGCCCTGGGTCACTCTTTGTCTCCATTGTTCCGGATTCCCTTGAACCATAGCTAGAAGAATGCTTCTCCAGTCCGAAAAGGGACAAGTCAATAGGTTCCCCATCTCTAGAACCCTACCCTTGTCCTAATAAGCAGGACTCAAATAAATTCCTACAAATGGAAGAACTGTTGTTAACTGTCTCCCCTAGGAAGCTAACAAAGATGGAAGAGCTCTTTGCGAAATATAAAGAAGTTAAGGAGGGCAGATCCAAGATTCTAAACAAGAAGAGATCCAATAGAAAAGATCCCTCTTCAGTTTCCCCTACAACAACTCAGAGTAGAAACAAAGCTGATGTAGGGGAAAAATAAAAAACTCCAAGAAGAAAGAGAGCAAGTCAGATCAGGCACGAAGAAGCTAGTAAGAACATTGTGGATGGGACTTAGAAAACCATCCAGGCAGCATGTACCCCCAATAAGAAATGAAAGTCACTTCACGGATCCTCTATGGGCTCAGCTCACACAAGTAGGAAGTAATTAGGCACACATATATGGAACGCAATACTCTATTTCTTTTAACCCAAGAAGCTATAACATAGATGGAAAAGTTAGAGAGAACCAACTTGTGGATCAAAACTAATCTTATACTTGTATTCATCAAAGAGGAAAGAAAGGCCAAGTATTTGGCTTAGGAGAAAAGACAAAACAATATAGGGAGACTTCTTCCTCCTGTATGGTCCAAATTCAATTACAACGGCACGGTCAAAGGGATCGCAGGCCAAATGGATTATGGTGGAACCATCTTTGGTTTTGGTTTCGTTGCAATCTATCCTAACAAGTTTGAAGATCTATGGGCCATCCTTGTTGCGGCCCACACTCATCACATGTCCTGGACTACCAACAAGGTTGCTGATGGGATCGCCAATGAGGCTGTTAGTAAGGAAGCGAAGTTGTGTTGGCACCATGCCGAAGATCTCTCAGGTGATGTGAAGGATTTACCCGATGGGGACAGACTCCAAAGTACAGAGGGAATAATTAAATATAATTATGATTGGAAAGGGGATTTTTGGAGGTGTCATTACATTAATGAAAAGCACTGGAGGCATAGTAAGTTTATTTACTATGCGTCCCCTCTGCATGCTTTCTGGGCTTCCCTTCCCAAGAACAGTAATTACCTTTAAAGGCATAAATCAAGAAAGCCTAGAGCTAAGGCTGATAGAAAGATGGAAAGCATCAAGGTTTTGCATCACCAAAGAGAAACCAAAACCTAGACAATAGTGATGGTGAGGGAAAGACATAGAATGGAGCTAGAGAATGATAGCAAGAAGTGGAAGAATCATACCAAAGTTTGGAGTGCCTTGCAGAAAGGGGAAATAACCACCTTTATAGAAAGAATCCATGGTTGTAGGAAGAAGATCACCAATATCTTCGTTAAAAGTTGGAACAAAGGAAAGGTGGAAATTGAGGGAAAGTCCTTTACTATCACAGAAGAGGTGATTTCCTTGGTCACGGGCATTCCCATTGTTGGGAAAAACTTTTACAGAGATCATAAATTTTTTTATAATGTTGTTAATGATTTTGTTAGAGACGACGATGAGCTAAAGGCAATAGTTAAGAAAGGCACTCACTATCAGCCCACAGGTTTGAAAATGTGTTGGCAGTTCATCCTCAAGGCCCTCATTTCTTACATCACTCTGGACACCAGGTTTAATAGAATTTGTACCTACCATTTTGTCTTGCTGAATCACTTTAGGCATAGAAAGAAGATTTCAATTCCATTTTATCTCTATTCCTCCATAAATGAGAACATCAATGGCTTTCGAGAAAAGAACATTGCTAACCCTACACTGCATGAAGGCTTGCTTCTATTAATTTATGAATTTTTCAAAACCCAAATTTTGGGTAAGGAAATCACGGAGGCCAATGCTAACAACAAAGATTCTAGGTCAAACTACATCCCATCGGGAACCAGTGAGGGAAAACATCTCGAGGATAGTGTGGATAAAGAGGAAGCGACCCTCGAGCTTAGTCAAATTTGAAAAAGCTCTGAAAAAGCAAGACAGAAAGGAAATTACCTCGAATGAGGAATATAAAAACAATGAGGAAGACATGAATACAGATGATGAGGAGGGAAACCCAAAAAAACAAGCCACTAAATTGATGGAACAGGTCACAGAGGAAAACCCCAACTCTATAAGGGATTGCATGGGTCGTCTCTCTATTGATCTCACGATCAACGAAGATAACTCACCCCCTCATAAGCCCCCACCTGGAACTAGCAATGAGGCTCATGATCCTATTCCAGAGGATCCCATAGATGAACAGGGTAACCCCTCTACTCAGTCCCCAATTACGCTTGAGACCTCAAAAGAGAATTCCAAAGGCCAATACCAAAGTCACAACTCCGGTAAAGGGAAAAAGGTATGGAGGAATTTCAATATCAATATAGTGTGCATGGGGATCATAAGGGAGGTTGTCTATCCACAAATCCTAGAGGATACCAATGGTAGAATCCATAAAGAGGAGTTGATTGATCCCGCTTTGGTGGTTCTTAGCGATAAAGCCAGGGAAATGGAGAAGGAATTCCTTAACAACACTAAGAATAGCATGTTGAATCAATTCAGGTCCTTCAAATGGCTCTTCCATGAAATCAATGATCTCAAAGAGAAAATATAGAGTACCGATGGTAGGGATCACAACAATACCGACAGAAAGAAAAGCTTAGAGGAAAGGGTTGAACACCTGGAATCTAAATTGATCAGTCTTGAGGAAACCCTAAAGGGAATTGTTGAGCAAAACTACAACATTCTCAAAGCATCCAATGACCACATCAAGCTTCTTATCAACACAATGGAAGAAAAAATAGACAATGGGGATGAACAGAGCACTATTAAGGAAGAAAAGAAGAAGCCCAGCGAGGGTCCAGGCAAAAGAACCAGAGCCAGTACAAAGAAAAATAAAGATGTTCAAAAAGTTAAAGAGGCAGCAAAGAAAATAAAGGTCCTTGAATATAACGCAACTGCCATGCTCAGGACCCTGACTTAATCTGGTGCCTGTCTCTTTTTTGCTATGTTTTCACATTTCCTTTTCTGTGGATGTTTCATGGCTGGCCTTTCCTTGGCCTATCTTTTACTTTTTATGCTTTAGCTCTATTCTAAACATGTTACTACTACTTTTTATCTTGTTGTGGGTTTCAGGCACCCTGTAAATCCTGTTTTACTTAATCAAAAACATTCAAAATGCACATCAATAGTCATTTTCAACTCAAACATATTTTTTCATATCTACCTTATGCCCATTCCTTTTCAATTAGAATGGAGATTGAGCCAAGTGGATCCACTCTACTTAATGTAGACAATAAGACAAAAAAAGGTTTTGTTCCTAGTTCATATGTGAACATACCTATTCAACCTTTTCACCATTACATGTGATATTTAAAATTGATTAAAATTATATATTAGTATTAAAATTTTATTTAAAATTATTGGCCCCTTAACTCTAATAAAATGTTAATAATTAATAATTTTATTAAAACACGAATTTAAAATGAGGTTTGATTAAAATAGCATAGGAGAGGACCTGAAATCATTATAAAGTTTCCATAAAGGGAAATAGGGAGAATCTCACATGGAGTGAGATTGAAAATAAATAAAGAGAAAAAGTCTTATGAATAGACTAGAAAAAAATACTTAAAGTGGAGAAATATAGCAAGGACTAGTAGGAAAATCAACTATTAAATAGGGAATTCAATCCCTTCATAGCTTTCTACTCCTTTTGTTCCATATCTAATTGTTTCTTGAAGGAGAGAGATTTCACTTTTGAACCCATAATTTGAGCATTATCCAAGGTGATGGGGTTAGAGTGATCCATCAAGTATTTTGGTTTCTTGTGATTGTGATGGAAGGGGCTATCAAGAGCCATAGATAGAGATTCATTTCTCTTCTTCTTATTCTTCTTTTCCTTTTTCTTCTTGACATCCTACTATAATACATGAATAGAAAGTATTGTTTTCTTCATTGAGTTTCTTTAGTAATTAATCAACTCCTTGATATTCTTAATGAGAACCTTTTTAGTTTCATCATAAGTTTCTAGATGAGGGTGCTTGAGTTTGTGCTTTATTATGTTTATTTCTTTTGCAATAACTCTCCAAATCTCAAAGGTCCCTTCTAAAATTCTCATTCCTTCTCACATGTTTTATATCTCTTAATTTATCCATTGTGGGGCATTTACAAAAATCATCTTCTTGAAGATCTAAATTTATTAGTTTAGACCAATGTAATTCATTCATTTTCCATTTAAAAAGATCCTTGTGAGTGTTGAAATTGTTGAATATTTTTTTTATTTTTTTGTTTCAACTTAATGTAGAGCATTCCTTGTGTCTAAATATGCTTAAAAATTGGCACACCCTCTATCTTAAAGGAGGATTATCTATCGGGGAAAGAAGAGGAGATTGATGTGAGACATCATAGTCTATGGAACTGGTCTTCTTAGACAGGTTTAAGTCACAAACTGTAGAAGACTACAAAATTATATTTATTCTATTTCCCACATTAAAATAATATCAGGGCTCTAAATCAAAACTCAAGGGTTACTTGGGAAAAAAATATTTACCTTTTTATTTTTCTTTTGGAGCCTTGATAGAGAGATTAACCATAATGGTTAGGACGTAGATGGTGTTCTTGCAAGAAGTAATCAACTTAATCTCAAGGCCAGGTAAGAAGAAGAGGAAGCATATTCTATGATAAGGAGATTAGAGATAGTGTGCTACATGAGTAATAATGGGTTAACAATATTTAAGTCAGGGTTCTAGAATAGAGTGAGGGAAATATTATAATGGAATATACACCTAATCAAACCCAAATGAAGAGGTATCTTTCCTAACTAAAACAACTTTGTACATGGTTAACTTTCTCCACTATTCTGGAAAAGGGATTCATAGAATCCTTATATTCCACTTAAGTCTTCTTGGATATAAATGAATAATCACTTGGGATTACAGTTTCCATGACAATAATCTTAGTTGAGACATTGAAAAAGGTGCCTCCCCATAGTGACACACCCCTTCTTCAAAGAATTAGAAAACTTTATAGATAGATTTGCATCATGATCTTGCACTGATGAGATATATGTTTTAAAAAAATTAGCGTTTACTATATCCAAGATATCTTAATTATTTTTAAATTCTCATCCACTTAGCACTTGGTTTGAACCAAATAATTATCGCATTTCCCTCTTTGAAGACATGAACAATCTTGTGACAATGAAAGGAATTAAGATTAGTGAATGCCTCATCCATCAAATCTTACACTTGTGAATTAGATTTATCTTTATTTCTTAAAAGTTTGATAGAATTTATTAAGTAACCCTCTATAATGATAATGTGTATACCTTTATTTTTAGAAATTTGCATGCCTCTCTAGACAACCACTACCTCGATAAATTAGAAGGTTTATATTGCCAAATTTAAGGCATAAACAAAATATTTCATGGTTACATATATCTCCACTTCATCCCACCTACCTAGGGTTCCCGCGAGAGGAATTAACAAAGTTAAGTTTCACACAACCTTGGAAAGGAGAAAACCTTAAAAAAAAATTAACCTGGGTTGTAAGATCTATAGGAAAGAAGCCCCACTATTTCATTGAGGGTCAAAGTAAGACACTCTTCATTATTGACATAAAAGAGAGTGATTTTGTGAGGTTTGAACCTTAGTTGTTTGATCTATAGGTTAGAAGCTCCACTATTTCACCAAATGGTCTCCCACTTTAAAAATTTGAGCTTGATAGCAATCTCTACAAGAAAGAAGCCCCACTAGGTAAATAAATTTCCATTTTTGACATGGTACATAGAGACCCTATGAGGTTGGGACCATGGTTATTGGCTCTATAGCCAAGAAGTCCCATTCTTTCACTAAAGGTTCCCCCTTATCAATTGGAAGAAAGTTAAATAAGAAAACCATCATTAAAATTTTATGTAATAAATAGGATAACTATGAAATATCAAATTTAATTGAACTAATCATTTTTAGAGATAGATACAATCTATAATCCAACATGCACATTCATACAAATCAAATTTTCTAATAACATAATAAAAAATGTATATGTTAACATACTGGAATATAAATTTTAAGTAAACATTGAAACTTTACGAAAAACCTAACTTAAAGTTTAACACTCACAATTCAAATTGGATTAACTAGTCCATAGTGAATGCACATTACACAAAAAATCAAGAAATAGATGATAAAGAGATACGTAAATTAACTATCAAAATAGTGTGAATAATTAATTGTTATTCAAAAACTCGGGTCATCAAGGGAGATCACTTCTCCTTTTTAGGTTGTAGGGCTTCCTTCTACTCTATCAATGTTTCATCCTACTCTTGATGTTACACCCTACTGTTGTGGGGTTTCATCTTCAATGTTTGTGGTTGCTACTACTTTTTCCTCCTTTTTCCCTATTCTTACTAGTGTTCTTCTATTTAGTCTACAAGGCTCCTTGGAAAATTGGTGGTGGTCATTGTTGCCCATGATTATGGTGGGGTTATGCTTTCAAGGAATGTGGTTCCCACTTTTGTTAGAGCTATGACCCATGTTTCTTCTACACAACATCCCTCATACAATAATCTTCTATAGAGGAACATGCTTGTCTTGTTCTCAACTAAGGATAAGGTGTTATTTCCTTATTTTTTGGATCCTTTGGTGGTTTTGGGTTAAGTAGTGATTGATAATGAATTTTTCATCTCAAGAAATTATTTTAGTTGCATCTATTTCCACCTATAGTGATCACTTTGTGATCTTCATAAGTGGATTCTTGAGGAATGTGTTGCATTGTTTAAGGGTAAGATGAAGATCTACCCTTGTGCTAAACTTTTTTTTAAAAAAATTCCTATGAAAATATAGTAGATGCTTTAATTGTTGGAGATTGGATGTGGCATTTTCCCCATTTCTCATTTTTTCATCACTCTCCGTTCTTTAACCCTTTAAAGGAATATAGCTACATCTCCTCTATTTGGGTGAGATTTCCTTATGTCCCCTTATTATTATCATGTAAATCTTTGTGTGAGGTGTTTGAAAATTCTTTGGATCAGTTTATGAAGGAGAATTCAGCTACTACTAATTTTTCATATTCTTTTCTCAAATATTGGATGATGATAATTTATCAATAGCTCTTCATAGTGATTTTTTTTAAAAAGTTAATGATCATCCTTGGACTCAAATGATTGATTGCGAGGGTATTTCATTACATTGTAGGTGGTGCTTTGCTATAGGGCTTTTGGCTATTGTCCATTCTTGTGGTTCCCTTATGTTTCCTTCCTTCTCTTGGTGGACTAATTCTCTACCTAACTAGCTTAGAGTGTATTCAGATGATGGTTGTCAATGGGGTTGTTGTTTGACCTCACTCTTTAAATTATGTTGTTGTTTGTTATATTTTTTATCCACTCTCTAATTTGATTGTCATTTTTTTTTATTCTCCTCAAATTTTTTTGACCCTTTTATTACCTCAAATTTTGTTGTGCCCTTAGTTGGGGTAGCTAAAAGTGTTTCTTCTTCTGAAAGGTATTTGAGTCTAAAAGATAGCTCTAGTTGAAAACTTATTCTCAAGTATAAAAAGAATGCACAAAAGATAATTTCAGGTGTTATTCAGACCTAGCCTTGATTACTTCATAAATAAACTTCTTAATTTTTTACTTTATATCAAGGTTTGAACCTTGTCAAAATCCTAACTTATTAAAATTAGAAATCAAAACTTAAAAGCCACCATAAAAAAAACCTTGTCTATAAATGCTAACTATTATAAGCTGATCCATTAACACATTTGGATAACTCATTATTAAATTTCAATAGTTAAAAATGTTCAGTGATGCAGTTAAATACATCCTTAAGAAAAAGAAAATTCATATTCTCCACTTGAAATTACTTTCATCAGAAGTGCATGCTAAAGTGAAACGAATCTCCTTTACTTTGAGGATGCAGGAACCTTTCTTTGCGTGTGGAATGTCTTTGGCTTTGAGACGGCCTATTCTAACAAACAATTACGTCAGTTATTCTTTTCCTTCCACAACTTCATATTAAGTATTTATTTCATGCCGTCTTGTCGATTCTTTACGCATTTCTAGAGCAGAGGAGGACCGGCCATAAATATTCCTCTCTCCAGGCTGAAGAAAATTTGGAATAGGTAGTGACGTATTGCCATTTTCTTACTGATGACGTAAAGCATATGAAAAACCATACTAAAAACGTAACGAATAATAGGATACTATAATTTGGAGTTTAAGAATAGTCTATAGTAAATTTACGATCCAACCTGCTCTAATAACGTTTTTAAGAGCATGCTTGTTCACTGTCACATTGGCTGCAAGAATAAATTAGTAAAAATAAAATTTATTAATTTGTTCTTTTTAAGTTTAATCAGGATAGGGTCTGAATTCAACAAAAGTAACATCAACTCATATGACAGTGGTAAAGGACAGTTTTAAAGGAATTCACCAACAAAAAGAAGCAACTAGAACAACCCGAGACCAAAAACAGGTCTCTCGAGTGGAAATTAGCAGTCTCCATGCATCTCCTCCTTTTTGTAGTCCAGTATTTCTTAGAATTTTGAAGCATTTCTTAGACTTTTCAAAGAGGAAATCGTTTAATCCATCATTTCCTTGCTGAACTTGACCACTTCAGCCAAACTTTTGATTATCTGACTTTGATTCACTCTGACATTACCCAAGGCCCTGAACATTTCCTGCGTTTCCTCATCAAAAGGAATGAGGGCTTTCAGCTCTAAACTTTGATCTATGCTGAGACGACATTTTTACCCGCTGGCACGTTGCTGTCCATTGTCGAAGAGTCGAGTGACTGCTCTTTTTTCATTTTTCTTTATTCATCCAAATTGTTTCCGTCAGGTAATTTTGTTTTAAACATAAATGATTGATTTTTTTTCGTTAGAATAAAGTCATAACCGAATTTTGTGTCGACACTGTGCCGTATTATTTGAGAAGATGTTTCACGAAGACATATATTCTGAAGAAATTAATGATGAATAGGAGATGTGTTGCGTTCCGGATTAATTTTATTTCTATTTTTCAAAACTTTTTTCTTTAACAAATCAGCAGTTTGTAAACTGTTAAAATAGACTATTTTTAGTTTTCAGTTTTAAGTTTAATATGAGTTTTCTTCTTATTCATTGGAAAACAGCTGTTTATAAAGACAGATACTCTTTGTCTACAGCTCAGTTTTCAGCGGATTTTAGTTTAATTCTTCTTGAGTTAATATTGTTTAAATTATCATTATCTTTGACTTGGTAGAGGATCATGTTGCAAGATTTTTATTGTGCAGGTAACAAAGCTAGAGAAATAGTTATCTTCATATAGCTAACAATAACAACTTACCATTTTAGCTTTCACTGTTTATAGACAATTATGATTATTGGAGTATTAAAATGAAGACCATAGTACTATCTCAAAAATTCTGAGAATTAGTGCAGATCACAATACATTGAATGCAGTGACACCAAATCAGTTGCAACAAAGCTTTTTTCAGCATTTAATTTGCATTGGATGTCTCAAGTTTCCTTTGAATTGCTAGTATGACAAAATCAAATTGATGCATGGAAGCTCTACAAATTGTATACCGAGGTATAAACAAAATTAGACTGGTAAGACTTCAAACTTATCGAAGAAAATTTGAAAATTTAAGGATGAAGGAAGCTAAGTCCATTCATGAATTTAATACTAGGACTCAATGTGTTGTGAAGCAGCTTAGGAAGCAAGAGGAAATAGTAATAGAACAAAAAATGTAGAAAAAATTCTAAGACATCTTCCTCCTACATTTGATTCAGTGGTGATAATTATTAAAGAAAGTAGAGATCTAACCACTTTCAAAGTTTTAGAGTCGATCGATTATTGGCAATCTCATGAAGAATACATGGGACCATTTATAAAGAATTTGGGGCAAGCTTTCAGTCTTATGTAAGTGTTGAAAAATAGTCCAAATCTCCTCTTGTTCACACTGTTAAATCTCAAGGTGAATATTTTGCTAAAAATAGAGGATAAAGTAGGAGAAGAGGAAGCGGACAAACTATTGTGGATTGCAGAAGTATCAAGTGCTCATATTGTGAAAGATGTGGACAATATTCATCACAATGTGGAAAAAAGAAAGCTGACTTAAATATATCAAGAACTAATTATAGTAAAGAATCTTTTGAAGTTGTAAAGTATCCAATGTTCTTCACGTGCAATTAGGAAAAAAAAAAACCTAGATAATGTTTAGTTCTCAGATAGCATCTTCACAATTCCCATGAGAGGTAAATCTGATCTCCTGGTCAAATTAGATGATCAAGTTAAATTTGGGGATGATAAAAAGGTTGATGTAATAAGAAAATTTTCCCTTGAAGTCAAGAATGAGCAAGAAAAAATTATCCATATTCATGATATTTTTTGTACGAAAGTTAAAACATAGTCTTTTAAATAATGCGAAGCTTGTTGAAAAAAAAATTGTATTATAGTTTTTGAAGATAATTTTTTGCAAATATTTGATAAATTTCATAATTATCATCTTGTAGAAAAGGCTAATATAAGAGCTCAAATAGATTATTTATCTCATGGTACCTTCCAATATTTTTCTTGCACTCAAATGGACCACGATAATTTTTGGTTATGACATCAAAAATATGATCATCTAAATTTTCAAGGACTAATGTTGTTTTACAAAAGAAATAAGGCGAGATAGATTCTTGCAATTCAATCTAAAGAAGAAGTTTTCAAGGTGTGCATTGGACAAGCATCACTGAGATAGTTTTCTAATGAACAAATATTGCAAGGCAAAATATCCTCTAGCACATGTTTATGGTAACATCGATGGTGACATGCGAGAGATTTCATTGGGTAAGAACCTTTTTTTTTCATTTTATTATTATTATTCTCACTACACTTAGATGTATTTTCTTAAGAATAATTATGAAACCTTTGTGTGCTTTAATGAAAAGTAAAGTGGGTATTATGTCAAGATCCTCATAATAGATATAGGGGGAGACATTAATTTTAATGAGATTTTTATTGTTTGTAATAAGAATTATATACAAATATAACTTACCACCACATATACTCCTCAGTGAAATGGTAATTCTAAAAGAAAGAACTGTACAAAAATTGCTCAAAGTAAAATGAAAACAAAAAAATATTCCAAATAGTTTTTGGGGAGAGGTCATTTCCACAATGCTATATATTCTAAACCAAATTCCTATAAAAGAGTTTTAAAACATCACTCCAAAGGAACCTTGGATTCATCAAAAGGATTCAATTGCCCATCTTTGAGTCTGTGGTTGCTTGGCACGGGTGCATCTTATAGCTCAAAAGTGGTTGAAATTGGACTCCAAATCCTAACTTTGTATCTTTGTGTTATATTCTAATGCTATTAATGGATAAATATTCTATCATCTGAAGAAAAAACAATGGATTACTAAGCGAGAGGTGATATTTTTATGAAGGGTGAGTATATCTGTGGAAAGATGTTCTGCAACAAAATACATCAATAATCATGAGCGTGGAAGATAATATTGGTTTTCCTCTCCCCGTCAGCTCAAGTGGAAGTTCGTGCTTATGTTTCATTCCTTTGAGCTACCCCAATTCTTCTTGTAGTAGAGATTTCAGTGATTATTCACTCCAACATTAACTCTAGAAAGGTATGAAGTTTACTTGATATTTATTAGACGATTAAAAATATAAATTCAGTTGTTAATTTCATGAGGAAGAGATTAAATAGAAGTCACTCACAACCTACCTTATATGTAAAATATATTGATATTGATATTGATATTCCCATTATTTTTCTTTATTCTAATTATTGTACTTATGTAGGTAACAACAAAGATCTCATGGAGAAGTTGCAAGCAAAAATGAAATAGCAATTTGAAATGTTAGATTTGGGGCTCATGTATTGTTTTATTGGTGTTAATGCACAACAAACATCAAAAGGTATATTTACATCCCCCAACAAAGTATGCAACTAATTTATTGAAGAATTTTATAATGATTGCATATAAAGCATTTGTAAATCTCATAGCACGGTGAGAAATCAACCAAAAAAGTTGTAAGTGACAAGGTTAATGTATAGAAGTATTCTTGGTAGCTTCATGTGACTCAAAACAACTAGATTCAATAGTATGTATCTTGTGAGCCTTTTCTCTTGGTTCATGTAGGATCCATGTGGGTCCAATTGACAAGATGCTCAAATAAGTTTGAGGTATGTGAGTGGTACACATAATTTTGGCATTTATGATTCTCTCACTATAATGTTTTAGTTAATTGATTGCATAGATTTTGCTTGGGTTGGTTCACTGAATGATAGAAATCCTACATCTGGTTATTTCTTTTCACTTGGTTCTAGATATGTCTCTTCGAGTAGAAAGAAATATTCAACAATTACTCTTTCCTCAGTACAAACAAATTATGTTGTAGCTACATTAACAAGTTCTCAAGAAATATTGATGAGATGGATATTGGAAAGTCTACATGAGATTTAAGAACATCCAATCACCATTTATTGTGATAACAATAGCACAATTTTCACGACCAAGAGTCTTGTGTTTCAAGATATAAGGCATAGACAAGGACAACGTCCAATCATTGGTAACAATTAAAGTTCAATCATGACTATTTTATGGTAAGTTTTTTTTAATATATATTTTAGAATTAGTTAATGTGTATATGTGCGTGCGTGTGCGTGTGTGTGAATATAAAATTTGAACATTTTTTTGTTAAACTACATAACCATGTTTTGTATTATATATGTGAGAAAATATGATTAAAATTTTAGTTTTAAAAAATTCAAAAGTAGTTTAAATTTATTTTTTAAATTAAAAAAATAATCATATATGTATGAAATAAAATATTATAATAAATCTATTTTTTTTAAAAGTATGTATATTAAGTTTTTCTTATTATGTTATCATTATTTTTATAGTGTTAATTTGGAGTTTAATTTAGGACTTTACATTTTTCTATCGAAGTGCTCCACCATTTAACGAATGGTTCCTTTTTTGCCAATTCATCATTGATTTAAATGTGGCTTATTTCAAATACTTTTCTAGTCTAATTAGGCTTTTACACCATTATCAATTAATATTTATGGATGAGATAGGATTTGGATCTAGGACATTCCATTTCACTATTGGAGTGTTCTACCATTGAACTACTAACCCCTATTGGCCAATTCATCATTGGTCTAACTGTGATTTGATTCCAACAATACGTAGACAAATAGAGTATTGAAATAAGATTTAATTTTATAAATCATTTTTCAAAATGAGATACATTTTATTAAATGTGAATTTAATATTTGTAGAGCATTTTATGGGAGCTAGTAGTCTTAGAGGTGATAGTAAAGCCACCAACTGAAAATTTGTATGAGACTCTAACAAGATAAACAATATAAAATGAACTAGTGCATGTGAGTCCCATCTTGGCATAGGGATGTTATTTCCAAGGAACACTTAATATTTTTTTTAAATTATATTTTTAGTTTATTCTTGGTGATGAATCGCAAAGGTAAATTTTAGCTTGTTAAATCAATTTTTTCAAAAGGTAGAAAATTTATTGAATAGTACACAAGAATATAAACTGTACCGTCCTTTAAATTATAAAATTAGTATCATTTATATATAATTGTTAAATGTTCTTGCATTAAATGATCAATAGAAAAAATGCAAACCTAATATGAAAAAAAAGTACACTAAATCAAGATGCAAAGGCAAAATTAATACTCACTGGTACATATTTGCATACACAATTTAAAAAATTAAAACTATTGAATTCAAAACTAAAAATATGAAGGTTACTACAAGTATATAATAGTATATCTCCTAAATTTATGTACTCAATAAATTTGTGTGTGGTATTAAGACATGACAAAGAGCAAGGTATTGTAGAATTGACTCATATTTACCACATAAAGGTTTTATTATGATATTCTTATCTTTGTATTCTATAATTAATTGTTCTTATATTATAGCTCAAGGTTGTAATATTCTAATTTTCTTATCTTATTTTTATATATATAGAATATTTTATCACTAGAATATTGACAATGAACTATTGTATATATACTATAGTAGTTATCATTGTACATTTATAGTTGCTATATTTTTTAAATGTGGAAGTATTTAATAGAAAGAAGATTGAATGTCCATATCTTATAAAAACATGCTTTAAATATATTGTATAAATTTTAAGATCAATAGTTAAAAGTTTAAGATCAAACTCAAAATAAACTAAATATAATGAAGCTGACTTTATATAGGTAGTGGCTTGATAATTTGATATAATTGACAACTAAGCCACTAGGTATCATATATGTAATGAACTTGGTATTTTATTAAGTTTAAAAATGTTGGGGGAGACATTGGAGTGTAGCTAAGATGACTCTTAAGTATATCAAAAGGCCATTGAGTTATGATCTCCAAATTCAAAATTCAATAAAAAATGGAGTAATTGGATAGAAAATTTAGATTGAGCATGTTATATAGATGATTGGATGTTTTCTTTATGTTATAACTTTAGCTTTAAATCAATATTATTTTATTGGAAGTCTAAGAAACAACATACTATGTCACTTTCTATAATATAGATTTAGTAAAAACTTTTGATGTTTATAGCATACGAGATTGTCTATTATAGAAAACTTATTCATGGATATACTAGAGATGCACTATGGACCCATCTTATTTAATTAGGATAACTAATGCACTCTATCAATAATGAAAAATCTAGTTTTTTAGAGAAAGAATATGGATACTAAGTTTGAACATTAATATACATTTACTCTAGTTTGGTTAATGGACTAATAGATTCATTATAAAAACAAAGGATAAATTTTTTTATAAGACCCCTACAAAAATCATCTTATATTTTATTTTTTCAACCATCACCTATAAATCCATTTTGACCATTGAATGGCATCATGCCCCAAATTAAAATATATGATGGAGATCTTCAAGAAATTATGATGTTATGCAATATAAAATGTACGTCAACTTTGTAAAACTATCTAACGATGATCAAACAAAATAGTATTAGGATATTGCTTTTGAGTAATAATTAGAAAACATAAAGAATTCTTAAAGCCTGCTATCCCATCTTTAATCGATGATGTGAACAACTTCTCTCATCCACCTATTCACCAATATTTTGCATATTACAAATAGTTTAAAACTTAAACATATTATAAAATAAAAATAAAAGATTTATAATAATAAAAATTAATACTCGTTAAAAAATTACAACAGTCAGCTCAGTTGAATAATTAATTATCCGTCTCACACTGATCTCTGAAAGTATATAACTATTTTATTTCTTACAATATTTGTTAGACAATTGTGTCAAGAATGATTATGAATAAAGAATGCTCTTAATCCTTCCACCTGGAAACAATTTTCATATGACAGCGAATTTCCTTTTTCTTTTCTTGCATTGCCAAAGATTCTTTTTTCTCTTTACGAGGGATATAGGTTTGTCTCTTTACAGTAAGTATAGCACCGATAATCAATTATTTTCATTTGATCCTTATAGAATATAGGATTATAATTGATGAGACTATAGAAAGATATTGCTCATGTTAGACAAAGATTTTAAGTTTGAACCCGATTACTTTGAACAATATAATAACAAAGCCCAAAGGCATGGTTCCTTACTAAGAAAAAGATGATCTTTATGGAAAACAAATTTCATTTGTTACATAAACTGTACGCTAATCCCACATAGCTATATAGCTATATAGTGAGAAATCATATAATTTATTTTTAAAAAGTAAGAGATCTCAACTCTAATATATTAAAATATAAAGGAGTATTACATATTAATAAAATCATAGAGACTATAATATTAAACATAGTTCTCTATAGGAGTCAAAGCTTTTTCTATTAAATTTATTTAAGTTTTTATTTTCTAATGGAACACAAGATCTTGCTATTACAAAGAGAAGCAACAACCGCTGCACTGCAAATATGCAAATACTCGCAGTTAACTGATTTTCATCTTCATCTTCAATTTTATCTTCGATCTCCATAATATTTTCACACATGTAGGGCTCAGAGAACAGAATTCAATTACATCATCAATGATGATGTGGACCGCCTCCTGGGTGAGGCTTTGGACAGTCGGGATGTACGTTCTGCTTCAACAGTTTTCTCTGCAACCAAATGTGAAACTATTAAATTATTTTTAATTATAAATTAATGAAAGTATTCTATTCATAAAAAACTATTAAATATTAATAGTTGATTAATCCTCTATAATTTTAGACCAGTTGTTTTTTAAGAATATATATTTTGTTTGAATAAAAAGTTGGCACCTACCTGTTTATTAACCCACTTAGGTTCCTCAGCCGGCCACTTTTCTTTCCGTCCACCATTTATTCCTTCGACCATCAAAGCAAAACTATGAACTTTGGCATGTTGCAACACGTCATTCGTATTCTTCCGTCTTGGTGAATTTTGGAGTGCAATTATCATACCATCGACCTATACAGGCAAAAAAAACCGTTTATCTAATAAATTCTGTGCGTAAGGTTCAACTGTTGTACAGACATTTATGTTTTTAATATTCAGTCATCTATTCTTTATAAATAGATAGTCGTGTTTTGTTTTATAAATATATGATAAAATTTAAAATTTAAAAACTTTAAAAATATGAATAAAGGTTTTTATTTAAATTATAATATTTTGTAAAAATTAATAGTATAAATTAGAATAAATTCAAATAACATAATTTTTAATTTAAAAATATATTAATATAAAATAAAAAAATTTCATGAGAACTTAACAAAATAATTTAAAATAATTTTTTTTTATAAATTATGAAAAAAATTATAAAATCTATTCGTCTCTAAAAAATAGGTCTATAGACTTTAAATGTTCTAGCCAATGATTTCATCAAAAAATATTTTTTACAATTTATAAATTTAAAAAATTTACATAGAAAATATTTTATTTTTAACAAATTAAAAATAATCTAAATGTAATTGGTAGAACTAATTAGTTTTAATCACTAGTTAAAACAAGAAATCCAAAAAATGATGCAATAGTACTTGCTTAGACTATGACAAGTACTAATAAACAATTTATTCATAAGATATTTTCTTCCTAAATCCAACCCAAAATTATTAGAAATCAATCTTTCCCATAACATACATTATTTAGGATTAAAAAACCCGTTTCTAAAGATTACATGTAAATGGATTAAGAAAATAACATGAATTTTTAATAGTCTACGATAACAGGTTGCAAAATTGTTGAATAATACTATAAAAATGAAGAACCAAACCTGATTATCCGAATGAATAACCATTTCTGAAACCCGATTGCCCGTAAGATGCTGCTTGACATCGCTGTCAAAACCAATCTCGGTAGCTTGAGTTTCTGCTGCTCCAAAATTCGTCAATTGCATTATTAGAGCCATACATAGCAGATTGATCAGAGCCATGCATAGGAGATCCATTTTCGTATTCAGTTGTAGAAAGGCTTTCATCCTACTGGAAACTCCTGATAGCAATTTCACACTCGTAATCTTAGAATGTATTGCAGAGACTTCAATCTTCAAATTTATCTCAAACTATCAAAGAGATCTTAAACTTCTGGATGTCGAATATATACATTACTTGCGCCTTAAATATCAATAGATAAGCATCAAGACCTGAGAATTACCATGAATATAAGTTAAGTATAGTTTGTATGCTCAAGTTAAGATTGCCCAAATTATTTTGGTTTATAATAATCTATTATAATGGGGACTGCCACCGGAATCTCCATGTCTTACGCCGTAATTTTTCCCGCCGGCGTCGGATTCCCGTGGGCATTGACCTAGGAAATGGCCCCTGGTCTGCAGTTACGTCAAAACTAGGGTTAACTTTTAACTCACCATGTTAGGTTTTATATTCGCCGACCTATGCTGCTTCTTGATGCAGCGAAGGAAGCACATTCTCATTGCAAGCAAATCGGCGCTAATATAAATCAAAGGCAGAGAGTTCGTTTCACATTCACCGATTATACCGGTTCATTATTTCAGAGGGCTTGGGCAATCGCAGAGAGAGGGATAAAATTTCAAGCCAGGTATGCGTTCTCAGTCAATAAATAATTGCAGAGTAGTATTCAGATTTATCTTTATTGTTCCTGATTTTGCTTTTTTGTTTCTGTTTTCCTGACTATTGTTTCAGAGGTTTTTCATCGAAATCATGCTGTTGATTCGTTCGCTTGCGTTTCTAACAATTTAAGGATTTATAATAAATTCTGTAGGGATTGAGCTTAGGTTTTTTCCTTTTCCTCATCTTAGTGGATTCGTAAGCGAAGATAGAAATGTGAAAATATACTTGAAAATCTAACTCGCATCTATCTGGCTTTAGATTCTGTTGCTATCCAGCTGTATGATTTGTCTATTGCTATTTTAATTTGTTATTTATAGTTGTATCAAACAATTTATTTGTTCTAGTTTTCTTTCTATTCATTTTTGTAAGGGGAAGTCTGTCCTTTTTACTGGCCCTGAAAGGGCATGGGCCACATTTTTGCTTTGTCCTTGAGCACACCTACATTAGGAACATTTTCCAGAAGGGATGAGAGTTTTCTGTCTAGTCGTTGTTTCCACTTTTCTTTTTCCTTTTTTAAGCTGCTTTGTGTACACATTTTTATTACCCTGATATTTTTGATATTTTCATTTTACTATTTCTGTTTCCACTTTTCTTTTTTCTTTTTTCTCTGCTTTGTCTACACATTTTTATTACCCTGATATTTTTGATATTTTCATTTTACTATTTCTGTTTCCACTTTTCCCATCATTATTACCCTTTCATCAGTGAGTACAGGAGTCATAAGGGTTATTTAGGTTTTCAGCGTTGGAAGAGTGAGTGTTGTTGATGCATATTTTTTTTATTAGTAAGGTTTCAGACAAATTCCAATAGGTCTTTGGACCCTTCACACCGGTCTTCCAATGCCTCTCGCATATGAAGTAAACATTTCAATCCACATACCATTTCAGATTACTAAAAGACCCTGCATGCGGTTCAATGTAACATATACTCTCATAGACTCATGTTTTCATCCGCCCTTAAAAGTCCACCTGTTTGTGGTTAAACTATTCTTGCTAGAATCAGTTGGTGAAACTTTAAGATATAATTTATAGTTGCATGCTTTTGCACCTATTTTGTTAGATTAAAAAACGACAGAAATTTCTGTGTAGGTTCTTATTGCTCTGTTTGTCAGTTGATTGCAATGTACTGACCATAGAGATTTGGATTTTCTTATTACCTGGAAAGTATCCAATTTGTTTAACTATTAAATATATTCATCTTTTCTAGCTAGATACTGTTAATCTTGATTTGAATCTACATGGCATATTAAATATTGTCATCTCTTCTAGCTACATAATGTTAATCTTAATTTGAATCTACACGGCATATTATATTTGTAATCAAAGGCTCTTGATGTTACTTCTTATCTTACCTTTGTGTACCATTAATTTTGAAGTTATTTTGAGGGAGGCAATTCTGTTAACAAAGGTCTGATCGTATTACTGTGATAGCGCCAGTTGTATATGTTCCCCTCAAACAACAATATGCAGATGAGTAATTTCTTCAATTGCGGCTGAATCAGAGTATGGGAAAGTTAGTGGAAAATGTTTACTGTTTCCAGCCAATTTGAAAAACTTGTAATCATTTTTTAATTGGGGTGAGCTAACCCTGCAAGCCGTAGTTGGGAGATGGCTGGGGGCATCTTAACCTCGCCCTCAAAACTAGGGGTTCTGCAGGCAGCATTTTATTTTTCCAACTCAATAGGGAGCATTGTGTTTCAATTTTTTCCCAACCATCTTTTATTTTCTGTTTTGAATTTCTGTTATTATTAATGCTCGCTTGCCCTAGCATTCTGTAGCTATGTAGTTTTCGGATTGATGAAGGTTACCAACTAAGGTACCAGAGCAGAATCTCAGGGAACGTCACTCCAGGATATTTGAAGAACTTCAGGGGCATCAGTGTCAAGATTACATTTTTCTGGATAGATATATCTGCAGTTGAACATAAGGATTGTCCTTATTTCATGGTAATGATTTTTGTTTTTGTTTTTGTTTTAGGTTATTAAAAACGTTTCAAAGATAGGTATTTAGAGTAATTTGCATATTTGTGTCTTGCATCTTCTCTCTAAATCAGGCAGATTAACTATTGCATGTTTGATTGTTTATTGGGAAAAATGTTTTTCAATTGAATTTTAGTCAATTGTGTTCATAATTTTTTCATTGAATGCCAATTTCAAAACTGGGTATTTGGTATAGCTTTCAGATTTGTGTCTTGCATCATCTCTCTGAATATGGTAACGTCATCTCTCTTAATTGGGTAGATGTTTCTCAGTACTGCATGTCTGATTGTTTATTGGACAAAGAAAGTGTCATTTTCAGATCTGTGCCTTGCATCTTCTCTCTGAATTGGCTAGATGATTTCCAGTATTGCATGTCCGATTGTTTGTTGGACAATTGAATTTTAGTCAAATGTCTTGATCTTTTTTTATTGAGTTCCAACAGATGGATATTTAGTATGTGCTATAAATTTGTATCTTGCATTCTCCGTCACTTGACTAGATGATTAACATTAATGTATTTGTGATTTCTTAATTGAAAATTGTTTTTTTTCATTATTTAATTATTCTTTTTGACAAATATAGGGGATCTATATTTGGGGTCCAGTCCCAGCTACAGAAAACCAACCATTCCAAAAGCAAGATTGCATTTATAACCCTTATCAGTGCATGACAGTATCGCATACTAAGCAACATGTAAAACTATTAAAAATAAAACAAAAAACAAATTGAAACACCAGCATAGACCAGTCATAGAATAGATTTACTATCACCATGCGTTGCACTATCTCTCAGATGGCCAAAAGTTCGAGCGCTCATATGCTCTGTTATAAACTCTTGAAACTGACACAGGTTTCAGCTCCACAATAGACCTTAACCGATTTCTGGCCATGGACAACCAAGAATCTGAATTTTCAAAGCTAGATTTCATACTTATGCATACGCCTCTACATGCATGGATGTAGCAGATATTTATGCATACGTCTCTACATGTATGTATGGATATGACTAAATGTTATATGTAGTTGCAGCTGTATCTGTATGTATGCATTCATGCCTTTAATTGTTTCTGCTTGAAATAAACATTATGGTTTCAAAATAGGAAGTGTGCACGAGTCTGTAGCTATAAATAAGCATTATGCTTTCAAAATAAGAAGTACGCACAGGTCTGTAGCTGTAAATAAGCATTAGGTTTTCCAAATTAGAATACGAAGAATATACAGGTCTGTAGGTATATATATGTATGCATATGTCTTTATAGTATTTAAAAACTTAGTGTTGATGATGTGTTCTGATTTTTTTTTCAGGTCCAACAGTTTGCATGCCCAGCAATATTCGATTCATACAAGAACTTTATATTGCTCATGGTAACAAAGAATCTCAATCTTGCATCAGAAATGCCTATTAGTTTTCTTTCACCTCACTAAATATGTATACCACACAAAAGAATACTGACATCAAGCAATATCGAAAGAATGTTGGCATTAAGCAATATTTGTATCTGCGGGCAATTGGTGAGTATAACCAAACAAAATGCATGCAAATAGCTCAGAGAACCCACTAATTTCCTATCCCACTTGATGTGTAAAGCTCCACAGGTAACCCGAGAGGAAACTCTATTCTAACCCTAAACAGATGCACTAATAATTTTTTTATATACAAATATAATTTTTCTAAAACACAATTGCATTATTAACCTGGCATCATTATCATATTCATTGAAAAAAGTACACGGAAGTTGAAAGGAGAAATAACAATGCATTTCCTAAATGAATATTTTATGAATGCAATAATAACTAATAAGCCTTTGCTTAAACCCAAGTCCTATGAGGATTTCCTAACATCGCTACTAGAAGCAACAACTAAAACACAACTAATTATTCATTATTTATCAATTAAATGCAATATGAGAAATATAAAACATATCATCCATTAGATTTTTTTTAAAGCTCCAACATCTATAACATAGAATTATTTGACATAACCATTTCCTTTTCGTTTATTAACACTTATTAAATGAACATTGCAATGGGCGAGAGAGGGAGCGGGAAAGGGAGTTTAAAATTGAGGGTTTCTGGTATTGGTGGAGGAGGTTCAGGGGAGGCATCAAAGGATGCAGACTCAGATGAAAAATATGATAGTATTGTCGAAGTTGGGGGCGGTGTAGGGATTTTTGGTCCTTGGTGCGTTGATGGGGTAGATCTTTGTTTATGGTGGTTGTTAGGTGTTGGAGGGATGTGTTATGTCGTTGCTCTTTGTCTTGGTGGGTTGTTCCTGGCCCTTGCTATCTTTATCCTCTTTGCCTGTGTTGGTGAGAGTTTTTTGTTTTGACACTCGACGGGGAGGTTTGTGGGTTTGAAGAGTTGGTTGGGGTTCGATGCATGTTTTGTTGGATGGAGCTCTAGAGACTGGTGTAGCTCTATTTTTAAAGAGCTTGGATGTTCTTTTTGGGGTTGCAACTTAAGGGCCCTTTTTTGTGGTTTTTCTCTATATGCTCCTTTGTACTTAAAGGGGTTATCTGTGGAGTGGTTTTCTTGTGAGTTTGGATCTTCTAAGATCCTTTTTGCAGCCTATGTTTTTTTGGAGACATTATTAAAGGCTTTGGATGTCAGTTCCTCTTCTCTTCCCCTTTTGAGTCTTTTAGAGGTGGAATCCTTCCCTTTGGAGATGTGGAGTTTCCTAGTGTCACGGGGTTGGGTGTGGCCCTCTCTTCCACTTTCTTCTTCTTCTACTTTCTCTATTGAGGTGGAGGCTTCTTCTATTGAGGTGAAGATGTGTTGTGTGGGAGAAGTTGGAAGTTAGTTTTGGTGGGTTTTCCTTGTCCCTGGGTGTTGGGTATTTGGGTTGAGTCGAGGTTGGTCTTCTTCTCTGCTTGGTCCATCCTTCTTGTTCCCTATGAAGGTTGATTCCCCTCCTATAGAGGTAGAGAAGGTTCAACAAGATTTCTTTATACTTGTAGCTGGAATACCATTGTTGCCTTCCATTTCTTGATTTTGGGCGTTGTTCCTAAATCCAATGTTATGGTTAGGGGTACCTTTCAAAACCCCTAGAGAACTCTTTTTGTTTGTGTGTTTAGTGAGAGTTTACATTGTTATTTGGACGTTGAAAAAAGGTAAGTTTTTGGTACCTTTCAGAAGCCCATAGTTCAAATATTCTCATGATGATCAATCTTGTGAGCTGGTTTGTGGTTATTGGTTGTGGGAACCAAATAAAAACCCACTCTTATCCTTGCTGGTGTTCATTGAAAAAACCTCTAAGGCTATTTGTAACGGTTTGGGGTGCTTATCGAAACCCCATTTTTGGTTTTGGGTCCCATGTTTTTTAGTGGGCTCTTCAATGTGCTTTTTTTAGGCTGAATGCAAAGGTTGGGGGAGCATGTCAAAGATGGTTTTGGGAGCCATTACAAAACCCAATACAAAGGTTAGGGAAGCCTTTCAAAATCCTAATGTTTATGTTTAGCTCTTTATACTTTTCTTGTGCTATCTTTTAGCTAGTTGGATATTGACAGTTTTTAAGGGCCCATAATAAAATATGGCTGTTTATGGTTAAGGACCAGGCTACCTTTCTGTTGCTTGGAGTTTTTGTCAGAGGTTAAGGGAGACAGGAATAGTTCTATTGATAGGTTTGAGGTGCTTTTTAATCCCTTTTCATTTTCCATTAAGAGCTATAGTTTGAGTTTTAGCCTTGCTAGTGTTGTGATGCTGGAGCAACTAGGGTTCATCACAATCTTGCATCAACCAAAAATAGTTACTTGTTCTTGTTTACCAGTTGGAGATATTATGTTGACTGATCTTTCATTTGTTTGAGATAGTGTATGCAGTTGTACAGTCTTATTTGTGACCTACATGGGATCATCTTCTTGTGATCTCACCTCCTGATGTTCATGGAGGTTTGAGATTTGATCCATTTCCCATCCTTGGGTAATGTGTTTGTTTCTTGCTTGGACCTATTTGGAGATTCGATGTGTGGTTGCAGATCTTTAGATTTTGACCATTACAATTATAGCATGTGATTTGTATAGCTTATGTGGACCATTTTCTATGATCACGCTCCTTGTGGTTTCCTTTTCATGGATCTTTAATTCTTTTTGGGTCGAACGTAGTTATTGTTCATGTTTCCTTTCTTGGGGAATGTAATTCTATCTTGGACAACTTTGGAGGCATTACCTATATGTAATAACTTGATGTATCTTTTGAGGTAGCTCTGCTAGATTGGTAGTTGATAGATGAAACCTCAATTTGAGACTTTGACAAGTCGGTATAGGATTTGAGATTCATTTCTTTGTATATGGCCGTAATCAAGAAATGGACATGTATGTTGTTTGATCTATAAATAATACATTGGATCATGGATTCTCTCTCTATTATGTGTTAATGGTTCCTATGTACTCTTAGCTATGAGGTTGGACATCTCCTTTGGGGATCGGTCCTTCCTTGACACTATGCCAAGTGGTATCAGAGAAAGGTTTTGTTGTAGCAAGTCCTAGTTGAATTGATTGTAGGGTAGCAGATTACGGTTTAGCCTACAATTGTAGAGGGTTGCAAAGATGGTTTGAGGAAGGAGAGATGATGATCCTATTATGTTGGCTTGAAGTTGTTGAGTCGATCAAAAGAAGAGGAAGATTTATTGAAGATGTTAGTGAAGATGAAGCAAAAGAAGTCTTGAACAAGGTGAAGAAAGAGTCTCGGGAGCTTTGAAAAGTGTGAATGGTAAACAACATTTCAATCTTCCTAAGTATAATATAAAATTGGATTCAACTGAATTGTTGGACTGGATCTCTAAAATGAAGAAGTATTTTGAATATGAAGGTAAACCGGTGGATAAGAAGGTGAATTTTTCTTGTACAAAATTAAAAGGACATGCATCCTTGTGGTGGGAACATGTGTAGCTTGATAAGATCAAGACATTGGATAAGATGATAAACAAATTAAAGTGTAAATTCTTATTGGGTGATTATCAAGTTGGTTTGTTGAGAAGAATACAAAATTTGAAACAAAGGGATACTACTGTAAGGGAATATATGAGGAATTCTACAGATTGGATATCAGATCTAGACATATGAATGATGAAGTTGAAAGGGTTGCAAGATACCTAAATGGATTGAGAAATTCTATACAAGATGAAATTAGTTTGGTGAAGATATATAGCATTAAAGAAGCCTATCAATTTGCATTGCAGGAATAGGTGGTAGATTTTCTAAAGGAAGAGGAAGACCTTATGGAGAAAGTAATAGATCTAATTAGGATAAGACAAATCAAGATAAAGAAAAATCAAAGTGGAAATGAGAAAGTTCATACCGAGGAAGCAGAGGTTATACAAGAGGTAGTTAACCTAGAGGTAATGATCATAGGAGAGAAGATAGAACCTGGTTTAAGGGAACTTGTTTCAAGTGTGGTGAAGAAGGATAGGGGATTTTAATGTAAGAAGGTTGGTAGTAGTAGTAGGAATGTACTTGTGCAAGAAGAATCACGTAATTCAATAAACCAACAGAAGGTGGTGAAAATTTGATGATTAGGAGAGCTTTATGGAATGAAGGAACTAAAGAGGACCCTCTGACAAGAGGCTTATTTAAAATTAGATGTAAAGTTGTTGGAAAGTGTTACAAGGTGATCATTGATAGTGGAAGTTCAAAGAATTTGGCATCAGAAGAGTTGGTTATAAAGTTGCAATTACCGAGGATGAAGCACCCTAAGCCATATATGATTTCTTGGATAAAGGACGAGCATAAACTCTTAGTAAGTGAACAATGCCTTGTGAAATTTAAGATTGGAAACTATCATGATGCATTTCTTTGTGATATTATGTCGATGGATTGTTGTCACATCTTGTTAGATGGACCATAGCAGTATGATAGACAAGATATACATGATGGTAGATTGAATAGGTATACTATTGTGGCTAATGGGAAGAAACACGGTTTTTTACCTTCGATAGAAGAATTTGAGAATGAAAATTGCACTCAAGTTAGAGTTTTCTGTCTTGAAGGTAAATAATTCATAAATGGTTTGTAGAAGAATGATGTGGTTTATGCCTTTGTTCCTTATAGACTAGTTGTGAAGACATAAAATGATTCACCAATTGAGGTTAAGGAATTGTTGATAGAGTTTTAAGGTATCATTTCTAATAATGTACCTAATGGGTTGCCTCCTATTAGAAGCATAAGTCATTGCATGGATCTAATACTAGGAGCTAGGTTACCTAATAAGGCACCTCACTGGTTGACACCTGTAGAGAATGAAAAATTGAATAGACAAGTTCAAGAATTATTGTAGAAGGTTTTGATCAGAGAAAGTTTTATTCTGTGTGTAGTAATAGTTGTGTTGGCACCTAAGAAGAATGTAGAATGGAGAATGTGTACCGATTCAAGAGCTATAAATAGGATTACAGTGAGATATCGGTTTCCATTGCCTAGGATGGATGATATCATGGATTTTTTGAGTGGAGAAACGTAATTTACCAAGATTGATTTGAAGAGTGGCTATTATAAAAACCAAATTAGAGAAGATGAATAGAAGACTACTTTTAAGACAAGAGAAGGTTTGTATGAGTGGTTGGTTATCCCTTTTGGTTTGACAAATGCACCTAGTACTTTTATGAGGCTGATGAATGAGGTCTGGAAGAAATTATTGGGTAAGTTTGTGATTGTTTACTTGGATGACATTTTGATATTTAGTAAGAGTAATGAAGATCATTTGTTGCATCTGAGACAAGTATTGTAGAGATTGAAAGAGGAAAAGTTGTTGATTAACTTGAATAAATGTTCTTTCATGAAGGAAAAGATAGTGTACTTTGGTTTTGTGATTTCACCTAAAGGTTTCAAGATGGATCCTGAAAAAGTTAAAGAAATTTTGGAATGACCTACACCTATGAATGCTAGTGAAGTTAGATCCTTTCATGGATTGGCAAGTTTCTATTGAAAGTTCATAAGGAATTTTAGTTCTATTTGTAATGCTATGACAAAGACAATGAGAGGATAGAAGAAAGATTTCAAGTGACACATGGAGCTGATAGAAATTTTGAGACCTTGAATTAGATGGTAGTTGAATTGTTGGTACTGGTTTTACCTAATTTCTCTAAAGTATTTCAATTTGATTGTGATGCAAGTGGAAGTGCAATAGGGGCAGTATTAAGTCACAAAGGTAAACATGTTTCTTTTTATAGTGATAAATTGAATACTAGAAGTAACTGATCTCCCTCTATTGGATCTTCATTTAAATACCAAAAGTAGAATTGACACAACCACTTCCATGCGACAGGGCTTGAATCTCTCCAATGGCTTTCCCACAGTACAACTTCCCTCTTTGATGGCCAAGCTACCACTCTAATTGCATCCAAGATTTGGTTGAAAGAATCAACCCACTCCTATCATTCCTTCAAGTGTCCCTCTGTTCAAAAAATTTGGTGGCAATCCAATAGAAAATCATCGACCTGTCATGGTAGCATGTCATTCTTTTATCCATCAAGACCCCACAACTTGTCCCTTTTTCTTGGCTTAAAAAGCTCTTGCTATTTCAAAACTTAAGTTGGCCTAGTTGTGAAGTTGTGCAAATGGTTCATCTAACCCTATCTCAACTTCGCTATCTGCAAATCAAGGGCCTTTGAAACCCTTTTGAAGTTATGCTAAAAAACTTCTTAACATCTTTGCAAGAGAGGAACCGTATAACAAACACTCAAATATTACCTTGCGAAGTCTCACACAAAGCCTTTCGTAACCTCGAAACCTCTTATTGTTGTAACTTCCTATCCTTTCTAAAGTTACACCTAATCTCCATATGCTTCATCGCAACTTCGTAACTACCAAGACAAACGACCAAGAAACCCTTGTGAAGCCCCACAAACCTCTGCGCCCTTCACTATCATGGTTTTAGAACTGAATTCTAACAAATATTTATCTGGCCATTAACACGTCACACATTCCATAATTATTTTGCACTTTCCATGTGGCATGTTACTTGGTCTTATTTTCAACTCCTCTAAAGTTATGCACATCGTTAGTCGAGACCTTGAAACCCATCACCAATACAACATTTAACCATTTAGAAGTTACACAACAGCTAGGTGTAACTTCATAACATGCCAGCAGTCAAAGCTTTACCTCTTGCAAAGTTCTGCAAACCTCCAAGCGTACATTTTGGGCTTTTGATTTAAAACATAAAACTTGACACTTGCGAAGTTATGCGTGACCTTTTCAGGAGATCGGGAATGTTTAACTAGTTGGGGCAACAAACCTTGAGAAGCTACGCACACGGCTTGGCATGACTTCGAAACTCTTAAAATAAAAAAGATAAAACAAAATGTGAAGTCATGCATGACGAAGACAGTTAAGGCCAAACATTTTTCAACACCGCAAGACTCATAAAGATAAAGGACTAGGATAAATAACAATGGCCATATGACACGACTAAAGACCTTTTTCTTAAGTGACCCAAAAAGTAACAAGGAAATAGACCGAATGCAGGGTTTTGAACCTAGGAAAATAATTTTGAAACCCTATCAACATATTAAAGCCTATTTCCTCACTTCTAAGGCAAAATTTGACAAATTTTCAAAATTTTGCACTTAACTGAAATTTTAACCACCATCATTATTTGTTTGTTTGTTGTCATGTTCAATTTATTTAATAGAGTTATTCTCTTTAGGTAATCAAACTGTATGTGACATCTTTACGGTCGTGGAGGTGTATGTACAAAAGTTGTATAATGATTTAAGAGAAAATGGTTCTTTTTAATAGTATTATTGTCTAAGTCTTTTGATATTTTTGACTCATAATTCACCCACAAAATTAATGTTATACTATAAATATTGTTTTTTATTCGCCAATATATATTTTTGTAGTTTTGAAAAAAAAACAATTTGCCCAGAATTTCACATAGTTTTAGGGAGCATGAATGATTCGCCAAATGAGATTATTATTTTTTCTTTATAAACTAAGATTTTTTGCCAATAAAATTAATATTTTTCTCAGTAGTTTTACAAATTTCGCTAGTTTTTTACTCCTTTTTTGAAGGGGGGTTTCTTAAATATTAATCTAATCTTAATCTTAGTCTTTTCATAGCTTCTCTTCGAGACCCTAACCAAATTCTCCCTCTCCTTGTCCATTTTCAGAAGTTTTTTAACTTGTGAGTTAGAGTACTTTGCTTCTGTAGAATTTGAGGTCTTCCATGGAAAAAAAATCATAACATCAGTAATTAAATTGTCATATTCCTTATAGAAAGGGAAAGTTTACCTTTTTTCCACCCTTTAGAAAAGATCTAAGTGATTTTGGGGTCCCAATCATGAATCTTCTTGATGAAAGATGGAAATATACCCTTCTCCAACAACCTCCAAATTTTGTCATTGTTCATTATCCTCGTGCAATCTTTGTTGTGTTTTGTTTGAATCCCTATCAATAAAATCTTAGCAAAATTGTAAACCAAAGAAGCCTTCATGAGAACACCCAAAAATTTTGGGAGAAATAATGTTGAAATACTACATATAATTCTCTAGTAGGTTTGGAAATAGTGACACAAAACATTTGAGCTATCATTATAATGATAATTTGGTGGGGATATTATTTCCCTTTTCATGGTTTTGATCATACATCAATAATGAACTAATGTCATCATCCAACTTATCTTCCTTGTGCCATGTTATACAATCTCTGGTCTAGACCCCTTTATTAGAAAAAAAATGTCCACCACCTTGTTGGTTTTCGATAAGCATGGAAAATGTAAACATTATCAAAGGACCTTATAATTTATGTTGATTTTTAAACCCAGCTATATCTGGTCCAAGATTACATATAATCCCCTTTCAAGAATTTAACTATATTAATAGAATCACCTTCATTAGACTCTTTTACAATTGAGATGAAAATCCATTTTTAATCATTTACAGGCCATTATGGCTTTAGTGGGGTGGTTATTCTGGAAATGAAAGGGCAATGCAATCACTAAAAGAAACATGTCATTCTCTTCTCTAAAGAGTCGCCCACACCAAACCATCTATGGATTACCCTTGGTTGATTAAATTTGACCCAACCTAAAGGAGGAAGAGTCCAAAAAAATCCATCTCTAGGCTTCTTGATAGATCTTAAAGAATTATTAATGTCAATTTTGATCTACCAATCTGCCTTGTAATCGTAATCCTAACATATCTACTTCTTCATGGTCATAGAGTTAGCATTAATAATATTGAAGTTCTTCCCAATAGCTCTAAAAAAAATTCAAAAAATAATATCAATAGGAAGGGAAACCTCTCTAAAGACTCGATTGTTATGTTCCTTCCAAATGCCCCAATCCAAATGAGTAAATGTGTAGGACCAGAGCATCTTTAGGACCTAATTGGAAGAAGGTTCTTTCTATTGATAATTAAAATCCAAGATGGATTCAAACAAAACACAACTAAGATTCCAAAGCTACAAAATCTAACACCAAACCTCATGGGAAAAAGGTATAATAAATGAAAAGGTGAGAAGTCTCTACATTAGAAAGACAAAACTAGCACCTATTAGGTAAAGAGTAGCCCCTCTTACATAAATTGTCAATAGTTAAGAGTTTATTTTGAAAAAATGCCAAGCAAAAATGTTAACTTTAGGTATCATATTTTTCACCCAAGCTTTGACCCACAAGAGAGGAGGTAAATTAGATTGAGACAACAAAGAAACCATCGAAGACTCTAAGAAGGCCCTAGTTGGAGAAGCTTTCCAAACTATTTTATTTTCCAAGATTGGTTGATCCACAATGATAGAATATAGGGCCAACTAAATATGCAAGAGGTACAAATTGATTTGGGTAAGGTTACCAGATGGCCATTCTTCTAATAATCCACAATAAGCTGAGAAAATTTATTAATAGACTGATCCATAAATTTTCAAAAAGTATTTCCATTGCAAAAAGGCTCATGACCAAGCTATCTATCCTACCAAAACTTAATCCATCTTCTCAAGAAAATTTCCCAATAGACTCCCTTAGCAATAATGTCCCTGTCCTTTATGACATTATTCCATAGAGTAGATCTGTGAGGAAGGTCATTTCATTCTAGAAATTCCTTGAAAGAATTAACAGTATGTAATTATTTACTTTGCCAAATAGAATTTCATTCCCTCTTATCTCAAAATTTTATCCAGACCTACTTAGCTAGAAGAGCCTTGTTAAAGGTTATGATGTTCCTTAACCCAAGGCCACCAATTTTCTTCAATTTATGTACCACTTCCCGCATAGTTAATAGAGTCCTCTTTCACTCCTCCACCCCTGACCACAAGAATCATATCTGGATTTTCTCAATGATATCAACATGTTTAGAATGGATCTTGTACAAGCTTAAAGTAGACACAAACAAGTTTTGAAGATAGGTCTTTAAAAGCTTAACTTTCCCAACCAATTTTCTATTAAACCTATCAACAAGATAAAGCCAAAAGGAATCAGAAGATTCTCCACAAAGAGGAAGGGCCAAATAAATTTGAAGTTTCCAGAACACAACCCAATATATTCATTATTTTCCTCTTTCTAGCATTTGGAGTATTGAAGAAAAAAAGATAAATTCTTTTATCTTAATTCATTTTTTCCCCTGAGGCCTTCTCATACAACACAAGAACCTTCTTAAGAGTTCTTACCTCCCCAACTGTCAAAAGTCCCAAGAAAATAGTGTCACCAACAAATTGTTAATGGGAAGACATTTGGTTAGTAGAGTAATGTAATGTAATGTATATACAAGGAAAGTAAAGTATACACTCATGCAATTTGATAAATAGCAAGATATTAGATCTAGTGTATCAAATTTGGTGATATGAAGGAAAAAATATGAGGATGTGCTCACCTTGATGGTTAGTAGAGGATTAAAGTTCAAATCTATAAAAGCACTTTCAGACTGTGTCAAAACCGGGAACAAGTTTGGATCTAAAATCCTAAAGACTGAATCTGCATTCCATGAAAATTTGAAATCTACAAGAACGTGTCAAACATGAGGTGACATATACCGATAAAGCTCAAACTTGAGGTGACCTATACCCAAAAAAACTAAATTTGGAGGTCTTGGGACTATGGTCAATACTACATCTTCAGATCTAGTCTTCCAACTTTGAAATTTTGTGAATTTGCACCAACATACAAGAAAAGAGGAAATTGTTGGGGGAAAGGGGTCTACCTTGGTCAATTTCCTATATAGGAATTAACCTTGAAATGAAATAAGTAAAGTATGTAAAAAAACATAAATGTAAGTGTTACCTTGCTTGATCAAACCCTTGTGGATGGACATGGATCTCTTACTCCATAAAGATGCATACTTTCTTAAATGTATGTTGAATATAGGAATATAGGATGTAGGATGTCTTCACTTGTGTAGTAGATCAATATTTTCTCAAATCATAGATCATGGATATATGAATGCTTGAATGAAGAAGGAAGAAGAATAAAACTTAGAATGTGGATCTTCTTTCTCAATTAGGAACTCCTTCACAAATCCACCATGGAAAAGGAATTCACACCATCAATAGAAGATTTCCTTTCAATGGATGGAAGAAAGTAACCTTCAAATCTTGGAGTCAAAGTCTTGCCAAAAAGCTCTTGAAATAACCTTGAAATTGATTTCTTTCACTTTGATTTCTAGGGATTTCTTACATAGAATATATGATCATGAATTATGTATTTTGGATGTAATGTAGCTATGGATGTCAAAATGAGAGGAAGAATCCTCCTTTTATAGTATTTTCAAGGTTCAAATTCGTGAATACCAACTCCAATAGGAGGGAGAAGGGAAATACTTTTTTCTAGGCCCTGAAATTCATTGAAATTGAACCCCAGAGGTATAGGTCACCACAAGTGAAACCTATACCTAAAAGTTATAATTTTGAGGTAAAATGTGTGGGGTTCAAGAAGAATTTAGAAATTTGGAGGAAAAATAAGCAAAGAATCAAGAAAATCAAGCATAAATACATCCACCATCAAGAAGGGCACTAAAATGGGGCCCATATTGTCATAAAGCTTCCAAATTAATGGATGGTAACTTTTTAGGACTATACAATTACATGTTTTACAATTAAAAAATGTAAATAGCTAATCTTTTTTTGCAAAAAATTAAACAAAAACAAGTAATAATGTATTAAAAACAAATGTACATACCTAGATGGTGGAAAAATGCAAGCGAGGTTGTTGTCGGGGTTGTTAAAATTAGACACTCATCCTCTCAAAATCATTATCCCATTTACTGTAGGTGAAAATGAATAAGAATTCGGTTAAAATTTAAATAAATAAATGGACACCCAATTTGTAAAAATCGGGCACCTTTTTTTTAAAAATTAGATGTCCGTTTAGCTATGGACACTCAGAGCTAAACAAGTGTCTATTTTTAGAATGAGCACATGTTTGACTTTTCATGGTTCAGGTTCCTAGAGATAAACGGGAACCAGTTTCTTAAAAATCAAGTGCCCATTTTTTGTAGCAAGTTTTTGTGACCCAAAGACTTCTATTGAATTGTGACCCAACTTCTTGCACCCACCTAGATGTGTGTTGAGGAGATTTGTGAAAGAAAATTTTCCAAGGAGTGACACTAGATCCAAGGGTGTTCTTGATCTAGTACATTCAAATATATGTGGACCAACATCAGCAAAGTCTCTCAGAGAATACAAGTACTTTGTTACTTTTATTGATGATTTATCCAAGAAGATCTGGATATACTTCTTGAAGACCAAGGATGAGGTTTTCAGTCGCTTCCAAGAGTTTAAAGCTCTTGTGGAGAATTCAATAGGCATGAAGATAAAGGGTCTTCGATCAGACAATAGAGGTCAATACTGCCACAAAGGGAATCATGAGAGAATGGATTGTTCCTTACAACCTACAACAAAATGGGGTTGCTAAGATGAATAATCATTCTATATGGGAGACAAAAAGGGGTATGATGCATGAAGTTGGGATTTGCCACATTACCTATGGGAATAAGTATGCAGTACAATAATTTACATACATAACAACCTAGTTCAACATAAGGTACTAGGGAAGATGACACCAGAGGAAGCATTCACTGGGAAGAAGCCAGATGTCAGTCACTTCAGGATATTTGGGAGTTTTTCATAGTGTCACATTCCATGGAATACATGTACCAAATTAGATTAGACTATAGAGAGGGGGTACTTTGTAGGGTACAGTGAGACCTCAAAGGCATATTGAATAAGTGTTCCAGGGGCCAGGAGGATTATAGTTTGGTGTGAGGTCAAGTTCATGCAAGGAAAGGCATGTAGAAGGTCTAGAGATTTTTCAGCAGATGATTAGAGTGAGCACCCAATAGAAGCTCCAAGGATTGTTCAACCAAATCAAGGGAAGAAAAGCTCAAGTATGGTTACTAGTACAAGCACAATATCAAAGTGTTGAGATTACATAAAATATGGAGCAATAGATGTAACAAATTTAAGAGATTCATCAAGAAGATATAGAGGTTGATATTTCATCCTCTAGTGTTGACAATAGGAACCTTGAGGTTCAACAGACACATAGGCATGCTCAAGAGTTAGTGGGAGCTCCTAAGACGAGCAATAGGTAGTGGAGACAACTAGCCAAGTATAATGACTATGTGGCTTTAATTAGTTAATTGGTAGATGGTGAGCCTTATAGCTATCAAGAGGCCATACAACAACAAGTGTGGAAAGATTTAATGGTTGAGGAGTATACCTCAATAATGCAGAATAGTGTGTGGGAGGTTTTGGGGAAACCAATAGATAGGGCTGCGTTGGATCCCGCTAGATCTATAAGATCAAGTGCAATGCAGATGGTAGCATTGAGAAATATAAGGCAAGGTTCATGGAAAAGGGGTTTTCTCAAGTGGAGAGAATAGACTACAAGGAGACATTTTCTCCATTGGCCATGTATACTTCTATACATGCTTTGATCCAATTTGCACCACACATGGGATGGCAGACCCATCAAATGGATGTCAAGAAAACATTTGTTAATGGTGAGTTGGAAGAGAAGGTATACATAGAAGAACTAGAAGACTTTGTAGAACGCAACAATGAGACCCACGTGTGCAAATTGAAGAGAGCTTTGTATGGGCTCAAATTTTCTTCCAGGACATGGTATGAGTGCATTGATAGAACTTACTTACAGGGAATGGACTTTGCAAAGAGTGAGGTACATACTAACCTCTATTACATGGTGGTTGGGGGTGAGATTCTCATTCTTATACTATATGTGGGTGACTTGTTTTTAATAGGTTCAATGGGGCTCATAGAAGAGTACAAAAGGGACCTTGTAGTAGAGTTTGAGATGAAGGATTTGGGACTTGTGCACTACTTTCTAGGTATGGAGGTGTGGAAAATTGATGGAAAGATTTTCTTTGGACAAAGGAAATATTGCATCAAAATCTTGAGGAGGTTTAGGAGGGAGGATTGCAAAACCATGTCTACACCTATGATCATGAATTTGAAGAAGGTAGACACATCTAGGGAAAAGGATGTATCTATCCCACCTTATATAAGCAATTGATCGATTGTCTCATGCATTTTGTCAACATTGGGCTAGATATATCTTTTGCAGTAAACTCCTTACTCTGTTCATGGTTGAGCCAAAGAGTGCATTGGATAACAACAAAGCATGTGTTGCATTATTTTCATGGTACAATTGATTATGGGATTAGATATGCTCGAGGTGAAGGCATGAAGTTGATAGACTATACTAACACAGATTGGGTGGGCAATACAATGGACAAGAAAAGCACTTCAAGGTGTTGCTTTAGTTTGGGATCAAGAGTTGTCTCTTGGTATAGTAGGAAGCAGAAGTCTATGGCTCTAAATTCTGCAAAAGTTGAATACATAGTAGCCAACACGGTGATGTGTGAAGCTATATGGCTTCAGAAGTTGCTCTAGTAGCCTTGTTTGGTCAAAGGGTTGAGACTATAGTGATACACTGTGACAATCAGAGTTGTATTAAAGTTTATCTAAGAATCATGTGTTTCACGATAGGTCTAAGCATATAGACACTAGCTATCACTATCACTTCATTAGGAATTGTGTACAGTGAAAGATTATTCATCTACCGTATATACCTACATATCAGTAGGTAGAAGACATTCTAACAAAGGCTTTGGATAAGGCAAAATTCATTTTCTTCATAGATATGTCATGCAGAACAACTCCCTTGCTAAGAGGGTGTGTTAGTTTGGTAGCTCAGACAATTGTCTTCTCCATTCCCAAGAATTAGTAAATAATTCTTTTTCTGGAGACGTTTGTTAGAGTCCAAACAATTATTCAATTACTTAATTGGTCATTTACTAGAAACTAATTTGTTATGGTTTGTTAGAGTCTAATTAATCTTAGTCATTGATTGAGATTAAATCATGGCCATTGGTTTTTCAATAAGAGTAGTATAAAAGGGGGTCAATGGGAATTTGAAGAACATACACTTGAGAAGCATTTGTAGTAATAACAAACAAATTTACAGTGTTAGCAAATTGTTTTGCAGAAATAGCAAGGGTGCGATGATAGTGTTGGAGACAACAATAGTGAAATTATAGTAGAAGGATTTTCAAAGGAGAATATTGTCGAAGCTCTGCTAATAAGAGGCAAGCAGTTTATATATCTTAATTTGTTGAAGTTTAATTTAAATTTCTCATCTGCAATACTAGTTTTCCTTTCAAAGTTTTTCTAGGAATAATTTATCTAAACTATCGCGCTCATTGTGTTGCATATTTTTCATTTGTATTTCTGTAATTTAATTTGTGAACTTGCAATTATATTATTTTTCAAATTTTGATGTGAATTAATTTTTTAGCAGTCAAATAATCTATATAAGATAGAAGATTATTTTCACACTCCCAAACTTAGTCCCCTACTAGACTACCACTCACAATCTAAACCTCTAAACCTCCATTAAAAAAAGGTGTTAAGGTTAATCTCCCAAACGCTGAGACAGCTGGAATCTTACCTCTTCTTTGGGCACTCAATGATACGCACAAACTAATAATGACGTCATGCCGAATCTTACTTTCACGGCTTTATATAAAGTATTTATTTCATGCCGACATTACACGTTTGCAGGGACCGCAAATAAATATTCCATTGCTCGACGCTGATGGAAAACTAGAATATCGGCATACCGCCATTTTCTCACCGATGTCTGAAAGCGTAAGAAGCAAGCTTAGTAAAGCCAAGGAATAAAGGATAAGGACAAAGAAAAAAAGAGGAAAATGCTTTCTATAACATTAAAACCAGTAACTTTTAAAAGTAGACTTGTTTAATTAAGCTTTACTGTTCTGTTCAGCAAAAAAAACAAAATTGCAAAATCTTATTTACTTGTTCTTTTCTGCATTGTTTCAAGCAAACAATGCAATATTAGAAAGGCTTATAAGTCGACGAGCTATTCTGGAAAGAAAATGATTTAGTCCCTCTGTTATTTCCTTTGCTGTATACAAAGGAAGCCCCTCCATCGTTGAATATATTACAGGTAAACAAGATTTCCTGTTGAAATTTTTATTGAGCTATTTATTACACTATTCATAACAAAGTTGTCTCTGTGATTGCTGCAGGTTATAACAGCTTCACTTTCTCTCTGTTTTCTGGAACAATTTTTCCTTCAAACTGAAGTATGAAAATCATACAAGTCCAATTGCTTTTCTATCAATGCCTCTCATGCTATCATTGATCTTCTAGTCTATACCGGCCATAACGTGTATTAATTGAAAAATACTTAGATATGCAAGGAAATTTTTAGTAGGAGGAGTCTAGAATAAATGGTTTTGTAGATGCTCAAATTAAGTTTTCATTTAAGTGGAGATGATAATTATAGGAGCCGAGTAAACAGAAAGGATTTATTTTTGGGATGTAATTGTGAAGCTTCCAATTGAAAATTGTATGAGGCTCTGAAAAAGAGAGAATTTTATAATAAAAAAGATAAGTCTGCGTGGGTCCTTGTTTTGGGGACCGGGGAGTGTGTGCTGTGATCTGTTCCATCTTTTCATTTATATTTTTGGTGTATTGTTTGTGATGACAAATATGGCAGTGAGGGAGCTTTTGGCTTGTTGATTTAAGTTTTTAAAAGGGATCACTTTGCTCTAGTGTGAATTGTAATACAATCTAAAGATTTAGAATTGGCAAATGTAGTTAAACAAAATATTGACAAACAATGGTCATGTTGAATGAGGGTCACTTCCGGTTCAAATCTATTTATTTAATAAAAATAGAGCTTTTATGTAAAATGGATGTATTATAAATAGATATTGATTTTTGTTTTAACATTACAAAATAGTTTTGGAGGTTCTATCTAAATATAAAAATTATAAATATCCACTCCATAATTTTGATGAAGTATACATGGAATTTTCCTATTGTCATTATTTGGTCCATTATAATCTCACGCTCATGCTTGGGTGTATTACTTTACTTCAAAATTAGAAAAAATTGAAAAGATTGTAAATTCTAAGAATTGATAAAGAAAAATAGAGTGCTAACAACAGCAAGGTAATCATGATAGACAATTGAAATGTTTGTAAATCAACTCAAATTCTAGAGTTTTGTAAAACTCATAGAATCAAGAAAGATTTCGCTACTTGGTACACTCCACCACAAATGGAGTGATTGAAAGGAAGAGTGTGGTCATTAACAAGATGAAAAAGAGTATGACAAAATGGAAAATTTTGAGTAAGAATTTTAATGTAGAAACAATATACAATAGCATATCTTCTAAATAAGGTCAAGGGTGTATGTAAAGATTGTTTGAGGCCTATAATTATAGCTTATAATATCCTCACTTGACTATACTCTTAATAGGGAATCTAAGTTAACCAAGAACAATAAGTCTAGTGGATATTCGAAAACCCCCAACATAAGATCTACAACCTAGAAAAACTAACAACCAGTTTCAAGGGACAAATTGATAGATTTAGGAAGGGATGTCTTGTTCTATTTATTTTTTAGTGCGTTTTACATAACAAAGATCGTAAGAGGGTAAGGCAGGTGTCTATGATAGGTAGTAGTATAAGGCCATAATCTTGTACTATTGTTATTGAGCACAATCCTAGAAAGTGCTCTTGTAGCACTTATTATGATCTGTATCAGAAAAATAAGAATAAAACATAATAGTAGTAAATGTGTAGAAGTTCTGGACAAAAAAATTGATCTTAAAATAATACATTTTACGAAAAAATAATATTTTTTAAGAAAAAAATAGTATATTTAGAAAGGGGTGATTTATCTCACCACTTTTCCATCGTCTTATGATCACCAAAATTCTAATAAAACATATTAAAAATATACGATGTAAAATAATAGAAGGGCCTAATCTTGTACTAAATGCAATATAGTATCATTTATTATGATCTTTATGTAAAACATAATGTAACAATACATATAAATGTCTCATAGTGTTTAAGAAACAGTTAGATCATTAGAACCGCATGCTTATTTGTGGAGGTAATGTCTTCAAAAATAGTAGTCTACTATAACAGGTGCTTTCAAGATTATCTTTACTTCAATACAGCATTGACCTAATCCTCTCACAAAAAGTGATTTTTGAATAAAAACCATGTGATAAACAAACAATATAAAATGAACCATAAATTTTTTGAAAACAGAAGATAAAATTTGTGCAAAAACAACGTTCAGCTCTCTCAATGATTAAGAATTATCCTTGTCACATCACATCTCAAGTATACCGTTATCTGCTGGATTACAAAACTTTCAGCAAGAGCTATTACAAATAGAAAGAACCCTAAATCCCTTCATCATAGAACAATCTTCAAGTGACAAAATTTGTTTTTCAAACACCACTGATTAGATATCTGATTTTGTCAACCAAGTAAAACTCTCCGTTATCTTAGTGGGTTCCCTGTACCTGAAAAAAAAATCGAAGTAGACTGCTGCAAGTACATAATTTGATCCGTAGGAGTTCCTTTTGAATCTAGAGCATTGTTCCAGACTAAGAAATTGATACAACTTTATTAAATGTGTCTTAAACAAGGTTGAATTGTTATTAATTATGTTTTGGATCGCCTCCTTTGTGACCATGAGCTGTGGGAAGTAGGCGACGCTTCACCTGTTTGCTCTGCAATCAAAAGAGAAAACATTAGACATTAAACGTTGATTCCTGTGGAACAAGTGCACTAAAAACCTATGCTGTTACGTTTCCAAACTTTCAAGGCTTGTCATAATTATGTAACACATACAAATCAGTCTGTAGAGAAAAGAAAACATTTCACTTAAAAGCACCAAGCTATCATTTTTTCAAGAAAACTGGAAAACATCCCCATTAATTTTCCTTGAATCAAGACACAGTTTTTTTTAAGAATACGGTACTAGCATTTCTATTAATAAATTGTCTTAGCTGAATTAAAGTTTAATACTCACTTGTTCATTAACCCACGTAGATTGCTCAGCCCACCACTTTCTTTCCTTTCCATCAATTATACCTTTGCCCATCAAAGTAAAACTTTCAAGCTTATCAAATTGCAATAATTTATCAATATTCTTCCCGCTTGTTAGATTTTGGACAGCAGCTATGATCCCATCTACCTACACATCCAAACGAACCATTTACACAATAAATAATTAAGTCAGTTAAGACTATCTGCTAGAAGAAGGATATGTCTCTTTCGGTGAACAAGATGTAGAAGAAGAAAGGCGAGGACAGTCTGGTCACAAGGTGGAAAAGAAACAGGACAAAGGAAAGGGTGTCCAAGGGGTGCCTCATTTTGCTTCAGAAATTGTACAGGGGTTTGTTTTTAGACTGGTTCATACCCTTCTGAGGGAGATAACCTTTGATTATTATCAGATGATCTTTTATCTTTTGGCATAGCAAAGTCATTGTTTGATTTGACAAGACATTTGATCTAATTAGATTTTTAATTGATATAAATCTTCTGTCAAAAAATTTTACTTTTTCAGTAATACATATACTCTCAACTCAGATCCTTTTGATCCGAGAAAAAAAAGTAAAGAAAAGAAAGAAGAAGAAAGCATTTCTCTTCAAGTTATTGACCTTAAAAATCAAGCCAGGTTCGCATGGCCCCTTGAAAATCAAATTGTTTATAAGAAACTTCTTGCCGACTGGCACTAACAAAGTGGTAGATGGCTCTTTACATGCTGCATTCCACGCTCTTAGAAATGCCTGTCAGAGAAATCACAAAGTTGTATGAAATCAAATTTTCTCTTAACATAACTGAATTGGAAATCAATATTATTTTTTAAAATTATCTGCACATAAATGTATTCATGTTGAGTTTAATCAAGATCATGAGAGCTTTCAACTTCTTTCCTGTAATCTGTAGACAAAAGAAGAGTATCTTTTTGTCTCTTTTTTCCTTTCACTTTTGATTTTTTTTTTTTTTTTTTTGGCTAACTACTAAAATAACAATGCTTAGCAGCCTATATATTTATGGAAAAATAGCTTTTTTTTTTTTTTTTGCTAAATAAACGGTCGAAGTCGAGAGTTTTGTATTCAAGTATGAAAAGAACAAGATAGTTTGAAGTAGACCAAGAAAAAGCATAAATGAAACAAATTCAAGCTGGAAAAGGGTAGCCTAAGATTCGAGTTGATTCCACTAATCTAAACTTGATCTTGATCCACTGATACATCAAACACTTGGAACTTCGATAACACTTTTGCAAACTAACTTAGCCAAAAACAGAATTTAGAAATTTTTATCTGTTATGCCTCTGTCAGAAGAAGCAGGGGAAAAATAGTTTGATCTACCTGAAAAATATTTGATAAAATTTATAAATGTGTTGATTCTGGTGATTAACACAGTGGATCTTCTCCTTGATCTGAAGAGTTTATCATGAAATCAAGCATTATTTTGACAGCTGAAGCTTCTGTCATTCAAGCACTTTGGTAAAAATATCTACTGGATGATCTCAAGCTTCCTTAGAAAAGCATATTATTAAAGCAGGTTTTAAATTTGTATGAATTAAGTCTATTTTTTATTAGGTTGGAAGGAATTTTGAAAAGGCTCCGATTTCTTTTATAGAAAAAGATAAAACAATCAGCCCAGCAAAACAACAAACAGCAGCACAGAACAACTACAAAATAACAAGATGAACAAAGAGCCCTGCCAACACAGAAGGAACCCCCACCACTAATTAAGAATTAAGTCTGTTATCTTCACAGGGTTCAAACTTTTTGTCAACAAATGTAAAATCAACACAAATTCATGTCTCCTCAATACACATTTTACGAGTTCAGAATATTCTCATATTTAAGAGCCAACAAAACCTTGATAATCAAGACTACATTTTTCTTTATTTGATCTACAGATTTCCAAACTCTCACAATAGGTTTGAGCAAAGTAACAGATTTTTATGCAATGAATTTTTGCTTTTGCAACGTTGCCTGCGGCACTTTTGTGGCCATGGGTTTAGACACAACATTTTGCCTGTGAAACACAACAGGTCTCTTCAAATACAATTTGGTTTTATATGATTGCCTTGTTGAAATGCTTCAAAAAAAAGTGCATCATGCTCAACATCTTTCTGCTGTGTGCTTCCTAATTGTTTTTGTAACCTCTAATTCTTGTTGTAGTAAAATATATTGAAAAGAAATCATAGGTTGAAATTGCCCCCAACATTCATAAATTTGATTAACATTTCTCAAACTATGAATCTTAATCTGAAAAAGATAAAATACCATCTTCATATAGAGTGGATCATATGATACAAACTGTAGAAATAAACTCAACACTATCAACCAAACAAATTAATCTTACACCTTGAGCACATATAATCACCTTATAAATCAAATTAAACTCTCATATCCACACCATCTAAAATATCCATTTATATACCTGATTTGCCCAAATCAACAAAATTTGCATATCTAGTTTTTCCATAACCACAACCGCTTACGACTTGAAACAAGAAACGGGCAGCAATCACAGGAAGCTAAAATCAAAGCTCAGTATGACAGAAAAATGATTAAAAGCATTTAATTCTTATTCTACAGACTTCTATTATATTTCTACGATTCCCCAGTCATGGTGCTGCAGCATGAATCTTGTTCATACAAACAAATAAAACAAAAAACTTTCATGCCCTTTGCATAGGTTCATGGGAGATTTATTACAGGGAGTTATGTACACAAGCCACATCTATGCCCTTAATTGCTTGCCCCTCCCTTTTTTAAGACAATAATAAAAATCATGCACCTCAAGAATTTTGGGCATTGTAAGAGATACTGAATTGCTGCAGCGTTTCATGGACAATCATAGAGAAAACTTTAATGCACATTGTAAACTCCGCAGTAGACTTTTTCACACTCACAGTATAAAACATTGTTTTCTACCCCTATTAAAAGCAATTTGCAACTCCATTTCCTTTCCCTTCCTCTGATATCTTTATTAACCCAATAGAGGTAGAACAAAAATATATATTTATCCCATTTCATTGTAGGAATGTTCAGGCAGACAAACAACTTAACAGTCACATAACTGAAAAACATTTTACAAAATTTACAGATGTGGAAACTAACATTCAAATCAAATATTTCTCTTTTTGTGCTGTCTCTTGCTGGGATGCATTCCCCTGTTTTTAGTGTTTAGTTCTGTTTGGGATGTATCCTCTGTTTTTGTTTTGATGGTTGTGTGTGGACTTGTTTTTGGTTTGATGCAGTTTGCTGCTTTAAACTTTTTTGCTGTTAAGGGTTTCAGATCCCTTCAAAACTTCTTTTCTTTTAATGAAAAACATTCAAATCAAATAGGGCTGATACTAGAAAACTCAATGATAGAACAGTCTATTAACAATTAAAAGATTCTAGATTCAAGTTCTACCTGGTCTATGAAAGCTTAACATAGTTTTAAAGCCTGGTTAAGAACCCCATACATTCTATTACGATGGCTTGTGGAAGTGTTGAAAATAAGTCACATCGAACCCAAAGATGGACTGGTACCATATAAAGACAAGTAGCTCAATGAAAACTCCAACAACAAATAAAAGGTTCTAAATTTGAATCCTAACCAATCTAGAAAAACTTAATAATAGATGAGCTGTACTAGATGCTGAAATATTTATTAAGCTAAATAGCTCCACATTAAAACAGGACACAATATGACACTGGTAGTTAGATTCAATAATTCAAACAGACATAACCAATCAACTGTAAAGCGAAAAAAGAAGAAAAGGTTTCTGCAAGAGAAATCATGGTATCCATTAAATCTTTCCCGGTGAGAGTAATCAACAGTATGAAAGCAAAACTGGTGAATTACCTCGGTAGAATTGTGCTTTCCATCCCCTACTGCGCCATATTTTTCTACATTGAAAATACTGCCAGAAGCATCATCAGAAACAGCAGTTTTTAGGGATGCTGTAAGATATTGATTGATATCAGTGTTTGAAATAACCCCAGGAGTTTGAGTTGCTGATGTCCCTATTATAATGAATAGTGTGACCATCGGGAACATGAATTTCAGGGCCATGTTTAATAGCGAATAAATGTATTTCTAGATGGTCTTGAAGAAATGTTTTCGTCTGATTGAATAAATTCCTCGTATCTCAGTTTGATATACTTCAGTTTTTGAAATGTTTGGAAGTTTTATTGATAGCTAGTGTTTCTCTTTGTTAGAAAATGTCTAATTTCAAAGATTCCTTAAAAGAATTCTTTGAAAATTCCTTAATCATAACTAAACGCTCAAGGGCCGCCTAAACCGTCCAAGATAGGAAACTTCCTCTCTCAAAAACACTAGATAAGATCGAATCGTTTAGCGTGGGCATCAAGCTACTTAATCTTCCAAGAACGCTCTTTTAAAGTTAGATATGTCGATCCAGTTGGATAAAGTCGATGTAATTTTATGATCGTATTATTCAAAAGAGAAAATTAGATATCTCGTTTTAAATGGGTTACACTATTTCAAGATGGGGCAATACATGATTTTCTTCGTGTAAATTTATATTTACTAATAATTGCATCTTGGTGTGCAATGGGTACACCGAAGAAGTGTTAAAGGCTAATTAAGAAAACATTTGGTCTATTTGCATACATTTACATGTAGTACATGAGGTCAATCAACAAGCTATTTACAAAACTTTAGAGAGAGAGAGAGAGGGGGGTGGGGGGAGGTCTAGGAAGTGGGAGAGAGAAATATAGAGGGAGAGGGATTGGTAGCAAGAGGGAGACATATCTATAAATGAAGGGGAGAGAAGGGGAAAGGGAGAGGGAGAGGGAGAGGGAGAGAGAGAAGGGGGGGTGGAGGGGCGGTTTGGGGTGGCAACAGGGGTGTGTAATGGGATTAGACCTTGAGTCATTTTGGTGACTTGATCGGGCAACTTGGAGAGGAGCCAAATATTTCTTGTTGGACAATTTGCGGCAATTCGATGAGGTGATCTGCCTTAGTAGTTTGAAGATGCAACTTGGGCGAGCCGACTTTAGCAAGGCGAGGTTCGGAGCCGACTTGGATTCTGCATTGGGGGCGGACTTGAATTATTTCTTAGCAAATTGGCCAACTTGAGTTAGTTTTTGGGTAGGCCGACTTGAGTTATTTATGACTTGGTTGTTTTGCGATGTGGCCGACTTTCTTTGGTGATTGAGCACGGATTGGAACGTTAAGTGCATTGGGCATGGAGTTGCGGCCGACATTGCTAGCATGCGACTTAACCGTTGTGTGCCTTGGAGAATGTTTTGGGTCGACATCATCATAGTCGTTGGCGCTAGCCTTGTTAATGCAGCGTAGCGTGCATTGATTGTTGAGCAGTGTGATTTGGGTCTGAACCTATTTCACAACGGTCATGACTTAACGGATTTCCCCGAGGCGTTTCTATATATTAAGGGCCTTACTCTTTCATTTGGCATCATCAGCGAAGGTGGATTTGGAGCGACAAGGATTTCGACAAAGGAGCGGAGCAGAGGCAAGTTGTTTCTTCTTTGTGGCAAAGTCTTGTAGCGACTTGTTTTGTAGAGTTGGGAGCTCGATTCTTTGTAATAAGAATTCATGCTAAGTCTATTTAGCATCTTTCATCGGGCGAGTTAGTGTTCTTAGACACTCAGCCGAGTTGACTTATAATTGTTTCAGATTGCAATGGATGAGTAACTTTGGGGTTGTGCCCACATATCTTTGGTCCGTGTTGATTTGCTTGCTATTCTATTGCATCAACTTGCTTTGCATCATTTGGGACTTAGATGGATCTGATTTATCATTTCTGCATGCATTTCGGTGAGGCATACGTTGGAGGTTTGCCTTAGTGTCTAGGCGAGCTGACTTGCACTTGGGCGAATCGTCAGTGTCGCACGGGCTCGGTCCCAAAGCCTGTGACAATGTGGGTGGGTGATAGAGATGAAGCAATAGAGAGATATAGAGGGAGGGAATGGGGGAGATCATAAAATTGAATGTAAATACAAACAAGTGAAAGAGAGATTGAAATCAACAAATAAAATTGCAATGACCAGGAAGGAAAGTATTGGGATGTTTTCAAGGCTGCAAAGGGGGATGCAAAAAATAAAGATTTTGTAGAGGATGTCACAATTGTTGTTTTTCTTATCCATTGCAATGAGGAGAGATTGGGTATCTTTTTCCCTGGGAGTTGTATTGTCTATTGCCTAATTTGGGTGGCCAAATGATGTTTCCTCTCTATCTCTCATAGGTTGTTTGAGCATTTGGTCTAGTAAATTGAGTGGTGGGGCATTGTAGGAGGTGCGGATGGAGTTTCTTGGGCTCTATTGGTGCATTTTCTACAACAACTAAGTGCTTTTAGCTTGGGTATTTGTCTATGTCCCCACCTTTGAAGGCTACCTTGAATTCATTCTCCAATGCTTTATCTCTTGGCACTTAGTGTTTGGTTGTGGGCACTCCAATTTATTTTGTTGAAGTTACTCATATCATTGTTGATGCTAGGATGTGGAGTGTATCATTGTGTGTAAGGGATTTTTTTTTTCACTTTGGGTTGTGGATTGGGCTTTGTTGGATGCTACTAATACTACCAAGATACAATATATTTTGCCCACCATTATTTTATTTTTTTTGTTTTTGTTTTGGGTGCCTCTACTTTATCTTGCATGGTGGAGATGTGCATGATCTAGTATCCCTATCTAGACTAGAGGTACTTGTGATGGGGTTTCATATGGCCTTGTTTTTGCAGATCACGTGTGGTGGTAGAGATTGTTGTTTTGTGATGTTCAGAGATGTGGTGGGACCTAGTAGTGGCATAGTGATGAAGGGTGCTCCTCTTAATACCACAAACACATAACAAAAACATAGAAACAACAACAATATGCAAGAATAGAAAATTGACTTCTTATTATCTCCACAAATGTGGAATTATAAACTTTTAGAATTACAATATGCAAAGCCACATGGGCATTCCTTTACAATATTCTATAGGACAAAGCCTCAAATCAATACCCATATCTCTACCCAGAACTGCCCTAGACAACACTACGGGCCTTCTTTATATAGGCAATTTCCACCGCCCGAGAAGGTTCCAGAAATTTAGCCCTTAGGGTCGACCAAACTTAGAATTATTTTATTTTTCAATTTATTACATCAAAGTCGGCTCAAAATAACTTTTGAAACCCGAACAGAAATTTTGAAGGAAAATTATTTTTCGCCATTTCAGGTGACCCGACTTCCGGAGACCATAAGTCATCACCTGTTGACCTGATTGACTATTATAACCCCATTTCAAAAGGCCACGAAGCGCTCTACAGGCTCAATTTGCGCAAGGCTTGATTTGCGCAAGCGCTTGTCGCTCAAATTTTTTACCTCATCCGGAGCCTCTAAAGCCTTCAAAACTGAGTTCAAAGTTTTTGTACCCTGCTGCCAATACCAAAAATCTTCAATATCTTCAAAACTAGACCTGATCTAGCCATGAAACTTTACTAGCAGGCTGATATGACTGAGATGAACCTCCACATGTAAAATCAGAACATTCTGAGATTCTATGACCAACTTATTAAAAATTGCAAATTTCCATAAATAGTAGCTCTGCACAAGATAGCCCTTATTGAATACAAAAACATAAATATTTTTGGGTGATGCAAGATTGCTCTTACACCTAGGATGCTCCTGCATCAGACACCCGGGGTAATTTGAGAAGTGACCCCGTCATGTCTCAGGTGTGTAGAGGAAAACTAAGATAGTTAACCTCATTTGTCAGCCATGATGAATCTTCAACAGGTCATCCTTTCCACTTGACCAGATATTCTTCATATGTCATGTTCCTTGTGCTTTTGCCAACACGACTATCCAGTATATCCTTAATCTCTTTGGTATCTAAACTAGTTTTTGGAATACTCCACTGTGCTGTTGTGATCTCATCTTCAACACCTCCCTCATGATACTCTGTCAGATCTGAAATGTTAAACACTAGTGAAATATTCAGCCCAGTAGGCAATTCTACTTCATATGCATTTCCTGAATCATGCTTCTTCAGTAGTTTACATGGCCCAAACTTTTTCATTTTCAATTTGTTATATGTACCAACTAGAAATTGCTCCTTCCGCAAATGAACCATGACTTCATCTTCAACCTAAAATTCTTTATGCCTCCTTTTCACATCTGCCTTAGCCTTATACTATGCATTCATCTTGGTAATATACTTTCTCACCTCCTCATGGATGTTCTTCAAGTGTTATGCAAAATCCTCAGCTTTAGCACTACTTATTTCTGCTTTATCTATCTTTCTCAACTCAAATGCATTTCTTGGACTACTCTCATATACAATCTGAAATGGTGATTTACCAGTGCTCCTGTTGAAAGAATTATTATATGCAAATTCTACCTGTAGTAAAATCAAATCCCATCCTGTTGGCTTATCTCCAACCAAACATCTCAGCAAATTTCTCAAACTCCTATTCACCACCTCCGTCTGTCCATCAGTTTGTGGATGATGTGATAAACTGAACTTCAAATCTGTCTTCAACTTCTTCCACAATATACGCTAGAAATATCCAATGAACTTAGTGTCCCTATTTGAAACTATACTCTTTGACAAACCATGTAGTCTCACCACTTCTCTGAAAAATAATTTTGTTACATGAACAACATCATTAGTCTTCTTGCAAAGAATAAAATGTGTCATCTTTAAAAATTTGTCAACTACCACAAAAATTGTATCATTTTCTCATTGTGTCCTTGGTAAACCAAGAACAAAGTCCATACTGATATCCTCCCAAGGCTTCTCTGGTACAGGTAATGGTTGATACAACCCTATATTCTGTTTCACTCCTTTCACCATCTGACATACTCTGCAACTCTGTACAAACTTCTTGACATCTTGCTACAACTGTGGCCAATAATAATTCTCACTAACCAAAGCAAGGGTTTTATCATGTCAGCCAATCCTCCGCTATGCTTCTCCTTGATGAGATTCTCCCTCATAGAACTTCTTGGAATGCACAACTGACTTCCTTTGAATAGCATATCATCCTGAATGATGAAATCCAACCACTTCGTCTTGTCTAGAGTAACAGGTTCTTTACAAGCTCTCCAAGCTTCACCAAAATTAGGATCCTCTGGATGCAAATTCTTGAGTTCCTTGAACCCAACCACCTCAATCTGCATCTCTGTCAGCAATAGTTGCATTCTGCTAAGAGCATCTACAACCCTGTTAGACTTTCCACTCTTGTGTTTCAAAATAAATGTATAACTCTGCAAAAACTCAACCCATTTCAAATGTCTTTGATTCAACTTTTCTTGACTATTCAAATATTGCAAAGCTTGATGATCAGTATACAAAACAAACTCCTTAGGAAGCAAATAGTGTTTCCACTTCTTCAATGCCTGAACTATAGCATAAAATTTCTTATCATAAATAGAATATTTCCTCTTGGCATCATTCAACTTCTCACTAAAATAAGCAATAGGTTTACCTTCTTGACTCATAACAGCTCCTATTGCAGTACCACAAGCATCACAGTCTACTTGAAACACCTTATTAAAATTAGGAAGTGCTAAAACAGGTTGTTCTGTAACCTTTTGTTTCAACAGTTTAAAACTCTTACCCACCCCATTAGTCCACTTGAACTCTTTTCTATCTCCTCTCATTGTTTCAGTCAAAGGTCCACAAATACTGCTAAAATTTCTGATAAATTTTTTGTAAAAACTAGCCAAACCATGAAAAGATCTTACCTCAGTAGCACTCTTTGGAGTAGGCCATTCAAGGATAGCCTGTACTTTCTCTAGATCCATTTTCAAACCTTCTGCTAAAACTACAAATCCCAAATACACTAATTCCTTCTTCACAAAACTGCACTTCTTCAAATTAATCAACAATTTCTCATCTCTCAGCTTCTCAAACACCATACAAATATGCATCATATGTTCCTCCAATGTCTTGCTAAAGATCAAAATATCATCTAGGTAAACAATGACAAACTTACGCAAAAATTCTTTCAGAACCTCGTTCATGAGCCACATGAAAGTGCTCGGTGCATTGGTTAGCCCAAAAGGCATGACTAACCACTCATACAGTCCTTCCTTTGTCTTGAAGGCAGTCTTCCATTTATCTCCTTCTCTGATCCGATTCTGGTGATATCCACTCTTCAGATCTATCTTTGAGAAATACACAGCTCCACTCAAACAATCCATAATATCATCCATTTGTGGCAATGGAAACTTGTACTTGATTGTGATCTTGTTTATTGCCCTAGAGTCTGTACACATCCTCCATTCTCCATTCTTCTTTGGTGCTAATATTGTTGGTACAACACATGGAATCAGGCTCTCCCAAATCAACCCCTTCTGCAATAACTCATGTACTTGTCTATTCAACTCTTCACTTTCTACTGGTGTCATTCTGTGTGCTACCTTGTTTGGCAAACTGGCTCCTGAAATTAAATCCATCTGATGACTGATCTTCCTTACCAATGGTAATCCATTAGGTACATTATCAGGTACAATATCCTGAAACTCATTCAACAAATCTACAACCTCTATAGGTACATCCTCTACTTCCTCTTTACCAACTTTTGGAATTAAAGCAAAACACACATGCTCATGCCTCATACCATCTAGGAATTTCCTTCCATCAACAAAATTTATTCTTGCATTACCACATACATTTTCTTCGGTCTCCTTCAATGGCTTTAGCTTATGTTGCACTCCATCCTTTGTTAGGGAATAGGTATTCGCATGACCATCGTGTATAGCACATCTATCAAACTGCCATGGCCTACCCAACAACATGTGACATGCATCCATAGGTATGATATCACATAGTACCTCATCATGGTACCCATCAATCTTGAACTTTACTAGGCACTGTCCATTGACCATGACCTTGTGGTCATTCTACACCCAGGCAATCCGATATAGATGTGGGTGTTTCTGTCTCTTGAGCTTCAACTTTGTCACCATCTCTTCTGACACCAAATTTTCAGTGCTTCTACTATCAATAATCACATCACAACATTTACCCTCACACTTGCATCTAGTGCGAAATAGACTCCTCCTTTGTTCAGGTTCATTCTCACCACTCAGCAGGACTCTTCTGTTAATCAACGTTTCTCCTTTTTTAACATCTTCAAAATTTGAGGATCTGGCATCTTCATCTACATGTGTCACTCTAGCTTGGCCTTCATTCCTCCTATCCATCCTTCCTTGGCATTGAGGATATTCAAATGCCCTATGACCTTCTTCTCCACAGTGAAAACATGTTCCACGGAAGCCTCCTCTTCCTGAACCTTGTCCTCTTCCTCTTCCTCTCTGATCTCTATTGTTTTGATCTTGGAAACAATTGGAATTGTTTTCTCTCTGACTTTGACTGCTACTGGCCTCATCTTTCTTTTTTGGATCTTCATTTCGGCCTCCATACGACTATCCACCAGATCGTCCACCCTGACCTCTTCCATTTTGTCTGCTCTCGAACTTCTTGTTCAGCTTTTCATCTACTTTTAGGGAAAATTGGTATGCCTCTTCAATACTATTCATTCAAACTAGATTCAGCTCCTCCTGAATGCTCGGCCTTAACCTATTAAGGTAATGGGAAACTTTCTCCTTGTCAGCTTCTGCATGGCCTATTCTGATGAGAATTCGATAGAACTCCTCTGTATACTCCTGAACAGATCTTCCTACCTGCTTCAAACTTTGCATCTTCTTCAGTAGGTCAAGCTCATAATCAATGGGAATGAACTGTCGCTTCAATTTATCCACCATTTGATCCCATCTTATGATTTTATCTTTCCCTCTTCTATTTCACTTCAATTGAATCTCTTGCCACCAGATCTTCGCATGACCTTTTAGTCTGGCTTTTGCAAATTTGACCCTATCAGGATCCTCAATATCTTCATACTCAAAATATTCTTCACATTCATTAATCCAGTCGATCAACTCCTCTGGGTTAAGATTTCCTGAAAATGCAGGAACCTTAATCTTAGGTCTTTTTCTGATCTTGGAAATGGCCCGAAAAAGTCTTTCTTCCTCCTGGTTCACAACTTTGACTTCTCCTTCTTGATCTTCTTCTTTGACTTCATCCTCACTTTCATCTCTGACATTAAGATTCATTCCTCTATAAATCTCCTCTTGCAATGCTCGCACTTGTCTCTGGAGTGCTCTAACCTTAGGTGTTACAACACCAGCTCTTCCACCACATTCCCTATGTGGAGGTATTTTTGCGATGCGCGTTGAAACCCTAACCACAATCCTGGTGCAAACTGTCTCGCAGTCGACGATCTATTTACACACTCAGAAACTCCTACTCTGATACCACTTGATGAAGGGTGCTCCCCTTAATACCACAAACACATAACAAAAATAAAGAAACAACAACAATATGCAAGAATAGAAAATTGGCTTCTTATTATCTCCACAAATGTGGAATTACAAAATTTCAAAATTACAATATGCAAAGCCACATGGGCATTCCCTTACAATATTTTGTAAGACAAAGCCTCAAATCAATACCCAGATCTCTATCCAAAACTGCCCTAGACAACACTACGGGCCTTCTTTATATAGGCATTTTCCACTACCCGAGAAGGTTCCAAAAATTTAGCCCTTAGGGCCGACCAAACTTAGAATTATTTTATTTTTCAATTTATTTTTTATTTTTTATTTTATTTTTTTATTTTTATTTTTATCAGTAAATGGCCAAAGCCTTGATTTTATTTATTTAAAATTTATCTTTTTACATTTTCCTCCGTTCGTGCAGGCACTGGTAAGAAAGAACGGGGAAGAAAACCTCCAATCTGGCCCGAGACTTTAGTCTAGAAATAATATATCAAGTTTAGAGTTCCTACAAGCATAGGATTACAAAGCTCCACTTGATGGAGTCGAAGAGGGAATTCCCTCTTTAATACAGATTAAAGGAGGCATATCTCCATGATAGTGAACACAGATATTCATTAATCTTTTAAATACAATGCTCTTTTAAGAAGAACTAATGAGCATTCCCATCTTGTGCCATACATTTATTTATATTGAGATTACATGTACCTTGCTCTTATCTTTAGAGCTAATGAGCCTTCCTTTAACTTTAATTGTGCTTTTGAAAAATCATGTTATTTTCTCTCATCCTCGTTCTTCGAGTATTTGCCTTAGCTTTGATAAGTTCTCGAGCCTCCTTTTCTTTATTTCTGCCTTTTTGGTCTGTTATGGTTTTCCTGTATACCTGCAAAATAGATAGACACCATGCCACCTCTACTCTCCTAATTTATAGTTAATTAATCATTTTCATGATTCAATCCTCATTAAGCTAGTTCAGGTTAGGTATTGATGAAATAATGTAATTGCAAATCTTAATCCATGAGTTAGTCTACTAAATAAAACATTACCATCTAAGTCCATTTCTATTGGCAGTGATGCTATAAGCTTTATTTCATTATTATGAACATAAGAAATTTATGAGCACTTTAGGAGCCTTTTAATTTGTCATAACATTTTCTGTTTTAAAGATTATCATTTTTGTGATCGATGAAACTTCATTGTAGGTTGGCATGTCCCTAATATATGATGATTGTTTTGACTAAATGAGACATTAACTTCTTACATTCCCTATCTTGAAGTCTACTATGTAAGAGGGCAATATATATATGAGTGTGTTTGTGCGTGTTTGTGTGTGTATTTTTGCTTTTTTATCTTATACTCATAAATGTTTCTATACTTGTTTACCTTTAAATTCATTTACATTTATTTACATCTAATCTTGATTTCCTATTTTGAAATCATTTTTCTTCACCTTCCGAGTTCTTCTTTCAAACTCTCATGAATTTTTTCAATTTCTTGCCCGTCAGCTCCTAGGTTAGCTAACTTATCTGCGTCTGTATTGCCCTCCCTGTAAATGTGATTCACTGTATAATCTCCTATAACTTCAAGAGATTCCATTATTTGTTCAATAGCACTATTTAGTTTCCAGTTCGGCGTTCTACCCTGTCTTATTGCATTTATAATAATAGTTGAGTCTCCTTCAATCGCAATTCTTTTTAGCCTCCATTTTTTGCACCATGCCAGACCTAATCTTATAGCTTCTATTTCAGCTTCGTTATTTGTCTTAATTCCTATAGGTTTTTCTATCCTTCCGCATTATGTACACATATCCCTATTCTCGCCACCCCTAGGTTTCCCCTAGCTGCCCCATCAAAGTTCAACTTAATCCATCCTTGCTCCAGTGGTTTCCATTTACAGTTCACCCTTGATAAGGATTTATTGTCAATGCTAGATCCAATCCAGGGAGGAACTTTCAAGCCATACCACTTCTTTCTCTGGTAGTTGTCTTCTAGTGAGAATTCCATCATTGATTGTCCCAGCATATTTCTATTGTTTGTAATTTCTACTATATTTGCCTCTAACTTGTTCAAAAATCTCTCAATGTTCATCCTTTTATCTTGAAAAATCCTACGGTTCCTTTCCTTCCATAATTCCCAGATTAACAGAGATGGGATTATGTATCTCATTTTACTGTATAAATCCTCCTTATGTGATCTTTTCCATGAAATAAAAACTTCTGTGATATCATTTTGAAGAGCAGTCTTCAGATCTAATTTCTCCAGAACCCAAAGCCAGCATTTATTGGCATACTCACAATTTAACAAAATATGATTTATTGTCTCACTTTCTTTCTCACACAGGGCACACCTAGAAGGACCGTGGTACCCTATTTTTTCAAACCATTCAGCGGTGAGAATCCTTTTCTGTAAAGCAGCCCATGAGAATAGACCTGCCTTAGGAAGACAGTTTCTATTCCAACATAGATCAATGGGAAGACTGGTGGATGGGTTATCTATCCTAGATATAACTTTGAAACCTTCTTTCGAATTGTATACACCACTCTTTGAGGCAGCCCATATGATTATGTCCTCCCCAGAGCATGGATAGAAGTTTCATTCTTGTAGAGCCTTGTTAAGTTTATCCTGGAAATCAAGGGGAAGTCTGAATTCCTCTAGAGATTTCCATGCCCAGCTGCTCCCCTCATTATTATTGATTTGTGAAAAATAATCTTTAACCCGCTCTCCCTTACTATGTTTGATTAGTTCAATTAGCTGATCGTTCCCAAGAATTTCACGAAGGGCCGGTTTTCCACCCCATGAGTCATCCCAAAATAGAGCCTTATTCCCACTTTTCGTGTCCCAAGAAAGGGACTCTAATACTATATCTTTACATTCTTTTATGAAGTTCCATATGCGTGAGCCCGTCGGATAATTATCAGAACGACAAACACTTTCCTCCTCTTCTCCTAGTAAGTATTTATATCTTAGTATTTTAACCCATTTTGCCTTTGGGTTTTTAATCATTCTCCATACTAATTTCACCCCCAAGGCCTTGTTTTGAAGCGTAAGGTCTTTTATTCCCAAACCTCCTTCTTTTGGCTTACAAATCTTATTCCAAGCAATTAAAGCTAGTTTAGATTTCTCCTCCGACCCTTGCCAGAAAAAACTCCTTAACTTTCGAACTATCTCCTTATTAATACTTGCCAGGATTCTCATGCTCATCATCTGATAAATAGGAACTGCAGAGAGGACTGACCTGATCATAACAACCCTTCTCTCATTTGATAACCATTTTCCTTTCCATTGATCTAGTTTCTTAGAGATATTTTGAATTGTACTTTCCCATAAGTGTTTTGATTTGACCCCCTTATCCAGAGGTAAACCTAAATATTTACATGAGAAGAAACCTTCTTTGAATTTAGAATACGTTTAATCTCATTCTTTCGTCTCTCTTCAGTATTGATAAAAAAAAATTCTGATTTTTCCTCATTTATACATTGTCCAAAAGCGTTAGCATAAGTATTTAAAATTTCTTTGAAAGCTTGAGCTTCTTCTAAGAGCGCTTTTCCAAAAAGGAGATTATCATCGACATATTGCTAATGAGTAGTAGCCTCGACTCCCGAAGTAATCTTGATTCCTTTAACCTTATCCTCTCTCTGAAGTTTCTTGATACCTCTCCCCAAAGCTTCCGCCATAATAATGTACAAAAAAGGAGATAACGGATCTCCTTGCCTCAAACCTTGAGAGCAGCTGAAAAAGCCTTCGGGAGACCCATTCAGCATAATTGAGAAGTGAGGGGTGGAGATGCATTCAAAAATCATATTGATCCATTGTTTTGAGAATCCAAAAGCTTCCATACATTTACACAAAAATCTCCAGTCCACTTTATCATACGCCTTACTGATGTCTAACTTAATCAACATACTCGGATCCTTATTATTTGTTACTAAATGTATAGCCTCATGAGCAATAATCACTCCATCCAGAATTGACCTATTAGGGACAAATCTCGTTTGTTCCTCAGATATAATCAATGGAAGAAGTTGTTTCATTCTGCTTGCTAAAGCTTTTGAGAAGATTTTATACAAAGTGTTGCACAAGGAGATAGGTCTGAACTCGTTAAAGTTCTCTGCATTGACCTTTTTAGGAATAAGAGCAATGAATGTGTTATTTTTAATAAATTGACCTTTTCAATTTATTACATCAAAGTCAGCTCAAAATAAATTTTGAAACCTGAACATAAATTTTGAAGGAAAATTATATTCTGCCATTTCAGGTGACCCAACTTTCAGAGACCATAAGTCATCACCAGTTGACCCAATTGACTATTATAACCCCATTTCGAAAAGGCCACGAAGCGCTCTACAGGCTTAACTTAAACAAGCACTTTTCATCCAAATTTTTGACCTCATTCGGGGCCTCTAAAGCCTTCAAAACTGAGTTCAAAGTTTCTGTACCCTGTTGCCAATACCGAAAATCTTCAATATCTTCAAAACTAGACCTGATCTAGCCATGAAATTTTATTGGCAAGCTGATATGACTGAGATGAACCTCCACATGCAAAATCAAAATATTCTCAGATCGTATGACCAACTTACTAAAAATAGCAAGTTTCCATAAATAGCAACTCTGCACAAGATAGCCCTTATTGAATACAAAAATAGAAATATTTTTGGGTGATGCAAAATTGCTCTTACACCGAGGATGATCCTGCATCACATAGTCTCTACTAAAGCTATTGGGTCATGGTCTCTACATTTGATATTTTTAAAGGTTCTGTTTTCACCATTTTGAGTGAAAGAAAAGGTTTTCTAGTAGTCTACATCAGTAGTCTACACGTGGTTGCAATGAATCTTGAAGATGGGGTCTTGTACCCCTATGCTGCTAGGTCTTTTCTTTTGTGGTATATTTTTATTTGGGCCTCTAGCTCTAGTAGAGGTATTGTTTCTACCTATATGGTTAGTTTTGGGATTGACCTATATACTAATGAAGATCATTTGATGGAGGTTGATGAAGATCCTTTGATGGAGGCCACCCCTTAGTTTCCTTCCTTGGTTTAGTATGGTGGTGTGAATGGTCTAGTTAGTAGAGTGTTCTCTCCTTCTTGTTGGGGCTTGGATTATATTTCTACTAGTTCATTGATTTAAGTGGTTATGGTTTAGCCTTTCATTGCCATGTTTATGTCTATACTCATTGAAGTCCTATAAAGGTGGATGTTGATGTTGTAGGTTACGTAATGATCTAGTTTCAATGGTTGTGGTCTGAGGGACCAAGTTTTGGTCTTCATTGCGCACAACCCAATTTTTTCTCCAAAGGATCCTATTGAGGTGGAGTAACTCAGTCTCTATCTACACTCCCAGTTGTCCAATTGAGGTGGATGGTTCTTCTACAGGCTTGGTGGTGCTAATTTTGGTGGTTGTAGTCGTGGATCTCCAATTGGGGTCTTACCTTTGCTCTCACTACTTCTTCCTTTAGAGTCTCCTGTGGAGGTGGAGATTGATTGACTACTCATGTTCATCCTTTCAAGGTTTCCTTTTGAGGTGGAGGTTTCCTTTCTACCAAGATCCTTACCATTGTCTTCTATTAAGGTGGACACATTTTGGGGGTTTTGGGGTCTCTTAATGATGTGTGTGTTAGCCATTTGGGATCTTATCCAAGCATTTGTTGTGTAGTGTTTGGGTTTGGTTGTCAGTCCACCCTACTCTTGATGTGGGTTGTTTGTAGTTTCTTTTCTGTTGTAATAGGCATTTTTTACTTGTGTACTTTTAGTGGCTTTGGTTGACCTATGCAATAGTTTTATCTCAAAATTGAACACAAATATGCATAGTTTTTTATTAAAAAAAATAATTCAAAAAAAATATTAAAAATCACAAAAAATATATTATTGAATATTAATAATTATAACCTGATTATTAGCTCCATGAAACACTCCAACAACAAATAAAATATTCTAATTTTGAATCCCAACTAATCTAGGAAAACTTAACAATAGATGAGATCTACTAGATGTTGAAATATTTATTAAGCTAAAGAGTGCCACATTAAAACAACATAGAAAATGACACTGGTAGTTGGATTTAATAATTCATACAAAAATAACCATTCAATTGTCAAGGAAAAAAAAGAAAAGGTTTCTACAAGAAAAATCACTAGTATCCATTAAATCTTTCCTGCTAACAGTAATTAACAGTATGAAAGAACTAGTGAATTACCTCGGTAGAATTGTGCTTTACATCCCCTACTGCTCCATATTTTCTTACATTGAAAATATTGCCAGAAGCATCATCAAAATCAATAATTATTAGTGATGTTGTAAGATATTTATTGATATCATTGTTTGAAATAATCTCATGAGTTTGAGTTGTTGTTGCTATTATAATGAATTGCATGGCCATCTAGAACATGAATTTCAAGGCCTTTTTTATTAGGAAAGCTATGGTGCGGAAACACCTTCCAACATATCAAATTCTAAGGGGAAGACAAATGAGGTGACTTTCAATTTTAATTATAGTTATTAAGATGCACAAGTATAGATAATAGAGTAAACATAAAGCATAGACAAACACATAACAGACACATGATTTTATGTGGGAAAATCATTACGGGTACAAAAAACCCACCACTAAAGCCCAATCTCTTATATTATAATAAACTAGATTACATATAAGTTAGAAATTGATTGCTTTCAGGTATACATTCTCAACCTTTGTTCAACTAGCAAAAAACACTTGATTTGCAAGTTTTGCAGACAACAGTCACATTTGTGACTCTGTAACTTTCTAGTGTTCCGACAACATTGGTCAACATCACACAAAGAATACCAAACACTTGATCGAATAGTCTCCACAGTAATAATCAAGAACCTATTGTATCTATTATAAAGCATCTGAACCAATTTACCAATTGATTATCACACAATCAATAATTGGTTCTTTTGCTTCTTTTGCATCAACCACAACATCTCCACTTAGTTGGAACAAATCCTAAATCAGAGATATACTCCTCAAAAATTTGTTACAAATTTTGGTAGACTAACCATCAAAATAACATAGACAGATCTCAACCATTCTAACATTTTATCCCAAACCATCAGGATATTCGCTTAATCTAGAAATGAGCACATATTTTTCACTTGACAACATGATAGATATTATGCTTGGGCTACTTTTTTATTTCACCCAAAAAATCCATACGAGAAGCACATGTCCACTGTTTGTGGTTCCTACACCATCTTCCCATCAAACAAAACATCGCTTCATCATACGCCTTTTCTGATGCAGGAGCATCCCGGGTGTAAGAGCAATCTTGCATCACCCAAAAATATTTCTGGTTTCTTTTTCAATAAGGGCTATCTTATGTAGAGCTTCTATTTATGGAAACTTACTATTTTTAGTAAGTTGGTCATACTATCTCGGAATGCTCTGATTTCACAGTTGGAGGTTCATCTCAGTCATTTCAGCCTACCAGTTGAGTTTCATTGCCACATCATCAGTATTGGTGAAGTTATTGAAGTTTTTGGGTAGGAAATCTTTCAAGTCAATTTTGAAGGCCTTAGAGGCTCCGAATCGCGATCGACCCCCAATTGACTAGCACTAGTGCATGTCAAACATTGTAGATCTCGTCATGGCATTTTCGAAAAGTGGTTACAATACAAAAACGGAGCTATGATTAAAAAGTTATGGCCTTCGGAAGTTGGGTTACCTAAAATCATATTTTGTATTTTTTTTGAGCCGACCCTGTTGTAATAATTGTGAAAAATAAATAATGCTATGTTTAGTTGGCCTAAAGAGCTAAATTTCTAGAACCTTCTCGGGCGATGAAAATTGCCTATATAAGAAAGGTCTGTAGTGTTGTCTTAGGCAGTTTAGGTCAGTTATGGGTAGATCTAGGTAATGATTCGAGGCTTTGTCCTACAGAATATTGTAAAGGGAATGCCCATGTGGCTTTGCATATTGTAATTCTAAAATTTGTAATTTCACATTTGTGGAGATAATAAGAAGCCCATTTTTTGTTCTTGTAAATAATTGTTGTTTCTCTGTTTCTGTTATGTGTTTGTGGTATTAAGGGGAGCACCCTTCATTAAGTGGTATCAAATAGGGAGTTCCTAAGTGTGCAAACAGATCGCCGATTGTGAGGCAGTTTGCACCAGGACCGTGGGTTAGGGTTTCTATATAAACAGATCATCGACTGTGAGGCAGTTTGCACCAGGACTGTGGGTTAGTGTTTCTGTGTAAACAGATCACCGACTGTGAGGCAGTTTGCACCAGGACCGTGGTTAGAGTTTCAACAAGCAGTGTGAAAATGCCTCCACGAAGGGAACATGGCGGAAGAGCCGGTGCTATGACACCTGAGGTTAGAGAGCTCTAGAGACAAGTGCGAGCATTGCAAGAAGAGATTCGCAGAGGAATGAATCTTAATGTCAGAGACGAAAGTAAGGATGAAGCCAAAGAAGGAAATGATGATCAAGAAATAAAAGTCAAAGTTTTGAATCAAGAGGAAGAAAGGCTTTTCTGGGCCATTTCCAAGATAGGGAAAAGACCTAAGATCGAGGTTCCTACATTTTCAGAGAATCTTAACCCAGAGGAATTGATCGACTGGATCAATGAATGTGAAGAATATTTTGAGTATGAAGACATTGAGGATCCTGATCGGGTCAAGTTTGCGAAAGCCAGACTGAAGGGTTATGCGAAGATCTGGTGGCAAGAGATTCAATTGGAGCAAAATAGAAGAGGAAAGGATAAAATCACAAGATGGGATCGAATGGTGGACAAATTGAAGTGACAGTTCATTCTTGTTGATTATGAGTTTGACCTACTAAAGAAGATGCAAATTTTGAAGCAAGCAGGAAGATCTGTTCAGGAATATACAGAGGAGTTCTATCGAATCCTCATCAGAATAGGCCATGCAGAAGCTCATAAGGAGAAAGTTTCCTATTACCTTAATGGGTTGAGGCCGAGCATTCAGGAGGAGTTGAATCTAGTTCGAATGAACAGTATTGAAGAGGCATACCAGTTTGCCCTAAAAGTAGAGGAAAAGTTGAACAAGAAGTTCGAGAGCAGACAAAATGGAAGAGGTCATGATGGAAGATTTGGTGGGCGGTCATATGGAGATCAAAATGAAGATCTAAAAAAAAAAGATGAGGCCAGTAACAGTCAGAATTAGAGAGAGAAGATAATTTCAATCATTTCTATGATCAGAATAATAGAGATCAAAGAGGAAGAGGTCAAGGATCAGGAAGAGGAGGCTTCCGTGGAACATGTTTTCACTGTGGGGAAGAAGGTCATAGAGAATTTGAATGTCCTTAGCGCCAAGGAAGGACAAATAGGAGAAATGAAGGTCAGGCCAGAGTTGCACATGTAGATGAAGATGTCAGATCATCACATTTTGAAGATGCTGAGAGAGGAGAGACGTCGATTAACAGAAGAGTCCTACTGAGTGGTGAGAATGAACCTGAGCAAATGAGGAGTCTATTTCGCACCAGGTGCAAGTGTGAGGGTAAGTGTTGTGATGTGATTATTGATAGTGGCAGTATTGATAATTTGGTGTCAGAAGAGATGGTGACAAAGTTGAAGCTCAAGAGGCAGAAACATCCACATCCATATCAGGTTGCCTGGGTGCAAGATGACCATAAGGTCATGGTCAATGAACAGTGCCTAGTGAAGTTCAAAATCGGCGGGTACCAAGATGAGGTACTATGTGATATCATATATATGGATGCATGTCATATGTTGTTAGATAGACCTTAGAAGTTTGACAGGTGTGTTGTACATGATGGTCGTGTGAATACCTATTCCTAATAAAGGATGGAGTGCAGCATAAGCTAAAACCATTGAAGGAAACAGAAGAAAAGGTATGTGGTAATGCAAGAATAATTTTTGTTGATAGAGGAAATTTATTAGATGGTATGCAGCATGAGCATATGTGTTTTACCTCAATTCCAAAGGTTGGGAAAGAGGAAGTAGAAGATGTACCTATAGAATTTGCAGAATTATTGAATGAGTTTCAGGATATTGTATCCGATAATGTGCCTGATGGATTACCACCAGTAAAAAAGATCAGTCATCAGATGGACTTGATTCCAGGAGCCAGTTTTCCAAATAAGGCAGCACATAGAATGACACCAGTAGAAAGTGAAGATTTGAAGATAGATTTGAAGTTTAGTTCATCACATCATCCACAGATTGTATATGGAAGTAGTCCTAGAAATGCATCTGAGTTGAGGAAGATAGATAAAGGAGAAATAAGTAGTGTTGAAGCTGAGGATTTTACAGAACATTTGAAGAACATCCATGAGAAGGTGAGAAAACATATTACCAAGATGAATGCGCAGTATAAGGCTAGGGTAGATGAGAAAAGGAGGCATTAGAAATTTTAGGTTGGAGATGAAGTCATGGTTCATTTGTGGAAGGAAAGATTTCCATTTGGTACATATAACAAGTTGAAAATGAAGAAGTTTGGGCCATGTAAGATACTGAAGAAGCATGATTTTGGAAATGCCTATGAGATCGAGTTGCCTACAGAGCTGAATATTTCACCAGTATTTAACATTTCAGATTTGACAGAGTATCATGAAGGGGGTGTTGAAGATGAGATCATAGTAGAACAGTGGAGTATTCCAGCAACTAGTTCAGATACCAAAGAGATTGAGGATATACTGGATAGTCGTGTTGGCAGAAGCACAAGGAAAAGGACATATGAAAAATATTTGGTCAAATGGAAAGGATGACCTGCTGAAGATTCATCATGGCTAACAAAGGAGGAGGTTAACCGTCTTGGTTTTCCTCTTCACACCTGAGTCGTGACATGGTCACTTCTCAAATTACCCCAGGTGTCTGATGCAGGAGCATCCTGGGTGTAAGAGCAATCTTGCATCACCTAAAAATATTTCTGGTTTCTTTTTCAATAAGGGCTATCTTATGATGAGCTTCTATTTATGGAAACTTACTATTTTTAGTAAGTTGGTCATACGATCTTAGAATGTTCTGATTTTATAGTTGGAGGTTCATCTCAGTCATTTTAGCCTACCAGTTGAGTTTCATTGCCACATCATCAATATTGGTGAAGTTATTGAGGTTTTTGGGTAGGAAATCTTTCAAGTCAATTTTGAAGGCCTTAGAAGCTCCGAATCGTGATCGACACCTAATTGATTGGCACTAGCGCATGTCAAGCACTGTAGATCTCGTCATGGCATTTTCGAAAAGTGGTTACAATAGAAAAACGGAGCTACGGTTAAAAAGTTATGGCCTCTGAAAGTTGGGTTACCTAAAATCATATTTTGTATTTCTTTTGAGCCGACCCCATTGTAATAATTGTGAAAAATAAATAATTCTATGTTTAGTGGGCCTAGAGGGCTAAATTTTTGGAACCTTCTCGGGCGGTGGAAATTGCCTATATAAGAAAGGTCTGTAGTGTTGTCTTAGGTAGTTTAGGGTAGTTCTGGGTAGATCTGGGTAATGATTCGAGGCTTTGTCCTATAGAATATTGTAAAAGGAATGCCCATGTGGCTTTGCATATTGTAATTCTAAAATTTGTAATTCCACATTTGTGGAGATAATAAGAAGCCTATTTTCTGTTCTTGCAAATTGTTGTTGTTTCTCTGTTTCTGTTATGTGTTTGTGGTATTAAAGGGAGCACCCTTCATCATTTTCTCTTAGAGCTTCGTGCATTTTCCATTTGGAAACACAACGAACACTTTACTCAAGTTACTTTTTTCCTTTCACTCCAAATCTCCGCTCAGGCACCATGTATCCACTATTGAGGCTTACTCACAAGTGGGCCTAGGCAATGTAGAAAGATAAATTTGGCTTCTTCCACTTTCTGCTTCAGGTCCCATATACTCCTACACACCTTGCTCAAAGTATTAATCTTTATCACGAGTGATTTCCACTTGTCCACTGTCAGTTTCATTATTGGTGAGCCTGTGTTAGATAAGGCTATATGTGGCTTCTTGGGCAGTAAGTATGAGGCACTAATATAAAAAGTATCCCACTTGACAAAGTACTTACTAGGATCCATAGAACACTCAGATATTACTTAGAAACATGGACTCCATGGCCCATCACATTGATACAGTATTTGAAATTATCAACACATACCAGGGTGACCACACAATAGTGGGTTACACTTTTTTAGACATGTTGATTTTTGCTAAAATAACACATTTTTAATAAAATATGATGATTTAACCCTTGATAGGTTCCTGATGTAGGGGCATTCTAGGGTACTCGAAAAATCTGTATGGTGGTGTGTTAAATTAGTTATGTGTTACTTGGTTACAGCTTTAACCAATGGTCTCAGTTATTGAAGGGAGCTCGGTCGCTGAAGGAACTCGGTGAAACCTCTGGCACTCGGTGGAACTTGTACTCGGTGATGCTTGTGGTGCTCAATCAACATGCTTTCTCGATGATGTCTAGTGTGCTTAGTTATTTCACTGGTGCTCAATTGTTTCTTTGGTGCTCGGTAGTTTTGGTTTACGGAGTGGAGTTCTTGGATTTTTGGTTGGCCGACTTGGTGTATTTATTGTTGGTAGCTTTTGTTATATTCTCCTATGTAGATCTAGAGGCCGACATGGAGAATTAATTGTTTGTAAGGCTATTTGAGAGCCGACTGTTGTTGCATGTAATATTTTTTTGTAATAGAAGCTGACTTGGCTTAGGAGTTAATTATTTCTTCCAACCGACTTGTGGTTGAGGAAATGTATTTAAGGAGTGCTTAGGTAGTTGTTTACGGGAGATTGGTAGAGAGTAAAATGATAGTATTTGGATCCTACGAGATCTTGAAGATCATATTGTTTATCTGATAATTGTAATAGCATAGCTAGTGGTTTTCATGCTTGGAGACAAGGAGATTGCTTGGAGGCTTGCAATCTCAAGTTGAGATTTGCCTTAGTGTTTCCATCAGTTGTTGATGTGATTCAGAACTGAACTAGCTAGGAGATTGCAGAAATACTTGGTGATTGTATTTGGCCCTAACTTGGAAGGCCTTATAGCAGGGCATGTTAATGAAAATTCTATTGAAACATTGTCTTGTTGTGTTATTCCACATTTTTGGTGTTTGGCTGCAAGTTTGGACTGTCCTTAATTGGATTCTCCTTACCTGTCCTGTGTCAGTTCCATTTGAAGGAATCAATTGAAAATGGTTAGCTCAAAGCCTCTTAGATAAAAAAAAATATTGATATAACATCTATACTCCTCATTCAAACCTACAATGGAGTCTCATTCACACCCATTAAAATGCTAACAAAAAATCACTTCAACTTTATCTTTTGGCATATCAAATGAACCCATTTAACAAACCTATCTATATAGTAAGGTACTACTAAGAAAAAAAAATTCAATGATTATAATGTTAATATATATTAATTTTATTATGACTTTGTATTTTTAGTTTTACTAAACATAGATATTTCACCATATGTCTACCTCTATGTTTGACGCTTATGGAAAAATAGTAAATGAGAGAAAAAAAATCTAAAAAATATCTACGCGGGCTAGGTATTGAAGTTATCTTTCTATCAAAAAAATTCAAATGAAATTGGACAAATACATGACAAGTTATAAGCTATGTAGTCAATGTATGTCAAAAATACGGTTTAGTCAACTTCAACCGTTAAAAAAAATGTAATAATCATGATAATGTCATCAAATTAATTGCATTCCCTCCATATGGATGTTAAAAAACTTTAAATTCGAAAGAATCACATTGATATCTATTTTAGAGAAAGAGTTTTTCTCTATGACAACAATGTAACTCTTTGAAAATGACGTTTTCAGCAACATACCAATTTTTGTAGGAGAAATAAAAAACCATTCAAATCAATTAAAAAATAAAAATAAAAAATATATTTAGAATCTAGACAAAAAATCTTAAAAGACTATAATTTACTTCATCTTCCGATTTCAAATAGTTTAATGACAATATGCATCTAAATTTGAAAGTTTTTTTCAAAATGTAGAGTTCAGTGTCTATTCAGGCAAAAAACTGTAACCCACTATTGTGGGTTCACCCACCATCATGAACTAGAGTTCATAGTGTGCCCTATTGAGATACCTGAAATGAAAAACATGAATGGTCTTATCTCTTACATGAATGTTCCCACCTCGTATCATGCCACTACCACTAGACATACATAGAATCCATCCAATTAGAAAACTACACAACCTGTCACACATAGGTCACAATTTTTTCTTGATGGGTATCTCAACAACACAATCACTTGATCCAAAGTATTCTCATGTACTAGCAACTGCCAAAATCATAGCTAAAATACCACCCACAACAAGTGCTAATATATCAAACTATTCATACCTCCAGGATATAACAAATGAATCCCAAATCAACAACCTGTACCATGTAACCAAAAGCCTCAAGTGCAATATCTACCACATACACACCAAGAATCTCTCACTAAATATGAAAAATCATTTTGAAATGAATTCATTTAAAAAACATCACATAGAAGTGTAACCTTAAACGTATAGTAATAAGGACGTTCACATTTAATAGTAAACCAATGACCTGCAAAATCACAACAAGCCTCCACAAATCTCCCCTATTCTACACAACCAATAAAATAAAAAGATAAAGGAACCATCATGCCATCTCCCACATGGCACATATGAACACAAAATAATTTTCACAAAGTTCTAGCAAATAAAAATCCAATGTAACTGAAATCGAACATCTAGGAAGATAAATGAGAGAAAAGATAAACCATGCAAATCATAGATTGTACCATGTCCTTCTACATACACCTCTAAATTGAAACTATTTCAAGTATGATCTCCTCCATAAAACCTGAAACAAGAAGCCACAACAACACCCAAACCATACCATATAACTAATCATGGATGTAAGCCTCCCACATCAAGATCAAACTCATAAATATTCCTAAACAAAGGAATATTCCCAATAATGTATCTCCCAAATACAATCATAAGGATATAATAAATGCCACCAATCTCTCAAATGAATCTTTCAAAACTAGCTCAAGATCCATATCCATGGAGGATAAACATAGTACATGTGAAAGGAACGTTGGGCTATACCTCTCAAGTAGTAAACCGCTAAGTAGAAAAAGAGTAGGGAATGAGAATGATCATCAAGATATCCAAGTATCCAAGAATAATCCAAGCACAATCTCCTCTCAAGTCCATACCAATTGAGGGCTCCTTGGTCTTCCTACTAAAACCATCTACCATCTCAACAAACACATCTCTAATTACAAGAGAAGTCAACATTACCTATGTCTCTAAGTATCCATGAGCACCTACAACCAATCAATCAATTGCAACTCCAAATGAAGCACAATAATATCATGAAGTATCCATAAAATTATCAATGTACTCAATACCAAGAAACAAAACCAAGATCAATATCAGTATCACAAATCCAACCTAGGAATCAGGATCATAAACATGATAACCATGATCTAAAACCATCTCAACCAAAGAGATAACATGCTCCATATGAACATACCATAACATGTCAAAACTCTAAATGTGCATCAAGAGTATATCATGAAAGAGTAACGAAGCCATCCTATCAATAAGGATAACATGTCAAATGAAGGCATAAACCACACCTTTATCAAAGACTGTAATACCCCTCCCATAGTCTAATTTTCCATATGTTATGATGTCATATATATTTATAGATTTAATGACCCCATACCTACATGTGTATGGTTGCATGTATGTTTTATATTTCTATTTGATATGCCTGATGTGGTTGAGGGATGAAGTTGTAGTTACTTTCTTTTGAGATCCACATGCTCGCCAATCCCCGCCATTGTCTATTATATATTTATACATGTATGTACATGTTCATATTTTATGCAGGATATCAGGTACTAGGCATCAACTTCCCTCAATTATCAGAATGAGCGTGGCCTATCACAATATCTCAATGGTAAGAGAGGGGAGATAAAAGATAGGTCAAAATCCTAACCTAATCCATTTATTGTCCAAAAATAGTGGACAAGTATCTTAGTTATTACCCTCCAAATGTGTCAAGGTGACATCATTCGTGAACCCTTCCTTTGTGTTTGATTTAGTAATTTTGATATATAGTCAGTTTCTTTAGGTTTTGCATGCCTGTAGGTTTGACATGATTTTTGTGTTAAAATAGATAAAAGATTTAATTAAACTTAATTTCCTGATTGATTGATTATATCTTATGAAATATTGGAATGTTAAAATATAAGGTTATTCAATTAATGAGAATTAATTAAATACCTATGTTTATTAAAAAGAATTGATTAAAAATCTAGTAATGGAAAGTGGAGATTTAATTAAATACTAAGTCTAAATTAGAATTTAAATGCATAAATAAAATATAAAAAAAAAAATTATTATTAAATTACATATTTCAAATATGCTAGCAATTTTAATTTAATTAAAATAAAATAAAATTAACAATTAAATGTGAAAGGAGTTAAAAAGGAGTTAAGTGATTTTAAGGTTGAGTCACATATTTAGAAAACACTTTATTAGATCAGAACTTTACCTTTCAAAATAAAAGTTTAGTTAAAGTGACTTAAGTGGAGGTAAATAGAATAAAAGTAATTCTTTTTACATTTCAGAGTGGAGTTCACCTTTATTAGGAGGATTTTGGTCATTATTCTAGAGACAAATTTGTTGGTTTTGGTTCTGATACCAAGTGTACTACCTCATCAAGGAACTCTTGAGACTTTTAATATGTTAATAAGTTATATTTATGAGTATGTATTGTATTTATGTTATATTCTTCTTCTTTGTTATTCATTATTGTTTGTAAAATCTCTTTAAAAAATTACTCTGTAAACTCAATAGCACATTTTAGGTTAATTTCTCTAGGGTTCCCTGGCGGGGCATTACAAAGACCTTGTTGAACCCTCAAGATGTCAACATCTTCAGTCACATGAAGATAACCATCTCCAAATAGTGATTCAACAAATGTGAAAAGATCCTTTTGTGGAAACTAGATCTAAGGCACCTTCCAACATCTGCAACACTAATGAAGATCATCCACCATCCAATGATGAATCTACATCACTACCAATAACTCCCACTAAACTGTGGTACCCAGTCACACATGGCATCATGACAAACATATTCTACATGAAGATTAATCTAACTAGACATCAATAGAAGTTTGACTTGCCAAAGAAGCACATAAGGAATCTCCATTATCACTCTGAGAAGACTCAGAATTTGAAGAACTCTTGTTTTTCTTCTTCTTTTCTTTGTATTCCTTTCAGATATGACTAGTCTTCCCATAGTTCCAACACTTCTCTTTAGAATTCTTTCCAAGAGACTTAGATTTTCCTAGTGACTTGGATTCAGACTTCTTGTCCTTCTACTTGCCTCCTTCCTTTGACCTACCTTGGACAACAAGAGCCTCCTTGACCATCTCAAAAGATTTCCTTTGAGCCTTTTCTTCTAGCAATGAAGCAACCACATCTTCCATTTGGAAAGTGGTTGTTGTACTCCCAATGGCCATCACTAGGTGATACCAAGTGTTAGGAAAGGAACATAAAATAATCATACATTGATACTTGTAATCAATTCTCACTCCTACTGAGGTTAATTATGCAACAATCATGTTGAAAATATTTAGATGATTTTCTATAGATATACCCTCGCCCATCTTTAAGGAGTACAACTTATTCCATAGAGAAGCTGATGTCTTATCCTCATGAAAATTCAACATAATAGAGTCTCCTAAACATAGTATAATCTTCCCTTTGTCTTTTCTATCTGAAACCTTTGAAACATCTAGTTGCATGCCTAATGGTTTATTCCCAGACACTGCAAACTAGAGTTCTCAGTCCACCAAAAGATCTTCCATCTTTAGTTTCCACAACTCATAGTTGTTTTCATCAAACTTCACAATGCCTACTCTTCTTAAAGTGATTTCCATATCATTCTGTAAACTTTATCACCCATCCTACTACAAGACTCCCAGTACAGACATGACACAAAAAACCCATCCAACCCACAAGGATAACACAACTAGCAAGGCTCTGAAACCACTTTTAGAAAAGCTACAGTGCAGAAACACCTTCCAACGTATCAAATTATTAAGGGAAGCCCATAGAGGTTGTTTGAATAGAAATGTCCTAATAAACTGATTCAAACCCCCCTCTCAGTTTATTAGGACATTTATATTCTACCAATTGGTATCAAAGCTTTTGGTCCTCAATCAGGAAGCTTAACAAGTTGAGGTAAAGATTAGGATGGCCTTATTCAAGAAGGAGAGTCCTAAGTTTGATGCAAATAATTTTGACAGATGGAAGGAGAAGATGAAGAATCATCTGATGTGCATGGGATTGGAATATTAGCCCATTACATGGAAAAATGTTCCTATCATAAAGGAGGAAGACCTTGAGACACTTACTACTACTAAAGAAGAAAGAAAAAGGTTTGTGTGTATTGTTGTTGCAAAGGAAGCTTTAGTTAATGCATTATCTGATGGTGAATTTATAGAGATCAGAGATCTAACAATGTCAAGTGAGATCTGGAAAACACTAATTGCACTTTGTAAAGGAGATGAATACACTAAACGAGAAAAGTTGTAGAATTGGAGAACAAAGATGGAGACAATGAAGATGAGGGATGATGAAACAATAAGGATGTATGTTTAGAGAGTATCTAAATATGTGATTGGAATCAGAAACAATGGAATTACTTATACAGAAGATGAAGTCATAGCAAATATTTTGAGATATATGACTCCTGCCTAGAAAACCAAAGTTCTTTCTTTGAAGGACACAATACCATAATACAAGGATTTCACCAAAGAAATTTTAGTGGCTAAGTTGACTACATTTGAAACCGCAGAGCTAAAGGATGCACTACCTAAGGTGGAGACAACATTTAAGGCTATTGTTCAAAGAACTTGATCTTTGGTGTTGGGTCGAGTAAAACAGACAAGCACAACAAAGATCTTGGAGAATATGTTGAAGAATGGGAAGAGATTCAAAGGCTAGACAACCAAGTGGATGAGAAAATCATGGTCCTGATCACCAGGAGAGAAAGGAAAGGTAAAGGTAAGCTTAAAGGGAAATTTCCTTGAAAATGTTTTAACTGCAATAAGGTTGGTCATTTTTCATCTAGATATCCAACTAGAGTACCTAAGCATAAGCCTAAATATGGTAAGTACAAGAATGATAAGGAATGCTACTATGCTAGTGATGGATCTAAAGATTTGGATGATGAATTCAATGATGTTTTTAGATTTGTTTCTATCAAAGAAGAGGATCTTGTCCATGAAGAAAAATCTTTAGTTTCTCATGTTGGTAGGAAAACTGATTGGATAATTGATAGTGGATGTTCACACCATATGAATGGTGACAAGGATAGATTTATTCAGCTGAAGAAGTTTGATGGTGGATTTGTCAGGTTTGGTGACAATACTTCTAGGATGATTGTTGATAAAGGATCAATTACTTTGGATGGAAAGACTAACACTGATAATGTACTATTTGTGGACGATTTAAAGCATAACTTGTTGAGTGTTGGACAACTTGTAGACAAGGGTTATCATTTTGAATTTAAGGATGATAATTTATCTATTAGAGGAGCTAATGGAGAATTGATTGCATTTGGTACTAAGGCCAAAGGTAATATATTTCAGTTGAACACTACTAAGGTCAGTTGTTTTGTTGTAAAGATTAATGGCAGTTGGTTATGGCATAGAAGGTTTTTCCATATCAATTTTGATAACATGGTAAAGGCATCTAACAATAATGTTATGAGAGATCTACCTAAGATTGTGAAACCTTCTAACACTACATGTAGAGAATTTATTTTGGGAAAGCAGACAAGAAGCAATTTTGCAAGTAAAGGATATTCAACAAGCAGAAAGATGGAGTTGATCCATACCGATATTTGTGGACCTACTTAGACCAGGTCATACTTTGGAGATAGGTACTTTATCATATTTACTGATGATTACTCTATAATGATGTGGGTTAGATTTCTTAAATAAAATTAGAAGCATTTGAGACTTTTAAGTTTTATAAGGCAAAAGTTGAGAATGAGACATGCTTGAATATAAAGTGTTAAAGACTAGATAGAGGTGGAGAGTTCACTTCACATGAATACATAGGAAAGTTTGATCCTAGAAGTGATGAATGTATATTATTTGGCTATTCCACTAGAAGAAAAGCTTATAGATGTTATAATCTGAGAACTAGGAAGCAGATTGAAAGTGCTAATGTGAAAGTTGATGAAAAGTTCCAGGTTAGAGAAAGGTATTGTGACTTTAACCCCTATAAGATTACATTTGAAAATACTAATGCAAATGAGAACAATATGAAGATAATAGAGAATGATGATGAGAATGAAGAAAATGAAGCATCTCAGAATATTTTGATGACTAACAATGGCATAAGTGTGGAGTTAAAGGAGTAGACCACACCCAAATATATTTAGAGAAATCATCTTAAAGATCAAATCATTGGTGACAACAATAAGGGAACTAGAACAAGGTCATAGAACAGAGAGGAGATGTCACAAAATACAAATGTCATTTGATTGATCTTGCAAGTAGAACCATAGTTCACAGATGAGGCATGCAGAGATGAATCTTGGATCAAAGCCATGAAGGAAGAACTGGAGAAAATTCATAAGAATAACAGTTGGGAGTTGGTTCCAAGGCCTAAAGACAAAAATGTGATTGGTAATAAGTGGGTATTCAGAAACAAGATGAATGAAGAAGGAATTGTTGTTAGAAACAAAGCCATATTGGTGTGTAAATTGGTTATATTTTGATGATAATTTATATGTTAGGATTTATTTACATTTATTGTGTTACTAACCCCATACTTGCATGTGTATGGTTGGCGTGTGCATTTTATATTTCTATTTGATGTGCTTTATGTGGTTGAGGGACAAAGTCCTAGTTACTTTCTTGCGAGATCCACATGATCGGTCAATCCCTGCCATTGTCTATTATATATCTATACATGTATGTACATGCTTGTCTTTTATACAGGATTTCAGGTACCAGACATCGACTTTTCTGAATTGTCAGGATGAGTGTGCCCTATCGCAATATCTCAAATGGTAAGAGAGGGGAGATAACACACAACTCCAAACCCCAACCCAAGCCAATATTGTCCTAAATTAAGGGACAAGTTTCAGATTGAGTTTCCGATCCGAATGCGTCAAGATGACGTGAATTCATGAACCCTTCCTTGGTGTTTGCTTCTTATGGAGTTAGTTCATTTTCAGATTTTGGGAGTCAAGTGTTTTTGCTTGTGTGAATTATTTGATTTAAATAATTAAATTAGTAGTACATATGGTATCGAAATAAATTATATTTTACAATGTGGAAATATTTGATATATAGAACATTTAATTATTAAGGTTGATTAAATACCTTTGATTAAATTAAAAGATTTAAATTTGGAATTAAAGGGTTTAATTAATTATTAAATCCTAATATAAATTAAAAGACCTAGTTAATTTATTTAATATTTAAATTAATTGGTTTGCATAGTTAACTTTGTGCTAAAGTATTTATTGTTTAATTAAATAATTGAAATGCATATTTAAGTTGTACTTTTGGCTTAGTGAAAGTTAAATTGGAATTTAAAGTTGATGTTGAGTTAGGATTTAAAATTAGGAAAGTGCATTCTTTTATTATGGTAATAGAAATTAATCATGCATCATAGATTGATAAAAGAAAGAGTTGAGAGTTAAGTTCTATTTTCTGATTTAGAGTTGCATGTTGAGTTCTTTTTCCTAATTGGAGTTGCATGTAGGGTTTTGCTTGGGGATTTTCTTTATTAGGGATTTTTTTAGTGATTTTTTACAACATAGGTTTGGAGGAGGCTATATTTTGAAGAGAAATTATTTGGATTGTTTGAAGGATTATTTTGAAAGCTTAGGATTTTTAGAGTTCTGCATTGTCCTTCGTGGTTTCTCATTAGCTGGTGGATTCATGGTAGTTCCCTTTTCGAAAAGAATATTTCTTTGTGTCTACCAGATTTGATTGATATTTTTTTTATGGTTGTATTATGATTCTTCCATTTGTGTGATGATTTGAATGAAAAAGCTTTGGGTGTTCGTTCATGTGAAGAAAGTTTTGTTATATTAAGTCAATGAAAACTCAATAATTTTGTTAACAATAGGAAAATTTGGAATCCATCAGTTAGAGTTTGATTAAAATCCTTTGTAGAAAAATGCACGAGATTAAATTATATTGAATATCATAAACCAAAATTGAGCATTCTTAAGCAATTAGAATTCAAAAATTCAAACTGTAGAAAAAAATTTAATTTGAAAAAATGAAATATATGCATTTCGATATGAAAGATATATAAGTATTTAATTCATTCTTTATTATTTAGAAAAAAATTCAGAGAAAATTGATTGAAAACCTATGTTTAGAAAAAAACAATTATCATTAAAAAAAGTTATATATATATATATATATATATATATATATATATATATATATATATATATATATATATATATATATATATAAAATATAAAAAATAAAAAATAATTACACCAGTAATTAATTTAAAGAAAAAATAAATAAAATAATAAATTTTTTATTTATTAAAATAAAATAAAACAAATCTTATATAAATGGTGGGGCCGCACAAGCGCTCACCCCACCCACCCTCTTTCTTTTAAAAAAATATGAAAAAAAACAAAAAAAAATTAAAGTGGGGGTCAACTTAGAAAACCGCACCCCATACTTAGTTTTGTGTGGGTGGAGGAAAGGAGTGGGGAGGTGGGACCCCAACTCCCTCCTCATTCTACTTTTTAAGGCTTAAATTTTATAGTGGAAGAAATAAGAAGGGGGTGGGGTCACGTAACCCCCCATAATATTTGTTATTATATTAATTAGTTTACTTCTATTTAAATTTATATTAATTAGTAATTATTAATAATAAATGTTAATATTTAATAACTAATTTAATATTAATATTTGTTAGTTAATATTATTAATTAATAATTAGATTACTATTAATGTTATTTTTATTAATTAGTATTATTATTTATTAGTAATATTAATTAATTAAATGATCTTTATTGAATTTATATATATATATATATATATATATATATATATATATATATATATATATATATATATATATATATATATCATATAATTATTAAGTGAGTTTGGTATTTTATTACAAAGGAATTATGTTGTAAAATAAATTTGTGTTCTTGAATTAATTAAATTGTAATGGATAATGTAATTATGATACTAATTAAGAATATCAAACTATTTGTTGAGAATTTTATGAGTCGTTATGGAAGTGTATTTTAATGTGATTATGAGTTTTACGGGAGTTTTACATTGCCTGTTTTAGGGACGTTACCCGAGGCTTGAGATTGCATGAATGTTTATTTTTACCTTGCGTTGTTGTATTGTTGAAGTTTATGTTTTGTGGACACCTTGAGAGAGTTTCATTATGATATTGTGGCTTGAGAACCAATGTGTTCCAGTTGTACTAAGGAGTCGATTTGAGGATTATTGTCATTATCTCTTTGTGAACTAGTTTGTGAACCTAGGTAGGTTAACTAAGTGTATAGGTGGGAAGTGGCTTGCAATAGGCACCAGGGCCCACAAGTGGTTGCCATGACAACTTATTGCAAGTGGCTTAACAACTGATAATTAAATGACATTGAGTTTAAAATGAATTAATAAGACATTGTGTGCCTCACCCATGCCTGAGTTATCTGATTGAGTTTTGAATAGGATGGGAGTGGGAAGATGCTTGCCGCCTATGTGGACTGGATATGGCATAGTTGGTACCTCGTCTACACGAGAGGTTACTGATACCGCATAGAGTCACTAGGGCGCTAGGGTCTTGAGAGACTACCAGGATAACCTTAGAGTTGGCTCGTGTGATGACACTTCCCTTTATGCATCTAAGGTTTCCTACTTGTGCTGGTTTCCTCTAGTCGTGTATGTGTTACATTGTTATCCTATTATACCTTTGAGTTACAAAGCTTTCAGGATCTCTTCATTAGATTTTTTTTTGTTGATTGTTGATGTTTGATATCTGAGTGGGGTCATTTTTTATCTCCTCAACATGGTGGGAGTGGACCATTTAGGTTCCATGAGGTTGGGTGGTAGTGATTCTTTTACCATTTGAGATTCTGACGTTCGTGTACCAGTGTTGGATGATCCCTGTAGAAGTTATACCTTCTTGTTCTTCATTGTGGAAGATGTATTTTTATTTTTCTTATTCTATCATGTTCCTTGTACTATTGTATCATTTATTCAAGAGATATCAAGTTGTACTTTATTTTGGATTATTGTATTACATACCCTATGACATGTGCAGTGGATGTAGATTATTATGGACACCTTATGGTACCAATTGTATTTATGTTATCCTTTATATTATGTTGTAATTATCATTCATTTGTAGACATGAGATTTGTAATTATAGCTAATCTAAAGTAATTAATTAATGTTTACATAATCTACGTCAAGGAACCCTCGAGATTTGTAATCTATGTTGAATTGTACTTGTACATATGAATGGTAAATTATCTTGTATTGCTTCCGCATTGTAAAACATTATTGTTGTTGTTTGAAAACAATTAAGAAATAAAAAATTTATGAAAACTTAGTTGCATGTTTAGGTTAATTTCTCTTGGGTTTCCTGGCAGGGCATTAGACTGCGTGGATGTTGGCACTCGGTGTTTTACATTGATGACAACATATGTTACTAATTGGTTATTTAGAGAAGCTTGCAGAGAATTGTACAGACACAACACAATGAATTAGCACATGCAAAATTAGATGGGGAATATACATGATGTCTTGGGTCACTAGTTGTAATCGCACATGCTTATGAATTAATCTGACATAGTTATGGGTGTTTTACTGATGACTATTTTTCAGGAGATAGAAACTGAGATTTTCACAGAGTTGATTGCAAAACTTTGTGGATAGTATTCATGGTTGTTTAAGTCATGATGAGTGAACATAGGTTCATTTTGGACACTATCTGGAGAGATTATTGCGATCATATGGAGTTTTGATCAAACAGGTGACGTCAGCTATGGCATGTGTATTGGTGAAGACCTATTTGGAAGACAACTTGGAACACGTTTTAAGTAATTTGATGAGCGAGCTTAATTTATGGATCTGGATGATTAATTGATGTAATTTTTATGTTGTTAAATTTTAAGAGGTGCCATGTGCATCTTAGCATGGGTCTATTTGTATTTTGTAAATATGATTTATCCTATGTGGGCCGACCCAGATTTAATTCTTGTAACTTGTATATAAGGATTGAGCTCCTTGGAAAATAAGTAAGAAAAACATTGTAAAAACATATATGTGAATTGTAGAGGTGAATGCAAGCTTAAGGCTGTATTGGTTTCTATTTGGAGAATAATTGTTGTGCAATTGGGTACAAGATGGAGCTTGCTTGCCAGTGGTTAATTGTTGAAAGCAGTTTCAAATCAAAATTGTCTTACCCTCAAAGTTGTGAGGTTTGGAGAACTTGAGGGTGGCTTTAACTCTCAAATCTCTTCATTAGGTTAATCTATTGTGCACCCCTAATAGGGTTATCACCTCTAGCAGGGCTGGACTCTTAGTAGGGTCGATTCCTTAACATGGATCACATTGTAAAAGACTCCTAATAGGGTTTGTCCTTCAACTAGAACCTACCTATTGTAATACTCGACTCCTAACAAGGTCAAAACTCTTAACAAGGTTATTATATACTCATAGTGTAGATATTTGTGGGTACCATCTCCACCGAGGTTTTTCCCTTAACAAGGTTTTCTTAGTGTTCATGTGTATGCGTGTTATTGTTGTATTATGTCTGTACAATTATTTGCAATGTGTTTGCAAGCTTCTCTGAATAACTAACTAGTAACATATGTTGTCATCAATGACAAACATTGAGTGCCAGCATCTAGATAGTCTTCCAACAATCTCTCAAACATATTAGAATGCAAAAATTCCAATCCAACTTCCAACAAAGATGACTTTCAATTTTAATTATAGACATTAAGATGCACAAATATGGATAAAAAAGTAAACATAAAGCATAGACAAACTTAGAACAAATACAAGATTTTACGTGGGAATACCTTTACAGGTAAAAAAACCCACCACTAAAGCCCCAATATATTACATTATCATAAACCAAATTACATATAAGTTACATATTGATTTCTTTCAGGTATACAGTCTCAACCTCTATTCAACCAGGATAGAACACTTGATTTCCAAGTTTCGTAGATAAATTTCATATTTGACACTTTGTAAATTTCAAGCATTCTGACAACATTGATCAACCTCACAAAGAGAACACCAAATGATTGATCAAATAGTCTCCATAGTAACAATCAAGAACCTACTATAACTATTATCAAGCATCTCAACTGATGTACCAATCGATTGTCACACAATTGATCATTGGTTCTTTTGTTTCTTCTGCATCAACCACGACAACATCTCCACTCGCTCTGCTCAAATCTCCACCATAGATATGATGAACTACAACTGATTGAGAACATGATTGAAGAGCTACAAGTGATTAGAGATCACCAAATACTAAAGTGTTATGTAAGATAATTGAATCAGTTTTATGTTTTCATTGGTGTCAACTAGTTTTGACAATATTTATCATGGTAGCTGCAAATATCTAACACATTTGTAGAAGAGAAGAGAAAGATGAAGAACTGAGATATCTACATTGAGGAAGATGGATATGATAGATGAGGATAACAAATACTCTTGGTAACTTATTGATGAGTCTATGACTTCATATGGTTGACTTGATTATGTTACATTAATCTATTGTGAAGAAAGAAGCAAAATGTTACAAAGCAGTGTAGTTGGTTAATGAAGCATTCCAGTATACATCGAGTAGTGTAGGGTATACTGAGCACAGTATTAACCGAGCTTGTGCTCACCAACGCATTTCTTTGTTAACTGAGTATGGATAACAGAACTAAATGATGAGTTTAGCCAACAAAATTGATGAGCTAGAAAGTACCTCATAATCAGAGTGAAAAGATAAAGTTTGTTATAAGATCAATGACTAGAAAAATTCAAGGAAGGTCTAAAGGACAAAATTGAAGCATGTTACTGACACATCAGCTGAGGAAGGTTTAAGCGGCAAAATCAAGGAAGGTGATTAAGCAGCAAAATCTAATGGATGAAAAGAAAATGGTTTACTTGTCTATTTAAGAAACTAGGGTTTCACAATGAAACTTATGTTGGAGGAAGATAACTACAAAGATTTTGCATGAACAAGCTTCATGCATGCCTGGTCATACTGGTTAAAGGAGAACCAAACTGCAGAGTTAACTGATCGTCAGAGAGTTTTTACCGAGAGACAATAAGTTACTGAATGTTGATGAATTGAATAGATATATTGATCAGAGAATTTTATGAGCTTAAGAATAGATTTGAACATCGACAAATCAAGTTGTATTGTATTCAGATCACCTATTGTTATAGTTTAACCATTGTAATCAAATAAATCTCTTAACCGAGTAGACTTGAAAGTCTTGTAATGTCATTCATAGAATGTACATTTGTTATCCTGTCAACCCCATAGTGAATGTTGGTTGGACGATAATGGTTAGTGTTAAATCCTCTAACAAGGTCACACCTTACAGTGTGTTTTGTAACCTTTAACAAGGTTGGCTCTTCATTGAGCTCACTTCAGAAGAGTGAAAAATTTTAGGTTACCTATCCCAGGTGGTTTTTCCCTTTGCAGGGTTTCCATGTTAAATCTCTTGTGTTATGTGTTTATTGTGGTGATTGTTTGATTGTCATACTTTACATATTGCATATCTGATTTGGTCAGTAATCACTATGAACAATTAACTGGTAATTAGTAAAATGCACAGACAGTTTAGTATTATTGTTTACCGAGTTGTAGATTAAGCTGAATTTGTTTTTTGAAGTTTTACATTTTGTATTTAGGACTGTGGATAAACGATTCACCCCCCTCTCAGTTATTCTAACAATTGGTATTAAAGCGTTGGTTGCTTGGAATAGAGTTTTAAGGACTTCAATAGAAAGATCACAAAATGTATAAGAGGGAAGTGTCGAAGCTGAACAAGGATAATTTCACAATATGGAAAAGTCGAATGAAACTACATATATCCATAATTGGGAATTATTCCCTCACTCTATTGGAGAATGGCTACTTAGTACCACCTACAGGACCTTTGACTCTTGACCAGTTAAGAGATAGACATGAGCACAATGTCAACATGATGGAGATTGTTGTTGCTCTTACAGATGCCAAATTTGAAGATGTCAAGGATTGTGCTATGTCAAAGGACATGCGGGATAAACTTACTCTAGTTTATAGTGGTGATGCAAATGTCAGAAGAGCCGGAGCTGAAATTTTAAGAGGAAGATTTGATGATATGAAAATGAAAGAAGGAGAGAATATAGTGTAGTACACAAACTGAATAAAGGAAGTAGTTAATGCTATCAGAGGATCTAGTGGTGTCATTTCTGAAGAAACAATGGTAAGCAAAATTTTGAGAACCCTATTGCCTATTTATGCTATTAGAATATCTACAATACATGAAATGAGATCTGTACCTAGCAGTACTCTCACTCTTGATAGTCTGATCAGTAAGCTTACAACTTTTAAACTTGATAACTTTGATAATAGTGTTGTACCATTTGTTGAGTCTCCTTTCATGACTTCTCTGAAGATTGGTAAATCTAGTAGTAGAAGCAATAATGATGATAATGACAGTAATAGTGATGATGAGATTGATGAGCTTGAAGCTCTTATGGCCAGGAGGTTACCTAAAGGAAAAGGTAGATATAGAGGTAAATTACCTTTAGCATGTTTTAACTGTAAAGAAGTTGGTCATATTGCTGCTAGATGTCCAAACAAGAAAGAAGATGATAGAAACAAGGATCGGTCTGGTGAAGGAAGCTATGGGAGAAGAAACAACAGGAGTTACTAACACTACAAAAGAGACAACCAGGACAACAATGAAAAAGGCAAGAAGGTATGTTACATTTTTTAGGAGAATGATACCGAGACCGACACAGATGATGATGTAGAAGTGGTGTTTGTTGCAATTTAGGATGATTCTAAGGAAGAAGAAAGGTAGGTGGAGACAACTCTTATCTCTAAGGTTAATAAAAATGATACATGGATCATTGATAGTGGTTGTACCCATCACATGATTGGTGATGAAGAAAAATTTGATCATCTTGAGAAATATAATGGAGGATCTATAAAAATGGACAATCATACACCTTGTATGGTTAGAGGAAATGGATCCTTACTGATAAATGATAAAATTAAATGTGATAATGCTTATTGGGTAGAAGGACTAAATTATAATTTTCTAAGTGTGGCACAACTTAACAATTTAGGCCACCGTGTAGCTTTTGAGAGCAAGACAGTGAAGATATTTGATGAAAGAGGAAAACTTGTTGGAACAAGAGCACAAATGAAAGGTAACTTATTTTATCTTGATAATGACAAGTCTTCTTGTTTAATGATGAAAGATGAAGATGCATGGTTGTGGCATAAAAGGTTATGCCATGTAAACTTTGATAACATGATCAAAATCAGTAGAAAGAAAAGGGTTATAGGTCATCATGTAATGTGTCATCAATGTCAGAAAGGTAAGATGACAAGATCTAGTTTTAAGAGCAAAGATTACTCAACAAAGAAAATTTTGGAGCTAGTTCACACCGGTGACCTATGTGGTCCCATGAGAACATAGAGCTATTATGGAGATAGATACTTCATTTTGTTTGTTGATGATTATACTAGATTGATGATTGTGATGTTCTTAAAAGAAAAATTAGAAGCATTTAAGATGTTTAAAGGGTATAAAGAAAAGGTAGAGAAAGAAACCAACAAGGAACTAAAATGCTTAAGATCTGATAGAGGAGGTGAATTTATTTCTGATGAATTTACTAACTATTGCAATGAGCATGGTATTAAAAGATAGGTTTCTACACTGAGAACACCTCAGCAGAATGGAATTACTGAAAGGAGGAATATATCAATTGTTGATTGTGCACGTACACTCATGATATAGAAGAATGTAGCTCAAACATACTGGAGAGAAGTAATTAGCATATCTATTTATGTGCTAAACTAAGTACAGTTGAAGAAGGACACTAACAAAACACCCTATGAGTTATGGTTTGGTCACAAATCCACTGTAAGTTATTTCAGAGTTTTTGGAAGTAAATGCTTTATTCTGAAAGATGAAAGAAATGGACAGTTTGACTCAAAAGGTGATGAAGGGATATTTCTTGGATATTCCACTAAAAGAAAAGCATATAAGTGTCTAAACAAAGTTACTAATAAAATGATTGAAAGTACTAATGTCAAGGTTGATGAGTTTGATGATAAGAATGGTGAAGAAAGCATTAGGGAACCGTAAGATTACGATAGATTCACTTACATTGAACATCCAAAGTACCAACTGAAGCCACAGACTGTGTCAACCGGGCATCAGAAAAATAATGCCGAGGAATAGGAAAGGAACACCGACGAGTAGGAAGAGGCCATTGAGCAAGAAATTGAACCTGAACAGGATGAAAAATAAAGAAGAGATCGGGTACTAGCAAGATTTGTTAGGAGACATCATCCTGAGAACCAAATCATTGGTGACAAGCAAGCTGGCATGCAAACGAGAAGTAAGTCAAGACAAGGTACATGCTTAGTTTGTGAATATGAACCGAAAAATGTTAAGGTTGCATTGGAGAATGAAGAGTGGATAAATGCAATGAAGAAAGAGATTGAACAGATAGAGAAAACCAAGACATGGACCTTAGTACCTAGACCTAAGGATAAGAATGTTATCAGTACTAAGTGGATCTTTAGAAACAAGCTGGATGAAAATGGAGAGTTTACAAGGAATAAAGCTAGACTAGTTTGCAACGGATATGCACAAGAGGAAGGAATTGATTATGGTGAGACCTTTGCACCTGTTGCTAGACTAGAAGGAGTTCGAATGTTACTGGCCTATGCAACACATAAGAAATTTAAAGTTTATCAAATGGATGTTAAGTCTACATTTTTGAATGGGATACTTGAAGAAGAAGTCTACATAGAAAAACTAGAATGGTTTGTAGATCCAGACAAGAAAGACATGGTATGTAGATTACATAAAGCTTTATATGGTTTAAAGAAAGCACCGAGAGCCTGGTATGAAAGGCTACATACTTATTTGTTAAGTATTGAATTTGTTAGAACTAGTGAGAACAACAATATGTATATGAAAGGAGAATCAGATGATACTATCCTGATTACTGAAATATTTGTGGATGATATTATCTTTGGAGGACAAGATCACATATGTAAATCATTTGCTGATGAGATGAGAAAAGAATTCGAAATGTCTATGTTTGGAGAGATTAAGTTCTTTCTAGGACTACAGGTTATTCAACAGAATGATGGACTATTCATTTCACAATCCAAGTATATCAAAGAAGTACTAAGAACATTTGGCATGGAAGATGCTAAACCATTTGGAACACCAATGGTCACAGGCTACAAATTTTCTAAAGAGGATGAAACTACAAAGGTGAACCAGACACTGTACCGATCTATGATTGGTAAATTAATGTATGTAGTACATAGTAGACTAGATATTGCACATACTATGGGGATTGTTGCGAGATTTTTTGTCAATCATAGGGAGTCACACATGGTTGCTACAAAGAGAATCTTAAGATACCTGAAGAAAACAAAGGATTATGGATTATGGTATCCTAAGGATGGAAAATTTGAACTAAGAGTCTACACTAATGCTGATTAGGTTGGAAATGTGGATGAAAGAAAAAGAACAATCAGAGGAGCATTTTTCTTCAGTGAAAGACTTGTTACCTAGACAAGTAAGAAGCAGTCTTGTATTTCCCAGTCTACAACCGAAGCAGAGTATGTTGCTACTGCTACAAATTGTTCAAATATTGCATATGTTAAGCAAGTGTTGGAAGGAATCACTGAGCCGGTGATTATATATTGTGATAACACTAGTGCTATTTCAAAGAATCTAGTGATGCATTAAAAAACAAAGCACATATCTATCAAGTATCACTACTTAAGAGAACAAGTACAGGAGAAGAAAGTGAAGCTAGAATTTGTTACATCTAAAGAGCAACTTGTAGATGTATTTACCAAACCTCTATCGAAAGATACATTTGAATACTTGAGGACTAGACTTGGGGTCCATCCCCTATCTACCGGTCACTAATGTGATTTGGAGGTTGTATCAGCCTAATCTTATCAGAAGATAATTCATGTTGATGCAACATAGTTCACACTTTGGATTCTATCTAAGGTTGTGAAAGATTTGAGAAACCAGTGGTATAATCAGTATACAAAGATACAGTAAATGAAAAGGACAATAGAGAGTTACATGGCTACTATAGAGGTGAATGTTTATGTGTTTCTTTGGCATTGTTGTCAAAGGGAGATATAAACAATATGATAACTGAGGAGAATACTGAAACACCTATCTAAGGGAGAGACAATCTAAGAAAGTTAGGGAGAGTGTTGAAGATCGGTTGCTGAGAACAGAAGAAGAAATCTAAGAGCTACAAAGATCATATTTGTAAAAGATAGTCTGCACTTGCAATGTTGTTATGTAATGTAGTGATTAAACATATTAAGCTAGGGAGAGCTTATACCGAGCTACAACATTTTTTTACAGAGTTGTAGAATACATGTTTGGTATGTGTATGGTATACTTCATATTGCTTGAGTTTCCATCAATGCCAAAGGGAAAGATTGATGAACTACAACTGATTGAGAACATGATTGAAGAACTACAAGTGATTAGAGATCACCGAATACTGAAGTGTTATGTAAGATAATTGAATCATTTTTATGTTGTCATTGATGTCAACTAGTTTTGATAGTACTTATCATGGTAGTTACAAATATCTAACACATCTTTAGAAGATAAGAGAAAGATGAAGAACCGAGATATCTACATTGAGGAAGATGGATATGACAGATGAGGATAAGGAATAATTTTGGTAACTTATTGATGAGTCTATGAATCCATATGGTTGACTTGATTATGTTACATTAATCTGTTATGAAGATAGAAGAAAAATGTTACAAAGTAGTGTGGTCGGTTAATGAAGCATTCCAATATACACTGAGTAGTGTAGTGTATATCGAGCATAGTATAAACCGAGCTTGTGTTCATTGACGCATTTCTTTGTTAACTGAGTATGGACAAAAGAACTAAATGATGAGTTTAGCTGACAAAATTGATGAGCTGGAAAGTACCTCATAATCAGAGTGAAAAGATAAAGTTTGTTATAAGATCAATGACTAGAAAAATTCAAGGAAGATCTAAAGGACATAATTTAAATGTGTTACTGACACATCAGTCGAGGAAGGTTTAAGCGGTAAACTCAACGAAGGTGATTAAGCAGCAAAATTTGATGGATGAAAAGAAAACGGTTTACTTGTCTATTTAAGAGACTAGGGTTTCACAATGAAACTTATGTCAAAGGAAGGAAACTACAGAGATTTCATGTGAACAAGATTCATGGATGCCTAATCATATTGGTTAAAAGAGAACAGAACTACAGAGTTAACCGAGCATCAGAGAGTTTTTACTGAGGGATAGTAAGTTACTGAATGTTTATGAATTAAATAGATATATTGATCAAAGGATTTTATGACCTTAAGAATAGATCTAAACATCTGTAAATCAAGTTATATTGTATTCAAATCACTTGCTATTACAGTTTAACCATTGTAATTAGATAAATCTCTTAATCGAGTAGACTTGAAAGTCTTGTAATGTCATTCATAGAATGTACATTTGTTATCCTGTCAACCCCATAGTGAATGCTGGTTGGATGATAATGGTTAGTGTTAAATCCTCTAAAAAGGTCACACCTTACAGTGTGTTTTGTAACCTTTAACAAGGTTGGCTCTTCACCGACCTCACTTCAGAAGAGTGAAATTTTTTGGGTTACCGGTCCCAGATTGTTTTTCCCTTTGCAGGGTTTTCATCTTAAATCTCCTGTGTTATGTGTTTATTGTGGTGATTGTTTGATTGTCATACTTTACATATTGCATATTGTATTTGGTCAGTAATCACTATGAAAAATTAACTGGTAATCCTGGTAAAATGCATAGATAGTTTAGTATTATTGTTTACCAAGCTACAGATTAAGCTGAATTTGTTTTTTGAAGTTTTACATTTTGTATTTGGGACTGTGGATAACTATATTCTAACAAGATATACTCCTTGGAAACGTGTTATCGATTTGGGTAGACTAACTATCAAAGGGACATAGATAGATCTCAATCATTCTAACATTCCATCCTGGACCTTTCAACATGTTCACTTAATCCATAAATGAGTGAGCATTTTCCACTTAGCAACATGATAGATATTGATAGGGAGGTCTCTCCACTTGTCCTAATTCACCTAGGACTTGTTCTAGGTCCTTCTCCTAACCTAGCTAGGGTTATCCAAGACCCTAATTCATTAAGGCATTACTAGAAATCACCTCACTCTTCTTGACCTCTGTACCAATTCAAGTATTCAACTCTTCTTCCATATATCCCTACATGAACTTCATTCTTCAAGTCCAACACCTTACTGATAAACTAGAACTACAATGAAAATTAGGATAGAACTCTTCTTGGTCTTTGATCTTGGTTGGATTTTCATTTCTGATGAGACAAATTATTGTCTCAATTTTTTTATAATCTTCATACTTTGTTGACACTCTTTATGCTCTGTTAGACATTTCTAAAACATTTATGACTTATACCTATGTGAACTTATGCTAAGTACAACTAAAGCCACAAAAGCCTATAGGTAGCTTGAATGACATGTTTTGTTGACTGTTATAAATATAATGCAGTAATTGATATAGTTATTTTAAGCTGTATTCTAACATTTGAGTAGGGGTTGAAATGTTGACTTGCATATGTCTACCGAATGTTACTAACCTTTCAGGTAAACAAGGAGCAGTTTGAAGAGTGGTGAAACCACATTAAAGAAGGAGCATTAAAAGACTAGTCACAATGAAAGAATCCAGCACGGTTCTGAGCGATATGCCATGCCTAGAATGGAGCTGCTATTACAGAGAATATAGGAAATAAGTCTTTCTATATTTCCTCATAAGTTGTTATTTCATTATCTGCAGTAATTGTAATATGTCATGGTTGTTTTACCTCCTCCTTATTTGGCGAGGTTTAGTCAGACTTTTCTGTTATGCTTTCAATAAGCATCAATCCTCTTTAAAAAGAGATTTGATTGACTTAGTTAGGTAATGAGAAAATATAGAATGATGTATTCAGTATAGTAGAAGTTTCTCTTTTCAGTTCTTTATGAGTTGTTCAATTATTATGTAACTAGTTAAGAAGAATTAATAGAAGAGTAATTTTGGATTATTTTCTGTGTTAGTAGTTAGCAAAAGCCAACCAAGGGAGCACTTGGGAGGTGGATTATAGTAAGATAGATTAGATTTTCTTCCTACATTTTCCCTACTTTCAAGTAGAGTTACTTTTTTACTCCTGCAACATTACTACTATGGATTTTCCTATAGCACTCTCTAAAGATAGACATGGTGAATGTTTTGAGTTGATAGATAGGTTAGATTCATTTCACAAGTTTTCCGTAGTAACTTCATTAAGTAGTCGAGTGTATTTACTTTCCTGCAGTAATAGCATAGATTCCTTTCATGCATTTTATCTTCCTATAGCATAGGTGTTATGACTCTTAGAGGAACTTAGTGCACAAACTGTATTATCCCATTTCAAGTCTACGTCCCTAGGTTGATAATCTAAATGCATTTCATGATGGGAAAGGTAATCCTTAGTATAGATATATTATTCCTGCATCATCTTAAAATGGAAGCACTTCCATCTTGATAGGTTTATCACCCTCTTTTAGTACATTTATCATGATAGACTTGCATTTAGGATGCATTCTACACTTATCTTCTTCATTTTAGGTGAAATTAGGGTTAGGATCCCAAGGATTCTCCTTAATTTCCCTCTTCCATGGCTCTACTTTCTAGGTAGGACTTAGAAATAGGTCCTCTTGGCCTTTATCATAGTCATCATAGGATTTTATGCCTGTTCCTAGCATTCTATCCCATTCTGGTCTCATTTTTAGGTCTTCGGGCATCCCGAGACCTCCTATCCTGATTCTGGGTAGATCTGGGCCCACAAGGTCAAAGTCGAGGTTAATCCTAACTAGGTTAGGATTGAGCTCGACCCTGACTAGTTTAGGATCAAGGTCATACCTGACTAGGTCATAATCAAGGTCATTTTTTACCTCCTCTGAAATTTGTGCCCCTTTCTCAAATTTGGTCCCAACGGGCCCTAAAATCAATGTCGAACCCCCAGATCTGAGTGTGAAAAGGTTTTAATTTGAAATTCATTTAATTATTTTCCCTCCTTAGTTAGTTATTGTGATTGGACCTTAATTCAAGGTTAAATTTGAATTATGGGTCCTCGCATTTCTCAAGGAGCCTCACCTTGAAACCTCTATATAAAGACTCTCATTTGCATTCATTTTCACCAAGCAATTTCATGATCAAGTGCTCTCAAGGAGACAATTTCATGGATAAGAAGACTTGAAGAAAGAAAGGAATGGTGAAGATGCAAGATTGCAAGAGGATGATATAGAATATCAAGCCATTGTTGACATCAAGCATCTTTATGAACACACATTTGGAGCAAGAGAGATCCTTTCTTCCTTGATCCACCATTATCAACTTTCAAGCATTCAAAGATACAATCACAGAGTATCAATTATGGATTGTGAGTTTGGTAGAAGTACTTTAGCCTTGGGGGCTTGGTATGCTTTTCTATCTCATTCAAATCTATGCATTGTTGTTTCATACATATTCATGCTAGGGTTTTGATATAGAGGATTCGATCTTGGCATTACACTTTCAATATACACACACACACACATTCTATTTGAATTGGCTATTCATGGAGGTGGAGATCACCAAAATGGGGGTTTGACTAAGGCAAAACCCTATATAGCCACCCCAAAACCCACTTTTCAGATATCTATAGTCATTGTTTTAGGAATTAGATGATAATTTGAGTACCCTTTTCGCCGAACTTCTGAGATCTGCAAACAAATTCAGAATTGACCTTCAAAATAAAAATGTAGCCTTTGACCTTTTATGAGGGTCAAAGACTACCTACTGCTGGAAAGACAAAATGTTTCTAGGTTTTCTCTGTCTCGGCTTCCTGATCCCAGATCTGGTTGCAGGAATCTTCCAAAACTCCACACAGGCTTTAGAAAAAAGGTATTTCTAAATTAATTTCATGATGAGGTATGTATCTTGACCTAATTACTTTTCAAGTATTTCCTGATTTACTTATGCTATTCAAAAACAACAATATATTTACAAATGAATAGTGTTGAATGTTAGGTGCATTATTAAGGCTCCATTTTTCCCCTATTCATTTTGGTGAACCCGTTTACGACAACTCTTTCTTTTACGGTGTTAGATTTAAATTGTGCATGCTTCTAAGATTAGATTTCTTGCATTTATATTTGAAAAATACAAAAAAATTGCAAAATTTCTTTAAAAATACAAAAATATTTACATTTTCATGCTTTTAGTTCTTTCTTTGTATTCAACATGTATGATTCCTATTTTGAGTACTTTGATGAGGCTTTTATTGTACAAAAGGATAGATTCCCTAATGAGGTACATGGTAGTGAGGATGAAAATGGTTCAAATATGATCTCCATGGATCCTATTCCTATTTCACTCTCCTCCACAACCTCTCCAATTGACCTTTACCATAGGGTGTGTGCATGGTTACCTTCATGTCCCACTATTTGTCACATTGATAAACCTAAAATGATATATCCTACACCTTTGATGACGGTAAAAGGATGTCCTCATATAATAATTAAGGGTAAACCTAGAGATCCTTTGGATTTCTTTGATAATACCGATTCTGTTTCACATGCTTATCATACACGGAATAACCTTCAATCGACCGTTCTAGTTTCTTTACCTCCTTCTCAACCTATGCTTCCTCAAGCACCTAGGTATCCATCTACCTTTAAGGAGTATAACTTAGTTGACCAATTATGTGCTACTCTTGCTAAGATATCTTTATGGGAATTACTTCAAACCTCCCTAACATATCTACTCTTCCTACTTCACCTCCTAATCAAGAGAACATTCATTCTATTTTGGATTGTATGCATACGATGCCTTCTGTACCTCCTATTATGTTTTATGGTAATGATTTACCTTCCTTAGAGGTGTAGAATCAATATGATGCTCTTATGGTGGCTGTCTCTATTAATCAGAGTATCATTCGAAGAACCTTAATTGAAAATGGATCAGGGCTTAATGTTTGTAGCATGGATATGCTCAAGGCAATTAACGCTGATCTTACTACTATTCAACCTGATAATGTTCCTATACATGGATTTGACAATATTGCAAAATGAACTTTGGGCATTATTACCTTACCTGTTAAAGTCAGTCCAGTTATTTTATATACTCCTATTCATGTTATGCCTGGACCCCTCAATTATAACCTTCTTTTAGGAAGACCATGGTTACATACTATGCATGCAGTTCCTTCTACTCTTCATCACAAGGTAAGGTTCATCTATAACAACTTAATGTATACATTACATGCGGATGATGCCCCAAATCCTTGCTTAAATGCAGAATATGCCAAAATCTCTAAACCTCTTCAGCCTAGTAAAGAGATTGAAAAAAAATTGGAGATACAACAATCTGAAATAAAACAACCTGAGATTCAACAACAAGAAGCTCCATCTTCTTCTTCTTTGATTGAGGATGATTGGGGGACATTGGATTTTAATCCTAATTTTATTAGAGAATACAAGGTCTCTGATTTGGAATTCATGAAGCAACAAAATGAATTTGAGGAAAAAGTTTTTATTTCTTCATTGCTTTCTAAAGAATTAAAAAGTAATTTTGTTGCCGCTTTGCTTAATGAAATGATTGAAACTATAAAGCCTAATTGTTATGACATTGTGACATATGCCACTCCTTGGGATCCTTCTAACATGACTAATTTATATGGTCCTAGTTATCATTTTCTTAAGAAATTGGGATTTAATGGGAAAGGATGTGGTAAATATGAACAAGGTATACAAGTACCTTTGGATAATGAAGTTTATGATCATACATATGGATTAGGATTCAATCCTTATAGACAACCATCTGCTTTTCCTCTTAATGTTAATCATATTTGTAGTGGGCAATTGAAGTTGGTTAACCCATTGCTTATTGATCTTAATCAACAATTCTCTTTGGATATTTTTCCTAAAGATGAATCCTTAATGGAATTTTTAGTGGTTTATGAGGATTTACCTAAGTTTCATCACAAACAAGGAAAGCCTTATTGTTTAAAAACCGATGCTTATTTTGGAGAACATGAAGAACATGATACTCTTCCTTTACCAATGGATTCTCTGATAAGAAGTGATTTGTTAATCACTGAAACTATTGATATTCAAGTAGATGAAAACAACTCTAAAAAAATTATAAAAATCAAAAAATGTTTGAACCAGGATGAGTGTGATCAGCTGGTTTCCCTTTTGCTTGAATTTAAGGATATCTTTACTTGGACATATTCATATATGCCAGGTATAGATTCTAAGATTGTTACTCATAACATCATTTTAAAACCAAATATGAAACTTGTGAAATAGAAATTTTGAAAGATGAATCCTCAAATCTCTTTATTAGTCAAAGGTGAAATTGAGAAATTATTGGATTCTAGATTTATCTGTTCTATTGACTACTCAAATTGGATTTCAAATATTGTGTCAATGTTAAAAGGTGAAAATAAGATAAGGATGTGTACTGATTTTAGAGATTTAAATAACGCATCCTTGAAAGATGATTTCCCATTACCTAACATCGATATGATTGTAGATTCAACAATGGGTCATGCCTTGTTATCTTTTATGGATGGTTTTTCGAGATGTAATCAAATCTTTATCCCTCCTGAAGATGAATTTAAGACTGCATTTATAACACTGTGGGGAACCTTTTGTTGGGTCATGATGCCTTTCAAATTAAAAAATGCGGAAGCAACTTATCAGCGAGCTATGACCCTTTTTTTTCATGATTACATTCATAAGATTCTTGAAGATTATGTGGATGATATCTTGGCAAAATCTATACAAAGAGAAGATCACGTTACTATTTTACAACAGATATTTGAAAGAATTAGAAGTTATAATATGAGATTGAATCCTAAGAAATGTGTCTTTGGAGTTGACTGTGGTAAATTATTAGGATTTATAATCTCTAAGAGAGGCATTGAAGTAGACACTGAAAAGATCAAAGCTATTGTTAATATGCCTCCTCCTAAGAATATTTCTCAGTTGTGAAGTTTACAAGGAAAAATACAAGCTATTCATCACTTTATTTCTAATTTAGCAAACCAAACTATCCCTTTTACTTCCTTAGAAAGGATACCACTTTCTCTTGGAATGACAAGTGTAAGCAAACTTTTGAGCAATTTAAGGAGTATCTTGCAAATCCTCCTATCTTGCAACCTACTAATTTTGATAAACCATTTCATTTATACACTTCAGTGACTCCACAGGCTGTGAGTGCGTTGCTAGCTCAAATTGATGATAATTGTAAAGAACAACCTGTGTATTACATTAGTCAGACTTTACTGGATTACAAAATAAGATATACACATTTAGAAAGACAATGTCTAGCTATAGTTTATGTATGTCAAAAACTCAGGCATTATCTCATAAATGCTGAAGTTAATGTGATTGTCAAATTTGATCCCTTGAAACATCTTTTCTCACAAACTGATCTCTTAGGCCGGTTGGAAAAATGGGTGATGTTTCTTACAGAATTTGATCTTAATTTTATTTCTCAAAAGTCTATTAAGGGACAAGCGTTGACAGATTATCTAGCTGAAGCTCGTTGTCCCCACTCTGATAAAAGATCTACTTCAATAGAATTTCTAGATGATAATATCCTAGCTATTCAACAAGAGGATATTTGGGAATTGTATTTTGATGGGTCTAAGTGTAAGAAAGGTTTTGGTGTGGGTATTATCTTGATTCCACCTATGAAAAAACCCATCCCTTTATCATATAAATTAACCTTTCCTTGTACTAATAACATTGTGGAGTATGAAGCTCTTATAGCTGGACTACGAGCAACTTCATCCCTCAATATCAAACATTTACAAATATATGGAGATTCACAACTAATTGTTGAACAGATTAAAGGAGGATATTAGACTAAAAATGCTAAAATGACACAATATAGAGATTTAGCTCTTGATGTGCTTTCACAATTCTCCTCTTATATGATTCAGACTTCACCTAGGAAGGATAATCGACATGCAGATGCTATGGAAAGTGCAGCCTCCTTGGTTTGTCTTGAGAACAATGCCGAAAAATTTCAATTTACTATACAAAATCTTAAATGCCCTACAATTTTTGACAAGATTACTTCTGACTGTTTCAATTTGCATTCGGATGAATGGTATTCACATATTTTTCATTTTTTGAAGGATGGTACTTTTCCTGAATCAACAACAAGGAACATGCATAATTGTATTAGGAAACTTGTAGCACGTTACATCATTTTAGGAGATATGCTTTACAAATGCTCTTATGAAGGATTATTATTAATATGTCTCAATAGAACCAAAATTCTTGTAGCTTTAGCAGAAGCTCATTCTAGTTCTTGTGTGGGACATTTTGGTGGAAAATCCATGGTGAATAAATTGCTTCGAATGGGATATTATTGGCAAACAATGGAATAGGATTCTTTTATGTTTGTTAAGAAATGTCCTCAATGTCAACAACATAGTAATTTGATTCATGCTCCTACTCGTGAGCTTCGTAATCAAGTTTCTCCACGGCCTTTTTGTGTTTGGGATTTTGACCTCATTGGAAAAATCTCACCAGCTTCTTCTCAAGGACATACTTACATTCTCACTACTACAGATTACTTCACGAAGTGGGTTGAAGCTATTCCTCTTTGTTTGACAATGACGGATGTTATTTTTGATTTCATCCTTAATAATATCATAACAAGATTTGGTATTCCTTCAGCGATAATTTCAGATGATGGAACCTCTTTTAAAAACAAATAAGTCATGAAATTCTTGGAGAAATATAGGATTCAACATAGATTTTCAACTCCTTACTATCCTCAATCTAATGGACAAGTTGAAGCATCAAATAAAATTATTGAACAAATCTTGAGAAAAATAGTTAATAAGCATGCGAAAGATTGGCATACTCAATTGACTTATGCTTTATGGGCCTATAGGACTAGTGTTTGTACTACCACGGGTACTTCTCCTTACAATCTTGTCTATGGTACTGATGCTATTATGTCTTTGGAACTAGAAATACCTTCTTTATGTGTTTCATTTCATGGGATAATTGGTAAAGACACTTTTCATGAACAACGCTTACAAGAATTAGAAATGTTGGATGAAAAATGAATACATGCATTAGAAAATATCAAAGCTTATCATAAATATCTTCAGAAACAATATAATCATAAGGTAATTGAATGAACATTTGTAGTTGGTGATTTAGTCCTTTATGAGAACCAGCGAAATGTGAATGTTTTATCGGGTGAAAAAGGAAAATTTAGCCCTAATTGGCTTGGACCTTTTGTTGTTATTGAAGACTTTGGTTTGGGTGTTTACAAACTTGCTGATATGGATGGTGTTTCTTTTAAGGAACCCATTAATATTATGCATCTTAAACATTATTACCCTTAATCTCATTTGTTCCATGTGCATTTATGTATTCCTTATAAAGATTCATTTTATAGGTTATGCAGTCTTAGCAAAATTACATATTGAATATGTTTATGCACTTTCTTTCTTCCTTTCTTTCTATTAAGTTTTATATTGATGAAAACATAGTAATCAAACATAGAACTAATCAGTAGAGAAAGTTTTTCATTCATCAAAAAGTGTTTTCAAATTTTTGATACATATGTGGCCAATGGCCCTATCTATCACTACGTTGCTCTGATGGCCGATGGCTCCTGGATCTCTCTACTCTGTGCTAAGAAGATGAAGATTTGTGTGTCCATGTATGGCTCCTGGATATGCTCATACCATGTGAACATCCTTAGAGACTTTGTACCTCTACCATTAGCTTCTCCTCTCTTTCTCTACACATTCTTAGCTCTTGTTGGATGTATACAAAGATGTCGACATGCCTATCGGGATCTCTACGACTGATGGAAGACTCTCGCTCATCGGTTGGTAGTCGGTAGGATATAATTGTATCCTTGAGAACCTTAGATACAAATCTCCTCCACTCCGCTATGCTAGCTGTAGAAAGAAAACTTTTATCAATCTAGTGTTCTATTTATCTCAAATCAAATCACATATTTAATCAAATTTCATGCCTGGGTCTCCCTCCTGGATGTCACTAAAATGTCTAGATGGTGGGGGCATGGAGTGACTACTCTCTCCATGATCACTATATCTAGGTCTTGATGGTGGTGTCTCTGTGTGGGGCCATGGGGGCCGTCATGATATTAGTGGTGATGTGTGAGTAATAGGTATATTTGCACCAGTATCACCAACTAGGGGCATTTCCTCCACTCTCTCCTCCGCTCTATCTACTCTCTCCTCCTCCATGGGATCTCCCTCAGAGATGTGCTCCTCCTCATCTCTGATGTCCTCTTCCTACCCTGTGGCTCCACTATCCCGATGTATCCACTCTGTAAAGCCTGGGTCATCTGTGGGATAATCCTTGGGGAAGATAGGATGGATCCCCTCCAAACTCTAGTACCTAATGTAATCCTAGCTCATTCCTGAATATGTCACATCTGACGGTACCTCTATATCTTCTGTCTCCTCTACATCGCTATCCTTTATGTCTACTATTGATGGTTGGCGTATGGTGTTGGGTCTCTGATAGTATCTCTTTAGATGTACATAGCAAGGTACTACCTTAGGGACTCCCTGTAATAGGCCGAACTACCTCATCACCTGATCATAATAGTAGGGAATCACTATATGACTCTGATGACCCTCTAGCAGCTTACACTGTTGTGAATGTCTCATCTGGAATTATGTGTCAGGCCACTCTATCATCTGACAGTAGGGTCTCCATATCACATCAGTGCTCGCAATGTGGTCTAGATGTACTCTCCAGTAGAGCATATCTCCAAACTGCCAAATATCTCTCAAGGGATACGTGAAGGCTCTCCCTGTGGTCACATCTACCATCACTAGAACTCCCTATGGATGTGTACATGTGAAATGATCAAACATCCAAATCTGTAGGAGCATGCATATCGACAGACTCTCCCACTGATATCTCACTAGCTGACCTAGCTCATGGTATAGTTGAGCTAGCATGCCACGACCCCATGAGAACATGGTCCTATCTCTCTCCATCCTCTATATGAGATGTGTAAGAGGTGAACAAAATATAGTACCCTTTGAGTTGGGTAACACCACCAAGGATACTATGCAAAGCATCACCTTCCGTACTAAAGGTGTAGGGCCTGACAGTATGGATGATAATAGGACATGATCTGACTGGGTCTGCATCTGTGGAACCTATCCTATATAATATTCTATGTCTGCATGGATCTCCTCACAACCATGCTATGCTCTAGGTCTGACGGTCTCACCTCAGACTGGAAGCCACATGATCCTGTAGACATCCTCTAAGGTCACTGTGATCTCACCAGAGGGAAGATGGAAGGAGCATGTATCCTCATTCCACCTCTCTATCAGAGCTGATAGCATGGCTTGGTGTAGTCTAATCTGTGGAAGGACTGCTACACAGTATAGTCCCACCTCCTTTAGTAATTGCATCTCCTCATCCTCAATCTCAAACAGTCTCTCTTTGACCATGACTAGCAACTCTCCAAAGGGATGCTCTTAGAAACAGACCAAGTCCTGCAAGCACAAACAAACATCACATCAGTCATCTACATCATCAAATCTACATTCTTAACTGAATTAGGTCAAATTCAACCTTAGTTAGGTCAAGGAAAATCTTACTGGGTCAATGTCAACTTTTCTAGGTTAGGGTCAAACATTTTGGGTCAAGATCAACCTCATCCCAGAAACTTGCAAAAACCCTCTTGTCAAAGTCGACTTTCATGGGTCAAAGTCAACCTAGATGGGTCAATGTCAACCTAAATGGGTCAAGGCCAACCTAACAGGGGTAAGGTCGACCTTGCCTATAAAAAATAGGAATTTGGAAAGTACAAAGGTAGATAACAACAAACTCACCTCAGGTAGTGACCGTCCGATAGCCAGGCTATGTCTCAGAATCTCGAGGCGTGTCACTCAAAGTTCCTCTCTTCTCGACATCTTTCTTCCTCATTTAAAATCTAAAAATGGTAAGAATGAGTAAGTATTTCTCTCTTTTTATTATTTATGAGTTCAAATTAGGGTTTCTTTTAGGGTTTCCTTTGGGTAAACTCATATTTCCCTTCTTATGCATTTAGACGAACATCCACTTTTTTCATCATAACTTGAGTTTGTAAAACTTGGTTTTCAGTGTCGTTAGTAGTGTTGGAATCATGATTCAGATACCTAACTCCTTGAACTAGTTTAGGAAGGTTGGGAATCTTTCTAATTGGTTTAGGAAAGGACTTTTCAACACTCTGTATTTCCAGTATATGGAGTTTTTCTTATCACCCTGCTTCACCCTTCTGAAGTAGAAAGCCGAAACAAGGGGGCATAAGGGGCTCTATAAACTTCTCAAATCATCAAATAGTAAGCTTTAGGTGATTTAAAAATTTTCATTAACCTTATATGTTGCAGGTTCTAATAGTTTTCTTTAGGATCTTTACATCGAGGACTTCGCTATATCCTTTTTATTTACTATGATGTTTTCTTACTTTAGCTTGCATATTCACGTAGTATCATATTTAAGCTAAAGTGGGGGCTAAATGTATCATATTAAAATGGAAGCACTTCCATCTTGATAGGTTTATCACCCTCTTTTAGTACATTTATCATGATAGACTTGCATTTAGGATGCATTCTGCACTTATCTTCTTCATTTTAGGTGAAATTAGGGTTAGGATCCCAAGGATTCTCCTTAATTTCCCTCTTCCATGGATCTAATTTCTAGGTAGGACTTAGAAATAGGTCCTCCTGGCCTTCATCATAGTCATCATATGATTTTATGCATGTCCTTGGCATTCTATCCCATTCTAGTCTCATTTTTAGGTCTCCGGGCATCCCCAGGACCTCCTATCCTGATTCTGGCTGGATCTAAGCCCACAGGGTCAAAGTCGAGGTTGATCCTAACTAGGTCAAGATTGAGCTCAACCTTGACTAGGTTAGAATTGAGCTCATGCTAGACTAGGTTAGAATCGAGCTTATTTTTGACCTCCTCCGAAATTTGTGCCCCTTTCTCAAATTTGGTCCCGACAGGCCCTGAAATCAATGTCGGGCCCCCGGATCCAAGTGCGAAAAGGTTTTAATTCAAAATTCATTTAATTATTTTCTCTCCTTAGTTGGTTATTGTTATTGGACCTTAATTTGAGGTGAAATTTGAATTATGGGTCCTCGCAATGCTCTAGGAGCGTCACCTTGAAACCTCTATATAAAGACTCTCATTTACATTCATTTTCACCAAGCAATTTCATGATCAAGTGGTCTCAAGGAGACAATTTCATGGACAAGAAGATTTCAAGCAAGCAAGGAATGGTGAAGATGCAAGATTGCAAGAGGATTATATAGAAGATCAAGCCATTATTGACATCAAGCATCTTTGTGAACACACATTTGGAGCAAGAGAGATCCTTTCTTCCTTGATCCACCATTATCAACTTTCAAGCATTCAAAGATACAATCATGGAGTAGCAATTATATATTGTGAGTTTGGCAGAAGTACTTTAGCCTTGGGGGCTTGGTATGCTTTTCTATCTCATTCAAATCTATGCATTGTTGTTTCATACATATTCATGCTAGGGTTTTGATCTAGAGGATTAGATCTTGGAATTACACTTTCAATATATACACATACACATTCTATTTCAATCAGCTATTCGTGGAGGTGGAGATCACCAAAATGGGGGTTTGACTAAGGCAAAACCCTATATAGCCACCCCAAAAACCCCCTTTTTAGATAGCTATAGTTGTTGTTTCAGGAATTAGAGGATAGATATGAGTACCCTTTTCACTGAACTTTTGAGATCTGTGAACAAAGTCAGAAGTGACCTTCAGAATAAAAATGTAGCCTTTGACCTTTTATGAGGGTCAAAGACTACCTGCTGCTGGAAAGACAAAAAAATTATGGGTTTTCTCTGTCTCGGCTTCCTGATCCTATATCTGGTTGCAAAATCTTCCAAAACTCCATACAGGCTTTAGAAAATAGGTATTTCTAAATTAATTTCATGATGAGGTATGTATCTTGACCTAATTACTTTTCAAGTATTTCCTGATTTACTTATGCTATTAAAAAACAACAATATATTTACAAATGAATAGTGTTGAATGTTAGGTGCATTGTTAAGGCTCCATTTTTCCCGTATTCAATTCCTAAGAGAGACAATGGCATGATTATTCTTACCTATTGTGAGACTGTTCATTTTTCTCATTGTTTTTGGGGATGGTGTCGAACTAGAAACCTTAATGAGTCCTTTATTTTTTAGATTAGTTTCTTGTTTTTTAGTCAAAATAGAGTGGTTGTGAGCTTGCTTCACAAGTCATCAACTTACTTTCATGCATTAAAGAAGGTGAGATGTTCATGGTAGATTTCTTCCAAAAGATCCTTTTAAACTGAAATAAGAATTTGAAGAACTTGAGTTACTATTTCTCGACGTGAGTCTTGAGTTTTCTGCATCATCTTCAACAAAAGAAGACACTCATGAAACATTTAACCTCCATCCTTTTGCAAATATATTAGCCAGTTTCTAAAATAATCCTACTCCAGGACCACCATTTGTCCAAAACCCTCCAGTCAACAATACTTTCCAGCCACAGTTTCAATATCCAACACCTCCAGTAATGACATCTCCTACAATTCCATTTCCTATTCCAAGTCTTATCAACAATCCTAATCTCAAGAACATAACTGCTTTAGCACTACCAAAGTTCTATGGCCTCATCATAGAGGATCCTAACACCTTTTTGTTCGCATTTGACATATTGTGTCAAATTTTTTACTATAATACTGACAATCATAAGCTTAAGTTGTTTCTAGCAACATTGAAGGAGTCAGCTCTCAGATGGTTCATGGGCTTAGGAGAAAATGCAGTAGCAAATTGGGACGGGATGAGAGATTTATTTCTAAGGAAGTATAAGAAATACTACAAGGGAAGTGATTCAAAAGGAGGTGACATCTTCCTTATGTCACAAAGGGAAGATGAGACATTAGAGGACTACAGATCATGCTTCTTATTTAACTTATAAAAGAACCCTCAACATGCATTGCAGGAGGATTCACAGAAGCTGATTTTTCTAAGAGGAGTGAATGAAAACTATCTTGAAGCCTTGGACCTCATGGATGGAGGAGATTGTTGGATACAATTGTCTGAAGGACATTGTTGGATTAGCTATGTGTTTTCTTTGATGTCACACAAATGTCATATCAATTATCGCTCTCAGTATCTACCGAGCTCAGTCGGTCAACTAGGTGGTTTTTAGTGTCTACCGAGTTCTCTCGGGTGTCTAAAGGAAACATGACAGGGTAACAGTGTTAACCGAGCCTCCTCGGTTATCAAAGGAAAATTAGTGGTTACCGAGCTCTCTCGGTCTCCAAAGGATGTTGCAGAATTCGCTATGGTTACCGAGTTCTCTCGGTCACCAAAGGAAATCTTTTCAGGATTAATGTTTACTAAGCAAGGTCGGCCCTTTCAAAGAATTTTGTTATTATAGTTTGTTTATCCCAGCCGACTGTTATAATAATTATTAGTGCCGACTTGACAATCTAAATGATTATGAAATGGCATATATATATAGAAGGTCAAGTGGTGAATAAAAGATATACAGCATGCAGAAATCATTTTGAAGAAAGGTGTGTGCAAATTTTGAAGGATGGTCAGATATCCTTGAGGAGCAGCAAAGAATTAATTGATCAATAAGGATCTAGTGAAACAGAACAGAGATCTATATTCAACAATTTAGTTGCAGGTCATTTCATTGTTACTCTCTAGCAATTGTAGCAATGATATCAAAATCTCTTAACCGAGTTGGTTTAACAACCATTTTGTAAATCCTCTAACAAGGTAATAGTTCTATTGAATTGTTTCAAGACCTCTTACAAGGCCACTCCTAGCAGGGTGATTAAATCCTCTAGCAAGGTCACACCTAACAGTGTGTTTTGTAACCTTCTACTGGGTTGGCTTCTAACCAGGCATCACTTCAGAAGAGTGAAAAATAGTAACTAGTTACATTGGTGGTTTTTCCCATATTGGGTTTCCATGGTAAATCTGGTGTCTCTTGTGTTCATGTTATTTTCTTTATTCATGTAAGTTAATCAGTGATGAATGCTTAAGAATAGTTTAATTATTACACACTTCAAGGATCAAGTTTTCAGCATTTCTCTGTATATTTACCGAGTGGCACAGTAAATAATTTGTTAAGATATTTAAGGGATCAGTGGTAATATTTTTGTGGTTAACTGATTCACCCCCCCCCCCCCTCTCAATTACTGTATCTATATTTCCAATAATTGGTATCAGAGCTTTTGGTGCTTGCAGGAAGGGTTTCAAGGACCTAAGCTAAAGATCAGGATGTCTTACAAAAGAAAAATTCCAAGGCTTAACAAAAATAAATTTTCAGCATGGCAAGGTCTCATGAGACTACATCTAGCTTCCATTGGTGATTCAGGATGCAAATATATTGATCAAGAATATACAATTCCTACTGGCACATTAACTGTTGAAGACATTGCAGAGAAGAAGAACCATAACACTATGATGATAGACATTGCATCAACTCTTAGCTATGAAGAATTTGATGAAATCAAAGACTGCACAACTGCTCATGAAATGTGGAACAAGCTGAAGAAAATCTATGGCGGTGATGACAATGTGAAGAGAGCCAAAGCAGAGAGCCTAAGAGGATAGTTTGATCAAATGAAAATGAGAGAAGAAGAAAACATTGCAAAATATGTTGAAAGGATCAAGACAAGTGTTAGTGCAATCAGAGCTTTTGGAGGAAAAATTGATGATGAAACGGTTATAAGTAAGGTTCTTAGAACATTACTCCCTATTTATGCAATAAGAGTTTCTGCTATTCAAGAAAGATGTGAAGAAAATCACAATATAACTTTGGATGCCTTAGTTGGAAGATTGACAGCCTTTGAACTAGATAACTATGACAACTTCTAAAAATATTGAATCAGCTTTTGAGGCCAAACTTTCACTCAAGAAAGGGAAGAAAATCCAATCAAAAAGTGAAGAAGAATCAAAGGAAAGTTCTGATAGCGATCTTGAAGTTATTGAAGCATTACTTGCAAAGAAGTATTCAAGAGGCCGAGGAAAATATAAAGGTAAAACTCCCTTAATCTATTTTTCATGTGAAGAAATTGGTCATATTGCAGCTAGGTGTCCAAACAAGCAAAGCAAAGATGAGAAGAAAAATTACAAGTACAATGGCAAGAAAAATTTCAAATCATTCAAGGATAAAGGTAAGAAAACATGTTTTTTAGCTAAAGATTCGGATGATAGTGAAGAAGAAATTATTTTCATTGTTGTAAAAGATGAATCTGATAATGATCAAGATGAGATGGCACTTATCTCTCATATAAGCAAGAATGATACATGGATTATAGACAGTGGATGTTCACATCATATGACTGGTGACAGGACCAAGTTTGAACACTTTGAAAACTTTGATGGTGATAATGTAAGGTTTGGAAAAAATGAACCCTATTGTATAAAAGGAAAGGGACGAATTTCATTAACCAAAGAACTTATATGTGATAATGCATATTGGGTCGAAGGACTAAAGCATAATCTTCTAAGTGTAGCACAGCTAATCAACATTGGATTCAAGGTTGAATTCATGAATGGCAAAGCAAGACTGCTGGATGACAAAGGAAAACTGATAGGATCAGGAAAACAAACCAAAGGTAACCTATTTTATCTTGATGTTGGTGATTACTGATGTTTTATTGCTCAAATTAAAGAAAGTTGGTTATGGCACAAAAGGTTATGTCATGTAAATTTTGACAACATGATGCAAATAAGCAAATTCAAGAAAGTAAGAGGTATTCCTACTTTGAAGAAACCTGATGTTGGTCTATGCAAGAATTGTCAAATTGGTAAAATGGGAAAGTCTAGTTTCAAAAGTAAAAACTATCAATCTGAAGATATTTTGGAAATTGTGCATACTGATTTATGTGGACCTATTGGAATTGAGAGCTATACCGGAGAAAAATTCTTTATTCTCTTTGTTGATGATTATTCTAGAATGATGACTGTTATGTATTTAAGAGAAAAGTCTGAAGCATTTGAGAAGTTCAAATGGTATTTAGCAAGAGTAGAAAAGGAAACAAGAAAAAGAATAAAATGCTTGAGATCAGACAGAGGTGGTGAATTCGTCTCCCATGAATTCAATAATTTCTGCATTGAAGGAGGAATCAAAAGATAGGTATCAGCCCCGAGAACTCCTGAGCAGAATGGAATAGCCGAAAGAAGGAACAGATCTATCATGGACTGTGCAAGGACTCTAATGATTGAAAAGAACATTGCTATAAAATACTGGAAGGAAGCTATCAGCATTGCAATTCATACCTTGAACCGAGTACAGCTGAGAAAAGACACATTCAAGACTCCATATGAGCTATGGTATGGCTACAAACCAAATGTAAGTTACCTAAAAGTATTTGGTAGTAAATGTTACATCTTAAAAGAATCTAGAAAAGGAAAATTTGATGTAAAAAGTGATGAAGGAATATTTTTGGGATATTCTTGCAAAAGTAAGGCATATAGATGTCTAAATTTGTCTACTCACAAAATCATAGAAAGTGCACATGTGAGAATTGATGAGTTTGCAGAAAAGATTAAAGAAGAAAGCAAAAGGAACCAGAGGACTACAGAAAATTTGTTTACATCGAACCTGATACATTGCCAGACACATGTAAGGAGACTACATCTACCGAGCCTGGTACAGTAACTGAGTCACAAGAAGAAGTTTAGACCGAGTCACAAAGTACCGAGTCTCAGTCTAAAGCTACCGAGCAAGTATCTACCGAGCCCGAGCAATCTGAACCTGAAGATGAAGAAGATGACAATGTAACTCATTCAGGAAGCAAGGAACCTGTATTAGCCAAGTACGTCAAAAAGTATCATAAACCAGATCAGATTATTGGAAACAAATCAAATGGTACTATGACAAGAAGTAAACTAAAAGGTACATGTTTATTTGCTGATTTTGAACCTAAAAATGTCAAAGATGCATTAGAAAATGAAAGTTGGATTGAGGCTATGAATGAAGAAATAGAACAAATAGAGAAAAATAAGACATGGACTCTTGTACCTAGGCCTAAAGATAAAAATGTAATTGGGACAAAATGGGTATTCAGAAATAAGTTGAATGAAGATGGTCAAGTATCAAGAAACAAAGCAAGATTGGTATGTAAAGGATATTCTCAAGAAGAAGGAATAGATTGTGGAGAGACTTTTGCTCCTGTTGCAAGATTAGAAGGTGTGAGGACTTTACTTGCATATGCAGCACATAAAGGATTTAAGGTATATCAAATGGATATCAAATCTTCTTTTCTTAATGGTATTCTTGAGGAAGAAGTCTACATTGAGCAACTTGAAGGTTTTATTGATCCAGACAAAAGGGATATGGTCTGCAAATTACACAAAGCATTGTATGGTCTGAAACAAACTCCTAGAGCATGGTATGAAAGATTACATAACTATCTTACTCAAATTGATTTCAAAAGGGCTAATGACAACAACAATGTATACATCAAAGAAGGATCAGACAACAAAATTGTTTTGGCAGAAATATTTGTGGATGATACTGTGTTTACAGGAAATGATGATCAATGCAAAGAATTTTCAGAGCTTATGAACAAAGAATTTGAAATGTCTATGTTTGGTCAGATAAAATTCTTTGTTGGACTTCAGATTCAGCAAAACAAAAATGGTATCTACATTACTCAGTCTAAATATATCAGGGAAATACTTAAGAAATTTGGTATGGAAGATTCAAAACCAGTTGGTACACCCATGTGTACTGGACTGAAGCTTACCAAAGATGATGATTCAAAAGAAGTAGATCAGACCTTATACAGATCAATGATTGGAAAATTACAGTATGTAGTACACACAAGGCCTGATATTGCCTTAGCAGTTGGAATAGTGGCAAGATTCTCGGCTAAATCCAGAGAAAATCACATGATGGCAATCAAAAGAATCTTGAGGTATTTAAGGGGAACTGAAGATTATGGCTTGTGGTATAAATTTGGAGGCAATCTGGATTTTAAATTGTTTACTGATGCTGATTGGGCAGGAAACATTGATGACAGAAAGAGTACAAGTGGTGGAGCATTCTTTCTTAGCAAGAGGTTAGTATCTTGGACTAGTAAAAAGCAAAACTGCACATCCCAATCCACAACAGAAGCAGAATATGTTGCTGCAGCAGTAAACTGCTCTAATATTATATGGTTTAAATAGCTTTTGGAAGGCATGAAGGTTGAGATCAAAGAACCAGTTGTTATGTTTTGTGATAATACAAGTGTAATAAATATTTCAAAGAATCTAGTAATGCATTCCAAAACCAAGCACATTGCAATTAAATATCACTTTGTCAGAGAATTGGTGCAGGACAAGGAAATCAGATTGGAATATATTCATACAAAAGAACAAATTGCAGATATCTTCACCAAGCCACTACCTAAGGATGCATTCTTGTATCTAAGAGGCAAGTTAAGGGTCACTCCCCTGTCCGAGGTTCACTAAATAAAGTTTTAGTGATGCATCAACTAGAACATGTTGAAGATCGATCAGTTGATGCAGCATAGTCAGGGAATCATTACATATGAATCAGTACATAAGGTACATTGATATTTATCAAAACTATGTAAGTTGTCTTTGGCATGTGTTGTCAAAGAGGGAGAGTTTGCTGTCATTTCAAGAAATTTCTAAGAAGAATAATTTAAGCAGTTAAGAGGGAGAGTTCCTAGTCAGAGAAAGAAGTTTGAAGATGATGGGAATCAGAATGAAGCTAAGGATATGTTTCTTACTCTTGGTTTCTCTGTGAAATTTCATTGAGCTATGACATGTTGTGTTGCCATCAATGCCAAAGAGGGAGATTGTTGGATACAATTGTCTGAAGGACATTGTTGGATTAGCTATGTGTTGTCTTTGATGTCACACAAATGTCATATCAATTATCGCTCTCAGTATCTATTGAGCTCAGTCGGTCAGCTAGGTGGTTTTTAGTGTCTACCAAGTTCTCTCGAGTGTCTAAAGAAAACATGAAAGGGTAACATGTTAACTGAGCCTCCTCAGTTATCGAAGGAAAATTAGTGGTTACCGAGCTCTCTCGGTCTCCAAAGGATGTTGCAGAATTCGCTGTGGTTACCGAGTTCTCTCGGTCACCAAAGGAAATCTTTTCAAGATTAATGTTTACCGAGCAAGGTCGGCCCTTTCAAAGAATTTTGTTATTACAGTTTGTTTATCCCAGCCGACTGTTATAATAATTATTAGTGCCGACTTGACAATCTAAATGATTATGAAATGGCATATATATATAGAAGGTCAAGTGGTGAATAAAAGATATACAGCATGCAGAAATCATTTTGAAGAAAGGTGTGTGCAAATTTTGAAGGATGGTCAGATATCCTTGAGGAGCAGCAAAGATTTAATTGATCAGTAAGGATCTAGTGAAACAGAATAGAGATCTATATTCAGCAATTCAGTTGCAGGTCATTTCATTGTTACTCTCTAGCAATTGTAGCAGTGATATCAAAATCTCTTAACTGAGTTGGTTTAACAACCATTTTGTAAATCCTCTAACAAGGTAACAGTTCTATTGAATTGTTTCAAGACCTCTTACAAGGCCACTCCTAACAGGGTGATTAAATCCTCTAACAAGGTCACACCTAACAGTGTGTTTTGTAACCTTTTACCGGGTTGGCTTCTAACCTGGCATCACTTCAGAAGAGTGAAAAATAGTAACTAGTTACATTGGTGGTTTTTCCCATATTAGGTTTCCACGGTAAATCTGGTGTCTCTTGTGTTCATGTTATTTTCTTTATTCATGTAAGTTAATCAGTGATGAATGCTTAAGAACAGTTTAATTATTACACACTTCAAGGATCAAGTTTTCAGCATTTCTATGTATATTTACCGAGTGGCATAGTAAATAATTTGTTAAGATATTTAAGAGATCAGTGGTAATATTTTTGTGGTTAACTGATTCACCCCCCCCCCCCCTCTCAGTTACTGCATCTATATTTCCAACAGGAGATATATCTCAATCTTCCTAGAATGACCTTGAGAAGATTTTTCTGAACTATTCTAGAGCAATAGTCAAGAAAAGAAGGGGATTTTTCTCAATGGTGGCTAAAGGAAGTGGCTCTGGTATTTCAAAGATGGAGATTTCAAACATATTTTTAGACTTCAAGAAAGACATCATAAATGATGTCTCTACAAACTTGGACATGATGACTGCCAAGAAAAAGCATGTAGACACAGAGGCACAACTAGCTGAATACTACCCCCATTGTCGTAAACAAAAGAAGGATTGTCAGTGCAAATTGGTCGCAAACCTGGAGAATTAGCATCTTCCAATTAAATACTTAAAGATAGAAGGAGATGATGAGAAAGTATTCTTTGTTTCTCAACGTAGGCCATAGGCCATGAGACAAGGTATGCCTCAAGACCCATTACAAATTTTAAATCCTTATAATAGTCAATGGAAAAACCACAATGTCCAAAGTCCTCCACAGTATAATGAACCCACTAGGAATAATACTTGGCCAAATAATCAATAGAATCAATGGTATCCTCCACAACAACCCCAATGGCCACAATTTCCAAACCAATGGAAACAACCACAAGGGAATTGGTCGCCCACTAAGCAGTGGAGAGGACCTCTACAATGGCCTAATCCAAATCCTGGATATCCACCTTTACCACCTCCAAAAAATATACCTAAAATAATGCCATCACCTATAATACATGTGTATGCACCCTAAAATGGTCGCCTAGACTTTGGACCCCCATTCAACAATTTATCAAATCCCTGAATCAATATTTTCAAAAATCAGCATTTTATCAATTATATCAATTTCTTTGATCAAGTCATATTTCATCATTTATTCAATTTTTCCTTGGGCTAACCATTTTATCCTAAGTTTTTATTTAATTAAAAAGAATATTTCCTCCCCTTTTATTAAATAAAAAGCCCCCACTTTTCGTCTTATCCTAAGTTGCACAAGTAAAGCGTTATTCATATTTTATAAAAAGGAGAAAAGCACTTTTTGTCTCATGGACACAAAAGTCAACTCTTATTTTCCTATTGGAGGATATTTGTGCACATTGATTACTCCTCTTTGATGCTCCATCATCAATTAAGTCTTTTTCCTCTTAATCTCCATGGTCCATTTATCCTCATTTCCTATAAAAGAAGAGCTATCTTCTTCATTTTAGGTCAGATTCACTTTTATGCTAACTTTATGCTGTAGGAATTCTTGAAGATTTTGAAGCTTTTTGGAGATCATTGTTGCATTACATCTTGGCTTTCTTCATTGCTTCATAGTTTAGTTTTCATTCTTGCATAGTAGCTTCATATTTCATGCTTTCATAGTTTAGATTTCCTTTCATGCTTTAGAATAACTCATCTAGTTTAATTAGGAGAGATTGTAAGACTTGTACTTTCCTTTCATAGCCTAGTTTGCACTTTCATTTTCATAAACTAGCTTGCATCCTCATTCTTAGCTTACTTGCATTGCATTTCATTTGATTCTTGGGGATATTGGCATTCTTGCCCTTGTCTTCACTTGAATCTCTCATTGTGTGGTTGACTAGCAAGGTCATTAAGTTTATTAGCTCTAGCTGAGAGAAATTTTAAATCTTGCAACTCCATACATAGAGAGCTATGGATCAATTTTTGAGACCTCATTCTTGAGTGTTCTTGATTGTAAGGATTCATAGAAGTGCACTAATTTTATGTGTACAACATGTACTCTAAATCAAACATAGTTACTTGCTCAACCACAACTAAATCCAAACAGTCAACAACCACAATAGAAAATGTATGCTAGCGATGCTCAATAGTACCCTACCTATGCACTTAACATAGCTGATATACATTTAAGATCATGTACTACCTTGCCTGCACCTAAACCACCTCTTATCACTGAAGTGCCAAACCTTCCTATAGCATCAGTACCAATTCTAGAGAATGTTTTTCCAAATACTATTGCCCCAGAGAATGTTTCCAACTTAGCTAATGCTCATACGTTAGTTAAACCACCTTTTCCTCAGAGGCTCAGCATGGAAAAGCCCATACCAAAAGAAGACCAACCATTTGATATCATTGACTAGCTAAAGAACATGCATGTCCAGATTCCCCTATTTCAAGTAATAAAAGAAGCTTGTCTTAAAAATACTGGAAGAAAGAAAAGGATCCTACAATAGTTCATGTTATAGGACAATTGGCTGATATCATGTTAGGAAAACTGGTAATTCCAAAGTATTCAGATCCAGGAAGTCCAGTTGTGAACATCATCATTAATGGTCGATTTGTCAAAAATGCATTAATAGACTTAGGTCCTGCCATTAATGTAATGACTAAGGATACTATGAATAAACTGAGCATTGAAGGGTTGAGAGCTACTCCAACAATATTGCAAATAGTAGACAGTTCTACTATCACCCCTGATGGAATGATAGAAGACATAATAGTTGCATTAGACTCTTGGGAGTACCCTGTTGATTTCATGATTCTATCACCAAAGGTCAATCTTGCTGGTTACCCTGTTATCCTGGGATGTCCATGGTTAGCAATAGCTGATGCAAACATTAGTTTTAGATCAGGGAACATGACAATATCAGATAGGCAAGCCATAAAGAAACTAGCATTGTATCATCCAGCTCAACCACAGCCAGATTTAAGTACACCTATATGGCCAAATTTAGGAGATGGAAAAGAAGAACTAAATTATGTGGTTCAACTCACGATGTTACATAGGAAATCTTTTCTAAAGCTGCAAGAGGAAGATGAAGTCAGTCAGAGCATTCTTAATAATGATTGTGTTGTAATCAAAGATATATCTGAGAGTTATGTGTTAGAATTAACTATATATGAAGAAAATTTTGAGAACTGTGTATTACCTTCAAAACCCAATATTATCCACTAGTTGCTACCTAGTGATGTAAACACAAATCCTATACCTGAAGTCCATGCTTGACCTTACAACTATTGTTGAGCTTTCTAAAGGTCATAATCTCCATGTGAATAATAAGCTACCTTCACAATAGATGGAGCAACTAACCAAACTACTGCAAACACATGAGAAAGCCTTTGCATGGGACTATGGGGACAAGAAGGGATTAATCCCTACACTATGTACTCACAAGATTTATATAAATGAAGGAAGTCTACCACTCCATCAACCTCAAAGGAGGATTAATCTAGCATTAAGAGAGATAGTCAAAATTGAATTACAAAAGTTATTAGATGCTGGTTTTATATATCCTATATTTGATAGTAAATGGGTATCACCTTTGGTTATAGTACCCAAGAAGGGGTTTAAATGGAGAATCTATGTGGATTATAGGGAGTTAAACAAAGAAACAAAGAAAGATCACTTCCCATTACCATTCATTGACCAAGTACTTGATACTTTAGCTGGTAAAAAGTATTTTTCCTTTCTTGATGGATATAGTGGATACAATCAGATAACTATTGCTCCAAAAGACCAAGAGAAGACTACATTCACATGTCCATGGGGGACATATGCATATTTAGTCCTACCTTTTGGGTTGTGTAATGCACCAACAACATTCCAGAGGGATGTAATTAATATTTTTGCTGACATATCACATGATTGTATGGAGATATATATGGATGAATTTACACCATTTGGAGTGACATTTGAAGAGGCTTTGAAGAATCTTGAAAAGGTGCTAATCCGATGTAAGGAACATAATCTATCCCTTAATAGTGAGAAATGCTTTATGATGATGAAGAAAGGAGTGTACTTGGACATTTTATTTCAACAATAGGAGTTCAAGTGGACCCAGCTAAAGTTGAGGTAATACTCACATTACCTACCCCTACTAAGAAAAAAGATGTAAGATCTTTCTTACGACATGCTGGATACTATAGACACTTTATTCAAATTTTTAGTCAAATTTCTAGTCCTCTGTACACACTGCTTACAAAAGAAGCTGAATTTATATGGACACAAGCATATGATGAGTCCTTCCTGTAGCTAAAGAAACTTCTAACAACTACACTGGTCTATTCCATTCCACATCCATATAGATGCATCAGATTATGCCATAGGTGTTGTGCTAGGATAAAAGCCTACTAACCTTGAGAATGCAATTTACTATATCAGTAAAAGCCTCCATGGCCTTGAATTGAACTACATAGTTACTGAAAAGGAACTCCTAGTTGTAGTTTATGCATTGAACAAATTCTGACACTATGTCAGAGGCTATCCAATTTTTGTTCACACTGATCACTCAACAATAAAATATCTAATGAACAAACTTGCTATAATAGGAAGATTGGCAAGATGGCTCTTACTATTGCAGGAATTTGATATAACAATTATTGATAAGCCAGGGAAGGAAAATGTAGTTGTTGACTACTTGTCTAGACTACAAAATGTTGATCAAGACACAAATCAAGTTGAAGATACATTTCCAGATGAGCACTTGTTCCACATAGCAATCAAAAACCCATGGTATGTAGACATAGCCAATTATCTTGTAGCAAATAAGATGCCCCCACATTTTTCTCAGAAGGACGGGAAAAAGCTTACAGAGAAAAGCTTTCAATTTTCATGGATAGATAACAATCTATTTTACACTGGTCCAGATCAGATCATGAGGAGATGTGTGAGAGAAGATGAAATATATGACATACTACATGCTTGTGATGACAAGCCATGTGGAGGTCACTTTTCAGCAAAGAGAGCAACCCTGAAAATCTTAACAGGATATTATTGGCCAACATTACACAAAGATGTAGCCAGTTATACAAAAAAATGTGATAAATGCCAAAGGATGGGTCATCCAACAAAATCATATGAGATGCCACTTAATCCACAAGTGGTGATGACACCCTTTGATAAATGGGGTATGGACTTCATAGGACCAATTGATCCTCCATCAAATGGAAAATCATACATCCTAGTATGCACAAATTATCTAACAAAATGGGTGGAAGTGAAAGCAATGCAAAATGCCAGAGATGAAAAAGTAGCTAAATTCTTTTATGAAGACATATTTACCCATGATGGAGTCCCAAGAGAATTAGTCACAGACCAAGGAGCACAGTTCACTTCAAATCTGATTATTGAGTTGATGAAGGAGTATAGCATAAGACATCAGAAGTCTAGTCCTTATCATCTGCAGGTGAATGGATAGGCAGAGGTGACAAATAGAGAAATATAGGCAATATTAACAAAGACAATTCAATTACATCGAAGGGATTAGAGTAGCTAGTTGACTGAAGCAGTTTGGGCTTATCGTAGAACATGGAAGACCACAACTGGGTTCACACCATTTGAATTGGTGCATGGAAAGGCATCAATCTAACCTATAGAATTTGAACACAAAACATTGCACATAGCTCTGGAGTTGAACATCAATCTTCCTATAACACAAGTAGAATGCCTACTCCACCTCAACTCCTTAGATGAAATGAAAAATCAGCATTGAAAAGAATAGAGCTAATCCAGAACCAAAGGAAGAGGTGGCATGATTTACATATCAAGAAAAAACACTTTCAAGTAGGTGATTGGGCTCTATTGTATGATTCTTGATTCAAGGAGATTCCAGGAAAGCTACAGACCAGATGGATGGGACCATATGAAATTCAATATGTCTTTGATAATGAAGCAGTCCAACTGACCACATTTGATCCAGTCCAATTTAAGTTGCTTGTCAATCGACACCATCTACGCCTGTATCACAAGCCTCAAACCAAAGAAGAATTCTTGAAGCATCTCATCACACAAATTTTAACAGCCCCTCAGGTAACAATTCCTGTAGTAGAAGGTGAAAGCCTTCCTCCTGCAGCCTCACCATAACATGCCTTCAAAAACTCCCATAATAACACTTCATTTAATATGAAGTATACTTCTTCATTCACTTTTCTCTCTTCTTCTAACCAACTCATCTCATTTCTATGTCTACCACCCATTCAAAATCCACATCACCCACAATTTCTATTTTAATGATTTCAATAAAATACCACGTCAGCACTTTCATGTGACCGCTAGAATTGACACTCTCATCAGCTCGCATTCATGTGTACAGTAACTAATTTTCAGGTACAACTTTTTAACTCTTTATTCATTTTTAGGACATAGGTTTGAATACTTATATCTAGTATTGCATTACATGTATAATATAGGCATTACGCCAATTTCCCAACTTTTTATAAAATTTATCAAGTGAGGACACTTGTTGATATTTAGTAGGGGGCAGGGGAAGTTTAATAAATTCCAAGTATTATTCCTAAGTCACCCTAGTCACATCCTCATCACATCAATATTTTACTTAGGTTGCATTCTATTAATTATTTTAATCAACATATTTTTTGTACTTTCAAATTCCAATTTTTTGAGCTTGACATGACTTGAAAGGACCATAATTAAATTAAGAGATAACTCCTACTTAAGACTCTGATGTCCTCTGTAATCAATGCCATTATTATTGTTCATGTCAAGCATAACAGAGGTAATGTAAACAAAAATTGGTATTCTCAAGAATAGCAATTGGGATTTCAAGAAGAACGCATTTGCAGAGTGTAAGAAGATCAAAGATTAGCAGTGAATTGCAGAGCAACAAAATTGAAGACTGGCATTATTAAGATGGATGGACAATTACAGAGACATGAACCAGTCATCCATGGTATTTTACTGACATATGTTGAAGTAGTTCACAGATTTAATGCATGCGGCTGGCTAGGGTATTTCCTTCAGTTGACAGAATTCAATGAGGAGGTTGCAGTAGAATTTATGGGCACTTTTGAAGAAGGACAAGCAACTATGTGGGGTTTAACAATTTTTGCTACTGAGGAAAGAATTTTAGAGGTCATCGGATTACCAATCCTTGGAGAGCACTATCCTAACGAGCATGATGTCAGGTCATCTCGAGCTCAACTCCCAACCAGGTGATCCTCTGCTTGAAATCACTAAGCAAGGATGCAAGAGGTTATCTCTTCCACCACCATTTCTAGAAGTGGCTAACCACATTATCAGGTATTTAACTTGTGAAGGAAGATTCTCAAACCTGCATGCCCACCATTTCAAATTGCTTAGCTGTTTAAGGCATAATGTTCAGGTAATGTTCCTAATTTTCTCTATAATATGTTAAGCATTAGTGTTGAAGAAACACAAAAGGGTAACGCAAATTCCATAAGCCACCATGCCCTAATAAAGCTTTTGGTTGAAAAAACACTTAGGGATGTCTCTCCCATATCCTAGGCAGAATTTGTTCAGTTTAAAGCCTTGCAACCCCAAGTTAACCCTGTTGCTCAACCTCTAGTGAATGAAGTAGAGTCTTCTAGGCCTAAAGAAGAAACAACTAAACAAGGAAAAGAACCAAAATTGTCCCCAAAAAATAAGTCTGTTGATCCCACTCCAGAGAGTGATATACCTACTTCTTCCACGAAGAAAGGAAAATAGAAAATTGAAAAAGAAATCCCTAACCTAGATGGTGAAATTCAAAACCCTATAGTTCAAATAAATAAGATAAAAAGGTCAAGTTTTATAGCATTTCTTCCTACAACGCCTTCTCTTGCAACACAAAAGCCAAAAAGATCCTGCTAAGCTAAAATTGTAGTGGTTGAGGAGGCAACTATGCGTAGAAGCCCTCGCATGCGAGAACAAGTGTCTTCACCTTCCCTTGGAAATCCAAATGTTCTAGCACCACAACATTCTCCAGAGTCCTCTATTGAATACATTCCAGATGACTCCCCCTTCTGATTGAAACCTCAAAATATGGAGGAATCTCAAATGTGCAAGAACCTGATAGTAGCATGCCATAGGATGATGAGGGAATGCCTGAACCAAGCCCTGATGTAGTACAAGACAATATTCTTGTGAATGTTCAACCTACTCGTCCACAGAACCCTGTAGATTCCAATGTCTCCATTATTTCCTACAAGTCTACATGGTTCACTGAGTACTTTCAGCAAGTTGCCAGAGAAAATAAAAAGAAAGCTCAGATGCAAGAATTTCCCTCACAAACAATTTAGTCTGCACTCTTTAACCTATACAATCATTTTGTTTTTCAAAAGCCTGGTGGAGATAGGAAAAGATCAAATGTAGAAAGAGATATTTGATAAGGATGAGGAAATTGAATCTCTTAAGGAGTGGCTAAAGAAACAAAAATAGCAAATGGACAAGGCCCTAAAACTAGCCGATCAGGTCATAGCTTGTAGACCACCACCCAGGGTATATGCTATTTGTTTAAAAAGAAATTATTTCAACTTATGATGACAATGAAAGGTATTGATTATGAGTTCAAGTCAACACAAGATTTTTATGGAATATATCAAACTCTTCCCCCATGGTAGAAAAATTTATTATGTGAGCTATATTTGCATGACTTTGTCATCCCACATGAAACAGAGTGGAATCCTTTGCTCTATATAGGGGATATTCATTTAAGGGCTCTGATGTCATGGATGCATAATGAAGCAAACTGTGATAGGCAACTGGAAATCTACATGGATCTAGAAAAATATGAACCCTTACCATTAAGGGTTGAGTCACATAAGCCTAATGTCCTTTTGAGGGATTGGCTCAATTTGACCTATGGAAAAAAAAGCTAGAAATAAGGGAGAAAGTCTTTGCATTAAGAGATAGGGTCTATAGAGAATACCAAGTATTGCCATACTTTTCATTTCAGAGAGGTCTTGCAGGGGTAAGAAGTTGGTGGAACAGATTGCCAGAGGCCTTTAAGAAAGCAAAGCCACACAGCCCAATCAACTTTGAGGCAGAAACCAACAAAGCAACTAGATATATGCAGTTGGGGTGACAGGTCAAAAGGGAGTTATGGATGCCTTTGTCTTTCCAACCACCTACACTCCTATGGCCCCTTTATGACATCAATACTACTAGGTTGGATCAGTTGGAGGAGAAGAACCAAGGAGATTACCTGGAAAGAACAAGAGGATTTTACTACACTTTCAAGAGTGGAAAGAAGGGGAAGACTATTGTTAGTGACTTCAGGTCTATAGCTAGGAAATACAATGCTTGAGGACAATCATTTTCTTAGTAGGGGGCAATGATGACACAAATTATTGTCTCAATTTTGTTATCATCTTCATACTTTTTTGACACTCTTTATGCTCTGTTAGACATTTCTAAAACATGTATGACTTATACCTATGCGAACTTATGCTAAGTACAACTAAAGCCACAAAAGCCTATGGGTAGATTGAATGACATGTTTTGCTAACTATTATAAATATAATGTAGTACTTCATATAGTTATTTTAAGCTATGTTCTAACATTTGAGTAGGGGTTGAAATGTTGACTTGCATATGTGTACTGAATGTTACTAACCTTTCAGGTAAAAAAGGAGCAGTTCAAAGAGTGGTGCAACTGCATTAAAGGAGTGTTAGAAGACCAGTCATGGCAAAAGAATCCAGCATAGTTCTAAGGGATATGTCACCCCTAGAAAGGAGTTGTTGTTCCAGAGAATATAGGAAATAAGTCTTCCTATATTTCTTTAGAAGTTGTTATTCTGTTATGTGCAGTAATTGTAATATGTCATGTTTGTTTTACTGCCTCCTTATTTGAAGAGGTTTAGTTTGAATTTTCTGTTATGTTTTCAATAAGCATCAATCCTCTTTAAAAAAGGATTTGATTGACTTGGTTAGGTAATGAGAAAATATAGAATGATGTATTCAGTATAGCAGAAGTTGCTCTTTTCAGTTCTTCATGAGTTGTTCAATTGTTATGTAACCAGTTAAGAAGAATTAATGGAAGAGTGATTTTGGATAATTTTTTGTGTTAGAAGTTAGCAGAAGCCAACCAAGGGGGCCCACTTGGGAGGTGGATTAGATTAAGATAGATTAGTTTTTCTTCCTGCATTTACACTACTTTCAAGAGAGTTACTATTTTACTCCTGCAACATTACTACTGTGGATGTTCCTACAGCACTTGCAGAAGATAGACATGGTGAATGTTTTGAGTTATTAGACAGGTTAGATTCATTTCACAAGTTTTCCATAGTAACTTTGTTAAGTAGTCGAGTGTGTTTACTTTCCTGCAGCAATAGCATAGATTCCTTTCATGCATTTTATCTTCCTGCAGCATAGGTAGTATGACTCTTAGAGGAACTTAGTGCACGAACTGTGTTGTCCCATTTCAAGTGTACATCCCTGGGTTGACAATCTAAATGCATTTCATGATGGGAAAGGTAATCCTTAGTATAGATATATTATTCTTAAGAGAGACAATGGCATGATTATTCTTACCTATTGTGAGACTTTTCAATTTTTATGGTCTTCAATCTTTCCCATACCATATTCAATTTCATCAAAATAGGGCTATAAGGCTATAAGCCCCTATTAGGCCTAGCTAGGTCTTCCAACCATCTTTCCAGCCTATAGCTCCCAAAATTCCCACACAAGTGTCAGAATAAACTTGATATTCTGATACCCTTTTCAGAGTTCTTGAATATTTTCAAGGTCTTACATCCTCAAGGAGTCCATATAGTACCTTCCTAATTCCATACCTACTTTCTAGGCCTAATTAGCTTTCTCTGATTCACAATGACATATTAGCTTTTCCACCCTTCATCAGATGATCATGGTCTCTCCTTCTTAGGATTGGTTCTTTGGATCATATTCTTCACTTCCCCACTCTTGGATTGATCCTTTCAATCCCAAAAGCCTTCTATCCTTCATTGGTTATAGTCAAGCTCTCTAATCAAGAATCCATTGGCTCACCTAGGGCTTGATCATAAAAATATCTCCCCTGCATGCCTAGCAATTAAACTTCATATATATAATATATATACAATGTTCTAGCATATTCCAAAGGGTCATACAATTCCCTCCATGGATTTTCATGCTAGAGCCATTTTAGTGTCCTCAAGTCTGGTTGAACCAGTGATTTGGTCTCAGAGGAGAACTTTTAAAGAAAACAAAGGAAGACAACCTAACTACTAAGAAAATTTACACAAAAGAAACTATAAATAATGGAGTATTAACACATGCAAAGCTAGGCTCGGGTTCAATCCATAGCTTAGGAATAACTGAGCTCTTAGCACTATCACCGAGTTGTAGAGCACACCAATAATTAATTTACTTAACCAAAAAGCTTACAAAAATGCTAACCCTCATCCTTGGTCAGAAAAGCACTTAGGTAGTGTAGGGGGGCTGAGAAAAACCGATCAGAAAGATCCCTAACTGCTTCTAGCTTTTGAGAAGTATTTTGACAAAATATTGTCATGACAACTTTGTTGTCAAACTTGTTTAGTCCACTCCAATGATTCTTAAATGACCTCAATGGTGGATCTAATAATTCTAAGACCATTTCCCCTCTGCACTCCTTCATTTTAGATAGTCAACCTAGTCTTTGACCAACTAGCATGATAGTTTAACAACTAGACAAAGGAAACTAATACTCAATAGGCCTAATAAGGACCCTTTCATGACTCATACCAACCTTCTTAGGACTTGTTAAAACTCAACACACACACACACTATGGACTCTTCATAGTCCTTATTAGACAATGACTTGGCTAAGGTCACTGCAAGCCAAAAATATTACACTAGGGTAGCCTAAAGACCCTAGGTGCTCCTGAACCATTCTCCCCCTGCAACAAGAAGTTAAGAACCATTAGGGGATAAAAGTTTTAAATCTATTCCCATATTTTTGAAGGTATTCTCTACTATTCAAGTAGCCTATGATTCAGGTTAGTGTTTCCACTTTATGAGGTGTTCCATGTAGACACCATGTCGGGTCTGTTTCTTCACTCTTGAGTCTAGGACTTTCTCAACTTGAAGTTGTATTGGTATAGGTAACTTGAGATATTTTACATTAGTACTAACATCAAGATTGTGGTCCTCTTCTTTGACATTAGGTCCTCTATATTTAATCAGATCTTGAACATTAATCACAAGAGATATGGCCAACTCCTTTGGTAAGGCTATCTTGTATGCATTTGGACTATACTTAGCTAAGATTTTACATGGTCCTACCCTTCTCATTTTTAGCTTGCTGGGTATGCCTTTTTGGAGTCTAGCCTTATTAAGATGTGCCATCACCCAATATCCTACTTCAAATTGTAAATCCTTTTTTCTTATCCACTCTAGTCTTCAAATTTTGATTGGCTTCCACTAATGTTCTTCTCACCTGTTCATGAACCTCTTGCATAGATTGAGAAAAGTCATCTGCATGACCACTAACTCCTCCTTGAGTTCACACACACCTCTTGGGTGCATGTCATACACCACCTCAAATGGGTTTTTGTCAGTGGACCTATTTGTGTTGTCATTGTAACCAAACTCAGCTTGTGATAACACTTGGTCCCACATTTTTCCATATTCCTTTGTGAGACATCTCAAGAGGTTCCCTAACACTCTATTTATCACCTCTTTTTGACCATCCATTTGAGGATGATAAGCTGAATCAAATGCAAGATTTGTACCCAATCTTTTCCACATAGTCTTCCAAAAGTGCCCCATAAACTTCACATCTCTATCCGACATAATGTTGATTGGTAGGCCATGAATCCTTACCACTTCCTTGAAGAAAAGATGGGCAATGTAGCTAGCATCATGTGTAGTTTTGCATGGTATATAGTGGCTCATCTTACTAAATCTATCAACCACCACAAAGACTCTATCAAAACCATTAGTTTTCCTTGGTAAGCCCACTATAAAATCCATACTAAGACACTCCCATGGCCTATTTGGGATTGGCAAAGGCTGATATAACCTTGCATTGGAAGATGTGCCTTTAGCCTTTTGGCATACTATACATTTCTCAACATATCTTCTAACATCTCTTGGCATCTTAGGCCAATAATAAAACCTTTGCACAAAGTCCAATGTTTTATTCAAGCCAAAGTGTCCACTAAGGCTCCCATTGTGTTTCTCTTGTATAAGATTCTCCCTCATTTATCCTTTAGGTACACATAACTGGTTACCCTTAAACAACAAGCCATTTTTTAAAGTGTAGTCAGATAACTCACTATGAAAGTGATTCTCAAATTCATCACATACCTGATATGCCCTTGAGAAGTCTTCATCCTCCTTGTAGAGTTCTTTAAATCCTTCTAGGCCAATGCTATGAAGCTAAATTTCTTGGATAGTCAGATACCTTTGGCTAAGTGCATCTGCTACCTTATTATTAAGACCCTTTTTGTGTTTAATAGTTAAGGTATAGGCTTTGAGAAAATCCATCCACTTTATGTCCCTATAACTTACTTTTCTTGTGTGTTCATATAACTTAGTGCTTGGTTATCTATATAAACCACAAACTCCTTGGGCAATAGGTAGTGCCTCCATTTCTTGAGTTCTTGAATCAATGTATAGAGTTCTAAATCATATGAAGAGTACCTTGACTTAGCCTCATTCAATCTCTCACTAAAAAATGAAACTGGTCTTCCTTCTTGATTAAGGACTACTCCCACTGCTATGTTGCTTGCATCACATTCTACTATGAATAGCTTGTCAAAGCTTTGTAGGACTAGAATGGGTTGTTTTTCCACTCTTTGTTTTAGTTTCTCAAATCCTTCTTGAGTTTCCTTGGTCCATGTGAGCTTGGTTTTAAATCCTCCTCTGATTGTATCAAGTAAGGGTGCACATATCTCACTAAAGCCCCTTATGAACTTCCTATAGAACTGGGCTAACCCATGAAAGCTCTATTTTAGGAGTGAGCCAACTTAGGATGGCTTCAAATTTTCTTGGGTCCATCTTGAGGTCACCTTGGGATACAACAAAGCCTATGTAGACTAATTCTTTATTTAGGAATTCACTCTTTTCTAGGTTAATAGCTAGTTTCTCCTCATGAAAGCTTTTCAAGACAACTTCTAAGTGCTACATATATTCCTCCTTGGTCTTACTAAAGATGAGGATATCATCTAAGTATACCACCACAAACCTACCTATGTAATCTTTTAGGACCTCATTCATTAATCTCATGAATGTAGTAGGTGCATTTGTGAGCCCAAAGGGCATAACTAACCATTCATAAAGACCCTCTATAGTTTTAAGAGATGACTTCCATTCATCCCCCTCTTTCATCCTAATTTGGTGATGCCCACTTTTGAGGTCAATTTGGTTAAGTACCCAGACCCCTCAAGACAATCCATAAGGTCTTCTATTCTAGGGATATGAAACCTATATCTAATAGTTATCCTATTGATTTCCCTAGAATTAGTACATAATTTCCATTTACCTCCCTTCTTTGGTGCCAAGACCACTAGAACAACACATGGGCTGATGCTCTTTCTAATTAACCATTGATCAAGTAACTCTTGGATCTATCTTGCAATTTCCTTATTCTGGTCTGGGTTCATCTTGTATGTTTCTTTGTTGGGAAAATAGGCTCCTGGTATGAAATCTATTTGGTGACTAATTACTCTTTGTGGAGGAAGTGTAGCTAGTGTCCCATCACTGATAATGCCCATAAACTGATCCAAAAGTTGTTGTACTTATTTTGGTATAGTGGTGTGTTGAGCCTTGGTTTCCTCCTTGGGTTTAATGACTATAGCTAGTCCAACTCCTTCCTCATCCTTGAGTTCATGCAAGAACTCCTTACCACTCATCAAAAGAAAATTGGAGTCCCTTGAAGTTGTAGCTCCTTCCTCCATAAGTGATTGGAATTTTTAGGTAACCCCATGTTTCTTGAAGGTGTACATGTTCTTTCCATGGTAGACTGCATCCCGGTCATATTTCTATGGTCTACCCAAAAAAAAATGACAAGAATCCATTGGTAGGATGTCACATAGAATTTTGCCTTGGTATCCTCCAATCACAAACTCCACCCAAACTTTTTCATTCACTAGGACATTTTGTCCCTTATTTAGCCAAGTAACCTTGTAAGGATGTGTATGAGGTATTTTAACAAGCTTCAACTTTTGGACTGCCTCCTCCGAGATGATATTTTCTATTGAACCAGAATCAATGATGACCTTGCACACTTTTCTAAGGATCTTAAATTTGATCCTAAATAGAGCTCTCCTTTGCTTAGGTTCTTCTTTAACTAGTTCCTTGAGTAGGACCCTCTGAAACATGAGTTTATCACCATGCTCTGAATCTAAACTAACCTCTGGTGACTTGACACTACCCACCTCTTTTTGGGAATAGGCTATCTTCTTCTCTCCTTGGGAACTTGAAGCTTTGTCAGGGCATCTATAGGTAGGATGGCCTAGGTGACCAGAGTTATAGCACTTCATGGTTGCAAAGTGTGAACCTCTACTAAAATTGCTTGATCTGTCTCTTCCACCTCCTTAGAATCCTCTTCCTCTACCATAATTGCCTCTTCAACTTGGCTCATTATTTTGTTCAACCAAATTGGAATCTCCTTGGCTCCTTGGCTCAATATTCCTTACACATATCCACCCCTATGTCCTCTGTAGTCTCTTCCTCTTCCTCTACCTCTAGGATTAGAGTCTTGTTTCTTCTTATTTTTCCCTTCCATTTTAACTGCTAATTGGAAGAAATTTTGAAAAGTATTAGGAGTCCATAAACTGATCTCCTCTTAGATAATCCATCTTAATCCACCAAAATATCTAGCCAATCAAATACTTTCTTTCTCCTGGACCTTAGATCTTAAGAAATTTTTTTTAAATTCCCCGGTATAAGAGGCCACATCCATTTCCTTTTGTCTGAGAATTTTCCTTTTCTTATGCATTTGGATCTCATGATCCTCTGGTAAATAATTATCCTTGATTTTTGTTACCATATCCCTCCAATTAGCTATTGGTCTTTTCCCTTCTCTTTCCCTCTCTTCTTGAAGGAATTTCAACCAAGTTAGGGCTAGTCCCCTGAGTCTTTCCTTGGAAACCTTCACTTCATGTGCTTCTAAGACTCCTTCACATTTGAAGTGATTCTCCATCCCTTCAATCCACTCCATGAATAACTCTGAGTCCATCTTGCCGGTGAACAGGGGTATCCCCTCAAGTGCTTTACCACATAATTCCTTGATGGCTTTAAGAAAGTGTTCCTCTTGCATTGGAGGATCAGGTTCTAGTATATAGTCATCTTCATCTACTTCTTTTCCTTTGCCATCATCTATCTCTAACTTCTCCTTCATTTTGTCAATTGCCTCTGCAACTTCCTCAATTTTATCCTTCACAGCCTCTAGGGCTTCTTCAAGGAGCCTATTTCTCTCCTTTTGTTCTACCACCTCCCTTGCCAATTTGGCATTTGTCACCATGGTGGATTCTCCCACTAATGTACTTCTACCTTCTAACATACAGTATATCTTATCCCAAATCTTTGGTAGCTCTGATACCAATTTGATAGGGAGGTCTCTCCACTTGTCCTAATTCACCTAGAACTTGTTCTAGGTCCTTCTCCTGGCCTAGTTAGGATTATCCAAGACTCTAATTCACTAAGGGATTAATAGAAATCACCTCACTCTTCTTGACCTCTCTACCAATTCAAGTATTCAACTCTTCTTCTATATACCCCTACATGAACTTCATTCTTGAAGTCCAACACCTTACTGATAAATTGGAACTTCAATTCAAATTAGGATCAAAGTCTTCTTGGTCTTTGATCTTGGTTGGATTGTGGTTTCTATGGTCTCCTATATTTCCTATACCATATTCAATTTCATAAAAATAGGGCTACAAGACTATAAGCCCCTATTAGGCCTAACTAGGTCTTCCAACCCTCTTTCCAGCCTATAGCTCCCAAACTTCCCACACAAGTGTTAGAATAAACTTGATATTTTGATACCCTTTTCAGAGTTCTTGAATATTTTCAAGGTCTTACATCCTCAAGGAGTTCGTACAGTACCTTCCTAATTACGTGCCTACTTTCTAGGCCTAATTAGCTTTCTCTAATTCATAGTGAAGAATTAGCTTTTCCACCCTTCATCGGATTGATCATGGTCTCTCCTTCTTAGGATTGTTTCTTTGGATCATATTCATCACTTAACCACTCTTAGATTGAACCTTTCAATCCCTGAAGCCTTCTATCCTTCATTGGTTATAGTCAAGCTCTCTAACAGGGCATCTAGTGGCTCGCCTAGGGCTTGATCATAAAAATAGCTCCCCTGCATTCTTAACCATAAAACTTCATATATATAATATCTATACAATGCTCTAGCATATTCCAAAGGGCCATATAGTTCCCTTAATGGATTTTCATGCTAGAGGCATTTTAGTGTCCTCAACTCTAGTTGAACCAGTGAAGTGATCTTAGAGAACTTTTAAAGAAAACAAAGGAAGACAACCTAAATACTAAGAAAATGTACACAAAAGAAACTATAAATAATGGAGTATTAACACATGCAAAGCTAGGCTCGTGTTCAATCCATAGCTTAGAAATAACTGAGCTCTTAGCACTGTCACCGAGTTGTAGAGCACACCAGTAATTAATTTACTTAACCAAAAAGCTTACAAAAATGCCAACCCTCATCCTTGGTTATAAAAATACTTAGATAGTGTAGGGGGGCTGAGAAAAATCAATTAGAAAGATTCCTAACTACTTCTAGCCTTTGAGAAGCATTTTGAGAAAATGTTGTCATGACAACTTTTACAACTTTGTTGTCAAACTTGTTTAGTCCACTCCAGTGAGTCTTAAATGACCTCAATGGTGGATCTTATACTTCTAAAACCATTTTCCCTCTATACTCATTCATTTTAGACAGCCAACATAGTCTTTGACCAACTAGCATGATAGTTTAGCAACTAGACAAAGGAAACTAAGACTCAACAAGCCTAATAAGGACCCTTTCATGACTCCTACCAACCTTCCTAGGACTTTTTAAAACTCCACACACACACTAGGGACCCTTCATAGTCCTTATTAGAAAGTGAATTGGCTAAGGTCACTACAAGCCAAAAATATTAGACTAGGGTAGCCTAAAGACCCTAGGTGCTCCCGCAACAGATATTATGCTCGGTCTACCTTTTTCTTTCACCAAAAAAAATCACACAAGCAACAAATGTACACTTTCTGTGGTCCATATACCATCTTCTCATCAAACAAAACATTTATTTTTCATATGTCTTTTTGGTTAGATATCTACATGTTTTCCACTTGGCAACAAGGTGGTCACTTTTCTCAGGTTCGTTTTTGCCTTTCTCTCCAAAGCTACACTCAAACAACACGTGTCCATTATTGATGTCTACTCGTTGTTGGGCCTAGGTGCTGCAAAAAACTAAACCTGGCTTCTTTCACTTTTGGCTTCGGGTCCTACATAATCCTTTACACCTTGGTCAAATTCTTAAACTTTATCATGAGCGATTTCCACTTGTCCATTGTTTTTTTCATCACTGGTGAGCCCACGCTGCATAATGCTATACACAGTTTCTTCCATGGTAAGTATGAGGGACTAATCTCAACAATTTTTTATAGAGAATAAATGTTTTTCTAGATGGTCTTGAAGAAATATTTTCCCCTGATTGAATAAATTCCTTGTATCTCTGTTTGATATGCTTAGTTTTTGAAATGTTTAGGAGTTTCATTGATAGCTATTATTTTTCTTAGTTTGAAAATGTCTAATTTTAAAGATTCCTTTAAAAAATTCTTTAAAAATTCCTTAATCATAACTAAACACTCAAGGGCAATCTAAATAGTGAAAGATAGGAAACTCCCTCTCTAAAATACTAGATAAGATCAAATCATTTAGCGTGGGCATCAAGCTACTTAATCTTCCAAGAATGCCCTTTTAAAGTTAGATAAGTTAAAAATTCTATGTTAATTTTTTGATCATATTTTTTTTTGAGAAAAAATGATATCTTATTTTAAATGGCTTATAGTGATTTCTGGAATGTAATAATACATGATTTTCTTTGCGTAAATTTTTATTTACTAGTAATTGCACCTTGGTGTGTAATAGGTATGCTGAAAAGTTATTGAAGGTCAATTGAGGGATTTTTTTGTCTATTTGCATACATTTACGTGTAGTACATGAGGTCAATCAGTAGGCTATTTAAAAACTTAGAGAGAGAGAGAGAGAGAGAGAGAGAGAATAAAATTGAATGATTCAAATATAAACAAGTGAAGAGATTTAAAATTAAAAAATAAAATTGCATTTGAGTAAGAAGGAAAGTATTGGGATGTTTTCAAATGGCATTGAGGTTGTAGAGGGGGATGAAAATAGTGAAAATTATGAGGATACCATGATTATTGTTGTTATTTTTCTTTGCGATGAGAGGAGTGATGGGGTGTCTTTTTTCCCAAGGATTTTTTGGTTTGGTGTCTAATTTGGGTGGCCAAATGATGTTTCCTCTCTATCTCGCATACATAGTTCAAGCATTTGTTCTAGTAAATTGAGTGGTAGGGCATTGGAGGAGGTGCAGAAAAATTTTATTAGGCTATGTTAGTGCATTTTTTGCTACAACTAAGTGCTTCCAGTTTGGGTATATTCCTATATCCCAATCTTTGGAGGCCACCTTGGATTCATTCTCTCATGCTTTGTCTCTTGGAACTCAGTATTTGGTTTTGGGCACTCCGAATTCTTTTGCTAAATTTTCTCATATCACTATTGGGTACTTGGATGTGGAGTGTTTTGTTATGTGTAAGGAGCATTTTTTCCCTTTGGGTTGTGGTTTTGGCTTTGATGGATGCTAAAAATACTATCGAGATACAACATTTTTTTTCCACCATTATGTTTGTCTTTTTTGGTTTTGGGTTCCTCTACATTATCTTGCATAGTAGGGATGTGTAGGATCTAGTATCCTTATCTACTAGGGGTAATTGTGATGGGGTTTCATATGGCCTTTTTCTATAGGTTGCATGTGTTGGTAGAGGTTTTGGTTCTATGATGTTCAAATGTGTGGTAATGTAGTAGTGGTATGGTCTCTACTAAGTCTATTGAGCCTTGGTACGGGATCCTAGTTTTATTTTTTGTGACCCTTCCCTTAGTGCTTAGCTTCATTTCCACTTCATTTACATGTGGCTCTATCTTTTCTAGGGCTACATGGTCATGGTGGATCATGTTGTAGATTTATCTTATTGTTTCTTCTATGGAATGTGGCCTTTTTTCTTGTTGGGATAAATCTATTGTGGTCTATGGGTTCTTTTTAAGAAAAACCTTTGTTTTGGCCCTCATAAGGATGTCAAGATTTCTACGTTTGGCATTTTTAGAGGTTGTTTCAAGTCACCATTTCAAGTGGAAGGAAAGGTGTTCTATTGTTCTATACTGGTGTCCTCCATGTGGTTGCAATAAATATTGGAGATGGGGTCTTGTACCCCTATGGTGCTAGGTCTTTTAATACATGGGATGTTTTTATTTGGGCCTCTATCTCTGCTAGAGGTATTGTGTCTACTGGTATGGTTAGTTTTTGGATTAATCTTTGTAATAATGAAGATACTTTGATGGAGGATGATGAAGATCCCTTGATGTAGACCATCCCTTGGTTTACTTGCTTAGTTTGGTACAGTGGCATGAATGGTTTAGTTGGTAGAGTGTTCTCTCACTACTACATTTGGGGCCAAATTTTGATAGAAACTTCCAAAGGGTAATTTTTTATTATGAATTTGGTGTTTTTTTTTATAATAGGCCCCGATGGTGTTAGTATTCCAATGGGTTTTAAATTGACCATCAGAATTCTGACAGATTCAGGGTATGGATGAAAAAAAAAGTGAAATGCCCAAATCATTTTTATTTTGATTGCAAAGAAAAGGAGTGGGAGAAAAGGAGCAGCTGAAAGTTGAATGAGTGAGTCAAAGTTGAGCGTGAGAGAAGGTATGTGATTTATTCATATTTGATTGGTATCTTTGATGGGCAATGTCTTTCAAGCCTCTGGCATCATATTCGACCGCAAATTTCAAATGCATTGCATTTTATTTGATCATCAATGCTCTCTGAAATGACCGCATTCTACTGGTGTTGTGCCCTAGCCCATTCTTTATCTCTATTATTTGATGTTATTGGTGCTTGTGCTCAAGGATATCGATTCACTATTTTGAAATGTTTGGATTCACATTTGTTGATATTATTGGCACATTTAATTATGCCATTGTATATTGCTAAGATGCTCACTAAAATGACTGCATTCTACTGGTGTCGTGCCCTAGCCTGTGCTTTAACTCCATTATTTGATGTTATTGATGCTTGTGATCAAGGATATCAATTTTTTTGAAATGTTGACTATGGTTATCAAATGGAAAACCCATGAGCTTCTAGCTAGGTGCCATTTGTATTGATAGCTTAGGGCATCAAATGTATTGTATCATTGATAGTTGAGACTTTGTTAAAAGGAAATAGGACAAAGAATGATTTTGATTTATTTTCTCTATTTTGATCCCTAAGTGGCTTACAACCTTAGAGAAGTATATTGAGATTTACAAATGTAGTTGCAGGATACATAGCGGTCAATAATTCATAAGAAATCCATGTATCCAATTTGAATAGCAATTAAGACAAAGAAATAGGGTCCTCCAATGGCCCAATCATCTCGACCTTGACTATCCCCTCAACTAGTGACCCTTCAAAACCAGGTTATCATGCAATTAGTGAGTGATCCTTTATTCTCCTGGTCTTCCCTACATCCAAACATATTGGAAATACACAATACAATGATAACAAGTCTTTTGCAATCCCCCTTCTCTCAAGAAACACTATCAACCATCCCTATATAGCTCTCTACTATCACTCCATCCTGTGATGACCATAGTGATGAGTAAAAGTCTACCACTTCCTTGTTGATTGCATCTGATTCCACAACTTGTTGACCAACTTCATTCTTTATTGAAGCTATTCTATTAATTAATGGTCTTTCCTTGACCGAACTATGGAAAAACATTGTATTGCAATCCTCATCTTTCAACCAATTCTCTCTATATTTTTGGCGTCAATATATTTCTTCTCTTTCTAAAATTCCCTCATATTGTTGTTACAAGTCCTTTTCAGTTAAGAAATCAATTTTATCCATACCTTCTTGAATCGCCTTATTTTTTAAAACCTCTAGATGTTCATCCAATGTTTTTTTCCACAAATATATCCTTGAAATGAATTTGGCTCCAACACTTCTACTTATTCTTGATAGACTATAATTTTTTGAACAATTGAAACCCCATATTTCCTTAAATAACAAGTACAATCTTCCAATAGTTTGCCACCATTTTCTAGAATCATTCTTCTCTTAGCCACATTTTCTCCATCTTCAAAGAGCATCAAATCGGTACCAAATCCTTCTACAAAACTAAAGCATCTGGAAAGTGATTCGACCCGGTCATGGGAAGTATTTTTGCCTCAAAGATCAAGGGGAGGGATCCCCATTCTCTTTATAGAAAAATGGTACAATCTCTCTGTGATGTGTGAGAATACATTTTTCTTATTCATCCATGTAAACACCCCATTCTTGGTATTAGCTTCCCACAATCCATTTTTGGTGACAAAGATCTGAAAATCAAATTGGATACTGCTCATAGTCCCCTTGCTCCCTTTCTTATCAGCCATATCCAATGTTTCATTGAAGTCATGGCCAAGAATGAAGGTCACCTTACCCATACCATTCATGGGTTCTTAAATTTTGTTCCAAAATTCCTTCTCTTTTGTTTTAATTAGACCATAAACATTAAACAAAAACACTAAGATCTGCAAGTGCAAAATACTTACCTTCACTAGTTTCCAACTCCTTGTTTGTGATATACCTTCCACTTGTACCATTCTCAGATTCCAAAGAGCTCCCAATCCTCTTGAGGCCCCATATGAACTTAAGAAACACCCTGACCATCTCTGATGAACTCCTGAAAACTTTTTTGTTGCTTCTTGTTCTAGTTTAGTTTCTATTAAACATACTACATCAAGTTTTGTCTCAAAATATTTTTTGATTAAACATCTCTAGTTAGGGGCATTGCAACCCCTGAAATTCCATGTTATGAGCTTCATTTCATTCCAAGAGAGAACAAGTCTCTCCCAGATCTTAACTTTCTCTAGTCTTTTCTATTCTCAACATATTCCAATAAGCATTGAACAATCTTCCTCCCTCTCGTCCTGTTTCCTCCCGTATTTATCTTTTTGGACTTAGATTTATTTTTCTTGATTGTTCTATTTTCCAAAATTCCTTCCCATCTCTCAGGATAAATTCATCTTATACCCCTCCCTGATTAAGACCCCCCTCATTCTCAACATGATCTTCATCACCTATAGTCTCAATATCATGGATATCGAACATGTAAATATCTTTAAATACTTCTTCTACCACAATGTCACCCTTAAAATTATGCTCCTCCTACTCCATCTTCTTGATCTTCCTGGCTAAAGCGGATGAATCCTCCCCATTCTCTAGTATTTCATTCCTCTCTTCCACACTCACTTATATTACTAATATATTTATTCCTTTTTTAACTTAAGCTTGTGGAGTAAATGTGTTCAAAATCAATTCTATTGTATTATGCTTTGTTTCCTCTATGATATTTCTAGAATCTCCACTATTCCTATCCTTACCAACAATCCCTTGTTTTTGGGCATTAATGGATAAGGTTATTTCTTCCCCTACATCTAGTTTTTATAACTCTTTCTATTCTATTTTCTTTTCATTTAGTGTCCCTATCTTTATTTCTTGGTCAACATGTGCTACCCCCTCTTGTTTATCACAACCCTCTATCGTTCCTTCTACCATTTCCATGCTATCCACAAGCACTAATTTTTTTGGACCTATTACCCAGAATCTTCAAGATTTCTTCATTCCAATATTCATGGGGTAGGATGTAAAGCCTAATCCATATGGGTACTTTGTTGATGGACAATTGATTTGGATTAAAATTAGGGGACTAGTTTTTAATGAAAAACATGATAGCCCCCATCATGAAAGGGCCATTATTAATTACCCATTGCTTTTATCTTGTATTTCTAGTGACTACCAAAAAGAAACCATTAGGTAATGACTTTAGAGAGAAATGATTACCCAGGTTCTCACTCATCCATTTCTGAATACAAGGATATGATGTCCATCCTCTACTCCATTTCATAAAAAGAGCTGCTCTCTTAAGCACTGCACTAAATCCTTCCATTCTTCTAGTTCAATCTAAAATGATATGACTCAGTTATCTACTGTAGAAGGTTTTTATTTTTTCACCTATTATGGATGGAAGGGGACCTTTGGCTTCCATTCCTTTCTTTCCAATGCCTTGAATCCCTCAAACTAACCATTTAACCCCATAATTAGCCCTTTAGGCATTGTCTTGCCCATATGGAAACTTTTACAATTTTAGCATTTTGCTTGCATTTTATTACATTTGGTGGCTCTAATGGCCACATTTACATCACATAAATACCTTTCTCCATTTCTTATTTAGCCTCATATACTGTGACCTTTAACTCTTTCTCATCTTCAAGTTTTGAGTCTCTCTTCATAGAGACCAATGCACCTTGCACACCTTGCCTCTCCTCTAGGGATTTCAAGCTTTCTTTAGCATCCATGGCTTCCTCTTTAGCCACACTCATGACCCCATAGGCATATTGGAAAGAATGTAATAGGATCTCTTCAAACTCACAATATGTTGCATGTGTAGTACAAAAATCATGAGATTCTAAAGAAGACCTCACTCTTAATCAGCCAAATCTTCCTTGTACCACACAAAAAACTATGTGATAACTATGTCTACTCCAACCTTAATTATTTAAGAATTCGTCATATCAGATAAAGTATGTTTAAAAATTGTTGGGACTGGTCCTTTGGCATGTATTAAACATAATAGAATTTTCAGCATATTATTATCATTCTATTTCTTTGCTATAAACATGCCATTAGTTCAGTTTTGTAAAAAAAAATTCGTGTTAATTTTTTTTTCTATTTTTTCCATTTGATAACCACAGTCAACATTTCAAAACACTAAATCAATATCCTTGAGCAAAAGCATGAATAACATCAAATAATGGAGATAAAGCATGGGCTAGGACACAACACCAGTAGATTAAAACTGAACCAATGGCATGTTTACAACAAAGAAATAGAATGATAATAATATGCTAAAAATTCTATTCTTTTTAATACACGCCAAAGGACTAGTCCCAACAATTCTTAAACATACTTTATCTGATATGATGAATTTTTAATAAAGGTCTAATTCTATAGACTACTAGCACAAAGGAAGATTTGACCTAGCCAAATCTTCCTTGTACCACACAAAAAATTGTGTGATAACTATGTCTACTCCAACCTTAATTGTTTAAGAATTCATCATATCAGATATAGTATGTTTAAGAATTGTTGGGAGTTCTATTACACCTTTGTTGTAAACATGCCATTGGTTTAGTTTTGTAAATTTGTTTTTTGTGTTAAATGCATTTAAATGGAACATTAAGCATAGTAATAATATGCTTAATCTATTAGTAATTGGAAGATTAAATGTAGATAACACCTTTATCAGTTTAGCATGTTATTATAAGATATTAAAGAAGACTTGCTATTTGTCAGACAAATCTTCATTGTCAGACATACTTTATCTGATATGATGAATTCTTAAACAATTAAGGTTGGAGGAGAAATAGTTATCACACAGTTTTTTATGTGGTACAAGGAAGATTTGACTGATTAAGAGTAAGGCCTTTAAAATCTCATGAGTTTTGTACTACACATGCAACGCATTGTGATTTTGAAGAGAGTTAAAGGTTTCTAATTGAAATCAGTGATCTTAAAGGTGTTAAAGTCTTGTTTTGGTTTTTCCTTTCAACTATGCAATAAGGAATAGTTTTCAAACATTCATATTCACTTATTGAATGCTTTGGAGACTAGTGGTTTGACTGTCCATGTGTTACCAGTGTCTGAGATTCATTAAAGGATACAAAACCCTTCATTTTGGGTTATTGTGCGTGGATTCAAATGTAGGTTTGATTTGGTTAATGTTTAGAAGAGATCAATAAAGTATTTAAAGAAAATATTAAATGTTTAGAGAGGTTGGAGAGGCACTTATCATGACTATACCCTCACAAACAGCGGCATAGACTAGTTTTACTAAGTTTCTTTTCTCTATTTTGAGGTTCTCATTTCCAAAGTGGCCAAAGACTATGTTAGGCTGATAAAATATGGGGATTCTCTTTACCGCTGCAAATCTTTGAAGGTTTCTTCACTTGAATGGATGTAGAACATTGTTAAGAGAATTGGACCAAGTTTGGCTTACCTCAAACATGTGAGGCAGCATATGGAAAGGTTGTCGTCTATTGACCCAAATACCAGGACTATTTTGATCTGTGGGTACCCTAATATTGGCAAGAGTTCTTTTATTAATTATGATGACTTGTAGCATTCCCATCATGTCCCATGCTTTCACCATGTATACCCTTAAATATAGGATGTAAATCATTGTTCTCTTCTTGACCAAAGGCTGCCATATCTTGAGGTAGTGGAGTTATGTCATTGTTACGAACTTAGAATTATGGTCATACCCTGGTGATAAATTTTAAATGGATACAAGCACCTTTTTTGTGCAATGGTTAGGCCCAACCTTTATATCTTGAATGCCAATGCTAGATGCCTCTTCTTTACTGATTAATCCATGTAAATCAACAGACTTGTGAGAATGAGGAAAGGAGCCTCTGCTATCCAAATTTAAAACTTGGGACTTTTCTTTCCTTCCATCTTCAAATTCACCACAAACCACTAAATTTAGATTTTCCTCATAGTCTTATCAATTGAGAAGAGGAGACTTTGGTGTTTCAAATGAATCCCTATCCATATCAACTTCATGTTCTTCACTAATTGTTGATTCAAAATCAGTCTTTGAGCAATCTGAATACTCATCAAACCTCTCTTGAATGTCCTCACTACAAGGCACATGTGATGACAAAGAACTATTGGTCAAACTCAAAAAATCAGAATCATGTTTAAGTTTTTAACAATAATTTCTCCATGGATTGTGGTACCTTGCATATTGTATGAAGTTACAAAATTCTCCTTCACATCTTCCACCATGAATGATAGGACAACATTGTAACCAACCAAAGAGACACCAATTGGATTTATACCTTGTAGACTTTATTGATCCAGATATCTTGCAGAGGCTTGAGTAACTAGAGAGGGAAGAAGGGATTAGGATGGCAGCTGAGGGTGACAAGGATGATGAGATGGGGGAAGTGGAGTTGAATCATGATGAAAAGGAAGCTTTGGCTACAATTAGGAAGAAGAAGAAGATGCTTATCATCGAACACAGATTGAAGAAGAGTATTGTAGAGAGCAGGCCTACCGTACCAAGGAAGTTTGACAAGAACAAGGAATATGGCTTAAACAAAATGGGAAGACATCTTTCTAGCCCGGGCTTGGATCCTTTGACAGTTAGCTTGATAATAATTGAAGCAAATGAGAGCTGAGAAATTAGCTTCCCAAGAAAAATCTCATAAATGAAATGTGTGTACCCCAATTCTTGTGCCCTCTGCATGTATCTAAATGATATATTTCCAACAATAAGGGTAAGGATTAAAGAAGTTAATTTTGCATCACAGTCTGTAGTTGTTGTAACAGCAGAGCATCGGGCACCACCTTCAACACAATATGATCACTAGATAGGTCTGTATGTTTTATGAAGTTTGGTCATTGTAGATAAAACATACGAATCTATCTAGTGATGCAAAATTAACTTCTTTAAGTCTTACCCTTGTTGTTTCAAATATATCATTTGGGTACGCACAAAGGGCATAGGAATTGGGGTACACATAGTTCATTTATGGGATTTTTCTTGGGAAGCTAATTGCTTGTCTTTCATCTACTTCATTGTTATGAAGCTAATTATTGTAGGATCTAGGCCTAGACTAGAAATATGTCTTTCCAAACACATAAAAAACATGCACATAAACATGACAAATGAGAAACATAAATGTAGGCATCATGGTCACAATTTTTTGGAGACAACATAATTGAGTTGTATACCCAAATGATGCAAAGAAACTACTACTCCTCTGATTCCAAGTTGACACTGTGGGATCCAAAAATCATAGATAAGGAATAAATTTTGAGAGTGGAGGATGGCCATAATGACCAAAATAATATAGGACAAACCTCAAGTTAAATGAGGCAACTACAAACATTTTAATGGATTTTCATTATTAAATAATGAAATTTTCATATACTAGTGTTCTAAGCCCCCTCATTACATGATTTATTATTGTAAGCCCCCTCTAACTTACACATCTAGAAAATGAAACTACAACCTATTTGGATTGAGACAAATCTTATAAAACAACAACTAAGAAGGATCGCTTCCAACATCTGTTGAATACAAGGTCCTCCAATAGATGTATTTGATAGATGTTGGAAAGTGACTCTTCTTAGTTGTTGTTGTTTTATAAGGTTTGTCTCAATCCCAATAGGTTGTAGTTTCATTTTCTAGACGTGTAAGTCAGAGGGGGCTTAGAACACTAGTATATGAAAATTTTATTATTTAATAATGAAAATCTATTAAAATTTTTGTAGTTGCCTCATTTAACTTGAGGTTTTTCCTCATGTATTATTTTGGTCTTTATGGCCCTCCTCTACTCTCTAAATTTATTCCTTATCTATGGTTTTTGGATCCCACCGTGTCGACTTGGAACCAGAGGAGTAGTGGTTGCTTTGCATTGTCTGGGTATACCACTCAATTATGTTGTCTCCAAAATCTTGTGACCATGATGCCTACATTTATGTTTCTCAGCTTTTATGTCCTAGGACCCCTTATGACCCTTTATGACCCTTTACAATCCCTAAGAATACACATCTTCGAGGTCTTAAAATTTCGTAAAGGGTCATAAGAGGCTCTTAGGAGGGGCTAGATGAGCTTTCACCTTCACGTGGTTGGCCCTGTTAAGTAGAGAATGTTAAACTATTCTTGAAACAAAGAGAAGCTCAATAATTTAAGGTCTTAGTCCACGGAGATGCTGAAAAAATGACAACAATCAATGATATAGAGTTTTTAGATACTGAGAAGATGTATATGCAATGGAGGCCAGAAGGGATTTTTGTGGAGATTTTCTAGAGAGGGTTTCTAGATTGAGTACCAGTGCAAAGATGATGATTCAGTACTACATCTATAAAACCTTCACAAATATCCCTTTTTTGGCCTCCACTCATACCTCTTCTCAGAATATAGAAACTTTGGATATTGTTTCTCATCCATGGATGAAATGTGCTAGTGATCATATAAAATTACTTTTGTGAGGTTGGGATCAATTATGAGAAGGTAAACAACAAGATAATTTTATTATATCTTTCATTTCTTTTATCCATTCATATTTTCTGCCTTCTCTTATATTGGATATTGTGTAGTGTACATAAAGGCAAGGTGGTGATTATTCTCAATGATCAACAAGTATAAGTCTTCCAGCCCTTACCCAGTAGCTAGGACTAAATATAGTAGAGCTCAAGAGACCATCATAGTTGGTCTTTGTCTTTGGTCCATATACTGACAAAACATTTTACATTTTCTTAGCTCATCAAATGCGGTGATTTGAAAGAATTTAATGGGTGGTATTTTCATGTATAACGTATATTATTTTAGTTTGGCAATGAACAAATTTATCCTCTTCGCGCACTTATATACATCGAGCACAACCATAAAGAAGCATCCCCTCCCGTGGCTTGAGTAATGTAGGCCATTGGAGGAGATGCTTCTTTATGGCTGTGCTCATAGTATAAAAGTGTGTGGAGTCAATAAATTCATGCAATGTCAACTTAAATAATCATGAAAATATTCTATTAAATTCTTTCAAATCCCCTCATTTGATGAGCTAACGAAAGGTAAAATATTTTTTCAATATATGGACCAAAGATGAAGACCAACTATGATGGTCTCTTGAGCTTTTTTATCTTTACTATGCTCATCTCCAGCTTTTGCGACAGGTAGTAAATTTATTCCGATAGCAGCACTATACATCCGACGGATTCTCCTATCGGTAGTTTACTGCATACCATCATATTTCTGACAGCTTAGCCATTGGAGGGAACCCCTATTCGATAGATTTGTGTGATGGGACTTCTATACATCTGACGAGTTCTCCTATCAGACATCTATTGCATATCTATCACCTTTTCAACAGAAACAACATTGTAAAGAACCCTTTTCGATAGATTTGTCCCATAGTAAGGTTCTATTTATGTGGCTTGTTTCAATAGGAAACTATGTCAGAATATCAACGATGATCACTTCCATTGCCATTTCCAATGCAAAAATGCCGACAGACACATCTGTCATAGCTTTGACAAATAGGAGTTGCAAAACCGACACATGGTCATCAGGATTTGGCCTCAAATGTACTAGTGTCTCCCTTTTGTTGGGACTTAGAATATATTTCTACTAACATTGGTTTAACTGGTAATGGGTGATCTTTCCATTTCCATTTTTATGTCTACACTCATTGAAGTCCTATAGAGGCAGATGTTGATGTTATAGGTTAGGTAACATGATCTAGTTTCAATGGTTGTGGTCTAGGGGACACAGTTTGCGGTCTTTATTGTGCACAACCCATTTTTTTTTCCAAAGGCTCCTTTTGAGGTGGAGCAACTGAGTCTCTACATACACTCCTAGTTTTTTAGTTGAGTTTGATGGTTCTTTTATAGGTTTGACAAAGCTAATTTTGGTGGCTGCAGTCATGGAGCTCAGATTGGGGTCTTACCTTTGTTCACACTGCTTACTCCTTCAAAGTCTCTCGTGGAGATGGAGATTGATTGATTGCCCCTTTTTGTCCACTCATGGTTTCCTTTTGAGGCGAAGATTACTTGTCTACCAAGATCCTTACTATTGTCTTCTATTGAGGTGGAGACATTTTGGGGTCTCTTAATGATGTGGGTGTTAACCCTCTCTTGGATCTTACCCAAGCATTTGTTGTTTAGTGTTTGGGTTTGGTTTCTAGTCCACCCTACTCTCAATGTGTGTTATCTGTAGTTTTCTTTTGTGTTGTAAGAGACATTTTTGGCTTGTGTACTTTTAGTGGCTTTTTTGGCCTATGTGCTATAAGTGACATGTTTTGCAATGTTCAACTATAGGCTTTCTTGGACGTTTATTTCTTAGGGTCCTACCATAGTATTACTTCTTTTAATATAGACAATAAATAAATAATTATTATAAATTTGAATGTAAATTTAAAAAATAAATATTACCATAAAGATAAACTCGATATTAACAAATTAAAATTTATCATAAAATTGAACATAATTATAAATATTTTTTAGTAAAAAAAAAGCCATACTTTAAATGAAATATTGAAAATCACAATAAACTATTGTGTACACTAAAAAGTGACCTCATTAATTAATCAAATATTGACTTGATGAATTAATTAAATATTTATTATTTAATTAATATGTATTCCTCTATTTATTAAATAAATTATTCAATTTATTTAATAGATTCATTATAGTTTATTCTCCTATCCTAAGTCTTCTAAATAGTCTATTCAAGTGATTAAATCAATTACACAATCACCTAAATATGACTAAGTCCCCTATCCCATCTCATCTACCTAGTCTTCTCTCAAACCAAGTCAAGAGACAATCCCTATTCCTAAGGGGCTTCTCAAGCCACCTCTAAGGGTCAAAAGTGACTCATAGGACACTTGTACAAAGAGTCCTCATAAGGAAGAAGTCCTTCCTTCTTCCTGTCTTTGGTCTTTGTGAGACACTTGACATGTGTCTTTCCCTTCCACCTTCTTCTCTTCCATGTCAATGTGAGAGGAACATCATCCCTATTCTTCCTCTCACATTCAAACTACATCCCCGTTTCTCTCAACTCCTTCAACCAAGTCAATCCTAGCCCTAAGATATTCCACTTTTCATTCTCCACCGTAGGATTGTGCTAGCTAGGCTTGGATCCTCCAAAACTCTATAAAAGGATCCTCATTTTCCCTTTGTGAGCTAATAGCTAATAGTGAACAAGCAATCAAACATTCTAGAGATCAAAAGCATTCAAGCATCCAAGTTATCCTCATATCACTTCCATTTCATCCATTAATTTTGCATAATCAAGCTTAGGCCATTTTGCACTCATTCATACAAATCTCCACACTTTGGTGACATCTTGGGAAAGGAGTTTCAAATTGGAAATCTAAGAGTTCACCATCTTCAAGAAATCAAAGCTAGGAGAGCAATGGAGACAAGCGACATGGTAGGTGAAGGTAAAATGTTATTTTAGCTTCATTTTAATTATATTATTCATTGTAGTTTTCTAATTAGTTTGATTTATTAATCTTAGAATAGTTAATATATCATTTAGAATAGTTTTCACCTAATTTTGCATACATTTTTGGTGCCCACCATGGGGAAAAACCCACATTTTTAACATTTTCTTTGTAGTTTTCTCTGTGCAGATTTTTCCAAATTGTTTCTACGCATACATCATTTCTTGTTGTGCATATATTTTTGCTACCACAAACACCACTTTCTCTTTTGTTTTTGTTTTTTACTTTTTGGCCAAAACCTGGGCATTTGTTTCACTGTTCTACACTTTCATCACTTCCTGCTATGCATCCATCCAAGCTGTGCATTTATACCATTGCACTGTGCATATATACCATCACACTACGCATACATCTTTTTCGCACATCTGTTCTATGTTTCTGCGCATTTGTTCTCTATTTCTGCACATTCATTTTTTCAGTTTCTAAATTTCATTTTCTTAGTCATTTTGGTTTTAGCTAACCATTCTAATAAGTGTCTATTCACTCTGGTAGTTTTTAGGCTATTTTGAAGGATGATATTTTGAAGGCCCCATTGCTAAATTTCTAACAGTTTGTTTGCATGTTTGTTAAGGGGTTTGCAAAAGAAACAATAATCTTGTTTGGGCTTTAAAATATGACATGCTTTTCAATTTCATGTGTCTTCTTTAGCATAGTCAAGTGTCTATTGTGTTTTTCATAGCTATCTATAACCCCAAAATTATAACAATGTATCCTCTCCCCTCACCATTCGTGGATCTTGGGTGTAAGATAAATTGTTATAATTTTTAGAGGGCGGTCTTTGGTGGGAAAATAGGTACTTACCCCAAGGAATGACACAACCGGTAACAGGCTAAAGCCAAGCCCTTCCAAACCGGTATATAAAAAATGCTAGTGTGATTAGTCTCACATTAGATAGGTGTGAATTCATTGTGGCAACAAAAATCTCCTCGAGTACACCAGTGGTGCGTTAAAGTCCTACATTGTTGAGGTGAAAGCCTTGCTTTGAAAGGATTGGGAGAGCCCCCTTAATTGAGAAAATGACTTGATCACAACCACCTGAACGGATGTCCTTACTAAAAAATTTTGTGTAGTGGCCAAAAACCTTTTATTTGTTGGCTCAAGGGGTCACCCAAACCCGTGAAGACACCCCACATTACTCACGATTCATAGTAGAGATAATAGTTCTTTGGGAAGTAATGACCCATTGAATTCAAAACTTGGTGTGGCTGAGAAGTGAGTGCACTATAAGGAGGAGCCCGTGCCTCCAATTTCCTAGGTTGTTCGCTGTGGATTTGCATGGTTGGATTTTATTATCCTAGTGGGGATTCAGCAGATACTGTCCTTGCCAACCTTAGGATTGTAAGCGTGTTTGTGCATTCGTACTAGAATAATTAGATTAAAATCATTTATGTCTTATGTGTGTGTGTGTGTGTGTGTGTGTGTTTATGCATTTCACTTTGCCAAAAAACCAAACCATCAGAAAAACCAAAAATTTCAAATTTTTAGTCCAAAATCATAAAAAAAATCAGACCCTGTGCATTTGCCAAATCTTTTTGCACATTTGATCAATCCTGCTACGCATCTGTTTAAACTATCTGTGCTTTTGATTCTACCAAATCACATCTGTTAGGAACTTGTACGCATTTATTCAATCCCGTTGTGCATTCATTCAACTGTCCTACGCATTTACAATAGAGAGCACTTTTGGAGACCTTAAAAAATTCACCAACACTTTTTTGGATACCCATTTTGGTCTTTAGCACGATTCTAGAAAAACATTTGATCCTTACAGACCTCTAATCTTTAGTTTGACCATTTTCATCATTTTTCATCATCCTTTCTTCATCAAAATCATCAAATCATTTCCTCCAATCTTTAAAATTCCAAATTTAGTGTTGAAACATCACCTTATCTATTAGATTTTGATCTTTGTGAGTTTATCATATCAGGATCTATCATCCTTAATCAACAAACTTACTTAGGTTACTATCTCTTGGTTTTTCTTTGTCATATCATAGTGAGATCCATACCTCCTATTGGCTTAGATTTTATCAAGTTATCTTGTCCATCTTCAATATTTTCCAATCTCTTTTTCATATATTTTCTATCAAACACTCTTTTCATATCTTTTCATCAAAAATCTTCCATCCCACAATCATCTTTCACATTTTTATGGTTCAAACTCGATCTCAGAAACTCAAACAAACCATTGATCTAGAATCCATAGACAAGATGGAAGGAAATACCAGCAATTAAGAGAACCCTTGGTCAAAAGGACTTCCTAAGAAGACTTCAATTTTTACATCAGATGAGGAACCCACCGATCAAGAAATTAGGGATGCTACACAAGATGCTTGGTTTTATAATGTCATGGAAAGACTCCTACACATGGATAGAGAGATGTATTTCCTCATGCTTTCTCAAAAAGGAGCCAAATTACCAAGTGATTTTGATGTTTCCCATTTTAGAGAACCACCTATCACAACCAATCAAGAAATTCCTAGTAGTTCTCAAGATACACATACTCATGAAGTAAAGGAAACCAACCAACAATCCCATGCTTCTCAAACCAATCAGCAGAACAATGCTTCTCAAAAAAATCAACAAACCAATGCTTCCCAAAACACTCAACAACATAGTGTTTCCAAAAAAATCAAGGACACACATTATCTTTGGATCCCGTTCTACAACAAATCTAGATGCTTCAATAAAAAATTCATGACATCCAAACTGGATCATCAACTAAGAAGTATTCCTTGGATGATATATGTCCTTATCCTTTTTATAAAAATTTAGCAATGATTCCATTCCCTCCTCATTTTGAGGTACCAAAATTTGACAAATACAAAGGGAATTCGGATCCACAAGACCACATCCGTGAGTTTTGTGCTGCTTGTATTGAAGTCGCTCACAATGACACTTATCTTATGCGACTATTTCCACAAAGTTTAGGAGGACAAACCATGGAATGGCTCTCCAAACTACCCCCAGGCATCAAATCTTTCAATGAACTTATTGACAATTTTGTGACTCATTACTCATATAACATCAAACATGAAGTCACTATGCTTAATCTTTGTAATGCACATCAAAAGAATGGAGAACCTTTCCTTACTTTTTTGCAAAGATTGTGTTAATTGTTTGCCAAGTATCCACGAATGATTCTTGAACAAGAAAAGATGGATATCTTTGTGCATAACCTTACACTAGAAATGAACTATAGGTTACAATTGCAATGTCCTCCAAACTTTAATAAGATCATAGAAAATGGTGTCAAGATTGAGGAAGCTATGGTCAGAAAAGGTGAGATTAAACGTTATTCCAAGGACAATGTTCGATCCTCAAATTCACATCCCAACAACAACAACAACAAAAAATGACAAATCCAAATTTTGGAATAAAAACAAAAATATTGTCAATGATGGGATTGTTGATAATCGCAATGTTAAACCAACACAACCCCTTTTAAATCTTACAAGTAAGGCCAATGCTACTCAAGCTACTTACAATAATCAATCTACAAATCAGAACACCAACAAAAATTCATCTAAACCTAGATTATCTTTTATGTCACCTTGATGAACTTTTACTCCTTTGGGGGAATCTCTTGAATCTGCGTTAAGGAAGTTAATCACAAAGAAACTCATTACACTTCCTGAAACTAGAGATTTTGAACCTAGAGTGAAACCTTCTTGGTGGAATGACAATGACTATTGTGAATTTCATAGAGGAAAAGGTCATAAAACCAATGATTGCCAAAGGCTTAAAAATGTGATTCAAGACTTAATTGAAAGCAGTGAAATTAGTGTTGAAGGACATACCTCAAATGAGTCACACATGACTTTTAAAGATCCACTTCCTGAACATGAGAAAGGAAGTTCTTCCAATGTTCAAGGTGACAACCAAGCCAACTATAATGTTGCATCCTATAAATATGTTGGTAACATTTCTAAATGTCATCCTTCTAAGTACTATGCCAATGTGATAACTATCAAAGAAACATCCAAGGGTCAACTAGTCAATGTTACTACTAGAGCTAAATCCAAGGAGTCCCGTCTAAACCAAGCACCTCTCAAAATAAGTTTGTTTATGTTCCAAAGTCTATACCAAATGTTTCCAATAAGTACAATCTTTTCAAACAACTCAAGAAAACACTAGCCCAGATATCCATATTAGAGCTTTTGCATCTATCACCATCTCATAAAGATATACATGAGAAAGCTCTTTTAGAAACCCAGGTTCCCACAAATCTAGATCATGATCAATTTCAAGCTATGGTGGGACATTTGACAACCCCACATTATCTATCCTTCACTAAACATGATGATTTAGCTATTACCCAACCTCATAATGCTCTGCTACATATAGAAGTCCTTGTACAGAGTCACAAAATCAAGAGAGTACTAATAGATGGAGGAGCTAGCTTGAATATATGCACTTTGAAATTAGTCCTTGCATTGGGATTTTCTAAAAATGTTGTAGATCCAAAGAAGAAAATCACAATCAAAGCTTATGACAAAGAAGAGAGGTCATCCAAGGGATCTATTAATCTCCCTATCAAAGTAGGTTCTATAGTCAAAGATGTACCTTGCCAAGTTCTTAACATGGATCTCGCTTATAACATTCTCTTGGGAAGACCATGGATTCATTCCATGCAAGCTGTGCCATCAACTTATCATCAATGTTTGAAATTCCCTCACAATGGTCAAGAGATCACTATCAAAGGTGATCCTAATCCTTTCCAGTATTGTAGCACTATGAAGATGTCTAATTCTTTGGTACCTTATAATCGTATTGGACCTTCTACAACTACACCCATTGATCCAAGTAATATAGCATCAACTTCTCAATGTAATGGGATCAAGATAGACATAAAAGAATGAAGTATGGGAGAGTACACTTTAGGTCAAGCTCTTTTCATCACAGAGCTACCTTTATCTCCTAGATCATATGGTAGGTCTTTGATCACTAAACAACAATCAGAACCCCCATCCACACTTGTTTATGACACATTTATAAGTGGGGTAACTATATCAAAAGAACCAGCTGAGCGCAATGCTAATCATTTGCTTAAGTCACAAAAGAATGAAGAGGATATCAAACATGAATATATATCACCTGATGTATATGGTTAAGGGTCTACTTTGTTACAAAAGATGGGATACCAAGGTGCTTGAACTTTAGGGCTACAACGAGAAGGTGTTATAAAACCACTTCTACAAAATCAAAATTACCAAAGAGATACCATAGGATTAGGGTACAAAGGAGAAGGACCAAAAGAACCAAAAGGAAAATCAAAGATCACACCTTTTCATGAGACATCTAAAGCTCCTATGTTACAGTTTTGAAAACATGGTATGTATGTCCATCCAGAGAAACAAAAGATAGCACAAGGAATCATTGATAGACTTGGGGATAATGATGATTCTGACTCTAATGATTATGAATGGGATTCATTATCTGATTGTACTAAAGAAATAGGAGTTGATGTTGTTCATCACTATAGTAACGATTACCATGAGGGAGAGAGTTCAAGGACTAACTCACTAGGATTAGTTCCACGTGATACTACTCTTGTCAATTGTGAGGAAAGTGAGCATTATCTTGCGATAGATGATTTGGATGAGAGTATGGAAATAGACCTTGATGATACCATCATAAACCTTGACAACTTATCTATCAATACCATTTCTACCTTTGAAACTGACCCGAATGATCCAATGCCCCTTGTACATCCTAAACCTATAGATTGGGATTCTCCCAATCATCTAGAACTTGATGTCTTTCATAATGATGATGCAATCATTGACTATCTTAGAATCAGGGATCATTTACCACCAGGGGATCATAAGTTAGGATTTCTAATAGAACTCAATGACATGGCTTACTTTGGAGAGAGTGCCAATCATTTCAGTTGTAAAAATATAAAAATAATCAAGAGATCTAATGGTGAAAACCACTTAGTGGCAGTATTAGATCCAAAAATAGTAACAAGAAAAGATGCATCTGAAGGTGAAAACCTCTTTGAGGTGCCTAATGATGGAAGGATTGACACTCTTCCCAATTATTTGTATCGAGAGAAATCTGCTATCCTTATAGAACCAACATTGCCTCTTAACATTGGAACAAGGGAGTCTCCGCGCATTCTCAAAGTAGCAACATCCTTGACAGAATCAGAGAAAGAAGCTTTTTGCACAGTTTTTCAAAGAGCAAAAAATCAACTTTGCTTGGTCCTATGCTGATATGCCTGGGCTAGACCCTAATCTCATTATGCATCATTTATCTATTGCACCAGGAATTAAACCAGTTAAGCAGAAGCTCTGAAAGATGCACTCACATATTGCACTAATGGTTAAAGCAGAATTGAAGAAGCTCTTAGATGTTGGATTCATTCGTGCTATTGATTATGCTGAATGGATTTCAAATATTGTCCCAATCTCAAAACTAGATAAGTCTATCCAGATTTTCATAGACTTTCAAGATCTTAATAAAGCTTGTCCTAAAGATGATTTCCCATTGCCCAATATTGATATTATTGTTGATTTGATGGCTGGACATGAGATGTTATCTTTGATGGATGCTTTTTCTGGATATAACCAGATCAAGATTGCACCAGAAGACTAGGAAAAGACTACTTTTACTTGTCCTTGGGGTACATATTGTTGGAATGTGATGCCTTTTGGGCTTAAGAATGCTGGTGCCACTTATCAGAGAGCTATGACCATAATCTTTCATGACATGATGCATACCATTATGGAAGATTATGTTGATGACATTTTAGCAAAATCCAAAAATAGAGGTCATTTGAGAGTGTTGGTTAGAATATTCACCCGGATGCAAAAGTATCAGATCAGACTCAATCCAAAGAAATGTGCATTTGGGGTCACATCAGGAAAATTGTTAGGGTACATTGTCTCAACCAAAGGAATAGAGGTTGATCTAGAAAAATTTAAAGAAATTACAGAGATGGCTTCCCCAACTAACATCATTCAGTTAAGATCTTTGCAAGGACATCTCCAATCCATCAGAAGATTTGTTTCTCAATTAGCAGATCGAAGTCATCCCTTTCAGCATTTTTTGCATAAAAACATCTTATTCAAATGGGATGATAAGTGTGAGGAATCCTTCACTAAATTCAAGGAATATCTTGCAAATCCTCCAACTTTGATGTCACCAATTCCAGGCAACCCACTCTTGCTCTACATTTCAGCTACGGAAGTCTCACTTGGTGCTCTTTTGGCCCAACAAGATGAAGAAGGAAAAGGAAAAGCTATATACTATATCAGTCGCACCCTTGTGGGATATGGACTAAACTATTCTCCAATAGAAAGAGCATGTCTAGTAGTTGTCTTTGCTTCACAGAAGTGGTGACATTATATGTTGTCTCATTCTATCAAGCTCATTGCAAAGATTGATCCTTTGAAATATCTATTGAGCAAGACAACATTAACAGATAGATTGGCTAAGTGGGTTATGTTGCTTAGTGAATTTGACATTGAGTATGTGGATAGGAAGGCTATCAAAGGCCAAGTGATAGCATATCAATTAGCTGAGGCACCATTAATAGATGATCAACCTATACATATAGAGTTTCCAGATGCACACATCTTGACATTATCCACACACACATGGAAGCTATATTTTGATGGATCATATACTCAACAGGGTTCAGGAGCTGGCATTCTCTTTGTCACACCACAAGGATACACAATTCCAAAATCTTACAAGCTACTTTTTCCTTGCACAAATAATGTAGCTGAATATGAAGCCTTGATGATTGGGTTAAAGATGGCTTTACAATGGAAGGTCACTAAATTGAATGTCTACAGAGATTCCCAGTTGATTATCAACCAAGTTAATGATGATTATCAAACTAAGGATGATAAGTTATTACTATATAAATGTATGGTTGATAAATTCAAACAATATTTCTCAATCATCACCTTTGAACAAATTCCACAACATGATAACAAGGTTGCGGATGCAATGGCTATGATTGCTTCTATGTTTGATGTAGAGGATACCAAAGCCCGTTTTGAGTTCTTGGTGGAATCCTTGACTTATCCTGCATATAATGATCCTGGTATGAGTATTATATGTCATCTTATTGGACACGACTCCCCAATTTATGGAAAAATCTATTCTTATCTAAAAAATGATATCCTACCCCCTGACCTATCCTGGAATAAAAAATGAACCTTTCTCTGCCAAGCCTCCCACTATGTCCTAATATTGGACACCTTGTATCAGCGAGGTCTTGAGGCTACTCTCTTACAATGTCTCAAACATAATGAAGCTCAAACTTCCTTACGAGACATACATGAGGGTATTTGTGGGACACATTTGAGTGGTCCTTCCTTGGCTAAGAAACTCATGTGTATGGGTTACTATTGGCCTACTATGGAGACAGATTCCTTTCATTTTTCTAGGGAATGAAAGAAATGTTAGATACATGGGAATCTTATTCATGCACCAGCACAAGAGCTCCATCCTTTTACAACCACCTTTCCATTCAGTCAGTGGGGACTCAACCTTGTGGGTGCAATAAACCTTCCATCTTCTAATGGTCATAAATGGATTATCACTACCACTGAGTATTTTACCAAATGGATTGAGGCCATTTCATTAATCACTGCCACAGGCAAACAAATATCCATGTTTATCCTAAACTATATTGTTTGCAGATATGGTATACCTATATATCTTATTACTGATCATGGGAAGCAGTTCCAAAATTAGCACATGGATGAACTGTGTGCAAAATTCCAGATCACCCATAACTATTCCACCATATACTATCCCCGGGGTAATGGCCAAGCTAAGGCGTCTAATAAAACCATTGTCAAAATCCTACAAAAGATTGTCAATGACGTTGGCCATGACTGGCATATCCAATTGAATACTACCTTATGGGCTTACCACACTTCCATTCGTACCCCAACTAGAGCCACACCATATTCCCTTTTTTATGGTTCTGAAGCTATCTTGCCCCTCAAGGTCAAGTTTCCTTCTCTTCGTGTCTCTCTAAAAGATATAATTCCAAATGAAGAGTATAGAGTTGCATGGTTGACTGAACTAGAATTGCTGGGTGAATGCCATCAGAGAGCCTATGATCATTTGAAAGTCTATCAGCAGTAAATGTCTCGTCAGTATAATAGAAAAGTGAAACTCAGACATTTTTAGGTGGGTGATCTAGTCCTTCGAGAGAATCCAAAAAATCAGCAACATCGTGAGAAGAAGGGCAAGTTTGAACCCAATTGGCTAGGTCCTTTTGTGATTACAATAGTCTATGGCTTCGAGGCTTATCAGTTGTCTACACCTGAGGGAGATCCTTTGGCTGAGCCTCTTAATAGTATGCACCTCAAGAATTTCTATGCTTGAAATCCCAATGCAAGGGGTATGTATATAGTATGTAAATAAAAAAATACAAAAAAAATTAAAAAATCAAAAAATCAAAAGAAAATTGCAATAAAAGCATGTGGTGAAAACTTGGAAATAGGTGCCATGTGTGACGAGTTAGCTCCTCTATCTATTAGGATTCTTCTAGCATGTCCATTCATTATATATATCCACAATAAAATGACTAGTTAGTCACCATTCATGCCATGTATATATCATAATAAAATGGCCAGTTCATAGCACCATCCATTGTATCTATCCATAATAAAACCCCATCATAGCTTGGTCTAATGTCTTGCTCTTTAGCCTAGTCTTGTTGTGTTCTTCTTCATCCATAATAAGTCAGTCCATCACCTAGCTGGGGGCATGTCCTCGACCTAGTTTGGGAAGTGGATCTATGATAGTCACGACTCTTAGAGGACAAAATGGAGTATTTTCACCAAACAAGAAAACACAATCAAACGTTCTTACACAATGACATCCTCATGATGAATCATAATCTTTGATCTATCCTTCGAAATATAACCGCTTATCTATACATTTGACTATACATCAATCAACTTGATCAATAAACCTAACCACTATCTTTTGGCAAAAGAAATGTATATTCATGGTAGGCATGTTAGATTGATTTGTTGTAGATTATGCATTCATATCTAGATTTCATTGTGATCATATTTCGTATGCTGCTCCGAGATATCTTTTACATGAGTTCAAAACTCCCATATGTCATTGATTAGAATAGTTAGGATGGGGCATGATATTTTTCTTTGATTGTTGTTTGTGGGATATTTTCTGATGAAATCAAATGAACAAGTAATTGGGGTGTCTGTGCGTAAGTTCCTTCATCAGTTTAATAAGCATCCAAACATACAATTCATGTTGTTATGTAAATGTTATAAATGGTGATATGCCACACATACCTCGACTTCAAATATTTGTTCCCTGATGGAGGGGGAAATATTCCTTGTCTATTATGCAAACAAAACTTAGGTCATCTCGATTTAATTATACCTAGATGCTCGTCAAGTTTTCTATATTAAACTCCATGCAAGAAATACTCAGGTCATCCTAGTTTAATTATACCATGATGCTTGCATTCCCTTGCAACATAACGAGCTCAATGATGAAAATCAAATTCCAGTTATTATGAAGTTCTAAGATGTTCCATGAAGTTGTGGAGATACTCATTTCATATTTCATTTTGTATTATACTTAAATGACTCATGATTGCATATCAATGCTCCTTTTATAGGAATTTGTAGGTTATCTTGCTTATTAGGTCATCTTTTTTCTTGGTCCATTCTTCTTGTGTCGGATACATTATTATTTAAGTTGAGGACATTTGGGCAACAAAAACATTAAGCTTTATCACACTTAATCATTTTGTGTAATTCATTTAGGAAATATATTATCTTCATTAGGTGTGTTCATTTGCATATCACCCATATACATTAACATGCATATTTTGATCATTTACACTGACATTTCATCATAGCTATCATTTTATCCCATTTTATTTATCATGTTGTAGGTTATTATATTTTACCATATTTAGGTGTCTTTTCATTTATTATATCCAATATCATTGCATTAAATAATAAACTTAATCCATTTCACACTTTTACAATATCATTCATTTATTATCAATTATTTGCATTAATATATTCATCATTGTTCATATCATTTTTTATATCATTGCATTTCGTACCACATAGCATTGCATACATAAATCATTTAGGAATTGCATTCATATAAGTATCATCATCATATGTTAGATCATTAACCATTATGCATTCACAGGAAAGTAAAAACATTATAGAGCATTTATACTATGCATATCAAAGTACATCATCACATCCTACATATGTCAGTACGTACATGTATATAATCATCAAAGCAAACCAAAATAGAACTGCATCATCATATATATAATCCATCATATAGCATCCATATAAAACAATAAAATGTCCAAATGTCTAGTGATATCTTATAAATGATAATGTATCGAAGAGTGTACATCAAGTCAATAACATAATGAACTATAATGATACAAGAGTGTGTATACAATGATGTCATCTATCTATGAGCCACTACCTCCAAACTTGGTATGTCACTGTCTAGACGATGCAATAAGACCCCGTGCTGCTGGATCCCCTGAACCTAAAGCTCCTGCCAGATCTCCTAAACCTGTAGGTGCTCTAGGAGGACGTGATGATATGCCTCCACTACCCATCGGTCCCTGCCTCTCATACATAGTTGTCCTGACTACAAAAGACCTCTCTCTAAAGCTCCCAATCCACTAATCACTTGGTATAGCCTATCTATATGCATCCCTCCAGTAGGAGATCTCCTTCCCCACCCACACCATCGCACGAAGACTGTCTCCATGGGGTCCCAAGTCCTCTGTCCTCTGCAACTCATCTAATAGTGCCTTAGACTCCCCTAGTCACTATGTGGCAATGTCTCACTCATGCCTGATCTCAGTGTTCTCCCTCTCCAGTCTCTCCACCTGTCTCTCTAGTCTAGGGACATGGTCTGCCTGTACCTGTGTCGTTGCTAGTCTGACTAGCAATGAATAAATGTCTAGGTCCTCCTCCTTAGCAACGTCCCTCTGTAGGTAGGGATCCTATCCCCCAATGTCCAAATCTGCCTGCTCATCCTATACACCAACATTAGGCATTTGTATATCTTGTCTAGCTATATTGTGCATCTACTCATCCTGTATGTCTTGTACATGTCTAGCTTGTATAACTCTCTCTTGGCCTAGTATAATTTTGGCCTCATCCTGTACCAGTGCTTGTCCTGTTGGATCTTCTTGTATTAGGATAGCTACTAGTATCTATCCTATGGTACCTACTAGAACCTATAATGGGGCACCTATGGCACCTTGTGCTAGTACCTGTCCCTGTAACTATCTTGTTGGGGGTGGCATCAATCTCCTCAGTGGCACACCTCTGCCTCTCATCCGAGGCCCAGCTCAATCTCCCCTACCTCCTCCATCACCACCATCACCTCCATTGCCACCATGGCCTCTATCATCACCTTCACCCCTCCCTTAGCTTCTCCTATCCTGACCTCCTCACCTATCTCGACGTCTCTCTGTGACATCTCTCTCGGGTGGCCTCTCTACCAGATCAATCAACCTCGGGAATGTGTGCACTCTTAGGTGCCTCTTGTAATCCGTTGTCATACCTGGGTCTACGACCCCCTATCTCATGGTCCATGCCTAAAATGGCATGTCTAAGAACTCTTTTCAAGAAATCTTGAAAGATACCATGGGCCCCCAGTCTCGCCACTCCTAATGTGTGCGGGTAAACTCTGTGACCCCCTACGGTAATCCCTACATCCTTCCAAACTGTCTCAAGACTCGGCTGACCAACTGCCTCTCAATAATGTAGGGATTCCTCCCTATCAACCATCTCAACTCAAAAAAAAATTTGAGCTGATGGTCTTCATCCCATGGCTCATAATCCAGGTAGGGTCTCCAGGTCACTGAATCAATGATATCAAAAGTGTATTGCCAAAACTCTAATCGACCCAGCTTATGCTGAGTCTGGATGGATGCATACAAAAAGATATAAGGCTTCCCTGCACCTCAGAATTGCATAGCCACCGGCCGTGTAACCGCAATATGCTCCCATGCCCAAACATGGAGCAATGTGTCACCAGCTGATAAAGAAGCAGTCCTGTGGTATACCACCTGATGTAGATCATGATATGGATGTGCTAGCAGGAACACCCCCCAAGAAAAATGGGTCCCCTTCTCCAACATCCTCTATAGGGTCTGGCCCCATTTGACTATGAACCCATGCGATCTCCAATCTAGACAAATGTAGCCTCCAATAGCTCCAGCCAGGACAACTAGAAGTGGCTCATAAAAATCCACCATGTCCTCCTAGCTAATCTCTATCTCATCAATGTTATCATCTCCAAAAACTGCTCTGCACTCCGTCAGCCCTCTGCGTTGATCATACTGTACTAACTCCCCTATGATAGGTAGTTGTAGGATGCGATAAACATCCTCTAATGTAACCGTCATCTCTCTTGTGGGGAGATGGAAGGTACTCATCTTTGAGTGCCATCTCTCAGCCAATGCGGTCAACATACCCAAGTTCGCCCGAATCTCAGGCGTATATATGATGTGATATAAACCAGTCACTCTTATTAACAACCTGTCAGTCTTTGATAGCGCTAGCCTCAGATTTTGAGTCACGGGATATCTCTCCCACGACATCAGAGTATCTATGATATCCTCCTATCATAATCAATCAATCAAATTATCAGATTTTGATCCAAATGATCTATCTATCTATCTTATCCTATCAATCAAATACATGTTTATCATGTGTACTAATAGGTAATTCTATCAATTATCTAAAATCAAGAAGGTTAACTAGCGATCAGGCTACAATGTTATCTATCTTGACTTAATCAATCCAAGTACAGTGCTGACAAATCAAAATGGCTTATCAAAATAAAGTTTGACCTAATTAACTTGCTACATTTTTCGCATTCTACCATCTAACACAAATGTGCAGCACAGAAAAATGCTTGTGCATAAACCCCTTTTATTTGCCCAGATGTTTACATCTGCACAGTTTCCCTAAATGTTTGTGCTGAATCCCCTAACACTTGTGCAGATTTCACATTTGCGTAGTTTCCCTATATATTTGCGCTCCACATATTGAACAATGCACAGTATCTACGTTCGCACACTTTTATTTAAACAAATGCCCAGTCAAAAAAATTTCTACCACATGTGCATAGGTGCCCCATACATATGCGCAAAACTACTAGTTTGTTGCGCAAACCTGGCCTGTTGCTACGCATATATGCACTGCAACTATGCATATGTGATTCACCTAAGAAAATAAAGTTTTCCTAATCTAACCTATGGTTGAATCTACCCTAAACATCCTACAAATCATAATTGAAATGCAGAAAATCATCAAAATCATAGAGTGGATCAAGTGACCTACTAGCTCTCCTGAATCAAGTGGTCTGTCGAAGCGTCTAACTCTCTCAAATCAGTGGTCTAAAAGTGGGAATGACATCTTCATAGCTCTGCTCTTCTCTCTCAACTAGCTCCAATCTCCAAATGACAAGTGTACACAATGACCCTATTGTGGACCCCTCAGCCCTTTATATAGCTTGTGGACCCATTTTGCTTGATGTGTAGCCCCTACCTATCCATATCTTTCCAAATCACCTCGTTTTCACCAATATTTCATCTTTTTTCTTTCATGAGATTGATTGTCAAAATGATAAAAAAAATAAAAAAAATAAAAATCATCGAATCAAATAAATTAATTTTTTTCTCAATCAATCTCTCGAGGGGGCATGCATAGGTCATCTAAGACATTGTCTGGGGCAGGGGCAAAAATGCTTGAATTTTTCTTTCAAACAATGTGACCAGCACATTATTTCAAAGAGGGGCAAAATGTATACACTAAAAAGTGACCTCATTAATTAATTAAATATTTATTATTTAATTAAATATTGACTTGATGAATTAATTAAATATTTATTATTTAATCAATATGTATTCCTCTATTTATTAAATAAATTATTCAATTTATTTAATAGATTCATTATAGTTTATTCTCCTATCCTAACTCTTCTAAATAGTCTATTCAAGTGATTAAATCAATTACACAATCACCTAAATATGACTAAGTCCCCTATTCCATCTCATCTACCTAGTCACCTAACACATCACCTTGGCTAAGATAAATAATTATTATTAATTATTTATTAATCATTATCCTCACCCACACATGTCCTATCTTTAAGGGTTATGTGCCCTCATAAGACTTGGTCTCATGACCACATGTCTTCTCTCAAACAAAGTCAAGAGACAATCCCTATTCCTAAGGGGCTTCTCAAGCCACCTCTGAGGGTCAAAAGTGACTCATAGGACACTTGTACAAAGAATCCTCATAAGGAAGAAGTCATTCCTTCTTCCTCTCTTTGGTCTTTGTGAGACACTTGACATGTGTCTTTCCCTTCTACCTTCTTCTCTTCCATGTCAATGTGAGAGGAACATCATCCCTATTCTTCCTCTCACATTCCAACTACATCGCCCTTTCTCTCAACTCCTTCAACCAAGTGAATTCTAGCCCTAGGATCTTCCACTTTTCATTCTCCGCCATAGGATTGTGCCACCTAGGCTTGGATCCTCCAAAACTCTATAAAAGGAGCCTCATTTTCCCTTTGTGAGCTAATAGCTAATAATGAACAAACAATCGAGCAATCAAGCATTCTAAAGATCAAAAGCATTCAAGAATCCAAGTTATCCTCATATCACTTCCATTTCATCCATTAATTTTGCATAATCAAGCTTAGGTCATTTTGCACTCATTCATACAAATCTCCACACTTTGGTGACATCTTGGGCAAGGAGCTTCAAATTGGAAATCTGAGAGCTCACCATCTTCAAGAAATCAAAGCTAGGAGAGCAATGGAGACAAGCTACATGGAAGGTGAAGGTAAAATGTTATTTTAGCTTCATTTTAATTTTATTCTTCATTGTAGTTTACTAATTAGTTTGATTTATTAATCTTAGAATGGTTAATATATCATTTAGAATAGTTTTCACCTAATTTTGCATACAACTATATTATTGAATAATTATAACCATGATTATTATCTAATGTTAATTTTAACTTTAATCTTCATTATAAGAATTAATAATAACTAAAGTTATAATTATTGACTTTAATTATAATTATAATGATTAATAATAACTAAAATCAAAATTATAATTTAATTATTTTATAAAGGCAAGATTATAATGAATTATTTTGATTGTCATATTCTTAATTAATAATTCTTTGTTATTTTTTAAATAATTACAAATTTTTAAAAAATAATTATTTAAAACTACAATTACAATGTAATAGATTATAATATTATAAATTAAAAAGTCAAAATTGCATCTTATAAAAATTATAAATAAAATATTTTTAACTTATTAGTTATTATTTTAAAATTTAAACTTATTATATTATAATTATATGTAATTTGATTTAACATTAATTGAAAATAACTTTAATATTTTTATTTACAAGTGGTTTTTAGCTTATACATTAGAAATTTGTGTCCATATATATAAAGATACACAATAAAATAAATACATAGAATTCAACTATGCATAAAATTATATTTTTGTAACTATATAAATAGATTAATCTTTATGGTTAATATCTCTAATCATTATAATCATGAATCATGAAATAAGTCAATTTTTAAATTTTATTCAATTTTTAAATGATTTTTTCAAATTTTAAAGTTTATCTATCCTTTGTTTAATTTTTTTTCAACATGAACTCCACAATATTTATTCAAGAGTTATGGCAAGTATATTTGACTGCATAGTTATGTTGGTTGGAGAATATCTCATTATCTTCTTTTTTAAACACCTATGGATGATAAGTACTAGTTTGTGATGTAAGTTTCACAGGTATGCTTTGTGCAAAAGTGGATGTGTTTTTACCGTCAGGAATCCACATTGCTTTGTGAGTCATATTATAACAAATGCAAAACAGTTGAGAAAAGGAGAAAATGATCAAACAGTCATGGACATTGCAATCATCTCACATGTCCCTCCATAATATGGAACTTTGAGTTCAAAAATCAGCTTGCTCTTTTAAAATAAGAATGGTTTTAGTGTAAAAATTGAATTATATTTTCATTTGAGTTCATTGAGAGAGTGTAGGTTTAATTAGGATTAGAGTGAAAATTTGAAGTGAAAAATAGCTTGACAATTATAAATAGAAGTAAATATATTATTGAAAGATATTTATTTTCAAAATTTTAAGATGAGAAATTGTTGAAGGCGTGAAATATATAGTCTAAGGGTTTTTTTGAATATTAAAAGAATTATAGGTTTGAAAAATTAATTTAAAATTTTTATCTATTATGTTAACATAATATCAATTCCTTACAATGAACTACATATAATTCACTAGTTTTTCTTTAATTTGAGTTAAGAATGTTTACGTTTTGTTTTGTTTTAATTTAATTTACAATGAGATTCAAATGGAGCTCACATTATTTTAGTTAGACTACAAGTTAAACCCCATTTAATTATAATGAAATGGTGAAATGTGAATGCAAGCAATGTTGTCTAATTAGTGGGTCTTCAATCAACCCAATATATATATAATTTAAATAAAAAGTGAGGAGACCAATTTAATACATACATGACCTAATGTGTCTTGTTCCCATTAGTTGAATCAAGTGAATGTGCAATTCATTCACTTGGGTTTGTGCTATATATATGACAATTATGGTAGGATCATTTGGGGCAGTTATTTTAATATGTTTGTGCTCACAAGCTTTATTTAAAGTTTACATAGGTTGTCAAGTATATTACTTGACTCTATGTTTGAAAAATAGAGATATGTGGTAGGTGAAGAGCTAGTAGAATACAACCACATGTTATCAAATGATAAATTTTGTAGGTTCTCTTAGTCTATTCAACAAATACGTGGCTAGAGTTGTATACTACTTAATATGTTTAAAGATGAATGTTGCATCTAATTCATATTGTTCTAGGGCTAAACATATAAAGGTAGGCATCCTCATATTTTTCTTTCCCATTTTAGCTATAGATGTTGATAATTTATTGAGTCATGCAAGTACCTTTTTTTTTTCTTTAGTAAGTTGCAAAAATAGTGTGAAAATGACTTTTTGATGGTTTGTAAAGAAAACAAAGTTGTGGTGCTAAGAGATTTTAGGCTGGCGTCCTATGGAAGGGGGCTTCCTAAAAATTAGAGTTGGAGTTGCTTGCTACTTTTTAGGAATATTTTTAAGGAGGTGGTCCCATGAATTTTGTAGTCTAGTTGAGTTTAAAATTTTAAACTCTGACATTTAAGGAAGTTGATGGTTGTGCATAAGAAAAATAAGTAAAAAAAGTATGTTCCCACGAAAATCATTTTCTAGGAAATTTCTAAAATTAAATATTTTTAAAATGGCAAAAAAAACATTCCTAAAATATTCCTAAGCTAGTGGATCAATTTCTAGCCCCACCCCTTTTCCACCCACTTCCTAAAAAGTAGGAGCTCCTATTTTGAAGGAGAAGATTCCAAATAATCCCTTACAACACATCCCCATGCTACTGCTTAGCTTATTTTTGCTAGTAGCAGCTGCTCATTTTTTTGTGGCACAGTTTGTGGAGCTAGTGGCCCCATGGATGGTAATGTTTGCTGCTTAATTTTAAGTAGTGTTTTAAATATTATTTTTAAATCAAATTTATAGTCATTTTTGTTGCAAATAAATTTGAAACTAAATTGTATGCAAATAAAAAGGGGATGATAAAAAATGGTGAAGACATGTGTCACTTTTTTCAATAAGAATTTGCTTCTTATTTCTAGCCCCCCTCTTTTCCCATAGCTTATTTTCATTTGCTAAAAAAATTTTGCTCCACAAAATATGAAAAGATTCTAAATTTTCCTTTTCCCACAATTTTTATTTTGCATGGGAACACTATACTGCATAAATTTAAGCACAAAATTGATTTAAGCGGCAACATGAGAACATGATATTAGCCAAATAATGTTTTCTTCATGGGACAAACTGGTATGGATAGAGTTCTACCAAAGCCACATTTCTTTATGGGAACATAGAGTAGGAAATATGGACTGTGAGCCTCAACATGCTTTATGGGCCATAAACATAATAGTGAAGGGTTATTTGGTTCGCATGAAGAGATTTTGTCACTAGATGCAACAGGTTGGGACACTCGCATAAGGTTTGGAGGAGGCTACTTTTAGTCTCACAGGGGTCAAGGAAATGGGTCCTTGAATTTCAATACCTAAGTCTATGGATGAGAACAACGAGAGAAGCTCTCGCACACCTTTACAATGCTCAACGAAGGATGTGGGATGGTTTCTCTTATAGGATATGTGGAAGGACTAGAATGGACCATCTAAATCAATATATCACTATGGATCTAGCTGATGAGGTTTAGGACAAGGGTTTTTACAATATCAAAGTTTTTCAAGAGCTAGAATGATTGGGTGACCTTGGCCGAAGTTGAGAGAGTTCCATAAATGGATTATTGACAATTGGGAGCCTATTCTAAACTGGGGTGTTCAAATATATCCAATAGCTAGGGGTTTATTTATTGTTATTTTTAAAATTGTGAAGGAAGGGAATAAGATATCTATTGAGATGGGAGGATAAATATGTTTTGATGTTAAACCTATGGAATCCGACCTTCAATCCATCTATTGAAATTTTTGATAGGGTTCCTCTATGGGTGAGACTCCCTAATCTCCCTTTACGTTTATGTTTTAAATCTTGTTTTGAGGCGGTATGAAATTCTGTAGGTAGTTTATTGATGGCAGATGAAATTTTCTTAAACCTTATGTATTTGAATTTTGCTTGGATTTTGGTGGAGATGGGTGTGTCTTCAGAGCTTCTAGTAGAGATTGTAATTAATACTTTGAAATTTGTTGGGTGTAAACATTGGACTATGAAGTGGTACCCTTTATCTTGTAAAATATGTTTATAGATAGGGCACATGGCTTCTCGATAAGCAAAACAAAGAATGAATAAATTAGATACTTGGTGGAAAGAGGTTTCCCCTCTCTATTATCCAGTGGAAAGGAACATTTAGAGCAAGGAGGAGAGGATTGAGAGATACTCTTAGGTTCTATGAAGGAAAGAGTCATAAAAATCACTTCGTGTGTACACCCAAGCAATGAAGCCTGCATCGAACAGTATTAATGTTGTAAATGTTGTAAATGCTAATGGTGAGATGGAGATGTGACAAAAGTATGGAAAAAAAACACTAGAGTGTTTGGAGAAAAAAATATTTGGGTATGTGCAAGATCATGAGGGGCCAAACTATGCCCTTAAGTGGCAATGAAAAATCAGCAAATCAGGGTTAGTCAACTTGACATGAAAATTTCAACTAGCTATCAACCTAATATCAAAAAGTTGTAAGAATAGAATCTGTAGAAAATTGAATGTAGTTTCTAAACTACTAGGTCTTTTTTGAAAAAAAGTTAGTATGATTGGTGAAAAGTATAGATTTCAATGCAACAGTACAAAAATTTCTGAAAAAAAATAAGAAGTAGGTGTATGTCTGGCTACCTTAATCATAATCAAATGATAATATTTTATTATAAGATTTTATATATAAGTAGTAGACTCATGCCCAGATGTGACGCATATTTTTTTGTAATTTTATTCTAAAAAAATAATTAATTATGAATTTTTTGCTACAACGTTTTCAAAATAAAAAAACTCTCATGTCTGACCACCTCAACTCATTCAAAAGTTTACAAAATTCTTTTTTTTTTCCCTTATAGTAGGTGAAGCATAGAATGTGACACATTTTTTGGATTTCAAAAATGTTATACTGTCTAAAAGTTATAGTCATTTTTCAATCAGTATATAAATCAACACTTTAGAGGTAACTCAATTAGAAAATAACTAATAATTACTTACTGAATTCAAAATTTGATAACAATTATATCAATAGAAAGTTGATAATCTCCTTAAGATACCATTTTCATTTCATCAAATTCGGGTGAAAAAAAAATCATCAGCTACATGGTCGAAATCTAGAACTCAAAGAAATAGGGGAAAAACATGTTTTTGAGACTTTTCAATAATTGACTATGTAGGTTTGGTGCACAAAGCAATACCGAGCCTAATCAGGTACCCAATATTTTTTGTGTACCTGATATTTTTGGGTACCCGAAAAGGTCGGTAAAATTTTAATTTTTCACTTTTCCCTCCCCTTTCTCCCTCCCATTTCTCCATCATATATTAGATTAGATTATATATTATATATATTAGATTATATATTATATATATTAAATATTATATAATATACATTTTACATTAAATATTATTATTTAATATATATTAATATTAAATGTTACATTATATATCATATATTACATATTATTTTATATGTATATAATATATATTAATACGTATTTTACAACTATGTACGAAAGGTTGGAAGATTGCATAAAAATCATGGATGGCCATTGAAAGAAGCAAAGGAAATCAATTAGCCATTTAAAAAATTCATGGGCGGCCATTGAGTAAGAGAGAGAGTGAGAAGGTGGTGGGGGCTGAGAGAGGAAGAGAGAGAGTGAGAAGGTGAGGAGAGAGAGAGAGAGAGAGAGAGAGAGAGAGAGAGAGAGAGCGGGGGGGAAGGGGAAGGGGAGAGAGTAGGAGAGATAGAGAGAAGGGGAAGGGGAGAGAGAGAGAGAGTGAGAGAGAGAAGGGGAAGGGGAGAGAGTAGGAGAGAGAGAGAGAGAGGGAAGGGGAAGGGGAGAGAGTAGGAGAGATAGAGAGAAGGGGAAGGGGAGAGAGTGAGAGAGAGAAGGGGAAGGGGAGAGAGTAGGAGAGAGAGAGAGAGAGAGAGAGAGAGAGAGAGAGAGATGTTAAGAATGAATGCTTGGCAGTCATTCTGTAGCAGTTATTGTTGCATTCATGACTATGATTGTCATTGATGTCAACACAGTGATCTTCTAAAGACTTGCAACGAAGAAAATAGTGTTTTGATTAGCGCATGTGGTATATTGCACTTGGAGCTATGCGACTTTGAGGTTATACTCTTTGATATGTTATATGTCTATGGTTAAGAGCGCAGATAGTAATTCATTGATTCATGGAAGTTATGATCATTTTGGTGGAAGCAGTGTTCAAGCAGTGTTCTTGAGTAGCGGTTTGTGGAAATTAGATGATATCTCCTAATTGGGATGGAATCTGGTTGTGTGCAGTTAAAAGGAAGTTGAAGACACATTGATAGTGATGTGAATGATAGCACAAATTTTGAGGTCACACGAGTGAAGATTTATTGTATTTGGAATCTAACAGTTTTATGTAATTTTGGTGTAGCCTGTGAAAAATTTTATTTTGTAATTGTATGCCGACTCATTTGTAATTATTTGAGTGTGGTATAAAGGAATGAATGTATTTCCTTGTTGGTATGTAATTGGAATATAGTTGTAGTGATGATTTGTGATGCGGTATGCATGAAGTGAAGAAAACAGCTAAGTATGAGAGCGAAATTGTGAAGGAAGACATGCGAAGTACAGAGATCTAAAATTGAGATCTGATGTAACAGTGAGTGCGGTTTGGAAGAGTGAGAGAAGAGGTAACATATTATTCTATTGAGTAATGCAAAGATTATTTGGACAGTGTGTTCAGTGATCTTACCCTGAAGATGTTTGGGCAGTGGGTCCTTCTGTCTTCTATAACTCTTAGCCGGGTTAGAATCTTTTAACAGGGATTCAAAATCTCCTAATAGGGATTCATATGTACTAAATGTATTTCATAAGACTCCTAACAGAGTCCATCCTCTCACAAAGAATATTCATATTAGTGCATCTTTTGTGGGCATCATTCCCATTAGGGTTTACTCTTTGATCAAGAGGTTCCCTAGTCAACATATCTTGTGTCATTGTGTTATTGTGTATGAATATCTTTCTATGGTTGGTAATTATATTGCTTATATGGTTTAATGTTGTTGAAGATGATAAAAGTTATAATTATTTGATAATTGATTCACCCCCCCTCTCAGTTATCTTGGAGGACTTTACTTTCTAACAATTGGTATCAGAGCAGTAGGTCCTTGAAATGAAAGTCTAACAACTTAAGGAGATCCATGGTGAATTTCAGGAAAGAAAGCCCTAAGTTTCATGGAGTAAATTTTGATAGCTGGAAAGAAAAGATGAAGACACATCTACTATGTTTAGGACCAGGTTATTGGTTGATTACAAAGAATGATAAAACTATCATTGAAGAAGATAATATTGAGACATGCTCTAATGATGAGAGAGATCTATTCATGTGTAACATACTTGCAAGAGAAACACTTTTGATAGCACTTCCGAAGAATGAATATAGTCAGGTAAAATGTTTGAAAAGATCTCATGAAATTTGGAAAGCGTTGCACTCTACTTTTGAAGGTGATGAACATGCAAAAAGAGTTAGATTACATAATTGGATATGTGCATTTGAAGATATAAGAATGTTGGAAGATGAATCTGTTAGAAGCTATATTAGTAGAATGTCAGAGATTGTTGTAGGGAGAAAATCTTGTGGATGAACAAAAACAAAGAATGAAGTGATATGGAAAATTCTGAGGACATTGACTCATGTATTTAAGCAGACAACACAGATGATTGAACAAGCTATACCTTGTACTACAAACTTTACAAGAGAGACTCTTCTTGGAAGATTGGAAGCAATAGAGATGAACCTGAGGTTATTAGGAGACTTGCCTAGAATGGAGACAACATTCAGTGCTCTTAGTATTCGCCCTACTTTGTCAAGAAGCATTAGTGTGAGTGGAGATTATGTAGGTAGCAACAGATCTAGAAATGAAGAAGACAAGAAGATTGAGGAAGGTATTTTCTTGCTTGTGAAAAGAGAACTAGAGCGTAAGAAAATTTTTAAATGTTGGACTTGTCAAGAATATGGTCATTTTGCATCTAAATGTCCTAAGAGAGTTAAAAAGTACAGAAGCAATTTCAAACCTAGAAGATCTAAGGAATGTTATTATGTTAATGATGAAGATCTTGAAGATAGTATAGAAAGAACTTTAAGTGAAAGTGATACTAAAAATAATGATGACATAGGATTTGTAGCAATTAAAGAAGAAAATCTTGAATCTGATGTTAAGGAAGAAAAAGCCTTAGTTTCTCAAGTTGGAAAGAAAGTTGATTGGATTATAGATAGTGGTTGTTCACATCATATGACTGGAGATATGAAAAAGTTCATAAAGCTTAACAATTATGATGGAGGAGTTGTTAGAGTTGGTAACAATGCACCTTGTTTGATTAAAGGTATACGATCTATTACTCTTGATGGAAAGACTAATACTAATGATGTTTACTTTGTGGATGGATTGAAACATAATCTTTTGAGTGTTGGATAGTTAGTTGATAAGGAATATCAAGTTTGGTTTACTGAGAAAACTTGTGTAATAAAAGATAAAGATGGAAATCTAATTGGAACTGGATCTAGAACCAAAGGTAATATATTTCAGTTGAATCCTACTGAGATGACATGTTTGATTACTAAGATTGATGACAATTGGTTATGGCATAGAAGGTTTTGTCATATAAACTTTGATAATATTGTGAAAGTGAGTACTACACTTACAGTAAGGGATTTGCCTAAAATTATGAAGCCTACTAACATGATTTGCAAAGAATGTGTGATGGCTAAGCAGAAGAGAAGTTCATTTTCTAGTAAGAAGTTCACATCGACAGAGAAGTTGGAGATTGTCCATACAGACTTGAGCAGTCCTACCAAGACTAGAGGAATATTCTATGGAGAAAGGTATTTTATGATCCTTGTTGATGATTTTACAAGAATGATGTGGATTGCATTTCTGAAAGAAAAATCTAAAGCATTTGATAAGTTTAAGATCATTAAGAACAAAGTTGAAAATGAATTTGGAATGAAGATTAAATGTTTGAGATCTGATAGAGGTGGAGAATTTACTTCTAGAGAGTTTAACACTTAATGAAGTGAATGATATTAAGAGACAGTTTTCAGCCCCTAGAACACTTGAACAAAATGGTATTATAGAAAGAAGAAACAGATCAGTGATTGAAGCAGCAAGAGCTATGTTATTTGAGAATGATTTAGCGAAGACATTTTGGAGAGAAGCAGTGAATACAGTAGTATATACAATGAACAGAGTACAAATCAGATCAGACACAGACAAGACACCTTATGAATTATGGTTTGGACATGCACCCTCAATTAAGTATTTTAGAATTTTTGGAAGCAAATGTTATATAAAGAGAGATGATGATATTGGAAAGTTTGATCTTAGAAGTGATGAAGGTATTTTTCTTGGATATTCTTTGAAGAGAAAAGTATATAGATGCTACAATAAGAGAACTAAGACTATTTTTGAGAGCGCAAATGTTAAAGTTGATGAGAAGTTCAAAATTTAGGAAAGAATGCTTGATTATGAATCTGATGAAGAAACTCATCCTAAGCCTAATACTGGAACTACTGAATTGTTTTATGAAACTGACAATGATTTGTTGAATGAAAGCCACAGTGAAGTTATTGAAGAACCTACATCTGAAAAGAGATCTGAGACAGTGACACCTAGCAAGAGTTTGTTAAAAAATCATCCTTTTGAATAGATTATTGGGAGCATCAAAAGAGGAGTTCTTACTCGAAATAAGGCACAAGAACAGTTATGTTTGATTTCTCAAATTGAACCTGAGACTACTAATGAAGCTTGTGAAGATGAAAATTGGACTAATGCTATGAGAGAAGAACTAGATTAGATTGAAAAGAACAAGAGATGGAAATTGGTCCCTAGACCTAAAGACAAGAATGTTATTGGAACTAAATAGGTATTAAAAAACAAGATGAATGAACAAGGAGAAGTAGTGAGAAACAAAGCAAGATTGGTATGTAAGGGTTACTCACAACAAGAAGGAATTGACTATGAAGAAACTTTTTCACCTATTGCAAGAATTGAAGCAGTAAGAATGTTTTTGGCATATGCAGCTTACAAGAAATTCAAAGTGTATCAGATGGATGTGAAGTCAACATTTCTGAATGGGGAATTGGAAGAAGTCTACATTGAGCAGCCTGAAGGTTTTCCTTTAACTCAAGAAGGAGACATGGTATGTAAATTAAAGAAATCTTTATATGGACTTAAACAAGCACCTAGAACTTGGTATGCAAGACTGGATAAGTATTTGTTAAAGTTGGGATTTATAAAAGGTACAACTGATAGCAATCTTTACACAAAAGAAATTGAAAATGGTTTGTTAGTTATAGTTATTTTTGTTGATGACATTATCTTTGGAGGAGAAGATGAAGCTAATGACAAATTTGCTGATGAAATGAAGACCGAATTTGAAATGAGCATGATTGGTGAAATGAAATACTTTTTGGGATTATAGATAACACAAAATAGTGATGGTATCTTTGTAAGTCAAACAAAGTACCTGAATGACTCGTTGAAAAGATTTGGAATGGAAGATTTTAAACCACTTGGAACACCTATGGTGACCGAACATAAGTTATCTAGCACAGATGAGACTCCTGTAGTAGAATAGAAGAAATACAGATCTATGATTGGAGGATTGCAATATTTGACTCATACAAGACCAGATATAGCACATTCAGTTGGAATTGTAGCAAGATTTCAAGCTGAACCTAGAGAATCACATTTTGCAACAGTAAAGAGGATATTGAGATATTTAAGAGGCAGAAAGCACTATGGATTATGGTATGAAAATTATGATGATTTTACCCTATGTGCAGATACAGATGCTGATTGGGGAGGCAATGTTGATGATAAGAAAAGCACCAGTGGAGGAACATTTTTTCTTAGAGGAAGATTAGTTTCATGGCTAAGCAAGAAGAATAATTGTATCTCACAAAGCATAGCAAAAGCAGAATATGTAGCAGCAACAAACAATTTGGATGAAGCAGATGCTGAAGGATATTGGAATAAAATTTGTTGAACCTATTGTTATACATTGTGACAACACCAGTACATTCAGTATGTCTAAGAATCATGTATTGCATTCTAAGACAAAGCATATAGAGATTAAGTATCATGTTGTAAGAGAGAAAGTTGCTAAAAAAGAAGGCAGACTTGAGTACATAAGTACAAAGGAACAGATAGCAGATATATTCACAAAGTCTTTGCCTAAGGATACATTTGAGTATCTGAGAGGTATGCTTGGGGTTATGCCTCAACCTACTTTTGAGAAGTGATGCAGTTGGTTGCATCCGTCCAGTGGTATATGAGCCCTATCTTTCCTCTGAACTGGATGTTGGTACTTCCTCTATGGGGGATTATGTGTATCTGAGCTGAGTCATGAGGACTCTAGTAAAAAAAAAATTTCTCTGAAAAGTGTCTTTTGACATTGATATGTTGTTGACATAGTGATGAATTTGTATCGTTGATGTCAATGGGGGAGAAGTATACATGAAAAACAATATGAGAGAACTGAATAGGATAACGAAGCAAGATTTGATTGATGAAGAGGATTTGAAAAAGCAGTGTTGCAGTATTGGATTTATTTTTTTTTGGAACATTGGATGTTTTTCATCTATGTTTCCATCAATGCCAATGGGGGATATTGTTAGGAATGAATGCTTGGTAGTCATTCTGTAGCAGTTGTTGTTGCATTCATGACTATGATTGTCATTGATGTCAACACAGTGATTTTCTGGAGACTTGCAGAGAAGCAAACAGTGTTTTGATTAGCACACGTGGTATATTGCAGTTGGGGCTATGTAATGTTGAGGTTATACTCTTTGATATGTTATATGTCTATGGTTAAGAGCACATATAGTAATTCATTGATTCATAGAAGTTATGATCATTTTGGTGGAAGCAATGTTCAGGCAGTGTTCTTGAGTAGCGGTTTGTGGAAATCGGATGATAAGGTTCTTGAGTAGCGGTTTGTGGCCATTGAGTAAGAGAGATAGTGAGAAGGTGGTGGGGGCTGAGAGAGGAAGAGAGAGAGAGAGAGAGAGAGAGAGAGAGAGAGAGAGAGAGAGAGAGAGAGAGAAGGGGAAGGATAACCAATTCATTACAATATTAATCAGTAAGGAGCAAGGTGAACTTAAATAATATCACAACAAGCATTAGAAATCCAAATTCTAATTAGGATTTTTAAGCAAAGTGAGTAAGGTCTTGGATAGGGACATTACAGATCCACACATTGCTCAGTAGATACCTCCAAGAACCCACATACACGGGAGTAGGTTTGAAGTAAGACTAAGATTGTTTATCGGTTCAAAAATATTACTATGTTGTACTTTTGATTAACATCCAATGATTGGATGTGAAATTCACAAATTTGATTATATTACCACTGGTTCTATTTCAAATTATTGAAAAAATGGATATTTGACATATGTTCATAAATTTCAGTCAACACCATTTTAAAATAACACATCAATTTATTTTTACACCTTGAGAATATCATCAATAGGAATTGAACTGAAATTGACATAAGTCATAGGAAATAAATGCCCCAGCTATTTGTTGTCTTCTGCATTTTGAGTTTCTTGTTACAATCAGGAGAAGAATATTACTCTCCAAATGGTTTTGGACAGTAACATTTGTACTTCCTCTTCTCAAATATTTCTTCCCTCATCTTGTTGCCTATTGATACCCACAAAGTGAATCTAGGCATTTCTGCCATGTAATGGGAGAAAAATGGTTTCCTAATTGATATGTGTCTAAATAATACATGCAAGAACCTTTTCTTTGATATTGCTCACTAACCCTTTACAATAGAAAATGTTTACAAAAACTATCATGTACTTGCATGAGGACATTATATATTACAGAAATCCTACACAGAAGCAACTGTCAAGCCGCTCAAAAAGTAGTAACTGATAGCAAGTGGGATAATGCAGATGCTTTAATAAACCACTATCTTCTTTACTCAAGCAACATCTGGTTCATCTGCTCGACTGGGGCATGTTTGGGAACAGACAGTCTCCATTTAAACTCAACTCTCTAGAAGCAGTTATATTTGTCAGTGGAGGAGATACACCCATTGGATTTGCAATAACTTTATGCTCACTGGAATTTCCATTTCTCTTCAATTGGGGTACTCTTTCCAAAATTGCATCTACCCTTTTACCAATTTGGGAAATCAATGGGTCTATTTGTGGACCTCCAAGGTGTTAGTCACCTAAATGAGAACCTTGAGATGAATCAGGAACTTCTCTATGAAAGAGATCAGTACCTTGAGAAGCTCTCCACTTGTTAGCTGAATTAAAACCTTGGACCATAGATGGTTTCCCTTTGTTGTAAAATAAGGAGTGAGACTACCTTGCCAAAGGTGGCAATGAACTTACATTTGAGGGATAATGCCCAACATGAGTAACCTAGTTTCCCAAGTCCCGTAAATGCAAGGCCATTGATGAATAGGCATTTCTAATAGAAATATTTGTGGTGCTAGAATGAAGTGCATGAACAAATTATTTATCTGCTAAACCAATTTGAGGCTTGACTTCAGATAATGCAGATGCTTTAATAAACCACTATCTTCTTTACTCAAGCAACATCTGGTTCATCTGCTCGACTGTTTTGGGAATAGAAAGTCTCCATTTAAACTCAAGTCTTTGGAAGCAGTTATATTTTTCAGTGGAGGAGATACACCCATTGGATCTATAATAACTTTATGCTCACTGGAATTTCCATTTCTCTTCAATTGAGATACTCTTTCCAAAATTGCATCTACTCTTTTACCAATTTGGGAAATCAATGGGTCTATTTGTGGACCTCCAAGGTGTTAGTCACCTAAATGAGAACCTTGAGATGAATTAGGAAATTCTCTATGAAAGAGATCAGTACCTTGAGAAGCTCTCCACTTGTCAGTTGAATTAAAACCTTGGACCATAGATGGCTGCCCTTTGTTGTAAAATGAGGAGTGAGACTGCCTTGCTAAAGGTGGCAATGAACTTACATTTGAGCGATAATGCCCAACATAAGTAACCTGGTTTCCCAAGTCCCGTAAATGCAAGGTCATTGACGAATAGGCATTTCTAATAAAAATATTTGTGGTGCTAGAATGAAGTGCATGACCAAATTCTTTTCCTATTAAACCAATTTGAGGCTTCATTTCACGTTGCTCTATGGATAATTCCATAACACTTGTTACTTGAGCTACTAGAAGATGGTGAGTACCCATCACCATCATCTGCCATAGGCTCACAAGTGCATATCTTACTTCTTTCCTTTGTCATTTTCCCCTTCCTAGCTCTTCCTCCTTATCTGTAACTTCTATCATGGGTTCGAGAAGCTCTTCCCACTAGTACAAAAACAGCAATATATGACCAAATAAACTACCAAAAATTGTAGATAAATGACCAAATTTGGTCACGTGACCAGTGGTAGTTTATTGCTAGTCATTTATCTCATGACCAAATTTATGACTAAACTATTTTAGTCATTTATTTGGTCATTGATTTGGTCATATATTTAATCATTTATTTGATCATTTGGTAGTTTATTTGGTCGTTTATTTGGTCATTTGGTAGTTTATTTGGTCATTTATTTGGTCGTTTATTTGATCATTTATTTGGTCATTTATTTGATCATATATTTAGTCATTAATTTAGTCATATCAGGGCACGATGGAATCGAACCATCATCCTCCTACTTGTAAAGTAGGTGCTCTTCCATTGAGTTAGTACCCTTTAAAGAATAATCATACCATGTATACTAGTACTTTCCCTTGGCCTCCCAATGCCTTTCCTCCCACATCCACTCAAAACTGCCTCTGTTCTTTCTTTCCGGTAGTCACTAAAACTATTAAGTTCTTTTCCAATTATAAGTGACAAGGAATGAAGGGTTTACTTCCATGTTTAGTGGCCTTTTACTCCTTTTTGCTTCTTTGTTGCTCTCATTCTTAATGTTTTTCTCCACAAATATCTTTGTTTTCGCCCTTTCACCTCTATATTTTCTCCTTGATTTCTCCATCCATCATGCCCCTTATAATTGATTGTACACAATTGCCACAGATAATTAAAAGTCATAGTCTTTAAAAACATCCACAAAAAGTTTGGCATTCACAAAAATTAATGTTATGCATTTTTTTCTTGCAATAGAGAATTGACATAAGCACTTAATTTATGTCACTGCATCCTCTAACAATGTCTCAAATATTTTTTATAAACATTTAAATTTGAACTATTTTTGCAAGTGGAAAATATTAATGCAGTGAATGTGAAACATATCGAAATACCATCTTAATCTTATGCACTTAATGTACATTTGCAAGTAGCCAAAAAGTAATGGAAAAAATAATGCAGCAAATGAACAGAACACCCTAATTTCAACATTGTCTAATAGGAACAAAGATTGAAACCAATATTAGGAAAATAAATCATGAAAATAGAACCATTATAATTAGTGAAAATTTTGAAACCAAAAACAAACAGAAGTAAAGGTGAACACTTACGAGGGCTCTGAATGTTGTAAGAGAAGTCTCATCAATTCTCTAACACCTCCCATATGTAGTTCATCTATGCAGCATCAATCTTTGCTAACGCAAATCAAAAGAAAAATAAGAACACTTAATAATGCAAATAAAAACTCAAAAGAAAAACATGACGAATAGAATAAACACAGACACGAGGCATGGCGACACCCAAAAGAAAACAGAGCACAAACAAAAAAAAAGATAAAACTCAAAGTCAAACTAGAAAACTAGATAAGATTTTCAGAAAACAAGTAATGAAAGGGCAACCTAGTGTATATATGGCTCCATCTGGTATATATGGCTGCATAGATCATGAAATTTGATTGTCCATGCTTCAATCTACCATTCACAATATATGAAAAGTAGGTGTAAAAATATTGGAGTTCTGGGGGTTGTAGATTCTTGGGCTTGACACAAGATTTTTCGTATGATACAAATCTGATATGATTTTCTAAAGCTGGAAGACAACTTTTTGGTGACAACTATCATATGATTTTTAAGATGCAAGACAACTTTTTGGCCACAAAATTTCCTATGAAATTTACAATTTTTTTGTCGTTGCATAAAACAGTTTAATTGTCATGATTTTACAAATGATATATTAAGTTTTCAGATTCCTCATTCTAATAAAATAAATTTCATCCATGCCACATAACATGGATAGTTTAAACTTTAGGAAAAGTGAGACATAGAGGTTCCACTTCACACAACAATGTAAGGTGGTGTTTTTGATAATAAAAGAATGGTTTAAAAATGATTGTTTGATCTTTTTCAAAGTGCATACATAGGTGGTCTAAGTATCAGTCTTTCAGTTGAAAAAAATGGTATTTGAGGAGATAAACAAGGTTAAGTACAAATCTTTTCATAAGAAATTGTGTTAAGACACTTAAATGTCTCACAGAGTGGTGCCCAACATAACCATATAATGCTTTAAACCAAGCAGAATAGCTTGCTACAATGGCATCTAAGATGGTGGTTTGTCCGGCTATCTAATAACAAAATTACAATATGAGAGATTGCCAAAACCAATTTTAGAGAAACACAATGTACATAGGTCATAGACAAAGTATACTTAAAAAAAATTGAGATCAAGATACGGCTTACATATAAACAAAATGCGTTAAAAAGTTTTAGAGAAAGGTATTCATATCAGCTAACCAAAAAACTCTAGAATAGGATGTTGACACAGTTTTATAGTAAAAAGGCCTGACCAAACAAAAATAATACAAACCCGATCTTAACATGATAAAACATATGTAATACTTATATACATCCAGGAAAAAAATTGCAGGATAATTAAAAAACAACCTTGAAAATGCAACCTTATAAAATGCAGAGATAAATGGGGAGAGACTCATTGTAGCTGTATTTGTCAAACAATGGCCTCAGGTTAAGAGTTTTCGGTAAGTGCAAAGAAAATTAAAAGCACCGAATTTTTAAAACTACATAACAAAAACCTCTGTTTCTGAGGAAGCCCTTACATCACAGTCTAAAAACCCACAATATTGAATGCAAAGACAAACTATTTGTTTCATTAAGTCACGTTGCCTAGAAACGTTGCAGTTATAATAATTGTAGGTAATTGTCGCTCACTGGCTGTGGGCTTTCGGTGCAAAGCTTGTCGTTGGCTCAACCCTCGCATGTTATCAAGAACAGACTAATGGTAACCTTACTTCATTAGTTTTCTTAGTAGAAGTAGACAACCAGTAAGCCATATTTTCTTCAAGGAGGAACATGTGGTTTACGTAGCAGGTATGGACATAAGAGCCTTTCTCCATGGTTGCATTTTTTTAATAGTTGCATTTACTCCTGAATTGATAGTAACCAGCAACATTCTAGTGAAAATGCATGACATTTTTTCCTTAATCAAGAATATTCTCTACCTGATTCAAACACACAGCTCAAACAGAAAACAGGTTGTAATTATTTTACATTAAACATCTGAAATATTATTTTTGGCATCTTGTAGACAGGACAAGAGTCTTCTCTGTCTATAACAAGATCTTATTATAGAGGAGCTGCTGGAGCATTACTAGGTTCAAGTTTAGTGACTTGACTTATTGTAGAACAAAGTATCTAGAAGTATTTTGAAATCATCGTGCCTTAAAATGTGATTTGATTCCCTGGAGAGAGAAGAGCTATGTTTTACCAGTATGTGTTAAGATATTTTAGCATAATTTTGATTCCCTGTGGTGAAAAGACTTATGTTGTACCAGATATCTTTGTATATTTTACTACTTATTCACCAATTTAGACTTAAAGTTACATATTAAGTAATTTGTAGGGTCCTCCAGCAGGAATGACATTTAGGACAGTACCTTTACCATATGCTTGAAGATTATCACGGGTTGAATTTTTAATTTTGTATTCAATTATAATAAGGTATAATTATATGGAAATAACATCATTTCTTGGTAAAAGTTAAAACATTATTGGGTATAGATCCAAATCACTTGTGCAATTGAGCAGTGTTTAGTTTTAATCAGTCAAAATCATGCATAAAAGGCACAGGGGTACCTAGATGAACCTGCAATGGACATGACACTTTCAACCCAATTCAAGGTTGAGTCTAGGGGAAAAAAATCCTTTCCACACAACCATCCCCAAATACTAAACCAACTGGCATTACTACACATTTTGTATATAAAGGTTTGCAGCAGAAAAGATAATGCAACTTTCAAGCTCCAAGATCTTAGTAACATATGCATTTTTCTTAATTCACAACCTAAACTTTAGGACCAATTAAAAAAGGAATCACAATGCAAAACTCTACTTAGTGCAGCAAACTGGAAAAGGTCTTCAGAAATACAATGCTCATAACAGATATACTTGCCACTTGAATTTAAACTATATATGATAAATCCCTTACATTTCACAATCAATTTACAAATGATTATGTGCTCATGTTAAATATTACCACATGAAATTTTTTGCAATTTAAAAAACATTATAGGACTATTAAGAGCAGCAGACAGATTACAAAATGTTGTAAAGGATGAAGTGTTTCAGATAAATACCTTTGTTCTGTTTGGCTGTTTTGTGCATCTTATCTAAGAGGAGGTCAAGAGCTTGACTTCTTGCTAACGAGTGGGCTATCAATAAAAACACAAAACTGTAAACAATAGTTAATAAAATTGATGTTTAATTTTTGGCAGGCCTAAATCCCCAAAGGTAGAAGAATTTTGCCACATTTTGTAGTTTATGACAGCTAATGGTAAAGTGTGGAATTGAAGATGCATGATTGCATTGATATTTAGAATGCAGATTTGGAGAAAAGTTACTTCTGGTTAAAAGTGGCCTTCCAGCACACAAGCATACAAACAAACCTAGACATTTCTAATAAATTTCCAGCACACAAGCATACAAACAAACCTAGACATTTCTAATAAATGGTAAACATCAATTTTTAGCACTTTGTGGCAGTACCCAATTAATGGTATCCTTTTACATGTCAGCCCAGTTGATTTTTTCTATAAATAGCCAGTTTGATTTCTTGAATTTTGTTCTTTTGCCAGGAAGTAGCTAGGCGTTTATGTATCCTAAAAATAGAAATGGAATAAGAATGAGTTAAACTAGCCAGTAGGTTTTTCCTGGTGGGCTTTCAAGTTCAGGAAATTCAGTCGTAAAAGTTAAACTAGTTTACATCCAAATAATATTGATGGCATTGTAGAAGTGTTTGTTCTTGTTGATGGTGAACTTATATTTCTTCATTAAAACCCAAAATAAGTGTGAATGATTGATTTTGGGTTTTACTGTGTATGTTTTATAATCGAAGATCCATCATCAAATCAGCCTTAAAAAATGAATTTGAGCATAACCGCAATAAAAAATGAATTTGAGCATAACCCCAAAGGTACCCAAACTATGCCAACTTCCCCTCACCACTCTTCATACCCAAGTGCAGAAGTGCTAACCTTTCAGAGGAAGCCTAAGTATTTGAATGAATAAATGAGTGAGTTTTTAAGAGGTCTATGAGAGCATCAGTCTATGGGGACCGAGGAGCCTAAGTAATTGAATGAATGAGTTTTAATGAGGCCCGTGAGACATCAGTCTATAAGACTGAGAATATCAAGAATATCATTGTTAACAATTTTCAAGATCCTTTTAATATCAGTTCTTCTGTTGTAAATCATGGTCAAGAAACCCTCAGTTATATTGCTCACTTTCAAATTTAATGCCTACAAAGTTAGCAATGGTCACACCAAAGCAATCATATACACCACTTGAAAGCAATGTTACAGCACTAGTAAAGTTAGAAGTTGGTAAATATTATTTATTTAGGGCAAGTAGAGATTAAAGTATTCATTTGATGGAACAAGAAAGCTTTTGATTAGAGGGCCCAACTGGTAATAACAAAGGTAAATTTATGTATTATATTGTTTCAAGATTAGATGGGCGTAATTTGACATAACAAAACAAATGTTGGGCATTTGAGGGTTTGCAAATCCCAACTCGGAGAACCTTTAAAAGGTTGGTGGAGATGTGGTTAATGCTACCTAGTCTACAACATAGGGGAAATTATTGAGGCTTACTAAATTTGTACTGGTTCTATCTGATTTTAATAGAAGCAAAAACATCTATTAAACAAAGCTGAGAAATTAAACAAAACTGAGAAATCAGTGACCCTAAGATAAAATCCCATTCGATTGTTTCAACTCTCAATACCTCTGAAGTTCTGCAAGACTGACTAGATATGGGAATGAAATCAATCAGGTTCTGTCTATGGACTTATAAATGCACACTTCAATATTCATTACAATCTGAGAAACCAATGCAATGCATGTTAGTGACGTGTAGTTTTACATAATAACAAACAGACTTTGAGGACGGCAACATCTACAAACAAATGACAAATCGTGTAGGAGGAGGGGAAGTTTTATTGAGGTTTTGGTTGAGAACTATTGACAGGCAGAGTTCGATAAGTGCAAGTGTCATTGCGGATAACTAAGCCTTAAACCAGTGTAAAAATGTAAGATATGCTAAAAAAATTGACGAAGCAATAGCATCCATTATTAGGTGTAATAAAAGAGGCTGGAAACACCTCGATAACAATGTGAGAATTGGTTTGAATGGAATGCATCTCGTATTGATTAGGAGGCAAAAGCCTAAAAACTAATTATGATATTATCATAAGCATTGGGTGCAGAAAAAAAACTAGAGCTTGGTAGTAATGAGTCAATATTGAACAACCTTTACATTACAATGAAACAAATTATACTGGTATCAAAGCCTGAAACTTAAGGAAAAATGTTGGAATATGACTAAAAGCAATGTTTGAAAGGCGTTGAATGAAAATGTTAGAATATACCCAAAGAAAAGTTTGAAAACCATTTAAAGAATAAACTGTGAAATGTGGAGTTTGAGTGTCTCTTTTCATGAAATGAAAGAATATACTGAAGTGGAGATTAAACCAGCCAGTGGTTCTCAAAGGAGCATCCTTTCCTCAAAACTTCATCATCACCTTATTCAATCACAAATTTCCTAGAATTCTGCACAGAAACCTTGTAGCAGACTTCAATGTACTCAAAATGTATCTTGTGTTATCTCTCTTCACTCAAAAAAGAGATCTAGGGTTACATTTATCTTTGTCTAAAGTTTTGTTTATTGTCCATTTAACTGATGCACTGGCTTTGTTTACTCTTTTTAAAATTAAAAGACTGGTGACCAATTTTCTCAAACTTGCAGAAGTATATTTATGGTCTTTCAAGTTTAGTAATTTAAACATTTTGATTAAAACTATGTACAACAAATATGGTGCTTGAGGTTGCTACTGTCCGTTGTAATGAAGAGCCCCAAATGATGGAAATGCCAGCAAGACTTAAAACTTGAGTTAATTCCTTGACCTGACTAAATTCATGATGATCATTCTAGATGAACCTTAATCATATCATTGTATCCATAGAGGTTTGTAGCAAAACTTTATGAAGATGTAATCCTAGTTTTCTATCACATCCCTTTGTACTGTTGAGATCCAAGGCTAGTTGTCAATGACTTCACTAGACATCAAAAGCATAGATATATGGGTAACTAGATAAAAAGCTTACTAACCAAATATGGCACATGAAATGGAATGTAGTGTAATATATTGTAAAGTTGCCATATGTGATTAGAATGTACAAAATCACCTGAATTCGTCAAAATGGATTATGTTTTTTAATTCAATGAAATGTGATATATAATGTTGAGATCTTATTGGTTATCTAAATTTAATTGCAGGACATCATCAAAATGTTCTAGAGTCACCTCCGGCGCTTAGTAGAGATGGAAGCTTTAGGAGGAGTGGTTCCGGTTTGTATCAATATCAAATCTACATGATATACATTCACAATCAATTGGAATATCCTTATTTAAGTTCAATTTTTTGGTTTTTCTTGGATTCTCCTTGTTAACTTGCATAATATGCATACTTTCTTGGCTCTTGTCCTTGTTAACAATAGAATTAGTTAAATGTAATGTTGATGAAAATAGAGTGATAGATGAACACTTCATTATACTTTTGCCACTTAAAGTCTTGTGATTACCTAATAAATCCTGAGGTAGGGGCATTGTGAAGAATCCATGGACAAATCTTCAGTAAAATCCTGAGAGTGTCATAATTTTTTTTAGATTATTTCTACTTTTAGGTGTTATTAAATCTCATTAATCCTTTCTTGTCATAGGGACCATTTTAATTTTCTTGTTTCAGATTCTATGTTCTAAATCCTAAATTTCTTTCTTGAAGAATCCAAGACTTGTTATTGCTCATAGGCTACCCACAGTTGTCAATTCAGATGTCATTGCAGTTATGGAGAAAGGGAAAATTATGGAGATGGGTACTCATTCAAATCTAATGATGTCTGAGGAAGGACTCTACACACAGATGCTAACATTGCAAAAGATAAATTCCAATATAGTTGAGGAATAATATTGTAATATTTTTTATTGATTAATTAACAACTTAGCCTTGGCTTAATTCAATGATATTGTTGTAAGTTAATTGGACTACAAAGTCAGAGTCATCTATTGCCTAGAAAGTTAATTGGACTACAAAGTCAGAGTCATATATTGCCTAAAAATCTGAAGACTAAGAGTTACAAAATTGCAAAGTGGACAGCGACAGACAATCCCAGACTTCAAACAGGCAAAACCCTCAAGACTATGCAAATTTGCACCAATGTCATAAACCCACTTAGTGTTCAAGTTTTCTATTAGGGCATTAGCCAAACCTCCTTTATGCTTCCAATGGTATTCAATATATATTTGAAATCTTAGTTTGCATTACTAGGCTAGGCTCTCATTTCCAAGTTTCCTACATATCACAATGGCAGTCCCCTGATGATGATCCCAATAGCAAACCAATGTTCCAATAATCTACATGAGATTAAAAACACTCCTCAAATGGCCTCACACCTTATACGTATAAATTGTCATACCTAAAGGAACCTATAAGCATATGTACCAGCCTGCACTAACTCCTGTAGCAGCTTGCACAATTCTTGTAACAGCCTAAACAATGCCTATAGCAACCTAAAAGATGCTTGTAGCAGCCTACATGTTACCCTGCAGTATATACCTTACTTTGAAACCTTCACAGTTCAAACTACTCAACTAGTTTCAGATCAAATCATGTGCAATCCATTAAACTTTTAAACTAACATTAAATAAATAATTTTTAGTGGTTATGATTGAATTAGATAGCTAGCAATGAGCATTTACCAGCTCAATGTTCCTATGCCAGCCAAATATCACAAGCAAAGGAAGCAGCATTCCATGGGGACAAGTCCCAAGAGTACAATTGACACCCTGAACATCCCAAGGACCTGAGAACTTGAAGGGGCCCTTCCCATTTTCCAAGACTGGATAATCTGTTCCATTTGGTGGATGCAACTAGAAAATGTATCTTTTTAAGCAAATAAATCTAAAAACCACTTAAACACTTAAAGCAGGGAGTCCCCATAACTCAGAAAAAAAATTGCTATACCCAAAACTTTGTCCCCACACCTCATCCCAGAAACTCAAGAACCATCAATAGGCACAAAAATATTAAAACTTTGTTCCTTTTATGCTGGGATTTAAGAGGTTTCTTTTACTCACAATTCCTAAGTATCCTTCCTATTCACAAAGACATACATGCCTTATGTTTAGTAAGTATTGGCTAAATTTTTTAATTTCTTAATTGTAGATATGTTATTTTATGGGTTTAATGTATTGTCAGTTCTTCTGTTCTGGTTCATGAATGCATTGATTTTTTGATTGGTTTTACTTTATTTTTTGTCCTTTCAAAGTTTTTGCCAATTTCTCATATAGTTGTATATGATTTTTTGCCGACTTATTAGATGTCATGTCAATTCTTTGTTTCTTACTTCTCAATATGTCTTGTATGTGCAGCAACATCTTTCATCATTACTCGCTTCTTCAAATCCAGATGTGGTAATTGCTAGTTTAAAGACCTTGGGTACATTTGTAAAAAAGCCAGTGGGAAAGTGTTCGATTTGAGATACTGCTCTCAATGCAAAACTGTTAGCCTTATCTCAAGGATGGGGTGGTAAAGAAGGTGGTCTTGGACTGTTAGCTTGCTCTACTGAAAATGGCCCTGATCTTGGTGGTTATTGGCTAGGCTCTGCTCTTCATTTTGAATTTTATGTAGATGAATTTGTTAAAAAGGAGAACTCTGGAGATGAGGAGTTGAGATCCTTGGGCTTGCAAGTTATTCATATACCTGACATGAGTATGCACACTGAAAATGATATTCAGCTTTTGAAACACTTGATAGATGAATATAAGGTGCCTACTGGCCTTAGATTTTCATTACTAACTAGGCTACGCTTTGCAAGATCTTTTTCACGGTTGGATAGCAGGTGGCAATACATATGCATTCGTCTTCTTTCTTTTACAGTGCTTGTCTAGGAAAGTAATGATGCTAATGACCTGAAAGCTTTTTTTACAAATGAACCTAAGTTCGTAAATGAACTTGTATCTTTGGTACGCTTTGATGATGTAGTACCTAAAGATATTCGTATTTTGGCAATTCTAGCCTTAGCTGCTCTTTATCAGGACAGGTCTAATCAAACAACTGTTTTAAATGTCATCACATCAGGTGGCCATCGTGGCATCTTACCCAGTCTTATGCAGAAGGCAATAAGTTCTATTTGCAGTGGATCAGCTGATTGTTCAATTTATTTCCTAGAAGCACTTCTTTCTCTGGTAACAGTTTTAGTCTCTTCTTCATCAGGTTGTTTTGCTTTGAGGGATGTGGGATTAATGCCAACATTGCTGTCTCTTTTAAAAAATTTGAATACACAACATATACACTTGGTAACTGCAGATGTACATGTTCTTGAGACTTTTATGGATTACAGTAATTCTGCAGCACTTTCATTCAGAGACTTAGGAGGTCTGGATAATACTATTGCTCGGTTAAAGCTTGAATTCTATCGTGTTGAGGAGGGTATAGGGAAGGAAATAGCAGAAATACAGCTACATGGTAAGGGAAAAGCTCCTCTAACTGATGCAAGTGTTTCTAAGGTAGCACAAGCAGTTCAATCTGAGACATTGGTTCCTTATCATAGAAGGCTTCTTATGAAAGCTTTGCTATGGGCTATATCTCTTGGAACATATGCTCCTGGAAATACTACATGACTGTATGGATCTGAAGAAAGTCCATTGCCATTTTGCCTGTGTACCATATTCAGGAGAGCAAAAGACTTTGGTGGTGGTGTGTTTTCGCTTGCAGCTACAGTAATGAGTGATCTTATTCACAAAGATCCAACTTGTTATTCTGTGCTAGATTCTACTGGTTTGCCTGATGCCTTTTTAGGTGCTATCCTGGCTGGTGTTCTTCTTTTTGCAGAAGTAGTATCTTGTATACCACAATGTTTGGATGCATTGTGCCTCAATAACCAAGAAGATTCCCCGCACTATTGATAGGAGCTACTTTTTTAAATGATACCCCACTCTCTTTGGATATTGCTATGGGAGATAGAATAGGAGATAATGCTTGAACCTCCCTCAACAAAAGAACTACTACCAAGAATTTTCCTCTTGCTAAGCTATCCTCCTATCCAAGGAGATTATCAACCCAAGGCCCACACTAGAACCTTACAAACCATAAGTAAAAACCATAAAACCAATCCTAACCCACGTTCATCCCAAGGCAAGCATAGTATTTATTTGGTTCATAATCTTACTTGTCTCTTTGGCTCACAATCTAACCTAGTGAATGCCCCAGTGTATCTATTGCAACATTAGTCAAGCTCTCAAAGCCAAATGTTATGAAGTGTGGTGAACGGAAAGGGTTTAATACACTATCTTAAGACTAAAGAGGCAAACATCTAACTTAATAGTAGGTGTAGGTCTAGGTAGGTATACAATTATATATGGCAAACATCATTCTCAGATTCGACTCCTATTCATTAGCTTAGCCACCAGACTTATTCATTAGATGAGGTCGATGGACCACTACATCAGTAGCTATAGGCATTCGCGTGCAGCTTCCTTGAGTTACTTAACAATAGGAAAGATTCCAAGCTCAGAGAGTGTAATACTATCTTTGGAATGGTCATCTTGGTAGACCATATGACCAATTTGAGTAAAAAATCAAATGTAATGAAGAAAACATATATGTTTTATGATATACAAATTCATCTCATCAATAGTTTGACTTATTGCTTGCTTTATTTTAAACAAAGCAGAGAGCAGTAAATGATCAGAAAAGCAATCCTCATAAAAACAATACATAGACCAAGCAAATAGAACATAGTACCTTACCTCAGTAAAGCTCTTGGACTGAATCAAGGAACAGAACTTACCATCATGAAGCTGTGCATGCTGTTCCATTGCTTGTAAACGCAATTTTAATTCACTGTTCTCAGTAGTTAATTCTGAAGTATCTATCTGGACAGAAAAAACACCCAAAGATATCAGGGATCCACTGTCTGCCTTGTAGTTGTGCTCACAGATAGGACTAAAATAAAATGATTAGTAATGCATATATTCTTAGAACCTTCTAAAGTTATAAAGTAGAATTAATGTCTAAAACCAACCCCCAACAAATTGTTGGAGCTCCACTTCCCACATTCCTACAAATATCCACAAGCAAATTTAAAACTTGTGATGTGTGTTCAACATGCCTCCATTTGACCTCAAAGCTACAATTGTTAGCAATATCTAAAAACCCGGTCCAAATTATTTGTCCTAATGTTTGCCAATAAAATTAGCCTACTGTATTTTGCTTAACATAACAAGAAATCATTCAAAAAAAACTTCCCCTGAAATCTCTTCTAATCCTTGTTTAAAAATAAATTAATGTATTATGTGCATTGAAATCTGAACTTTTGAAAGTATTGATTTGCAAAATTAGAAAAAAAAATGGATAAGACACAGCAAGAAAGAAAGAGGGATTAATTATAACATTTCTGGAAATATGGAGTATGGTTTTCAATCTGGTGTTAATTTGAGCTCACAATATAAGGTGATTAATTACCCTCAAGGGAAACCACCAAATATGATGTGCAAAAGGAGACAAATGAAGATTGTATAGGGAGTGATGTGACACTGGGAGGCATCATCATTCCTAACTACATGAGGATCTGGAAGATTACTTGGATATGCACATCAATGATTTCAGTTGAAAGTTATTACCTTGTTTGTACACTTTGAGTTGCTTCATTCTTGCATTAAGTTTGGCCTTGAGTTTTGGAGTTGGCCAACAAGTGGGACATCTCATACCTTACCTGAGTTAATATGCATGCCTTTCATATGTAGTTGGAGATGTATTCTCTTCATTGGTTGCATTGATTCATGAGAACTTTTACATTTCAGATTCTGAAAGATTTCCAAACTATGTTATTGAGCTTGCTGAAATCTTCAGAATAGCAGCAAGGAAGGGTGATTACAAGCCTGATACTTATGTAGCTTTGGAAAAGGGAGGATTTAAATGTGACATCTACATGTTTGACAATCCATCCTTTGGATTGGGAGATGTTTTATCTTCTACTAATCTCTCTTTGGGGTTAGTTTTGAGGAAAACAATTGCTCCTTTCTCCTTAGCTGTTTATGCTCTCTTGGATGGGTCACGTGAGACTATCAAAAGGGTCTTGAACTTCCATATTGAGTATGATGTTTTTGATAGCACTTGTTCTGATGTGGACCTTACTACTTATGCTATAGATTATTCTTGGTTGGGTATCCATGCTTGGGATTCTCAATAAAATTTGATGGAGATTACTAACAGTCATAGGAGTGATCTTTATAGTGATAAAGATCAAATTTCAGACTTGAAGGAGCAGTTCATTTTCTTATCAGCCACTATGTGACTCCATTGGATCATCTACAGGTGGGTTAGAGAGAGATCTTAAGTAAGGATTGGACCATTTGATCAAATGGATACTCTTCAGAGTGTTCCTTGGCAAAAGAATAGATCAGATTTGTTGATTGAGCTTGTTGATTGGTTACAGATCAGTCACTTTACATCATGGTTTTCTCTCATTCAAGAGAGTTGGCACACCATCTTTGTCAAGGTAGAGAGGATTTTCAGTTGGTGATTGCTTGGAGATGTTTTCCAAGCACTTCTGAGGTGATTTGGTGCAGTTCTATGTTTTTTCACACATGCTTATACTTGGGAAATTCATTGGTACTGTTGTTGTCCTCTTTGTAGAGAACTTAAATAGTTGCACTTCACTAATTTCAGTGACGTACAATAGTCATTAGAGTTTATTTCAGACCTTACAAACTCAGGGCAATCATCTTATGAAGGTTTGTGTTGTAATCTTTGCCAACTTACCCTTGAAGTTGGTTTGGGACAGCAAACTTCTATATGCTATGGTTCATCTTTTAGAGACCCTTAGAGTTGGTACAATGAATACTAACACTGGGCAGCACCTAAGCTCCCTGCAAAACGCACCAAAGACAAAAAAAAATGTCAAACTTTTTTTTTTCCAAATTCGTGAAAACACAACAATTTTTTTGTGGTTTTCAACCACAAAATATGCAGATCATGAAGAATAGATGGTGAAAATTTTGCAAAAATCTGTTGTGTTTTCTATTTTTTGAAATTTGGTCAATGGTGCATTTTGTAGGGAGTTTAGCAGCGTCCTTAACACTGCCATTCACTTTCCAATCAACTTACATGTGAGTTTTTAATCAGACCTGTAGATGAGTTGGATGGTTTCTTCAATCCAATAGATGAGTAGTTCATGGTTGGGAATTGATGGTAGAGGAGATTTGATTGTAGGAGATGGTTTTTTAGCTACTCCCATACTCGCGACTTCTATGTATTCAGTGACTTTCAGATTGTTAACTATTGTCCTAGTTTTTTCACATTGTTTATGTTGACCTTTGTATTTGGGCAGTTTGATTTTGAGCACTTGCAGACTTCAGTGCAGCCAGCTATGGGAGATCCTCTAGGAATAGTTCAGTTAATTTTGACTTCCACTTAGGAAGAGTTTTGGTCCCTAGAGTTGTTTCATGGTATTAGTATGTCTACTTTCAAATCATGATTAGTTGATTGCAGTGAGGTGGGTTTGTTGGTGTACTCGAGTTTCTTCCCTTGACACTTGGATGTTAAGTATTGGTAATATGGTTCCAATTGTTGATCATAGAGGCACTATTTGATCAGTTGATTTCAAAGTAGGATATGGTGATTTCTTCTATTCTAGTCCCTTGACAGTTTTAGATCAATTTCTTGTTTGGGACTTCATGAGGGGAGAATTTGAGATTTATATTTTATGGTTGAGTGGACTATTTTTTACACTGCCTAGGATCAGATTTGGTAGTGAGATTATTGATGTGGTCTTCTCTAAGATACCTTGGCAGGACATATTTTGTGGCATTAATTTTAGCCTTCTTAGGTGTTTCAGTATGGGTCTTGATGATGATTACTTTTTGGGTTCCAGGCAAGGAGAGTGCAGTTTGGGCACAATAGTTTGTCAGTTATGATTGGAGTGGAGTAGCCTCAGCATACCAGTTCCATTTTGAGTTTGATTTGGAACCCTACGATCACATGGGTTTGCAGTTCAGCAGTTGAGGATGATCAGTGTTCATTTACTAGAGTTTACTACTATGGTATTTTAGTTTGGTTCTTTAGAAGAGCAATTTTCTGAGGTAATGACTGAGTTTATGCAGCATTTGATTGTTCTTCTTAGAGGAGGCTTACATGAGGTCTCTAGGTTGGGCACCTTGCAGAATAATGTCTTCAGTGCATGGTACTTCAAATCTTCAAGGATGACTTGCGACCTAGGGACCATTCTTGGTTACAATCTGGATAAGTCTAATGATTGTAGAGTTGTTTTGTCATTGCTTGAGGACAAGCAATTTTGGTAAGGGCGGACTATAATGTCCCCTTCCTAAACAGTGGAGCTGGAGGACTTTTAGCCTATTCAGTTGGTTCTTGTGAGCTATTGAGTAAAGGTTAAAGAACCTTGGAGGCAATTATCTAGCAATTTGGTAGTATTTGAGTGGTCAATTGAGCTCTCATTGGGATTATGAATAGAATGCCTTTTTTCTAGAGTGATTTTGGGATGATTACCCAATACTTACTATTTTTTATTAGTTAATATTGAGTACAATTGGCCAACTAGCAGGGCTACTATTTTTAGTATTGTCGATGGATTCGATTTCGATGACTATCTCAGCATTTTATATAGTCCAGGGGTTTTAAACTCAATAACAATAGATTTTCAATTAATAAAGTTAAATTAAAATTAGTGATTTAACTTTAACTTTTTTTGAAAGCAGCTTGGAGTTTATTTTTCTTTGCTGAATTTTATAGTAGTTTATGGATGGAGTATGGAGTGTTCATTCCTCAGAGCTTTTAAACTGGCTATACCACTATCGTAGGGTAAGCCATACCTCTTAGGAGCTAATTAGAGCTGTGATTGGAGGTTTCTTGGTTTGGGTATTCAACTCATGATTCCTTGGATGCTAGGAAACCCTCTTTGCGCCATTTTCAAGCACTAGCCAGTTGTGGTTATTTTTCCTAAGGGAGCTAATCAGATTTTGTAGGCCAAACAGGAACTAGCATCATGACATAATGTTGTAATGTGTTGGTACTAAGTTATCTTAGTTCTATCCTTCACAAACTAACACACAATGACTTGAGGATGGATATTTGAATTTTAAAAGTGCCAACTCTGCACTTCAGCACCTATGCCATCACCTTGGAGAGAAAAATAACATCAGTCATTTAAATTTATAAATTTCTATGGGAATGTGGTTGATTGGATTGAGCTAAGAGATTAGAGGTAATCTATTCATGTGGTAGAAGTAGTCCCAGCATTATTGAAGGAGTTTTCAATAACATTCAGTTATATCTGTCTCTGTTTAAGCTTGAAACCCACCCGTGACCGTAATTTCCAATTATATCAGACTTGGGAGATTTCAATCATGACATTTTCAAGGTAATTTATGCTATGAAAAAATTAATTATCTTCATCATGTAATGGAGTGTCAAACTTTGTGAATTTTTTGTCCAAAAATGTGTGAACAACAATTGGATAATCATTTAATTTTAATGACAGAGAGAAAAATAGTCTGTTCATTATTTGAATTCATGTTATGATTATATTTGTAAAAGATTTTGAAAACAAAAAATTAGGGGGTGTCTTTAAAGGGCATGTAAAGAACTATGTATGTTGGAGATAAACTAGCTATTCAAGAAAAATCGCGCCAAGAGGACGATGTTAAAAAAAACAACATTATTTTTTCTAGTTTTTACTTCCTGTGGGGCATGAAACTATGTTTCAATTAATCATAAGATGAGACCCCTCTAAGTCTAGAATTGGAGGAGGACAAAACATAATTCTTTATAGAATTTCACACAAGATCGTCATTGTGCAAAATTGAATTAATTACAATTTCAATTGAAGTGTCCTTTCATCTAGCTGCAGGTCATGGCATTCTAAGAGAGGATATCAGGCAGATTTGGAGGTGTTTCAAAGGCATTTCATAAAGAAGTAGATAGTTGTAGTTTTAGAGAAGAATTAGCAGCAATTGCAAAAAATAAATTTGGTTTTTACTGAAAAATATTCTAAATATTGTATCTGATGAGAGAAAAATTATTAAACTGCAATTTTTGGGTTGATTTCATCACAAAGCAATAAAGATTTCCTATTTATGCTTAATGGTTCAAACTATTGGGATTGTGGATTGGGGCTTGTTTTATTTATTTTTTAAATTACAGGTTATTACACCTCCCTCTGAATGAACTTGGAAGATGAGTTTTGAGGCAAAGGTAGAAGCTCTACACCTTATCTTACAACAACTCAAACCATACCCTCCAAATAAGGTGATCATCAAAGACAATTCATTGATAATTACGCAATGGCTAAAGAAGAGACATTTCTTGAATTAGAGAATTCAAAATATTTTGAAAGGGAGCATAAAAATCCTAGAATTCCCTAGAGGATTTCTCCATCTCCCATTTCCTTAAAGAAGGCAACAAGATGGAAGATCTCCTATTGAATAGGGGTACTGAGAAATTAAAAGCCATTATTTTAGGCAGTCGATTAACAAGATTGTAGGATAAAAGACTCCTCCATCAATATGAAAGCAAGGCAAGCCTTGTTCAAGATTAAAGCCTGGCAACAAATTACCAGTAGCTATGTTACTGACATAATTCAATAACATGTTGCTAGTTTTCATTTAACCAGATTCTTGTGACTGAGGTACAGTAGAAGTACTCCAAAAGGAAAGCCAAGATCCCCAAACTCTATCACTTTCTCCAGGCCCTAGTTCATGACAGATTTTGTTCCCCCTACATAGATATTTACAAGGGTTTTTGCATTGGTCACATCTTAAAATCGTTTAAGAAACTAATATGTTGTGCAGGAAAAACAACAAAAGAGTGAAAACATTGCAGAATAAAGAAAGAAAAGAAGACATAAATAAAATTATAGCATGACACCCTAAATCATAAACCCTCGAGACCTTAACCCTAAACTCATACAAGATTTATCGAATTTAATTTCAAACAACAATAAAAGAACATAAATTTTTCATTCCTATCGAGCATAAGCAATTAGCATTGGATAATTGAAACTAATCTAAGAAATTTTAGGGGTTTCCACAATCCATAGTAAAGGGAAATATTTTATCCCAGAAATTAATCAGCCATCAAAATAATATTTCTCGTGTACCTTATTTACTGAAGCGAAGAAAGTGTCTAGCGACTGGCATTGTCCCCACATTGAGCATCTTGCCATAAAAAGACATGTTCGTTCTTGGCCCTCTTCTTCCATCATAGGATAAGCCATATTCTTCTCTTCCATCCTTTGCCCTTTGTTCTTCTGATTCTCCTGTCCTTTACTAGGAGCTTTATCAGGACCAGGAGCATTACCATAGTCCGGGGAAGCAGAGCCATGCTGGAGCTCGATGGAAAGCAAATGGATAGTGTTGATAGGCAGAATGCTTGCAGGTGCACAACGCTGATAGGAAGAATGTCGATATTAGTATGCGCGAGGGTTCCTATGGCCTCATCTATGAGACACTCTGTGCCCATAAACTATTTTCCCGCTCGAAATAGTCTCCTATCATTTTTGGGCACCTCCAGCAATAGTTTCTATTCAGACCATGTTCGTAGAACATATCCCTAACCCTTGCTAGTTTTCTTGGCGGGAGATCTCATGGAAGATGGGAATAGATGCATCCTCTTAATAATTATTATTTCATTGTATTTTAATTTTAAATAATTAATTTTATTTTTTAATTTATTAGAAAATAAATTAAATGGGTCATTATCAAAATTTCTTGTTTTGATTGTGTTAGAAGTTTGATGGATCACAGAGTGTGATTCAAAACATTGATTCAAATACATAACACAATCAAAACTAGAAATTTTGATAATAACTTCAATGGATCATGGAAAATTGATATTCTTAATTAAATGGGTCAGTTAAACTCACCTATTTTTTGCAATTATTAATTAATTAAAATTGTTATACTTATTGTAATTTAATTTTAATTAATTAGTTTTATTTTTTAATTAATTAAATAGGCCAGTTTGGGTAATTGGAGTGTTATGTAGACGTTGTCCTCTTGAATGTGTCATATATGTTTAGGGCATACTTCCCCTTGTCTTTGTGAACTGCCTTCCCCGAAATGGTGGTGACGTAGAGTACCAAAAAAATATTTTTATAACTAAATTCTCAATGGCTTTTTCTCCTTCCAGATAGTTATCGACCAACATGATTCCATGGGTGAGACTTGTCACATTTCTAGTGGAAGTTCTCACAAGGAATACCTCCTTTTTCCTGGGCACGAATGAGTATTTCAGCTTGGCACGAGAATGTCAAAGAAAACTTGAGATTGAAAGCACCTAGTTTGTAATCCTATTTCACATTCAATCATTCCAAGTTCTCATGAATGGAAGAAACACCGACGCGAATGGGGTTTTCAACTTGGCGCGAGAATGCCTAGGTTGATTTTCTTGGCACGAATATGATGTTTTGGTTTGTTTTTTATTCTTTATACCCACCCAAACAATATTTATCGGCCCCATGATGTTTTGTTTGTTTAATTTTTTAGTTTGTTTTTTATTTTTTATACCCACCCAAACAATATAATTTTATGTTTAATTAAATATTATTGTGAATGATATAATATATTTATCTTGTGGTCCATTCACTCTCGTGAGAGATAGATTTGTGTGAACGACTACTCATGAAACATGGGTCAATGAGTTTGACTAAAAACACTATGCAATTGAATTTTGATAGAAATAGCACTATATAGGAATAATTAGGATAATTAATTAATTAATTTGGACAACTATTGGAGAAATACTATTCGAGAGTTACACTATCATCTATATAGAATCTAAAATGTATCATTTATTGTAATTATTAATTAATTAAAAATATTATATTCATTATATTTCAATTTTTAATTGATTAATTTTATTTCTTAATTAATTAATAATTATAATAAATGATATATTTTGGGTGTTCCGTAGATGTTGTCAATTGTTATGGCCCATGTTTAAGTACTCATTATTTTTTGCTCATCCAACTTCCAAATTATTAGTGTTAAATTAAAGAAATCAAAAAATGATAACTAAAAGTTTATTAATAAACTTTACATGCAGTATCAATAGTCGTTCACATGTATTGTATTAATTGGGTTTCTGAAACTTCAATTGAAAGATATATGTACGCTACACAATTTTAGTTGTTAATTGAAGTACCCTGGAGAGATTTAAATGCTTCCCCTCTTGATAGCTACCATAGTATAGTAACCAATCTACTACCACAAATAACACTTTAAAAAACCTTGATAATGTCTATGAATTATATGCACCTATCTATATAAATTCTAATTGCAAAACACTTAGATGAGTTTTAAATATAGTTACCATTTAGAGATATTGGCAAATAGTGATTGGAATAATGTTCGCACAATAAGTCTATTGGTGAACACACATTATTGGTGAAATGCAACTTCTAAGATATAAGTATATGATATTATCAAATGTTAATGTGTAAAGGAGTATTAATCATTCATTTAGTCATTTTTATTAGGGTAACTAATTATTTAGTCATTTATTTAGTCATTTTAGTTGTGATTTTACCCGATGACCAAATTGGTCATTTATTTAGTCATTTACATTTGTAGAACATGATCAGTTTAGTCACGTGACTAAAATTTTTAGTCACGTGACTAAAAAAATGGTAGAACATGATCAGTTTTAGTCACATGACTAAAATTTTCAGTCACGTGACTAAAAGTTTTAGTCACCTGGTCATTTATTTCCCAAATTCTACTAGTGTCCCATTCTTTCCCATTAACTGTGGACTTTGTCTCTTCACCCTGAGTAATTGGCATACCTTGGATGGCACCAAGATAACCATTTTCTTCTTAAATGTCCTTTTCTATCACATTAATCTCTCTATTAAGAAGATTTTCTGTATCTTCCTTTGTATATTGAATAGATGAAGCTGCAATCCAATGTTCATCAATAATATTCCTTGCACCATTGAGTAATATATCATGAAATTCCTTAATAGTTTCTATCATGGGTCCAAGAAGCTCTTCCCACTCTTTCCCATTAATTTATACAAATATTCTTGTCCGTAACAGTATTTTCTGCATATATTATGATATTGATCCGATTTGATGCACCTTCATTATTTGATCCATACTTCCCTTTCATTTCACTTGCTTTGCTCATTTTGCATGTCATAGGCCAGGATTTGACAGCAGGTATGACCTTGGTACTAGTGGCGTTCATGATAAATTTTACCTTTAAGGTATTAATTTTTTGTCATTTTTCCTGTATGATGCTTTTGTATACAAATTGTGGATATTCTCTGGGAAACTTTTCAATTTTTTCCTGTAGGATGCCTTTGTATACAAATTTTGGAGAATCTTTATAAAAGAGTAGGTAATGATGGCTAAGCTAAGTGTAGTAGAGAGGGAGAGAACTAAATTGAGAGAGCAGAGGTAGAGAGTGATAATGACAAAAATATTTTAGGGCTTGTAGAAATATGGAAATTATAATCTTCCTCCCAGAGAAGACATTAATGAAGTAATGTATGAAAATAATATGACTTCCTAGGGGTCCTTATATGACTTATCTCGCATTAGGACCCCTAGGAAGTCCCCATGACCCCTATGGACACATTGGAATGCTCAAGTGTGTCCTAAGGGGTCCTACGACCCCTTTGGACACACTTGAGCATTCAAATGTGTCAAAATCGGTCATGGGGACTTCTTAGGGGTCCTAATAGGCCTTATAACGCATTAGGGCCCCTAGGAAGTCGCCATGACCCCTTTCGACACATTTGAATGCTCAAGTGTTTCCGAAGGGGCCATAGGACCCCTTAGGACACACTTGAGCATTCCAATGTGTCCACAAGGGTCACAGGTACTTCCTAGGGGTCCTAACACGTGATAAGGCATACAAGGACCCCTAGGAAGTCCTTATGACCCCTTGTGACACATTGGAACTCTCAAGTGTGTCCTAAGGGGTCCTACAATGCCTTTGAACACACTTGAGCATTCAAATATGTCAAATGGGGTCATGAGGACTTCCTAGGGGTCCTTGTATGCCTTATCACGTGTTAGGACCCCTAGGAAGTACCTGTGACCCCTGTGGACACATTGGAATGCTCAAGTGTGTCCTAAGGGGTCCTACGGCCCCTTCGAACACACTTGAGCATTCAAATGTGTTGAAAGGGGTCATGGAAACTTCCTAGGGGCCCTAGTACACCTTATCACGCGTTAGGACCTCTAGGAAGTCCCTATGACCCCTGTGGACACATTAGAATGCTCAAGTGTGTCCTAAGGGGTCCTACAGCCCCTTTGGACACACTTGAGAATTCAAATGTGTCAAAAGGGGTCATTGGGATGTCTTAGGGGCTCTAATAGGCCTTATCATGCATTAGGATCCCTAGGAAGTCCCCGTGACCCCTTTTGACACATTGGAATGCTCAAGTTTGTCCTAAGGGGTCCTATAATGCCATCAAACACACTTGAGCATTCAAATGTGTCAAAAGGGGTCATGAGGACTTCCTAGGGGTCCTAGTATGCCTTATCATGTGTTAGGACCCCTAGAAAGTCCCCGTGACCCCTGTGGACACATTGGAATGCTCAAGTGTATCCTAAGGGGTCAAAAGGGTCCATAGGGACTTCCTAGGGGTCCTAATAGGCCTTATCAACTATTAGGACTCTTAGGAAGTCCCTGTGACCCCTTTTGACACATTGGAAAGCTCAAGTGTTTCCTAAGGGGTTCTACGACACCTTCGGAGACACTTGAGCATTCAAATGTGTCAAAATGGGTCATTACGTCTTCCTAGGGTTCCTAGTACAATTTATCATGCGTTAGGACCCCTAGGAAGTCCCCGTGACCCCTATGGACACATTGAAGCACTCAAGTGTGTCCTATGGGGTCCTATGGCCACTTAGGACACACTTGAGCATTCAAATGTGTCAAAAGGGGTCATGGGGACTTCCTAGGGGTCATAATAGGCCTTATCATGTGTTAGGACCCTTAGGAAGTCCCCATGAACCCTTTTGACATATTGGAATGCTCAAGTGTGTCCTAAGGGGTCCTAAAACACCTTCGAAAACACTTGAGCATTCAAATGTGTCAAAAGGGCTCATGAGGACTTCCTAGGGGTCCTAGTACACCTTATGACATGTTAGGACCCCTAGGAAGTCCTCGTGACCACTGTGGACACATTGGAGCATTCAAGTGTGACCAAAGGGGTCCTACATCTACTTCAGATGCACTTGAGCATTCAAATGTGTCAAAAGGGTTCATGGGGACTTCCTGGGGGTCCTAGTATGCCTTATCACTTGTTAGGACCCCTAGGAAGTCCCCATGACCCCTGTGGACATATTGGAATGCTCAAGTGTGTCCTAAGGGGTCCTACAACCACTTCGAACACACTTGAGCATTCAAATGTGTCAAAAGGGCTCACGGGGACTTCCTAGGGGTCCTAGTATGCATTATCACATGTTAGGACTCCTAGGAAGTCCCCATGACCCCTTTTGACACACTGGAATGCTCAAGTGTTTCCTAAGGGGTCTTACGACCACTTCGAACACACTTGAGCATTCAAATGTGTCAAAAGGGGTCATGAGGACTTCCTAGGGGTCCTAGTACACCTTATCACGCGTTAGGACCCCTAGGAAATCCCTGTGACCCTTGTGGACACACTGGAATGCTCAAGTGTGTCCTAAGGGGTCTACGACACCTTCGAACACACTTGAGTGTTCAAATGTGTGAAAAGGGGTCACGAGGACTTCCTAGGGGTCCTAGTACACCTTATCATGTGTTAGGACCCCTAGGAAGTCCCCGTTAGCCCTTTTGACACATTGGATTGCTCAAGTGTGTCCTAAGGGGTCTTTCAGCCCCTTAGGACACACTTAAGCATTCAAATGTGTCAAAAGGGGTCATGGGGACTTCCTAGGGGTTCTAATAGGCCTTATCATGTGTTAGGACCCCTAGGAAGTCCCTATGACCCCTTTTGACACATTGGAACACTCAATTGTGTCCTATGGGGTCCTATGACCACTTTGGACACACTTGAGCATTCAAATGTGTCAAAAGGGGTCATGGGGACTGCCTAGGGGTCCTAGTCCACCTTATCACGCGTTAGGACCCCTAAAAAGTCCCTGTGATCCTTGTGGACACATTGGAACATTCAAGTGTGTCCTAAGGGATCCTATGACCACTTCAGACACACTTGAGCTTTTAAATGTGTCAAAAGGGGTCATGAGGACTTCGTAGGGGTCCTAGTATGCCTTATCATGTGTTAGGACCCCTAGGAAGTCCCCATGACCCCTGTGGACACATTGGAATGCTCAAGTGTGTCTAAAGGGGTCCTACGACCACTTTGGACACACTTGAGCATTCAAATGTGTCAAAAGGGGTCATGAGAACTTCCTAGGGGTGGTATTACACTTTATCACATGTTAGGACCCCTAGGAACTCCCTGTGACCTCTTTTGACACATTGGAATGCTCAAGTTTGTCCTAAGAGGTCCTACAACACCTTTAGACACACTTGAGCATTCAAATGTGTCAAAAGGGGTCATGAGGACTTCCTAGGGGTCCTAGTATGCCTTATCATGCATTAGGACCCCTAAGAAGTCCCTGTGCCCTTTGTGGATACATTGGAATGTCCAAGTGTGTCCTCTAGGCTCCTATGAGCACTTCAGACACACTTGAGCATTCAAATGTGTTAAAAGGGATCATGAGGACTTCCTAGGGGTCCTAATAGGCCTTATCACATGTTATGACCCCTAGGAAGTCCCTGTGACCCCTTTTGACACATCAAAACACTCAAGTGTGTCCTAAGGGGTCCTACAATGCCTTTGGACACACTTGAGCATTCAAATGTGTCAAAAGTGGTCATGTGGACTTCCTAGGGGTCCTAGTATACCTTATCATGCATTACGACCCCTAGGAAGTCCCCGTGACCCCTGTGGACACATTGGAAGGCTCAAGTGTCTCCTAAGGGGTCCTACGGCCCCCTCAAACACACTTACACATTCAAATGTGTCAAATGGGGTCACGTGAAATTCCTAGGGGTCCTAATAGGCCTTATCATGTGTTAGGACCCCTAGGAAGTCCTTGTGACCCCTTTTGACACATTGGAATGCTCAAGTGTGTGCTAAGGGGTCCTAAAACACCTTCAAACACACTTGAGCATTCAAATGTGTCAAAAGGGGTGATGAGGACTTCGTAGGGATCCTAGTACACCTTATCACATGTTAGGACCCCTAGGAAGTCCCCGTGACCCCTATGGACACATTGGAATGCTCAAGTGTGTCCTAAGGGGTCCTATGACCACTTCGGACACACTTGACCATTCAAATGTGTCAAAAGGGGTCATGGGGACTTCCTAGGGGTCCTAGTATGCCTTATCATAAGTTAGGACCCCTAAGAAATCCCTGTGACCCCTTTTGACACATTGAAATGCTCAAGTGTGTCCTAAGGGGTCCAATGATGCCTTGAGACACACTTGAGAATTCAAATGTGTCAAAAGGGGTCATGAGGACTTCCTAAGGGTCCTAGTACGCATTATCATGCATTAGGACCCCTAAGAAGTCCCCATGACCCCTATGGACACATTGGAATGCTCAAGTGTGTCCTAAGGCATCCTACGACCACTTTGGACACACTTGAGCATTCACATGTGTTAAAAAGGGTCATGAGGACTTCCTCGGGGTCCTAATAGGCCTTATCATGCATTAGGACCCCTACAAAGTCCCTATGACCTCTTTTGACACATTGGAATGCACAAGTGTGTCCTAAGGTGTCCTATTACACCTTCAAACACACTTGAGCATTCAAATGTGTCAAAAGGGGTCATGAGTACTTCCTACAGGTCCTAGTACACCTTATCACTCGTTAGGACCCCTAAGAAGTCCCCATGACCCCTGTGGACACAATGGAACACTCAAGTGTGTCCTAAGGTGTCCTACGACCACTTTTGACACACTTGAGAATTCAAATGTGTCAAAACAGGTCATGAGCACTTCCTAGAGGTCCTAACAGGCCTTATCACGTGTTAGGACCCCTAGAAAGTCCCTGTGACCCCTTTTGACACATTGGAATGCTCAAGTGTTACCTAATGGGTCCTACGGCACCTTCAGACACACTTGAGCATTTAAATGTGTTAAAAGGGGTAATGGGGACTTCCTAGGGGTCCTATTATGCCTTATCACGTGTTAGGACCCCTAGGAAGTCCTCGTGACCCCTATGGACACATTGGAATTCTCAAGTGTGTCCTAAGGGGTCCTACGGCCCCTTTGAACACACTTGAGCATTCAGATATGTCAAAAGGGGTCATGGGGACTTCCAAGGAGTCCTAATAGGCCTTATCATGCATTAGGACCCCTAGGAAGTCCCTGTGACCCCTTTTGACACATTGGAAAGCTCAAGTATGTGCTAAGGGGTCCTACAACACCTTCATAAACACTTGAGCATTCAAATGTATCAAAATAGGTCATGAGGACTTCCTAGGTGTTCTAGTACGCCTTATCATGCGTTAGGACCCCTAGGAAACCTCGTGACCCTTGTGGACACATTGGAATGCTCAAGTGTGTCCTAAGGGGTCCTACGACCACTTCGGACTCACTTGAGCTTTCAACTATGTCAAAAGGTATCATGAGGACTTCCTAGGGGTCCTAATAGGCCTTGTCACATGCTAGGATGCCTAGGAAGTCCCCGTGACCCCTTTTCACACATTGGAATGCTCAAGTGTGTCCTAAGGGTTCCTACGATGCCTTCAAACACACTTGAGCATTCAAATGTGTCAAAAGGGGTCATGGGAATTCCTAGGAGTCCTAGTATGCCTTATCACATGTTAGGACCCCTAGGAAGTCCCCATGACCCCTTTTGACACATTGGAATGCTCAAGTGTGTCCTAAGGGGTCGTACAGCCCCTTCAAACACACTTGAGCATTCAAATGTGTCAAAAGGGGTCATGGGGACTTCCTAGGGGTCCTAATAGGCCTTATCACATGTTAGGACCCCTAGGAAGTCCCTGTGACCCCTTTTGACACATTGGAATGCTCAAGTATGTCCTAAGGGGTCCTACAACACCTTCAGACACACTTGAGCATTGAAATGTGCCAAAAGGGGTCATGAGGACTTCCTAGGTGTCTTAGTACTCCTTATCACGCATTAGGACCCCTAGGAAGTCCCTGTGACCCTTGTGGACACATTGGATGGCTCATGTGTGTCCTAAGGGGTCCTACGACCACTTTGGACACAATTGAGCATTAAAATGTGTTAAAAGGGTTCATGAGGACTTCCTAGGGGTCCTAATAGGCCTTATAATGCGTTAGGTCCCCTAGGAAGTCCTTGTGACCCATTTTCACACATTGGAACACTCAAGTGTGTCCTAAGGGGTCCTACAATGCCTTCAGAGACACTTGAGCATTCAAATGTGTCAAAAGGGGTCATGGGGACTTCCTAGGGGTTATAGTACACCTTATCACATGTTAGGACCCCTAGGAAGTCCCCATGATCCCTATGGACACATTGGAACACTCAAGTGTTTCCTATGGGGTCCTACGACCACTTCAAACACACTTGAGCATTCGAATGTGTCAAAAGGGGTCATGAGGACTTCCTAGGGTCCTAGTATGCCTTATCGCACGTTAGGACACCTAAAAAGTCCCTGTGACCCCTTTTGACACATTGGAATGCTCAAGTGTGTCCTAAGGGGTTGTACGACACCTTCAGACACACTTGAGCATTCAAATGTGTCAAAAGGGGTCATGGGGACTTCTTAGGGGTCCTAGTATGCCTTATCATGCATTAGGACCCCTAGGAAGTCCCCGTGACCCCTATGGACACATTGGAATGCTCAAGTGTGTCCTAAGGTGTCCTATGGCCCCTTCGGACATAGTTGAGCATTCAAATGTGTCAAAAGGGGTCATGGGGACTTCCTAGGGGACTTCTTAGGGGTCCTAGTACTAGTTTCTAGGACAGATGATGACATCTACTTATTCAGTATAGTCAGACTGCCAAAATTACAAGGGGTCCTAGTAGGCCTTATCAAATACATTATATATATAATATATATTATATACATTAGTAGATATAATATGTATTAGTATATATATTATATATTATATACTTTAGTGTATATATATATATATATATATATATACACACACACACACACACACACACACACACACACACACACACACACACACACAAACACATTAGTATATAATACATTAGTATATATATAATATACATTTTATATATTATATACCCCATTTTATATGTAAAAGTTCAATTTTTTCATTTGCTCCCGCCCTTTTTTCATCTACCTAGAAATATTGGATACCCGATTTGTGACTCATCATATTTGACCAAAATATTCTCTCTCCCCACAGACAAGACAAGCATGGGATTTCATACTTTTTCACAGGTTGCAGGAAAAAAAATGTGATTTGGGGCCCATTTTTTTATTTTGTCAACTTGTGGTCTCACCATGGGAAGCATCAGTTGTCCAAAGGCTAAATAGAAGAAGAAGGTGACGAATGAAGAAATTCAAGCATATAGGGAAAAAGATAGGGAAAATCACCGAAGAAGGAGAGAAGGTATGTTAAACATTAATCAAGGTGACCCCGTAAATGTAGTTGTAATTGAAGAGGATGTTGAATTTGAAAATAATATGGAAATTAATTTTGTGAATAACAATGTATGGAGTGAAGATGAAAATGTAGAGATGGAGAATGAAAATGTAGTCTTGGGGAATGAAAATGTAGATTTGGGGAATGACAATGAATGGAATGACTTGATGAAAATGTACAGATGGAGATTGAAAATGTAGACTTGAGGAATGAAAATGTTGCACAAGAACCACATGAACGTTACACATCTCCAAATTATATGTGAAATGAAGTCCCTTGCAATAAAGATAATCAATCTTCAAATTCAGGGCTTTCAAGAACACCTAAATGGTTAATTGAAATTAAGGAAAACATTATGAATAATTGGGAAGGAAAGAGGTCACATAGAACCATTAGGTTGTGGGCTTCAAGACTTTATGATCAATTTTTTGGAAACAAGACATTGGTTGAGCAATGTCAAATTTTTGTGTAGTTGTTAAAGACGCAAAAGATGAGACCTATGCTTGTGAAATTGAAGATTCATGTGAACAAGAAAATGGAGAGAAATTTCATTATTGTGAAGAATCTTTTCAATACTCTCAATAGCATTGGGAAGACTAGCAAGGAAAAAAACAAGAGAGTTTCTCGAAGGGTTATTACAACCTCCTTAGTAAGTCATCAGTTGAGAAAGGCTCATTTGATGAGACAAACTTGTGTTGACTTCAATATAGACCCTAAAACTTTGGGTAGAGAACTTGCAAGAAGAGAAAGACTTGATGATCCGCTTCAAATTGATACATGAGCTTATGGTGGGAGACTTCCACGTTTCGATAAGAAGCTAATAGATGTTGTCAAAGATGAAATTCAACAATTTTTGGATGCTAACTCAAGAGTGTCACCAAATGTGAAGGATGTCTTCAAGTTGAGAGTTGGCAATCGAGACCGCACTCCACATCCTAAACATTATGTGGAGGTAAGTCAAACAATGTTTTATAAAAAAATTTGTGAGACACATCCAACATTGAAAATATCACAAAGGTCTTTTGAATTCGTGAAGCCATTTTATTGTGTACCCCTTAAGATTCGGAATACATGTTGTTGCAAATATCATGTTGAGTTTTCAATGCATCATGAATTATTACGGTCCATTCATTCTACTTTGTATACTAATGAAATGCTAGAGGATTGTGGTGCAAGTGGTCTTCCCAAATCATCAAGAGACTTGCTAGATCAATTTTTATGTCATAGAGATGATGGTTGTTTATTTTATAAAAAAGATTGCTTAAATGCCAAGTGCTCAGAATGTGGTGGCTTGTCCAAGTTTAGAACATGTTTTCATGAGGGTTTGGAACATAGTTTTGGAAAGACACTCATCCAAAAAAAGGTATATGAAATAGTGAAATATACATTGAAGAGTGGAGATGAAGGCTCTAGATGTGAGTTAGTTGCAAAAGAATACAATGTTGCTGATTTTATCTTAGATTTCAAGATAAATCTTTTTTACAAGTATGCAAGGCATAGTCACAAGTCTCAATGGTTAGATCAACAATTCAGGACATGTAAGGACACTTTCCCCATTGGAACTATTATATCTGTTGTAGACTTTGTGGAGAACTATACATTGCAGCCCCAAAATGAGACTCAAGCTCAATATTACAATTCTATTCAGGTTGCTATTTTTGTACACATCACATATAGACATTCCCTTGATAGCACAAAAGATGAGCGAAAGATAATCAAAGAGTACCATTTTTATATGAGCAATGAAAGGTCTCACTCTCATGAGTTTGTTCAACATTGTTTCCAAAACTATTTTGATTTCTTGTAGGAAAATGGTATTGCTATGGATAGGCATCTCATTTGGTCAGATAATTGCACCAGTCAATTTAAGAATGCTAGAATGTTTTATTGGTTGTGTAGAATGCATGTGGAGAGAGGTGTACCTCATATTTGGAGTTTTTTTGAGTCAGGGCATGGGAAAGGGGAGCATGACGGAGCATGTGTGTGTGTTAAGAGAGATCTAGTTAAGGAGAAATTGAGGATTTCAGGTGTTGTACTTCTTGATGCTCATTCTATTGTTGATTGGTGTACTTTAGCATTGTCACAAGGGGGGACTCTTGATTCTACAGTGCATAGATTCTTTTGGTTGGTTGAGGAGGGAACTATAGGAGATAGATTGGATTGTCAAATAGTGAAAGACTCTTAAAAAATGCATTAATTCTGAAGCTCCAATAGTAGTACATGGACCATTAGGACATGAGAGTTGGCTTGTTTTTTCCCATGTGTTTTCAGTATGATTGGGATCATTGTGAGTCAAGTGAGTGGGTGGATACATGGGTTCCATAGTATCTAACTCCTTTATCTTTGACACTCTCTATAAGAAATGATGACATGGACACTTTAGTTGAGTATGACCATCTTTCAAATCTTCTGAAGCCAGGAGATGTTTTTGCATTGGTTTCACCGCAAGGGAATGATGAGAGGTCAGATTATTTGTTAGCACGTTGTGTACGAGGTAAACAGAAGCTTGTACAACCGATGACAGATGGTGATGGGTCCACATATCCTACTAGTTTAGTTATTGTTGTGGTAACATGGCTACGAACATACATGATTAGAAAGAATGGAATTCCCGCATTTGAAGACTATGCGTAGCACAAAACTATTCTCATGTATTCACACCTTGTTATAGCAACAAATGTCAAGTTGTCAAAGCATCAAGGAAGACCAAAGGCAAAATAACTTTGGACTATTAGTACTATTGATCATGAAGAACTATTAGAGATCCTGAAGCAAAGAGATGACCCTTCAGGAACACCTGACTAGGTAATAAGTTAACTTAGTGCATTGTTTTCTAAGTTTGTTAAGATTAATTTTAATACATTAATTTCACCTTTCTTAGATTGTATTTTGAGTCAATAAACTTGGTTTTGTATGTGGATTGTAACTTGTACAAGAGCACCTATGAAGATGCCTATGGTCACCATGGATCCAATCAGAGATAGAAGGACAAAAGGATCATTAATGGTTAATTGAGATCTTTTGAATCCTATAATGGCAATTTGTAACAATCAATTTGATTTAAAAGTTAAATGTCCCAGAAATCTTCATAAGGACTTATGACCAAAATCATGTATGGGTGGCCAATAGTGCCAAGAAGGGATCTTACATGTCATTTGCATGGTTTGAATTCTTACATGTTTTATTGTTGTTTCTAATGCTTTAAGGATATTATTTTTTATCATTTCAAACAATCTATAGAAGTTAAACCTCAAACACAATAAGCTTCATAGTTCAAATTTCACAAGCTTAATCATGATTAGTTTCACAGTTCAAATTTCAAACATACCACTAACAGTCATTGCAATGGAACTAGGTCAAGAAAAGAAGTGTACATACTTTCCCATTTGGTTCTTCTCTTGTTTCAGAATGAAAACCTAATTGTTTCCACTATAGACAAGGACATGTTCCCAAGGAAAACTTACTCAATCTATAAAATACAATTGCTTGCAGGCTGCCCAGTGTACCATAATGCATTATGTGTTTTATGGTCTGCAAGTGACGTGCTTTATGAGTTTGCACGAGAGAGTAAAAGGGTTAAATTTTTTGTTATTGAAAATGGTGTGGACTATAAGTTGGTGGTTCACTTTCATGACATTGTAAATGCTAGTGAGAACCCCGTTCTACCTACAGAGTCATCGGAACGGGGTTGTATGCCAAAACTTGTAGTGAGGGTCAGTTGAAAGTAGCTCAACAATGTATCTTTCAAACTATCTAACATTGCATCAAACCATCTACTTCATCACCTCTGATTGGCCAGGTAAATGCCAGTGACAACCCCATTCTACCCATGGAGTCACCAGAATGCTCGCAACCACGCTCGACCCAAGTGACCCCAAGGTGCACTAAGCACGATTGGGCAGTGATCTTCCAGGGCTCGTATCTTAGACCTCATGAGAGGTATCGACAAACCATCAGGGGCTACAAGACTTTTTTTTCAAGGTCTACAATAACCTCTCTCAATTTTGAGTGATTCGACTTCATTTGCATTTGGCAAGATGATCTCAGTTGATGCCAAAACTTATAGTGAGGGTCAATTAAAAGTGGCTCAACAACATATCTTTCAAACCATCTGACATTGCATTGAACTATCTACTCCATCAGCTCTAGTTGGCTGGGTAAACACCAGTGACAACCCAGCTCCACCCAAGGAGTCACTAGAACGCTCATGACCATGCTTGACCCAAGTGACCCTAAGGTGCACTAAGCATGATTGGGAAGTGATCTTTCGAGGCTCATATCTTAGACCTCATGAGAGGTATCGACAAACCATCAGGTGCTACAAGATCATGTTTTCAAGGTCTACAATAACCTCTCTCGATTTTGGGTGATTCAAAATTATTTGCATTTGGCAAGATGATCTCAGTCGATGCCAAAACTTGCAGTGAGGGTCAGTTAAAAGTGGCTCAGTAGTGTATCTTTCAAACCATCTACTCCATCAGCTTCAATTGGCTAGGTAAACACTAGTGACAACCCCATTCCACCCATGGAGTCACTGGAACGCTCGTGACCATGCTCGATCCAAGTGACCCCAAGGTGCACTAAGCACTATTGGGCAGTAATCTTCCAGGGCTCGTATCTCAGACCTCATGAGAGGTATCAAAAAAATTTTAGGGGCTATGGGATCATGTTTCTAAGGTCTATAATAACCTCTCTCATTTTTGGGTGATTCGACTTCTTTTGCATTTGGTAAGACGATCTTAGTCGATGCCAAAACTTGCAGTGAGGGTCAGTTGAAAGCGGCTCAACAGTGTATCTTTCAAACCATCTAACATTGCATTAAACCATCTCCTCCATTAGCTCTGCTTGGCCAGGTAAATGCCAGTGACAACCCCATTCCTCCCACGGAGTCACTGGAACGCTCGCGTCTATGCTCGACAAGTGACCCCAAGGTGCACTAAGCACGATTGGGCAGCGATCTTTCAGGGCTCGTATCTCAGACCTCATGAGAGATATCAACAAATTGTCAGGTTCTATGAGATCATGTTTCCGAGGTCTACAATAACCTCTCTCAGTTTTGGGCAATTTGACTTTGTTTGCATTTGGAAAGACTATCTCAGTCGATGCTAAAACTTGTAGTGAGGGTCAGTTGAAAGCGGCTCAACAGCATATATTTCAAATCATTTGACATTGCATCAAACCATCTTCTCCATTAGCTCTAGTTGGCTAGGTAAATTCTAGTGACAACCCTATTCTGCCCATGGAGTCACCGGAATGCTCGCGACCACACTCGACCCAAGTGACCCCAAGGTGCACTAAGCACGATTGGGCAGCAATCTTTTGGGGCTCATATCTCAGAACTCATGAGAGGTATCAAATAAAAATCAAGGGATACAAGATCATGTTTCTAAGGTCTACAATAACCTCTCTCATTTTTGGGTGATTCGACTTCATTTGCATTTGGCAAGATGATCTTAGTCGATGCCAAAACTTGCAGTGAGGGTCAATTAAAAGCGGCTCACCAGTGTATGTTTCAAACCATCTGACATTGCATCAAACCATCTAGTCCATCAGATTTGGTTGGTTAGGTAAATTCCAATAACAACCCCGTTCCACCCACGGAGTCACCAGAACGCTCGCGACCACGCTCAACCCAAGTGACCCCAAGGTGCACTAAGCATGATTGGGCAGCAATCTTTCAGGGCTTGTATCTTGGACCTCGTGAGGGGTATCAACAAATTGTTAGGGGCTACAAGATCTTGTTTTTGAGTTCTACAATAACCTCTCTCAGTTTTGGACGATTCAACTTCATTTGCATTTGGCAAGACAATCTCAGTTGATGCCAAAACTTGCAATGAGGGTCAGTTGAAAGCGGCTTAGCAATGTATCTTTCAAACCGTCTAACATTGCATTGAACTGTCTACTCCATTGACTCTAGTTGGCTGGGTAAATTCCAATGACAACCCCATTCCACCCATGGAGTCACCGAAACACTCGTGACCACGCTCAACCCAAGTGACCCCAAGGTGCACTAAGCATGATTGGGCAGTGATCTTTTGGAGCTCTTATCTTGGATCTCATGAGAGCTATTGAAAAACTGTTAGGGGCTACGAGATTGTGTTTCTGAGGTCTACAATAACCTCTCTCAGTTTTGGGCAATTTGAATTCATTTTCATTTGGCAAGATGATCTTAGCCGATGCCAAAACTTGCAATGAGGGTCAGTTGAAAGCGGCTTAGCAGTGTATCTTTCAAACCATTCGACATTGCATCAAACTATTTACTCCATCGGCTCTGGTTGGTGAGGTAAATGCCAGTGACAACCCCATTCCACCCATAGAGTCATTGGAACGCTCGCGACCACACTCGACCCAAGTGACCTAACAACACAAGTGCTACATTTCTCTGTGCATTTAGTAAACCCCAATATGATGAGTTATATACATAGTGAGTATATACATAGTATTGAAACAATGTAGTACTAAGTGGCTCAAGTGAGTATATATAATGATATGAAACATAAGAACATAGAAAATCTATAGAAGTTAAACCTCAAACATAATAAGCTCCATGAACAGGGTATTCCATAGTAAAGAAAAACAAATGTAACTTCAAAAAAATATAATTTAAATCATAATGATAACCATAGTCAAGATATAACTTCACCATTCAATTCCATAAACATGAATGATAAATATGTATACAAAAGATGACAAATATAACATAAAAATGAACATGTTCTATATATAGAAAGTATCAAATGTATCAAAAGTATCTCCATATACAAATATGGCATGTGCCATTTCAAAATGTCTACAAAATCAATGTTTCAAGGTGTACAATGTGGTATATATGCCATCTCAGAATGTGCCAAGTGGCATCTCTAAATGACCACAAAACTAAAACTACATCCTATGTCGTAAGGGGATCATCAAAATGTAGCCTCTTTGAAAAAGTGTTAGGCTCTGATTGATCCTGCATAAAAAATGAGTTCAAACCCAAGTTAGATAGCTTACATTATATGATTTGTACATATATACATATAATTCATAATTCAAACACTAATTTAATTAAAATTATAACTGAATAAAAATATCTATACCTGGCCTCTCGGTCGCCTACCATGATTAGGTGTCCTAGCATAAGTCCTTGGTAGCGAAGGGACCATGCCAACAATACCAACTCTGACCTATAAATATATATTTGCAATAATGAGATTAGTAGAGTGGTGCAACATAGAGTAATAAATCTACAAAATAGGACATGATTTGAACTAAAATTAAAACTTACATCTGGTGATCCCTCCTCTGGAATAGTGGGCTAGGTCAACAAAGATACGAAAGATTCTTGTGGGCCCTTCGTCACACTAGGAGTAACCTATGAGAGTAAAAAGATTTTCAATTATATATAAATTTACTTCATCATAACAACCCTGGTTACAAAATACAAATAATAATATGTAAAAGTCTACGTACAATCAGGCTATCACTCTGAATCGAGATGCCTATCAGTCTAGGCTCCCGAACTCGTGTCAGAAAATCATCGATAGCCACACCCTATACAATAAATTCAAGTAAAATATTTATTACTACACACAAGTGGTATACATATGCATGCATAATTAATCTTAAACAATTAATTACCTTTCCTTTGTCAACATCTGATGAAGGAACCCCCTCGTGCCCCCCACTGACATCGGTTGTAGCCTGTAAGAGTATAATAAGATGAGAATATATTAGTAAATGTGTGAATTTTATTGCTCTAATTGATAGAGATTTAAGCATGTACACCAAATGATATAAAAAAAACTAATGGGTGCATAATTTATAATATACCATATAGGCATCAAGACCAAATGAAATGGCCGAAGTTGTGGACTTGTCCACCTGTCTCAACTCCTCCTATGTCATCAACTGAACATAAATGGAAAAATATATATACATAAGTGCATGCAATCATTAAAACTAATCCAAATAAATAAATTAAATAATTCATGTGACAAATTTATTTACAATGTTTACTCTTACCATATCAACAGGAGTCCATGGCTCTACGTACACCTCCTGAGAACTCTCATGAGATGTAGATGCTCCATGAGGTGTTGTAGTCTTTGTAGCTACGTCTCCTACATCCTCCTCATCAGTAACATACTGATATGTATCAGCATCAGTAAGCGGTCTGAGGCACATATTCTTGCATATAATGCAAATATGGGGCTCACATACATGTGAAATCTGATGAGATGTTGATGCGCCAACATCATCCACACCAGGAGGCAACACTAACCTAGTCTGCATGATCAACTGATCACTCAGCAAATGAATGGCCCTAATAGTTTGTGAGGCAGTCTCTGCAATGATATCGGGATGTTGCACTCGAGGAGGGGGTGAGACATCAGTGGGGGGGACAAAGGTAGTGGCCTTTTTGCGCTGGGAAAATGGCCTAGTCTGAGGAGCTCCTCTGCCTATGCCCATGTTGGGCCTCATACTCCAATAATTAACATTGTGACCAAGCACAAACTTAGCATACAATTTTTTTATGAAATAGAAAGGGAGCTCCAAATTTCTATGGGGTGGTTTATCAAAAACCATCCCCCAGCGATCCCAAAAGTGCTATGCATTGCTTCATTTGTGCACCATTTTATTGATAATTTGGGCTTTTTGGGGTCAACTGGTATTCCAGTTTTAGGATTCACAAAAAGAGAGGCTATATCTTCCTTACTTATATTAAGGGTTGCAATCCCATCATGGTCAAGCCCGTCAGCAAATTGGGCATGCATATCATCATGCCAATGAAGAGTAGCATTATGTTGCTACGTGAGTGTGTCAATATTTTGAACAATAGTATTTAATGTGGCAAGCATGGGACCTAATGTAGGTATATTCTGATGTGTGTTTTGGAAACCCCGTATTGTGTTCAAATTATCTTGTATCAAATCTTGTAAAGATGGAGGGTTTTGAAATGGGGGATTGTTTTGGGGATCGTTATTTGGTGTGGGAGGGTTATTTTCTTCATTGTTGTCAGCCATGCCTGATTAAATTAAAAAAAAATCTAAATTTCAAATTGATTTCATATATTATTACAAAAATATATACAAAACCCTATTTCAACCAAAAAAAATACATTTGGCATCAAAATGAAATAAAACAATCAAAATCTACAAAGAATATACTTACCGTATAGTGCAGAGATTGAATTTGTTATTGCAAAAATTAGATACCCAAAAATATCATGTATATGATATTTCAAGCCATTTTCCAAACCCAAAACGTGAGGAGAAATGAGGAAAATAGCTCACGAGTTTTGATTTATGCCATAGGTTTCGGGTACCTAATTAGGCCTGTACTTTGGTGTTAGCTTTGCCTAGGTGTACTGACGCCCAGGCCTACTCAAAATTCAACAAGCATTTTCATGCGCTTTTGGACGAGTGAAAAGTGAATATTTTTCACATCGCCACTTTTTGGCCCCTCATGATCTTGCACATACCCATCTATGAGGGAATGAGACAAGGGGGGGTGGAGACTTTGTTGGAGGATGAGTAGGATGTGTAAGTAGGGCATTGCATGGCTGGAGAGGAGAAGACTCCATAGGAATTTAAATTTGAGAGGAAAAAGGAGGTTGTAAGGTTAGAAGAGGGATGACAAGTGGTGAAGGAGAAGATAGAAAATAAATCTAAGGAAGCTTTTTTGATGATATCCCAATCACAAAATAATGGAGGAGAAAATAGAAAATGTTATGACTTACTAGTTTATTAAGATTTCTTTTAGGCTATTTGGTTTTCAAACTTGCTATTATTTTTTTCATTCAATATCTTATCTCTTTGGGGAGGTGGTTCCTTTCTTCTAACCACCCCTAGTTTAGGCTAGGCATAAACTTGGTCAATACTAAAAACTCTATAACTTTTCATTGATTAAAGAAATACTATGAAAAGGATTAATACTTAGTAATTAGTATTCTAAAAAAAATTGAAGTAAAAAATTTATATATTTTATTGTAACATATCTCTTTTAGAGTGAAGTTTCATCCCATGTGATTTTTTCCCTTTTTCCACTTTATGAGAGATTGTTTTATACACGGGTATCTAACATAGACAACAACCAAGACCCATTATCACCTTTGTACATATTACTTCTTAAGTTTTACTTATGGGGGATTAATGTAAATATTTTTTTTACATATTTATTTAAGGAAACTGCTACTATTATAATCAACCACAGTGAAAACAAAACACCTTTATAAGATTTCTAAAGCTTATCTTAATTCTACTTCAAAATTTTAATGATTTTTTTCTCACTTGATGTAGTTTAAACATGTGTACAAACATGTTGAAACACCTATTTCATATACACCTTACATATGCTCACAAACTTATCATTTGAGCTTAGATGCTTGCACATTTCATGGGGTGGTTAAAGTTTAACTCTTACCTTCTCACCTCCTCTTCTTGCCCATATATCCAAGGTATCTATGTGTATTGTATACATTCTCATTATATGATAAATATTAGTTTCGCTTCTTGTGTTTCACTACATGGTTATATCATGCTTTTATATTTTTTTATCTAATTTCAACATGGCATAAGAGCCACAATTATACATCTCCTTCTCATATCAAGGTGATGATCTAGCACCTAGTCCTACCATAAAATAATTATGGATTCAAAGAGACATCACCATTGAGTTTAAAGGCTAATAAGTGAAGGAATATATTTTATTTGATGAAAAATGACAAGTTTATCATCTTACTTTTGTTTGTGCGTATTTTTTTTATAGTACAAGCATACATTGTATTAAAATTCAGACTATGCAAGTTTTTTGTGAGATGGTTTTTTTTACAAAATTGAAGTTTGTAGGTGATGCAGGAGCATCTTGGGTCTTGAGAAATCTTGCATCACCAAAAATATTTCATGTTTCATGTACCTGTCTATTGTTTGTTTTGGCATTGTTGTTGTTGTTAGTTTCTTGCCTTGCAAAGTTAATGCAGTGATGGGGACCTAATCTTGAGCACTCTCCTAAGGGTGCACATCCTAATTCATTTAGATCTGGAAGTTATCACAATTCTCCTTGGGCATCAATTTTCCGCTAGTTTCGCTCATGAAATGTGTGGTATTTCATCTTGCATGGTTCAGTGTGGGAGAATTGGATCTTACGCAGTTGGGAATCCGTTCTTGGATCATGTGTGGACCTAAATGCAACTTCACATCATGTTTTGTTGTTTCTAGCTTTAGTTTTGGTTTCTCCTCCTAAGTGGACCTATATTGTAATTAAATGTCTGACTGGCTGACTTGTGGCTTTGCTAGCTATATATTTGGAGCTTGGGTTGATGTAGAGGCAGTTCTAGATGTATTCCTAGTTAGAGGATAGTAGAAGAAGAAGATAATATGCAAGCTGAGACTCTGAATGCATAATTCTTATTGTATAAGGCCGAAACTCGGAAGGCCTCATAGTTGGGCATGTTGAAGGATTAATATAAGTACACTAGTGTTGTTTCCAGTTGCATGCCTCATATCCATTGTGTTTTCACTAATTTCATGTGGTTTTTATATTGCTTCAGTGTGTAACTCTTCGTAGGGCTTGTTTGTGGCACAAGTAAATTTTAGCTTGTTTTTTGATGAGGTTTAGTCAATTTTTACACACCAATTGGTCAACCACTTGACCATAATGGTTGTCAAATTTTTTTCATCGATACAATGACACATCAAACCTTTGTCAAAATTACAACATACACAGTGGTTGAATTATCAACGTGTACAACTTTGAAATAATCACTTCAACTTGGAAGAATTATCGGCTATACTTTTTATCTCTGCGACTAATGTTGGTCAGAATAGTCATCGATTGTCATCAAAATTGTGACTCAAAATCATTAGAATAAACATCAAGTATATAGCACTCTCGTCAATATGTCTATTCTTTTTTCATCGAAAAAGCGACCGAAAATTTAAATTTTTAAAAAATAAATATTATCAAATTAAGCACAGGAATATTATGTCACTATTGTTTACAAACAGTGACACATTTTCTGTCCTTGGAAAATCTCCACAAAAATCCCTTCTAGCCTCCACTACATATATGTCTTCTCAGAATCTAAAAACTCCGACCCATCATTGATTCTCATCAATGTACCAATTTGGATGGAAAATATTGCTCTCAAATATATGCACACCGATTAAGGTGAGTTACAAGAAAGAATAACTACCAAAGGGACTAGGAAGAATGATAAGAGAGAATAGATCCACCACTAATGTCCAACCCACTCATTTTTTTCAATACTATAGAAACTAAGATAAAGATAAATCAGTTTCTTGACATAGGACTTTTCATATATCCAAAGATCACAATGACACCAAAGGCTTAATAGCATAGTTTGATATGATATGATTTGAACTAGACTGAGAAATTAAGTCACAACAATATTGAGTCTAAACACAAAAAAATTCTTTCCCTTGATACCATGTGCAAAAAATCCATAATAGATTAGTTTAAACTACTCGAGTGCACAATGTCCTTTTAATAACCAATAATTGAGTTGTATATCGAGTCAATATGCATAGAATTGTTAAGAGGACATATTTGTGAAGGTTTATAGATGTAGGTTACTGAATCATCATCTCTACACTAGTACTCAATCTAGAATCCCACGTATGTATATAGCCACTCAAGAAAATCTCCACATCTAGAAAATCTCCACAAAAATCCCTTTTGGCCTCCACCGCATATACGTCTTCTTAGAATCTAAAAACTCTAGCCCATCATTGATTCTCATCAATGTACCAATTTGGATAGTAAGTCTAATTTAATTTGTCTATGGACTAAGACCTTAAATTATTGAGCTTCTCTTTGTTTCGAGAAGAGTATAACATTCTCTACTTAACAAGGCCAACCACGTGAAGGTGGAAGCTCATCTGGCCCCTCCTAGGAGCCTCTTCTGACCCTTTACGACATTTTAAGACCTCTAAGATGTATTCTTAGGGATCATAAATAGTCGTAAAGGGTCATAAGGGGTCCTGGGACACAACAGCTGATAAGCATAATTGTAGGCATCATGGTCACAATTTTTTGGAGACAATGTAATTGAGTGGTATACCTAGATGATAAAGAGAAACTTCTACTCCTCCGCTTCCAAGTTGACATTGTGGGATCCAAAGACCATAGATAAGGAATAAATTTAGAGAGCCAATGAGGGCCATAATGAAAAAAATAATATAGGAAAAACCTCAAGTTAAATGAGGCAACTGCAAACATTTTAATAGAATTTTATTATTAAATAATGAAATTTGCATATACTAGTGTTCTAAGAACCCTCATTACATGATTTATTATTCTAAGCCCCCTCTAACTTATGCATCTAGAAAATGAAACTAGAACCTATTGGGATTGAGACAAACCTTATAAAACAACAACAGCTAAGAAGGATCGCTTGCCAACATCTATTGGAGGACCTTGTATTCATGAGAAAAAGATGTATTCAACAGATGTTGGCAAGTGATCCTTCTTAGCTATTATTGTTTTATAAGGTTTGTCTCAATCCCAATAGGTTGTAGTTTCATTTTTGAGATGCGTAAGTTAGAGGGGGCTTACAATAATAAATCATGTAATGAGGGGGCTTAGAACACTAGTATATGCAAATTTCATTATTTAGTAATAAAAATCTATTAAAATGTTTGCAGTTGCCTCATTTAACTTGAGGTTCGTCATGTATTATTTTGGTCATTATGGTCCTCCTCTGCTCTCTAAATTTATTCCTTATCTATGGTCTTTGGATCTCATAGTGTCAACTTGGAATTAGAGGAGCAGAAGTTGCTCTCCATCATCTAGGTATACAACTCAATTACGTTGTCTCAAAAAAATTGTGACCATGATGCCTACAATAATGTTTCTTAGCTATTATGAAATCTACATTTATGTTTCTCAACTGTCATGTTTATGTGCATGTTTTTTATGTGTTTGGGAAGACATCTTTCTAGCCTGGGTCTGGATCCTTTGGCAATTAGCTTCATAATAATGTAGATGACAAATGAGCACTTAGCTTCCCAAGAAAATCCCATAAATGAACTATGTGTACCCTAATTCATGTGCCCTTTGTGCATACCCAAATGATATATTTGAAACAACAAGGGTAAGGATAAATTTACCCTTGTTGTTTCAAATATGTCATTTAGGTACACGCAGAAGGCACTGGAATTGGGGTACACATAGTTCATTTACAAGATTTTTCTTGGGAAGCTAATGTCTCAGCTCTCATCTGCTTCATTTATTATCAAGCTAATTGTTGAAAGATCCAAGCCTGGGCTAGAAAGATGTCTTCCCATTCTGTTTAAGCCATATTCCTTGTTCTTGTCAAACTTCCTTGGTACAGTAGGCCTACTCTCTACAGTAATCTTCTTCAATCTGTGTTCGATGATAAGCATCTTCTTCTTCTTCCTAATTGTAGCTAGAGCTTCCTTTTCATCAGGATTCAACTCCACTTCCCCCATCTCATCATCCTCGTCCACTCATCCTAATTGATTGATCTCTCAAGGACCTTGTATTCAACAGATGTTGGCAAGCGATCGTTCTTAGCTATTGTTGTTTTATAAGGTTAGTTAGTATTTACAGTCAGTTTATTAGAGTTAGGAGGTTATTTCAAAGACATCCACGTGAAGTGGAGTGGGTGTGGTCAAATTTATGTACCAAGGAATAAATGGAATAACCAAGAAAACACTATACATTAAATCATGTGATTGATAGCAGATTGGGGCTCACCCAAGCCATAAACATAAAGAATTATTGTAAAAAAAGATGTAAACCATATATATGTGCACTTGAGGCAAAGAGAAGTTACACCATATCCATATTAAAATATTAGTTACAATATGAAAATACTAAACTGACTAATTCTTGAGCTCATCTCCGCATATGGTTGCAATAAAGATATGCGATTACAATACAAAGAAGGCATCGCAAAAATATAATTTCGGCATTTGCGCTAGCCTAACACATTTTGCACTCAAACCCTTCATTGCGGATAAGTGGAGATGGGTAGATAGATGCAAATGAATTGTCATCAACCCAACTAAAGTATCTATAGCCATTATTTCCCTGTGATGCCCAGTCTACATTAGTTCTTATAATATAATGAATAGTATTGACATTAGAAACATTAAATATATACACATTAGCAACCTTTTTTCTATTTGGGCAACACCAAAATTTTCATCCAGGGTTGTTCTATGTCCACGAAGTCTTCAACACACACTTCCCACCACCACATTGATATTTTGGCACATTGAGAAGAGTCATCAAGCCTATATCAATAATGAACCACACCATCATTACTACATTTATTAATTTTATATGATTAATTTTATATGGAATACACCAAGGAGTACCATCAGAAATATTAAACATTTACAATAATGAAAAGTAAACCTAAATCAAATAGCTCATTTTTTTATCGACATGTGTAGTCTCCGTGTATATGAAAAATGAAAGAAATATCAAGCTGAAATAAAATAGTGAACAAAATAGTATTCCACATAGAGTGAATAAAATATACCATCAAAAGAAGGTGACAAAATCTTGTCACGAGGCACAGACATAGAAAATAAGAAAAATCATTATGACTATAGAAAAATCATTTATACTATAATAAAAAAAAGAAACACTCTTTGTCAACAATTTTCAAAATCATTAGGACTATAGAAAAATAATTAAGACTATACAAAATCAAATTTTAGAAATGGACGGTTCTGATGCTTTTCCATTACAACAATTGAGCATTCATCATTTGGTATTGTGTGTTCCATTTAAGTATGTCAACAATGTTCAAGAAATAAGAAGAATCATTAGGACTATAGAAAAATCAAGTTCTAGAAATGGATGGTTTTGATATTGCTTTGCCATTACAAAAATTGAGCATTCATCATTTGGTACTTCTTGGTGTTTTCCATTTAAGTTTTTCAGCTGTCGTGTTTATGTGCATGTTCTTTATGTGTTTGGCTTCTCTCCCTCGCAAGGGATATGTCAATAGGTAATTGATTTGAAAGCATAATGATTTGATAGTTAGAAGGTTGGGTAATAGATTCCAGTCGGTTCTTTGTAGAGGGTAGTCTATTTGGAGTACACTTAATTTCTCTACAATTTTAGAGTACACTATCCTGTAGGTACAGTTGAAACACCAGCGTAGTGATTTGAAAGTTTAGAATGTGATCTTTTCTTGGTGGTAACATAGGAACATTTCCAGGCATTAGTTTTACTTGTTTATGTTGTTTGTGATACCAAAGGAGTAACTGGTATTGTGTTGACAATGACTGGCCAGATTGTTCTTGAAAAAAATTTACAAAACTAAACCAATGGCATGTTTACAACAAATTTTTTTTTACAAAATTGAAACAATGGCATGTTAATTCACAATTTTTTTTTGCAAAACTAAACCAATGGCATGTTTACAACAAAGAAATAGAATGATAATAATATGCTGAAAATTCTATTCTGTTTAATACATACCAAAGGACTAGTCCCAACAATTCTTAAACATACTTTATCTGATATGATGAATTCTTAATAAAGGTTTAGTCAATTTTTACTAGTAGCACGAAGGAAGATTTGACCTAGCCAAATCTTCCTTGTACCACACAAACAACTGTGAATAACTATGTCTACTCCAACCTTAATTGTTTAAGAATTCATCATATCAGATAACGTATGTTTAAGAATTGTTGGGAATTATATTAGACCTTTGTTGTAAACATGTCATTGGTTCAGTTTTGTAAATTTGTTTTTTGTGTTAAATGCATTTAAATGGAACATTAAGCATAGTAATAATATGCTTAATCTATTAGTAATTGGCAGATTAAATGCTCAAAGCCCAATCATGGCAGGGTTGTGTTATGTCCTTTTCTTTCTCATAATTTGGTCCTCGGTTAGGGGATTGGGAAATGACCAATAATGGTTTTAAATGATGTAATAAGGCTATCAGATTTAACACCATAGAATCAAGGCTACCATAACAAAGAAATTATGTAAATTGGAATCAGCAAAATTGTGTTTTTGAAGTATTTTTACTGGTGTTTGTTCTTTCCCAAGCCTATACGGATAAATTTTTGCAATTTGACTTCATAGGGAGTTGATGCATACTTTGAAAGTGAAGAGGTACCTAAAGAACAAAAGGTCAGATTGGCAAAAACAAAACTCAAAGGGCATGCACTCCTATCGTGGGATCATGAGGAGGAAGATAGAAGGAGAAGAGGTAAGCCAAAGATTTTCTCTCGGGACAAGATGATAGCAAAAATGAAAGGTAATTTTCTTCCTAAAGACTTTGATGTACAAATGCATAAAAGAATGCAAAGTTTAAAATAAAGAGATTTAGATGTTAAAGCATATATAGATGAAGTCTATAAACTAATCATAAGGTCAAGATTGGAAGAAGATGAAGTTGTTAAGGTTGCTAGATATCTAGGTGGTTTAAGATTTAACATCCAAGATGAATTTGTGGCTTCTAACCTGAGAAGTGTGAAGGAATGTTACCAATTAACCCTTAGAATAGAGGAGAAATTGAAGAGAAAAAGTGAAAGATAGAACAACAACAACAGAGGAGGTTCTTCAATGAGGGGAAGAGGAGGAAGCAAAAATCAGGTTTGGGAAGAAAAGCACAAGGGAACTACTCCAGAGGCAAGAGGAGGACACACCTAAAGAGGTAGAAGATTCAGAGGAGGAAGAGGAAGTGGCATCTTCACAGATAGATGCTTTCATTGTAATGAAGTCAGACATCAATCTTTTAGGTGTCCTAAATGGATAGACTTTGATCAAGGCCGCAAGGAAAGGAGGGTACATCTGATTGAAGAAGAGGAAACTCATGAACCTAAAATAGCAAACCCTGAGGTAGGAGAATTTCTTCTCATGAGGAAAGGGGGATCATTACCAACATCCGCATAAGAAGGTATATTTAAATCAAGATGTTTGGTCCAAGGCAAGGTATGTACTCTAATTATTGATTCAGGGGCACATAGCAATTTGGTTTCAGCTGATATGGTGTCTAAGTTGGGATTGGCATTAGTAGAACATCTTAACCCTTACAGTGCCACTTGGGTAAACCAACAGTTGAATGTGAAAGTTATTCAGAGGGCTCTTGTCAATTTTTCAATTGGGCCATATCATGATCAGGTTTGGTGTAATGTCATATCTATGAATTGTGGGCATATGATATTAGGTAGATCATGGCAATGTATGAGAAGGACAATTCATGATGGCTACTCCAATACATATATTGTTCACATAGGCAAAGAGAAATTTCAGTTAATACCACTAACTTGTAGGGATAAAGACAAGATAATAATGTGTTTTGGTGACACTATTCCTCTTCATAAGCAAGGAAACATTGCAGGTGATACAAGTTGGTATGGGCAACAAGCATAAAAACATGGATTGACTAGGACAATGCTGAATAGTCCTAGAAATGTAGACTTTTGGGATTTGAACTATGTTCAAATAGGTATAGTCAAGAGTTCTATTGAAGGGAAGCTAGTAAAAAACCATGTTCAGATGTGGATGGATAGTGGGCAGAAAGAACCAATAGCAAGGCCACAATCTGATTCAAAATCAGAGACTATGCATAAGGTTTTTGGTGCTAATGCTTTCAAGGTTTGTGCAGGGTAAAAGAGAAGGGAAGTGACCTTAGGGGACTTTATTCCTTCCCCAAGGAACCATATTCATAAAGTACAAGTTCAGACTCAGACATCCAATGCAAGGATTGATTCTTGGGACAAGAATCCTTTCAAAGGTGGTGAACATGGTGTAGGGGCACCTAGAACATCCAAAGACTACTAGGAGTCCATAATGACAACCATGAACCTAAAGACATCTAAAGACATCAATTGGAATGTATTGGCACCTATAATGGCCTATAAGGTCATTCCATGCAATGAAAATGGCAAATATGTAATAAGTCCTAAAAGGCCTAATAGGCCTTAGGACCAAAATAAGAGCCTAGGATGGAATTTGGTGTTACAAGTTTATAATAGTTTATATTTGATTTTAATAATGGTTAATAAGTTCATTTAGGTCACATTTTAAACTCTTAAGGCTTCATTGTCTTTAAAAGTTTCAAAACTCCAAATTTGTAATGTTGCAAATTAAAAAATTTGAAATGCATCGGTTATTAGAAAATGGAGGGAACTCGATTTTGTTATGTTTTAGTGCAAAATAATCCATCCAAATGATTGGGATTGGTTGGCATAGTTTCTAGGAGTCCCTCAAATATGTCAAAGTTCCATTGTACGACATAGGAGGCCTGGTGTATGGACTATACTGAGATTTTGATTAATAAACTTCTTTCAAATGTAATTTCCTTGAGTTCTTAGAGTGATTTTGGGTTCATTTTTCATTATCCTACATTTCAATGCATTTGGAGTAATTAGATATTGCTCTTAGACCACATCTATGCTTTTGTAAAGTCTGTACTAGCATTTACATTCACTGAATTCTGACTAGCAGAATTGTTTCAGCATTTTGGTTAACAGTTTTGATAGATTTTACTTGAATATGGTCATTCCATGATTTCTAACCACTATAACACATGGAATGACTCAATATTGACATGTATTATAGTATACTAATCCATTAATGTGCAGTTAAGAAGAAATGTTTGGGTGGCCACCATATTTTGTAAGGAATTTTAATGAATTTGCTTGGAATGCTACAACAATAGAAAATATACCTTAGGGAGGGGTTTTTTGGATGATTGATTGTGTGTAGAAATGTTGAGGACAAGGTGATCCAACCATCATTTGTTGCAGGAAACCTTGGGAAGTGAGACATTGAGGAAGCCCTAGTTTTAAGGGTTTGGAGAGTACAATTTGGGGTTTTTGCATCTAGAAGCCTCTTGGAATAAAATTGGTTTCATATTCCTTTTATTTTAACCTATTCATGATACTCTAAAAAATATTGAAGCATGGGATTTTGACTAGTTAGGATTTCCTTTGGAAATGCATGGTTTTTAGGCCTTGGAAAACTGAGACATAGTGCAAACAGTCACATACTTTCCAAAAAAACCTACCCTATTCTTTTGGTATATTATCAAACTCAATAAAGGGTATCTAAAAAGTTGGTTTATTTATCTATTGTTTTGGGAAACATAAAAGTTATCATTGGTTGAGGCTTGCTGGAGACCTATTAGATAGGGCTAATAAGCCTAACTTGGTAATTTTGAAGATTTGGTGTTTGAAACCTTGGGAGGAATTTGGAATCTATTAAAACACCTAGGATTGCATAAGTTCTTCAATCAAATAAGCTCCATGGATCCACACCCATCATCAGAAGGATCTCAATCTTGGTATGGGTTTGGATCATTGTTTCTCAGGGCTACTAAGTGGAATGATTCATGATCGTTCATTCAGGGTGCTTTACAAGAGTTAGATCTTTTCTCCATGCCACATGTCCATTATTCTCCATGGTCTATTTCATTGCTTTAGGCCGAGACAGGGGCGACAAAAAATCTACAAGCACCCTGGTCTGGTATTCAAATTCACTTAGTTTGCCTCATTATTTTGTTATTATCTATTTAATGAAGGCACTAGTTCTGTAGTTTTATCTATAATTATTTTACATATGATATTATTTTTGCAAATTTTTGTATGCTCAACAGTCCTGATCCTGATACCATACCCATTTTTTAATTCCCTAACACATATTTTATCAGGCCAAATGTATTCTATAGTACTAATAAGGAATGATGATGCTTTTGGAGGGAAGGAATATATGAGGCTTAGTATGGAGACTCGTAAGTGCTTTTAATAGGGTGGAAGACCAGCTGGTCCAACCCATATTTGTTTATGCTTGAATGGATTGATGACTAGAGAAATAATGTTCTTCACCCATGCTAATGCATATGAGAACTATCCTAGCCCACAATATAATCCTTCCTAATTTGGAATGAGGATTTTCTTTATTATTATTCCTCTTCTATCCTTGTCATTTCATCTCTCTGGGATAGTTTGTTTGGTCTAGCATTAGTGGACTACTATCACCCATTGTCAACTTCGTTTACCTTGATAAGATTTATCCTTTTTTGTGTGTGGACTAGATGAAAAATAAAGCCCAATTTTTCTAATGTGGGAAAGGGGATCACAGTGTACTATTGTTCTTATGTGTGTCATAAAATCATAAATACAAAAGGATAATGGCACCATCCTTCTTATTAGTGTCATAAAAATAAAAATATGAGACTATTATTTTTATGTACATATAATGGTATTAGTGTTCTTATCCATAACATAAAAACAAAGAGGATAAGGCTTATACAATTGCACCATCTTAACCATATCATAAAAACAAAGAGAATAAGACTGTTATTTTTAGTTTTTATTATTTACGTAACAAAGATTAAATCAAATAATCTCCATGAGATACAATATAGGGTTCACACGTGAGAAAAGAATGGAGCACCCATGCCAAAAGAAGATAAGAACTCAAGAGAAAGTAATGAAAAACTAAGAAACAAAAGATGGTTATCCCTTGTATCATCTTAAAATGGAAGCACTTCCATATTAAGAGCATTTATCCCTCTGAGTAAGTGGTTTAGGGTCATGATTGGCATCTTTGCATTCTCCCTTGTCTTCCACTTCTTCTTTGCACTTGATTTCTTCATTCTAGGTGAAATTAGGGTTAAGGTCTTAAGGACTTTCTTGATTTTCTCTCTTCCATGGCTCTATTTCCTAGGTAGGATTCAAAAATGAGACCTCCTAGTCCTTCATCACATCATTCCAAGGATTTTCTATCTATTCCAGACTTTGGGTCCTGTTCAGACATCAATTTCTAAGTTTCTAGCATCTCTAGGATCTCTGTTGTAGAGCCTGACAAAGTTAGGGTTTGAGGTCAAGGTTGACCTTGACCCTGACTAGGTCAAGGTCAACCTCAACCCTAATTAGGTCAAGGTCAACCTTGACCTTAAACCCTTCCCACCAGGATTTCAAATTTTCATTTTCCATTAATTTAACTTCCGAGAAAGTTATTTCTCCGCCTCCGGATCGGCTGTTTCGAGCTCTGAAATGGTAAATCCTTTAATTACATTTAATCAAGGTATATTTTCTAAAGGTGAGGACCTAATTGGGATTTAATTCTCCAAGGTGGCCCATCTAGAGGAGTGTGCCCTAGATTACTATAAAAGGAGGCCTTCCTCTCTCATTTACACATCACTCAAAACATCAAGTTTTCACATCTCATCTCAAGCAATCAAGCTCTCAAGTTCTCAAGGTGATCAAGCAAGTATTCATTCAAGTATTCAAGTCTTCTTCTCCATCCAAGTTCTCCATTGAAGAACAAGGATTTATGCATTCAAGCTATTGAAGGAATTTGGTTCAAGCATTCAAGATCTATCATTCAAACCCTAGATCTAGCCACCATGGTGGTGTGATCTTCCTTCAAGATCCTTTGTTCATCTTCAAGATCTATATCATTGTTTCCTCAAGGTGGATTTCAAGCATACAATCATGGAGGTTTGATGATGTTATGTTCAAGCTTTCATATCAATATATTTGATTACATTCTAAATACATTAGCATATCTATTGAATTGCATAGCTTCATTGTTAGATTCATTTCTACTACTTGCTAGCATTCTCCCATTTCAATTTCAATATTAAGGTTGATTCCAAACCGGGGTTTGACCAAGGCAAACCCCCCATACAACAAACAAAACCATTTTTCTTGTAGGTACAGGTGTGAAATCTCAGATCTGAGAGCGAATTCAGATACCCTTTTCGGCAATCTTTCAGGATCTACAAATAGAATCAGAATCAGACTTCAAATAAATAATGTGGTCTTTGACCTTTTAAAAGGTCAAAGTTGACCTATGTGAATTTGGAGAAAAGATTTCTGGGTTTTGTCCGCCTCGACATTTCCAGTCCAAAATAAGTTATAGAATCTTCAGAAAGTTCATACAGAAGCCATAATTTAGCATTTTCCAAATCTGCCCTAATTCAAGGTTAGTATTTGCACTTCAATTATTTTAGATTTCAAGCTTAATCCAACTATAGGGAAGTATAGGTTTTTTCTCTCTCTTTCATATTCTTCATAGATTGATTCGATTGTGTATAAACCTCTTGGTTGATCAAATTGGATCTCTCCTTTGGGAATTTGAATTTAGGAGTGAATCTTACATTTTCCCCACACACATACACAAATAGTGGTGATTCCAAATTACCACTATTCATCCCTAAAAGAGAAGAAATAAAGATGAAACAAATAATGGAGAGAGAAGAAAGATAAAGAAGAAAAGACGAGTGTGTCATTAAGAGTGTCGATGAGCATGCCACTTTGGGTTATGTTGGAAAAAAAAGGGAAATGAATAGATCTAGAGAAGACAATCCCATAGAAAATCAAAATCCACAATTGAGAAGATGTAAGAAATGGTAAATAACTTAAAGAAAACACTTACAAATCATGAAGTAAGAAAGAGATTATTGACATATTTTGATATATTCCCATCATAGCACTATGACATAGTTTTGTATTTTGAGGCTAAAAACTATGTTTATGAGCATTGTGGTTCATAGTGACTGATGTTAGTGTACTATAATAGAAATGTATTACTATTGTCTTGCAATAATTAATACACATGATTATGCTTTGGAATCAGAGCTTTCTTTCATTTGATATCCTGCTACAACATTTCTCTTATACCTTGAACATAGATTGAGTTGTTAGATCTATATGTATTTCTTTACATTATTTCTATAAGACCTATATGATCATGACATGCTTCATTATTTCTTCTTATATAAAATGTTAACAGAATGAATAATACATTTTTTGAATGCGATGATGCCCTAGGCGAGCTGGTTGAGCACGGTTAGGGATGGCAAAGTATTGCAAGGAGATTACATCGAGTTGAATGCATTCCTTGCTTCAACTAAAAGCTCATGGAGAGGTAGACACATGTCTATAGAAGGCCCAAGTTGAAGTAGAAGATTGGGTGAGTTTCTTTGGTTGCCAAGAAAACAAATTCTTAGTCACATTGTCCAAGTTACATGAAAACACTGGTTGCATGAAAACTCAATGAACGTGTGTATTGGGGGATTTCTTCCATTGTTGCTAGTGGGACAGGAGGGTTTGGTGTCATCAAATTTAGAAGAAACCCTATTCAAAATGGTTTACGGTCGAAATGGAAGTTGAATATGTTCTGAAGGGTCCAAACTCCATGACTTTTGCCAGCATCCTACCAGCCTATGCTGAAACGGGAGTGTTAGAACATTAAGGTATGGGCATCCATCGAAGCATAATGAAAGGGGAAATTTCATTGGATATTATAGTGGAAAATTCTTTGATAGATATGTATGGAAAATATGGAAATATACGCAAGGCACATAAATTATTTGACGGAATGCCTTAAAGAGATGTTAGCCTTAAAGAGATGTTATCTCATGGAATGCAATAATACTCTATTTTCTAATGTGCTATCCCTAGGATTATTTCTCAAATCCCATGACTAAATCTTCCCAAATATTATGTTATCTACCTCTAAATATAACTCCAAATGTATAAATGAGAGAAGAAAATGATAATGTAAATTAAACAGTTTTTCAGTTCTACCTCACAAAATTCCAACGATCCAAATTTTAATGCTTCCTGAGTGGGGCTGATTACTAAGTGAGATGTTTTGTTGAGGTCTATGCTTCAATCTAGCCTTCAGTGGTTGCTCAGTAGTTTTTGCACCCCTTTCAAACAAATCCAAATCCTGGTATTGAGAGGAAGATGTTGTTAGAATAACTAAGAGGGGGGTGAATCAGTTATCCAGTGTCCCAAAACAAAATGTATAATCCAAAACAAATTCTTCAACTTCTGCTACTCGGTAAACATAAAATACTTTCATTGTCTGTGCATTTATTGATTGTCAGTCTAAAAATTATAGTAGTTACCAATCAAATCTAACATGTAATATGAAAAATATGATAACAAACAAATATCACAATCAACACATAACACGAGATTTAACATGGAAACCCTGTGAAGGGAAAAACCACTTGGGATCGACAAACCAAAAATGTCCACTCTTCTGAAGTGAGGTTGGTGAAGACCCAACCTTGTTAAAGGTTACAAACACACTGTTAGGTGTGACCTTGTTAGAGGATTTTAGACTAGAATTTATCATCCAACTAGCAGTCACTCTGGGGTTGACAGGATAACAATATTCACTCTATGAATGAAACATAAAAAGACTTTCTTAGTCCACTTGGTTAAGAGATTTGACTGTATACAATGGTTAAATATGTAATAGTAGATGATCTACCTTGATACAACTTCAATTGCAATTTACAGATCAATATTCAACTCATATAAATATTTCTGATCAATCTATCACTTCAGATTCAATACTATATCAACTTACTATCCGTCGGTAATTACTCTTTCTAGCTCAGTAATTGTTCTGTAGTTCGGTTCTCACTAACCAGTATGATCACAATACATGAAAACTTGTTCATGCAATAATTTTGTAGTATCTTCTTCCTCCGGCATAGTTTCAACAATGAAACCAATGTCTCTTATATAGACGAGTAAATCATTTTCTTTTTGTCCATCAAATTTTGCCGCTTAATCTCATTCATTGATTTTCCCACTTTAACCTTCTTCGATTAATGTGTTAGTAACACATTTCAATCTACTCCATTAGATCTTCCTTGAATTATGTTAGTCATAGATCTTCATAACAAACGTTATATGTTACCTAGATTTCATACACTTTCCAACTCATCAATTTATCGGCTAAAGTAATCATTTAATTACTTTTTGTTCTTGCTCGATTAACAAAGAAATGTGTCGGTGAACAAAAGCTCGATTAACACTACACTCCGTCGGTGTATACTAGAATGCTTCATTTACTGACAACATTCCTTTGTGTCTTTCAGCTCTATTCTTCATCATAGATGAATGTAACATAATAAAGTCAATATCATAAAGTCATAGACTCATCAACAAGTTACTTAGTGTATTCCTTATCCTCATCTAACATATACATCTTCCTCATGTAGATACTTCTATTCTTCATTTCTTTCACCTTTCTTCAAATGTTTCAGTATAGTAACTTACAAGATAAGTATTGTCAAGCTAGTTGACATCAATGACAACATAATATTGATTTAATCATCTTGCATATCTAATCAGCAACTCCTTAGTGATATTTAATCACAGATTCTTCATTTAGGTTCTAAATCAGTTGTATTTCATCAATCTCTACCTTTGCCATTGATGGCAACTCAAGTAATATGAAGTGTACCATACACATACCAAACATGTGTTCTACAACTCTGTGAACAAATGATGTGAAAGCTCTCCCTAGCTTAATATGTTTAATCACTACGTTACTAAACAACATTATAAAATACACCTTTTTCATTCTGGGCATATGATCTTTTCAGCTCTCAGGTTCCTACATGTGTTCTCTATAATTGCTATGTTTCTTTTAGATTATCCCTCCCTTAGGTAGTTCTCATCGGTGCATGTTTACCTTTTCTTTCATATTATTTATCTCTCCCTTTGACAAGAATGCCAAATAAACAAATAAATAATCAGCTCTGTAGTAGCTAATTAACTCTCTGGTGTCCAATACAATCTTTGTATCTTTGTATACTGATATCCCAATCTGTTTCAGTTCTTCAAACTTAATCACAACCTTGAACATTATCCAAAGTATGAACTATGCTACATCAACATGTGTGATCTTCTGATAAGATTAAGCTAATGCAACATCCAGATCACATTAGTGACCAGTAGACAGGGGACGGACCCCAAGTCTAGTCCTCAAGTATTCAAATGTGTCCTTTGGTAGAGGCTTTGTAAAGATATATGCAAGTTGTTCTTTAGATGTAACAAATTCTAACTTCACTTGCTTCTCTTGCACTTGTTCTCTTAAGTAGTGATACTTAATTGATATATGCTTTGTCTTAGAGTGCATCACTGGATTCTTTGAAATATTAATAGCACTGGTGTTGTCACAGTATATAATCAATGGGTCAGTGATTACCTCATTCATTCCTTCAAACACTTGCTTGATATATGCAATGTTTGAGCAATTAGTAGCAGCAACAACATACTCTGCTTCAACTATAGACTGAGAAATACAAGCCTACTTTTTACTTGTCCAGGTTACAAGTCTTTCACCAAAGAAGAATGCTCCACCTGTGGTGCTTTTTCTGTCATCCACATTTCTAGCCCAATAAGCATCAGTATATACCTTTAGTTCAAAATTACCTTCCTTAGGATACCATAATCCATGATCCTCTATCTTTTTCATATATCTTAAGATTATTTTAGTAGCAATCATGTGTGATTCTCTAGGGTTAGCAAAAAATCTAGCAACAATTCCCATAGCATGTGCTATATTTGATCTACTGTGAACTACATACATTAGCTTACTAATCATGGATCGGTAAAGTGTCTATTTTACCTCTGTAGTTTCATCTTCCTTTGTTAGTTTACATCTAGTAGCTATCGGTGTTCCCACATGTTTATCATCTTCCATGCCAAATGTCTTCAAGACTTCCTTTATGTATTTAGATTGTGAGATGAATATCCCATCACTCTGCTGAATGACTTGTAGTCCTAGAAAGAATTTAATCTCTCCAAACATAGACATCTCAAACTCTTTTCTCATCTCATCAGAAAAAGATTTACATACATGATCTTGACCTCCAAAAATAATATCATCAACAAATATCTCAGCAATAATAATAGTGTCATTAGTATCACCTTTCATGTACAAATTGTTGTTCTCACTAGTTCTAACAAATCCAATACTTAATAAGTAAGTATGTAGCCTTTCATACCAAGCCCTCGGTGCTTGCTTCAAACCATATAAAGCTTTATGTAATCTACATACCATGTCTTTGTTTTTTGGATCAACAAATCCTTCAGGTTCTTCTATGTAGACCTCTTCTTCAAGTATACCATTCAGAAATGCTGACTTCATGTCCATTTGATAAACTTTAAATTTCTTGTGTGCAACATATGCAAGTAGCATTCTAACTCCTTCCAATCTAGCAACAAGTGCAAATGTCTCACCATAATCAATGCCTTCTTCCTGTGCATATCCCTTGCATACCAATCTAGCTTTATTTCTTGTCACCTCACCATTTTCATTTAGTTTGTTCCTGAATATCCACTTAGTATAGATAACATTCTTATCTTTAGGTTGGGATACTAAGGACCAGGTTTTGTTCTTCTCTATTTGTTCTATTTCTTCTTTCATTGCATTAACCCATTCTTCATTCTGTAATGCAACTTTCACATTTTTTGGTTCAAATTCACAAACTAGACATGTACCTTGTCTTGATTTTCTTCTTGTTTGCATGCCAACTTGTCTGTCTCCAATAATTTGTGTCTTGAGATGATGTCTCCTGGAAAAACTAGCTAGTACTCAATTTCTTCTTTCTTTTTCATCTTGTTCAGGTTCATGTGCTTGTTCGGTAGCTCCATCTTGTTCGTCGGTTTCCCTTTCCTATTCCTCGGGGTTACTTTCCTACTGACCGATTATCACAAGCTGTGACTTTGGTAGGTAATCAAGATGTTCAATGTAAGTGAATCTACCATAGTCTTCTAGTTCCTTTCTACTTTCCTCTGTGTTCTTGTCATCAAACTCATCAACATGGACATTAGTACTTTCAATTATCTTATTTGTAACCTTATTCAGACATTTATATGCTTTACTCCTGGTAGAATATCCTAAGAATATTCCTTCATCACCTTTTGAATCAAATTTCTCATTTCTCTCATCTTTCAAAATAAAACATTTGCTTCCAAAAATCTCGAAATAACTTATAGTAGGTTTGTGTCCAAACCATAGCTCATAGGATGTTTGGTTGGTGTCCTTCTTCAGTTGTACTCAGTTAAGCACATATATAGCTGTACTAACCGCTTCCATCCAGTGTGTTTGAGAAATATTCTTTTGCAGCATTAGTGTTCTTGCACAGTCAATTGACATGTTCCTTCTTTTAGCAATCCCATTCTACTAAGGTGTTCTCGGTGCAGAGACCTGTCTTTTGATACCATGCTCATTACAAAAATTAGTAAATTCATCAGAGATAAATTCACCTCCTCTATTAGATCTTAAGCATTTTAATTCTTTTCCAGTCTCTTTTTCTACCTTTTCTTTATACCACTTAAATATCTTAAATGCTTCAGATTTTTCTTTTAAGAACATAACTGTCATCAATCTAGTATAGTCATCAACAAAAAGAATAAAGTATCTATCACCATAATAACTTTGAGTTCTCATAGGACCACATAGGTTGGTATGAACCAAATCAAGTATCTTCTTTGTTGAGTAGTCTTTTCTTTTAAAACTAGACTTAGTCATCTTACCTTTCTAACATTCATGACACATAACATGATCAGGTTTTGAAAAGTTAGGCAACCCTCTAACTCTTTTCTTCTTACTAATTTTGATCATGTTATCAAAGTTCACATGGCATAACCTTTTATGCCACAACCATGCATCTTCATCCTTCATTAATAAACAAGAATACTGATCAATATCAAGATAAAATAGATTACCTCTGGATTGTGTACCAGTTCCGACAAGTCTTCCTCCATCATCATAGATTTTTACCTTTTTACTCTCAAAAGCAAGTCGGTGGCCTGAATTATTCAACTGTGCCACACTTAACAAATTATAGTTCAGTCCATCTACCTAGTATGCATTTTCACATTTTATTCTATCATTAATCATCAATGAACCTTTACCTCTTACCATATAGGGTGCATCATTTCCCATCCTAACAAATCCTCCATCGTATTCATCAAGTAGGTCAAATTTCTGTACATCACTAGTCATATGATGTGTACAACCACTATCTATGATCCATGTATCATTTTTTCTTACTTTAGAGATAAGTGTTGTTTCTTCATGTTTCTCTTCTTCCTCTAAGTCATCTTTCATAGAAAAAAATACTACTTCTACGTCATCATTAGTATTAGATTCAGATTTAATATCTTCGGCTATGTAACATACCTTTTTCCCTTTGTCATATCTATCTTGGTTATCTCTATTGTTATGTTAGTAGCCTCTGTTGACTCTTCTCCCATAGCTTCCTTTAGATCGATCTTTGGATCTATCATCATCTTTCTTATTTGGACATCTAGCAGTGATGTGGCCAACTTCTTTATAATTAAAGCATGCCAAAGGTAGCTTACTTCTATACCTTCCTTTACCTTTGGGTAACCTTCTGGCCATAAGAGCTTCAAGCTCATCAAATTCATCATCGGTATTACTGTCACTATCATTATTCCTATTATTCCTGCTACTAGACTTACCTATCTTCAAAGAAGACATGAAAGAAGATTTAACATAAGGTACAACACTATTGTCAAAGTTATTCAATTCAAAGGTTGTAAGCTTACCATTCAGTGTGTCAAGAGTAAGGTTGGATGTAGGTCTTGTTTCACAAATTGCAGAGATCCTGATTGCATAAACTGATAGTAAAGTTCTGAGAATCTTTCTTATCACTGTTTCATCATCAATAATTCCATCTGATGCTCTAATAGCATGTACTACCTCTTTTAGTCTATTTGAGTATTGCACAATGTTCTCACCTTCTTTCATCTTCATATCATCAAATTGACCTCTTAGGCTTTCTACTCTGGCTCTTTTAACATTCAAATATCCACTATATATTTGAGTTAGTTTATCCCAGATGACCTTGGTAGTAGTGCATCCCTTAATGTCTTCAAATTCAGCATCGGTGTAGGCAGCAACAAGTTCCATCATAGTAATATTGTGTTCATGCCTGTCTTTCAGTTGATCAAGGGTCAGGGGACCTGGTGTCGGTTCAATGTAGCCATTCTCCATCAGTTCTAGTGAAGAATTCCCAATTCCAAATATGTGCAACTTCATCCAGCTTTTCCATACTATGAAGTTCTCTTTGTTCAGCTTTGGTACTTCCCTCTTATACATTTTGAGATCTTTGTGCTAGAGTCCTTAAAACTCTATTCTAAGAAACCACTACTCTGATACCAATTGTTAGAATAACTGAGAGGGGGGTGAATTAGTTATCCAGTGTCCCAAAACAAAATGTATAATCCAAAACAAATTCTTCAACTTCTACTACTCAGTAAACATAAAATACTTTCACTGTCTGTGCTTTTACCGATTGTCAGTCTAAAACTTATAGTAGTTACCAATCAAATCTAACATGTAATATGCAAAGTATGATAACAAACAAATATCACAATCAACACATAACACAAGATATTTAATGTGGAAAGCTTGTGAAGGGAAAAACCACCTGGGACCGGCAACCCAAAAATGTTCACTCTTCTGAAGTGAGGTTAGTGAAGACCCAACCCTGTTAAAGGTTACAAACACACTATTAGGTGTGACCTTGTTAGAAAATTTTAGACCAGAAGTTATCATCCAACCAACAGTCACTCTGGGGTTGACAGGATAACAATGTTCACTCTATGAATGAAACATAAAAAGACTTTCTTAGTCCACTCAATTAAGAGATTTGACTATATACAATGGTTAAATATGTAATAGTAGATGATCTTCCTTGATACAACGTCAATTGCAGTTTACAGATCAGTAATCAGCTCATACAAATGTTTATGATCAATATATCACTTCAAATTCAATACTATATCAACTTACTATCCGTTGGTAATTACTCTCTGTAGCTCAGTAATTGTTCTGCAGTTTGGTTCTCACTAACCAGTATGATCAGAATGCATGAAAACTTGTTCACATGATAATTCTGCAGTATCTTCTTCCTCCAGCATAGTTTCAACAATGAAACCAATGTCTCTTATATAGATGAGTAAATTGTTTTCTTTTTGTCCATTAGATTTTGCCGCTTAATCTCATCCATTGATTTTTCCACTTTAACCTTCTTCGGTTAATGTGTTAGTAACACATTTCAATCTGCTCCATTAGATCTTCCTTGAATTATTTAGCCGTTGATCTTCATAACAAACCTTATCTATTACCTAGATTTCATACACTTTCCAGCTCATTAATTTATTGGCTAAACTAATCATTTAATTCCTTTCCGTTCTTGCTCGGTTAACAAAGAAATGCATCGGTGAACACAAGCTCAGTTAACATTGTGCTTGGTATACACTACACTCCGTCAGTGTATACTAGAATGTTTCATTTACTGACAACACTGCTTTGTGTCTTTCATCTCTATTCTTCATCATAGATGAATGCAACATAATAAAGTTAATATCATCAAGTCATAGACTCATCAACAAGTTACTTAGTGTATTCCTTATTCTCATCTGGCATATACATCTTCCTCATGTAGATACTTCTGTTCTTCATTTCTTTCACCTTTCTTTAGATGTTTCGGTATAGTAACTTACAAGATAAGTACTGTCAAGCTAGTTGAAATCAATGACAACATAATACTGATTTAATCATCTTGCATATCTAATCAGCAACTCCTTAGTGATCTTTAATCATAGATTCTTCATTCAGGTTCTAAATTAGTTGTAGTTCATCAGATGTTATATAAAACTCCAAAAACCCTAGTTAAATCAAATAGGCAGACCTCCTTTGCGCACTGCCCTTCGAACGTCGTGCTGAGAATAATGAAATGATAAATGAAACCTTTTTTTTTTAAGTTAATCCCGTGTTCATCAAATTTTTGACCCCCACGATAAAGGTCACAATTTCGACCAACACAGGCATAACTTTAAAAAAGAAATCAAAATTTTCCTTCTATAAGCTAACCAACCAAAACCTTTTTATTTGTTGGTCAAAAATTTTGGTGGAAAAATAAGGTCAAATGTACTAGTGTTGGTTTAAGAAGTCTCAATTAACCTCGATTCTGCCATACCTTCCCTGTCCTTTCGTTAGTAGGCTTCCTAATAAATTTTGTATATTATTCCAACTAAATCTTGACCTAGTTAATGACAAAAATAGTGGTTTTTACAAGTGGATTTGTGGCTCATTTAGCTTGTTTGAGCATGTTTCTTCCATTTTATCATCAAATTAAGGGTTTCTTTTACCTCTTTATGTGCAAACTCCTTGCCTATCATTTTCTTATTTCTTGGCACTGTTTCATAAGTTTGTAGGTTAAAATTGTATATTTTTAGGGTCATTGATGGGATTATTTAGTATGATTTTTTAAAAATAGGGTGTTATTTCACATGATCATGGCCTATAACATTCCCATATGATTTGCTAGAATATAATTTTTCTTATGGTCCATTTGTGGAATTTCCTTGCATTTGATTTGTTGGTATCAAGACATGATTGTCGCCTAATTTTCACTCCTTGTATATGCCATTAGAGATTTCAATACGAATGACTTCATTTGATTTATTTCATATTGCATATTTTTCTAGGCATTCAGGATTATTTACCTCCATCATGAGGTGTTGCTACTTGGTGCTTCATTTTGTTGACCTCCATATTTATTTTCCAAGATCCCATTTGATTTGGTTATTTCATAATCTTTTGAGCATTGTTCTCTATGTGGAATGTAGAGTTCTTTTGCATGTCCAAAAAAGTTGACCATTGTTTTACATTAATAATCATCTCACACAAGAGTTATCCTTTCAATTAACCCTTGTAGAATATCCTCAAGCCTCCACACTCTATACAAACTTCTACATTTGCAACTTATAGTATGGAGATAAGAAAAAATGTAAATGTATGATAGATGTAAAATATGTTCATGAAAATTTTATTTTGTTGAAAGTTAATAGAGTAGGTGCCTAGTGTGGAGTGTTGGTATTTAATATTTAGTTTGATAATGTAATATGATGATAACTACATGTAGTTTAGATAGACCATCAAAACTTACAAGGGGGTTATTTTATCCTTTCATCATAACTTAAAAATGGGGTATTTGTCAAGTGTAAATAGTTGAGAAGCTAGTTGTCTGGTCTATATTTTAATACAAAGATGATCTAAAAAATGTGCTTTATTAATATTTTGGCTCCCCAAAGCCACATTTATAAGAGAATTATGACAAGACCAAAATTTCACTCTAATTATAGAAACTTTGCATTATTGTTTTTGACAAATATTAGAGTTTCACAAGGAATTCAAATGTTCATTTAATTTTAAATTTGGAGCACCTGTATTATAAAAATTATCATGTACTATTAATGATTAATTTTGATATCCAGATTTAACAAAAAAATGTAAAAGGGCCTAAAATTAGTAATAATCAAGGTGAGTGTCCTAAGTTGTGTCCTTGAACATTTGCATGAGTCATACCATAAAAAATTTCACATTTCTCTTAAAAACATTTTATTTTTGCAAATGACCTATTATGCCACTCAACCTTTAATTATCAAGAGGTAATGAAATATTAAATCTAGGTGCAATATAGGGTAAATATGGTTACTAAAATAGAATCTAATATTTCCAAAGATGAGAAAAAATGGTTTTAAAAAAATGATCAAAGCTTTGAATCATTATTTTTTATAATATTAAATAATACTTGTAGTCTATTACTATTCATAGTTGATGTTAAGGCATTGTTAGCATAAGAATGAATGTGAGAAAAGGCATTGAAACATAAATGAGAGGTTGTGTTGCCATCATCGAGTCCATTAGAAAAGAAGTAATCTACTATCTTTATTGAAAGTGATCTTTCACACCATGGATTAGTTATCTCATTACTTGTTCCCCTCAATCATCTTATTGTATAGTTTCTTTTGGAGGTTGTTGATAAGGCATATTAATGTCATATTTTAGATACCCTAGGATAGTTTCTACTAGGTCTTTTTTCCTTGTTTTATCATATTTGCTCAAAGACTTTATACTCAGTTCTGCTATTATGTGGTATTCAACCACTAGACTTCTGCTATGGTTTTAAATACACTTAATATGCCATACTAGGATGGCTATGCTATGTTACTTTGAAATTATGATTATGTCTTTATAAGTAATTATCCATTTGAACATAAATAATGCATGCGTATTTTAGTGTTTATTACCATGAATGTCTTTATCCTAACATCTAAACTGTAGCTTATCCATATAGCAACCGTCGTCTTGACTAGGTAAAACACACCCATGTACTGGATGCTCGACCCAATCTTACAATAAAATCCAACGGAGAAACATTAGTGCAGCACTAACAAGTGGTTTATGGGTGATCAAGGTGGCAGTCCTCGAGAAAGGACTAAGACAACGTAATGAATTCTTGGAATAAATCTAGGAGAGAGTGGGAAGTTAGATTTGTTGTTGAAGCATCTCTTTCCTCTTTTCTAGATCTATTATGTTTCTAGTTTTATAGTTTTCTTCCTTTCTGTTGGTAGTGTTGTAATAAAAGCTCCGACTATTTATGTGGCATGATTAGTTAGCTGTTAGAAGTTTCCTCTTTAAATAAAGCTTCACTCTTGCGTGAGAGGGAGGGTGTTATCCTTTTAGTTGCAATATAGTTTCATTTTGTTGTTTTACTAGTTTTCATATATCTTTGTACTCATTTATTCAATCAATGAGAAAATGAAGTATTGAGATTTAACTTTGTGTAATTGAGTGTTTGGTTACTCATCCAAGGGGGCCCACTTGGTAAGGAATCCATAGTTAGTTAGATTCATTCTAGTTAAGTTCACTTTCCTACATTTTTGTTATTGCAGTATTAGTGTTGAACTATTCCTACAGCCAAAGCCACAGGTTAGCTATCACTTCCTGCAGCCAAAGTGGCAGAGAAGCTAAAGAATTATAGCTTAATTTACAAGTCTTCATATTTTTCTAGCATCTTCACTTCTATAATTTTTATTCTAGTATTTTCTTTTCTGCAGCTATAGTTTAGTTTTCTTTCAAGCATTTACTTTCTACAATCATAGAATAGTTTCCTTCTAGCATTTGTTTCCTATAGCAACTGTAGAATGTGTGGTTGAGTAGTACTTGGTGCATATATTTTTATGGCCCATTTCAAGTAAAACATCCCTAGGTTGACATATTAAATGATTTTTTATAAGGAGGATAAACTACTCAGTCGGATGTCCAATCCCTAAGTTTCAGATTATGCCTAGTTTATGAGCCTTTATAAAAAGTGATCATTTTTTCACCATTGTCAGGGATGGTTCCAAACCTAGTTCTCACTCAACCATTCCTAGGATTTTCTTTCATTTCCCACTTTGAGTAGAATACATTTCATCTTGAGAAACATAGAGATCCACATCACTTCGTACTAGCCGCATGCATAATAGAAGAAGAGATGCTCGAGGAAGGTACTTGCCAAATCAATCTAATAACTCATTAGAAGAAGAATTCCCATTTGTTGATGCTATAGATGAACTTCCTGAAACCACATCATCATCCTCATCTTCTGAAGGAGAACTCCTTAGTTCCTTCGAAGAGAAACCTGAAGTCAATCTATTTGTTGAAGCTTTCACCAATCTAAGATCCCATTATCCTGAAAATCTCGATGAAGAAGAAAATTCTTTACCTTTGATCATCTATCAGCCTCAACATCCACCTTGACTTTATCCTAAAAAGCTACCAAGGATGTAAAATCTCACTACATATCCTTTTCCCATTTCTAACCAGTGTGATAATAACAACCTTGAGAACATACCCTCTTCTTCTCTTCCAAAATTCTATGGTCTTGTGACAGAAGACTCAAATACCTTTCTTTTTGAGTTTGATATCCTTTGTATGAGCTATGACTACACCACCAATGCCCACAAGCTTAAACTCTTTCTTGCAACTCTTAAAGAATATGCATTACGTTGGTTCATGGGCTTAAGATAGGATGTTGTTCACAATTGGGATGAAATGAAGGTTTCTTTCTTGCTGAAATATAAAGAGTATTGTAGAGGAAATGACATGCAAGGGGATGAAATTTTTAAGGTGACACAGAAAGAGGATGAGATTCTTGAGGATTATGTCTCAAGATTTTTTTTTAGCTTACAAAATAACACACAACACGCACTTAATGATGAATCCTAGAAGCTTCTCTTTTTGCGAGGCATTCATGATGGATGCTTAGAGGCACTAGACCTGATGGTTGGAGGTGATATCACCCAAGTTTCATGGGATGATATCAGAAAGATATTCCTTAAGTACTCTAGAGGTGTTGTTAAGAAAGGAAGGAGATATAGGTCCACCTTGTGAAATTCAAATGGTGCGGGCACTTCTAGGATAGAGATAATGCATCTCTTGTCTGGCTTCGAGCAAGAAATCATTAACAACATGGTCACATAGCTAGACACCATGCAGGCCAAGAAGAAACATGAGGAAGTAGAGGCCATACTGGCTGAATTCTGTCCCCACTATAGACAAAAGAAGAGAGACTTCTAGTGCAAACTAGTTGCTAACATGGAGACTACACAAATTCCAACTGATTACAAACCAATTGAACCAGTGGATGAGTAGTTTTTCTTCATCTCCCAACAATGACCATAGGTACAAAGACAAGGTATGCCTCAGGACCCTCTTACATTTAGCGGTCCATTTTATAATAATCAATGGCAACCTCCCATGAATTATCAAACTCCCCCCTAGAATAATTTCTAGAATCAATGGTAGAATTACCCTAATCCATAGTGGAAAAATCCTCAAGGGATTTGGCAACAACCCCAAGGGGCATGGTAACTAACACAGGGTAAATGGTAGCAGAACCTATCGGGGCCAGGAGGTCAATAATGGCCAAATCATCCATAAGGATTACTGACACCATCTCCTCATCCTCCATAATAGAAAACACTTTTTCCACCTCCTACAACCAATAATCCACCTCCCAAGCCTACTCAATTACTTGCATAGCTGTAGCCAAACCCAAACAATAGAACTCCCACACCTCAACAAGATGTATATGATACTGACCTAATATAGTACCTAACACAATATCCTACTTATGCCATCACTCTTGATGATATTCACCTCTAGTCTGGTACTACTCTACCTACTCCAAAACCTCCAATTATCACTAAAGTACCCTCTGAGGAGCTTAACCAAGCTGAACATTCCCCTACTCCAACAACCCCTAATCCAACACCTAAAAATAATTAGTAGACCATTCCTCCTTTTCCAAAAAGGATGCAAAATAGAAATCCAAAGCCTACCCAAGAAGCAGCCTTCAACATCCTTGATCAACTAAAGAACATCAGTGTTCAAATTCCCCTTTTCCAAATAATCAAGGACGTCCCCACCTATGAAAAATCTATCAAGGAAGCTTATTTCAAAAAGTCTAGCCGCAAGAAAAAGGATCTACAAACTCTCCATGTCTTGGGCAAATTGACAAACATTATGCTAAAAAAGCTTAACATCCCAAAATATTTTAACCCTGGCAGCCCTATTATCGAGGTCATTATCAATGGGATAGCTATAAAAATGCCTTGATAGATCTTGGAGCCTCCATAAACATCATGACTAAAGATATCATGCAACAGATTGGTATCACCAACCTCAAAACTACACCTATTGTCTTGCAGCTTGCAGATAGTTCCACTATGAAGCCTAATGGGATGGTGGAGGACATAGTTGTTGACCTTGAATCTTGGTCTTACTCATCTAATTTCATGATTATTTCACCCAAAGCTACACTAGGGGGCTATCCAATTATCCTTAGCTGGTGTTTGCTAGCAACTATTGATGCCTACATCAGATGTCACTCAGGGGATATGACCATCTTTGATGGTCAACACACCAAGACTTTGGCCTTCTACCTACCTGCCCAACCTCAGATGGAATTAACCTTACCAATATGGTATGATGTAGGAGAAGGAGTGGAAGTAATTAATTTAGTCTCCTAATTAATGATGTTAAAGAGATCATTTCCTGCAACTTCAGGAAGAAGATAAAGAAACCACAAACATCTTGCATAATCAGTATGGATCGAACTTAGATTCCTTGGACTGTTCCTCCCATAACTGCTCCTTGCAGCCGATGATCCCTGATTACCAATGGTCTTCTCCTGCAACCAAACAACTCTACCACCAATTTCTTCCCCATGAGATCCAAGTGCCCTCATTAATAGATGCATCTATGATATAACTGACTAAGCAATTAGAGGTATCTCATGGTCCTTGCCTTTATATTAATAACTAGCTTACTCATCAGCAGCAAACATCTCTGACTAAATTACTGAACGACCATACTACAACTTTTGCATGAGACTATGTAGACATAAAAGGCTTTTACCCAAAGCTGTGTACCCATCTAGGATATACCTAAAGGAAGAAAAACCCCATGTTAGGTAGTTTCAAAGGTGAGTTAACCCTGGATTAAGAGAAATTGTCAAAACCAAATTGCAAAAACTTCTCAATGTTGGTTTTATATATCCTATCTCAGACAGCCAGTGGGTTTCTCCATTAGTCATAGTTCCCAAGAAAGGAGGTAAGTGGAGGGTGTGTGACATTTACTATAGGGAACTTAACAATGCCACTAAGAAGGATCACTTCCCCCTTCCATTCATTAAGTCCTAGACTCCTTACCAGGCAAGAAGTATTTTTCATTCCTAGATGGGTATAGTGGATACAACCAAATCAGGATTCTTCCTGAGGACCAGGAAAAGACCACAGTCACCTGCTCATGAGGAACTTTTTCCTTTTCAATTTTTCCTTTTGACCTCTGTAATGCTCCAATGACTTTCCAGAGGGAACTTATCCACATTTTTTCTGATATCTCTCATGATTATATGGAAATCTATATGGATCACTTTACAACATATGGCGAGACTTATGAGGAAGCTTTGACAAACCTGGACAAAGTTCTTACAAAGTGTGAAGAACAAAACCTGTCTCTGAATAGTGAAAAGTGCTTCATGATGATGCAAGAAGGAGTAGTGTTGGGTCATTATATATCTATTTTTGGTATCCAAGTGGACCCTGCCAAAATTAAAGTTATTCTGAATCAGCCCATGCCAACCAAGAATAAAGATGTCAGAAGTTTTCTTGGAGATGTTGGATAATATAGGAAATTCATTAAGGACTTCAACAAAATGACTAGTCCGATGTATTCTCTACTCACTAAGGATTCATAATTCCTATGGAAACCAAGTTGTGTTGAAGCCTTCCTACAGCTAAAGTCTGTCCTGACTCAGGCTCTCATTCTACGGTGTCCTAATTGGGCTCTACCATTCCACATTCACACCAATGCCTTAGATCATGAAATAGGAGTTGTTCTTGGAAAAAAGGAAGGTATGGTAGAGCATGCCATTTATTTTATTAGTAAAAATATGCAAGGAGTAGAGTTAAACTATACAGTCATGGAGAAGGAACGTTTGGTTGTTATTTATGCTTTGAACAAATTTTGTCATTATATCACTGGCTACCAAATCTTTGTGCATACTGACCATGCAACCATAAAATATTTGGCTAACAAACCTGTTATCATAGGAAGGTTGTCATGATGGCTTCTATTGTTGCAAGAATTTGATATCACAATAGTGGATAAGTCAGGCAAGTCTAATGTAGTTGCTGATTTTCTCTCAAGATTGCAAAATATGGATAAACCACATGTAATTGATGACAACTTTACTAATGACCACCTATTCTCCATTTCAACAAAGAGCCCCTGGTATACTGACATTGCTAACTATTTGGTTTCACAAAAAGCTACCTCCATATTTCTCCTCAAAAGAAAAGAGGCTGCTAATATAAAAGACTTTCAACTTTTCATGGCCTATTGATTGTCTGTTCTATATAGGTCCTGATCAAATATTGAGGAGATGTATTAGGGAGAATGAGACTTATGATATCCTCCATGCCTGTCATGATGAGCCTTGTGGAGGGAACTTTGCATCCAAAAGAACAACGATGAAGTTATTGAACACTGGCTACTACTGGCCAACTCTCTATAAGGATTTAGTCAACTACACTAGGAAGTGTGATCACTTCCAACAGATGGGATGACCAACTAAGTTTGATGAAATGACTCTCTTTCCTCAAGTGTTAGTTACTTCATTTGATAAATGGGGGTTGGATTTTTTTAGGCCCATCAGTCCCTCATCTAACGACAATTCATATATCCTAGTATGCACTGACTACATGACAGAGTGGGTAGAGGTGCGAGCCATGAAGTATGTCTGGGATAACAAGGTAGTTGAGTTTCTATATGAGGAAATATTTACATGTTATGATGTACCCAGAGAATTGGTCACTGATCAAAGTGCTCAATTTACCTCAATGTTAATCACTTCCCTAATGAATGAGTACAATATTCATCACAAAAAATCAAGTCCATATCATCCACAGGCGAATGGTCAGGCATAAATCACTAATAAGGAAATAGAGGCAATCCTAACCAAAATAGTTCAGATACATAAAAAGGACTATAGCAATAGATTATAATAAGTAGTCTGGGCATACAGGACCACACAAAAGACAACAACTAGTTTCACCCCTATTGAATTGGTTTATGGAAAGAGTGTTCTAATGCCCATTGAGTTTGAGCATAAAACCTTACAGATGACATTATAGCTCAACATTGATCTTCCTACAACATAACGAGATAGGATCTTGCAGCTCAACCACCTGGATGAAATGAGGAAAGCATCCCTGTAGTAAACTGAGATGGTCCAATTACAGTGCAAAAAGTGGCATGATTCGCATATGCTGAACAAATGGTTTGTTCCTGGTGATTGGGCACTTTTGGATGACTTCAAATTTCAAGAGACATAAGGAAAGCTCACTATAAGATGGCTTGGCTCCTATAAAATTGAACATGTTTATGCTAATGGTGCAGCTCAACTATCCACCATCAACCCTATATGTTTCAAGTTGCTGGTGAATGGACACAGACTTCATGTATACTATAAGCTAGAAACAAAGGTCTACTTCCTATGGTAGTTTGAGATTTCTCCTGTCGCAACCAAACCACCTGCAGCTAATAAAGATCCTATAGCTGATGAACCTCCTGCAACTAAAGGACTTCCTCCAGTTGAAGATTTTCCTATAGCCAAAGGACCTCCTCCAGATAAAGACTCTCCTGCAGCCAATCAGAGTAATTACTTCCTCTGATTATCTCTTTGACTCTACACGAATGCAACCATAATAAAAATTTTATTTCCCCAAAAAATATCTTTTTCCCTCATAAAAATGCCATCACATCATATCCCATCACCTTTTTCTTCCATATGCATTCATCTATCACATCATCATTGCGCCAGTTATTACTTTTTGTTTGGCCCACGTCATCTGATCTTTTTGGATTTGGGCATTTAAAGGTTTTTATACTTCCACGTATGCATTCATTCATTGTTTTAAATACTATTTACTTAATTTGACATTATTATTAGTTGCATTATAATTAATTTAGTAATTCATCCAAGTACCATTGTACTTACAAACCAAGCATGTGCAAAAACCTACATCCTTTTTCATGGGGGCAGTCCATTCAGTTGTGTTACAATGAATACCCTTGCTTAAATCTATCATTATTAATTTGCAAGGTTGTACTACACAGTTATTTTGACTAATTGATTTAACAACCCCCTGCATATAAAATTCCCTAATAGCCTTATTTGTAAATCCAAATTTCCAGCTCCAGTCTTTTAAAAAAATTCAAAATACCTGTGCCATTTGTCCAGACTACCCATTAAACAAACTAGGAAGCCCAACAATTTGATCATCCAGCCCTGGTTCAACAGAATACAGGGTAAAATAGAGCCCATAATTGTTAGGAAGATAGTTGGAGTTAAAAGTATTAGGAGTTATCTAGGTTACATAATTTTTTAGCAAAATGGGTGGGAAACCCATATAGCATGAGCCAAAAAATCATACATCCATGTTGCAAGATTAGGACAGCATCTAGGTTTTCAATCGAATAGGATGGATTACATATTTTATGAGGTTATGTGGTTATGACGAGGTCATAGCACTAGAATTTCTATGGACCTCCAACAATGGGGTTGCCTACGTGAAAGAGTTGTGAGTAGAGGCTTTTGAAGCATGAATTGTGGAAGGTTCTGGACTTCCTACCACTGGAGAAGCCTTTACACATGAGCACAATGCACGAATGGCTTGAGCTGAATTCTCTATGCCCACAGACACTGGACTAGAATGCAGTAAATAGGGTTCCAAAAGAACATCTCTTCCAAGTGATTACCCTCAATTATCAATTCATATTATAAGGTACATTACATGTGAGGGATAATTTTCTTTCTTGCATGTTGTACATTTTAATCTTTTGAGTCATTTTTGGCATGGTCAGCTGGTAAATGTACCCAATTTTCTTTATTTCTTATTGAATTCAAGTTCTGAGGAAGTTAGAAAGGGAAGGTAGAATGTTGTCACCCACCATGGATTGATAAAACTCTTGTTGGAAAGGTCTCTATGAGATACCTCTCCCATGACCTAGGATGAGTTTATCATAGCATCCGATGTATAATTGAATGATGAAGGGCCATGACCTATAATTCAAGAAGAGTGGAGAAATATCCCTGATGAGGCCATTTCTAAACATGTTGAGTCTACTATCCTAGAAGAGTCTCACAAAAATCCTTTTACTTTGGGAGCTAATAAAGAAAATGTGGCATCTAATAATCCAAACCCTAACCTAGGGGGTGGTGAAACCAAGGTTCCTATGGATTTCCAGAATCCAAGGGTAGAGCAGAGTGCCCAGAGGAAAGAAAATGGAAAAGCAAAAATGGTCAAACATGTTATGGATGAAACCCTTTTTCATTTGAAAACCACTCCTCTCACAAAGAAAAAGACTTCACAGAAGCATCTTGTAGCACTAGTTGACACCCTACCATGGTGAAGTGTTCATCTAAACACAAAACAAATAGAAAGGGACTCACTTGCGATGACTGGTTCTACCCCTAATGTTCCTATTGAGGAACCCCTGGAGGAACAACCACAAGCAGACAACCCATTCACAGGGTGTCATAATGTGATGGAAGAAGGTCCTGTAGCCAAAAAATATAGACTAGGAAACAGAGCACAAAGAAGCAGAGAAAAAAGAAATCGCCAATGTGCCTTCTTCTTAGTAAGAAGACATTCAAGGGAATAATTCCCTAGTAGTAACAGAGCAGGTTCCACCAAGAAACCAAAAAGATGTAGCAATAGAGCAAGTTCCACTAAGAAACTAAGGAAAGGTAATAATCCACTCCCTCTATATTGACTATTTTACACAAATGCAATATGAAAACTCAATGTGGAACCTGGAAAGGGACATACTAAAAAAGAAAATAGGAATAAAACAACATGAAATTCAACTTTTGCAAGGAAAATTAGATTTGGTAATAGAGATAATTCCTAAACTAATAGAATGCAAACCACCTCCTAGGGTCTATGCCTTGTGTTTAAAATAGTAGTTTTTAATGTTTAAATTAATGAGGGTTCTTAGAGACTTAAACACAGATATAAGCTCACCCTGAGAATTCGTGGTTGCATATGAAGCATCACCAGACTATATTAGGAATCTCCTATGTGATCTTTACTTTCACAATCATGTTGTTCCCTCCAATACTGATTGGAACCCTCTGCTATTTGTCAGTCATATTCCCCTGTCTACTCTTCTTTCTTGGGCAAGAAATGAAATAAACTATGGGGAACAGCTACGCAAATATAGGGGAGTTGAGAAATTGATCACATTTCCCTTACGTCCAGAAAGGGGCTCTCCTCGTAGGTTATACTGTGATTGGACAGAAATAGTCTATGGATTCTAGGACTCAAAATAGAGGAGGATCCTAGGAAATTGAGAATAGGTTTTTGTAAAGTTTTAGTGACTCTCATTAGCAAAAAGGGCACATGGTAGTAGAAGGACTAAGGCAAAGATGGGGCAGGTTAACAATGGCATTGAAGAAGGAAAAGCTTCATAGTGTCATCAATTTTTGAGCTGCACTGCAATGAGTGCAGTGGTATATACAGTTGGGACAACAACCATGACCTGAGAGATGGTTACCTCTTACCTTCCAGCCTCCTCTTCTCTTATGGCCATTATACAGTTGTTTGGACAATGAAGTGGATGAATAGTTGGAGCTAAGTCGACATATCAAAATGGAGTGGACAAATAGATTTTACTGGCGTGTATGCACCTCTATGAGTGGTGAGACTTAGGAAGGGGATCTTCAGGTACTTGAAAAGTTCTGGAATGTCTCAGTGCCTAAGGACCAACAGTAGTTTTCATAGGGGGCAAATGATAAGGAATATTAAAACCATATTTTAGATACCCTAGGATAGTTTCTTCTAGGTACTTTTTCCTTGTTTTATCATATTTTCTCAAAGACTTTATACTCAGTTTTGTTATTATGTGGCATTCAGCCACTAGAATTCTACTATGGTTTTAAACACACTTAATATGTTATACTTGGATGGATATACTATGTTACTTACTTTGAAATTATGATTATGTCTTTATAAGTAAATTACTTGTTTGAACATAAATAATGCATGCATGTTTTGGTGTTTATTAGCATGAATGTATTTATCCTAACATCTGAAGTGTAGCGCATCAATATAGAAACTGTTGTTTTGACCAAGTAAAACACACCCATGTACTAGATGCTTGACGCAGTGTTACAGAAGACTCCAATGGAGCAATATTAGCGTAGCACCAGCAAGTGGTTTATGGGTAATCAAGGTGGCACCCTTCAAGAAAGGACTGAGACAATGTAATTAATTCTCCAAAGAAATATAGGAGAGAGTGGGAAGTTAGATCTATTGTCGAAGTGTCTCTTTCCTCTTTTCTAGATCTATTATGTTTCCAGTTTTATAGTTTTCTTCCTTTCTGTTGGTAGTGTTGTAATAAAAGCTCCACCTATTTTTGTGGTGTGATTAGTTAGCTGTTAGAATTTTTCTCTTTAAATAAAGCTCCACTCCTACGTGAGAAGGAGGGCGTTATCAGTTTATTGTTTTACTTGTTTTCATATATCTTTGTTCTCAGTTATTCAATCAATGAACAAATGAAGTATTGAGATTTAACTTTGTGTAATTGAGTGTTTGGGTACTCATCCAAGGGGGGCCCACTTGGTGAGGAATCCATAGTTAGTTAGATTCATTCTAGTTAAGTTCACGTTCCTAAATTTTTGTTATTTCAGTATTAGTGTTGAACTGTTCCTATAGCCAAAGCCATAGGTTAGCTATTGCTTCCTGCAGCCAAAGCAGCAGAGCGGCTAAAGCATTATAGCTTAATTTGCAAGTCTTCATATTTTTCTAGCATCTTCACTTCTGTAATTTCCATTCTAGTATTTTCTTTTTTGCAACTATAATTTAGTTTCCTTTCAAGCATTTTTTTCCTACAGTCATAGAATAGTTTCCTTCTAGCATTTGTTTCCTGCAGCAATTATAGAATGTGTGGTTGAGTAGTACTTGGTGCATATATTTTTCTGGCCCGTTTCAAGTAACACATCCCTGGGTTAACATTATAAATGAGTTTTTATAAGGAGGATAAATTGCTCTGTCGGATGTCCAATCCCTAAGTTCTAGATTATGCTTAGTTTCTAAGCCTTTATAAAAAGTGATCAGCTATTTAGTTGTCGCATATGACATCATTAGCCACTAAAAAAAGAGTTATTACTAGAAAATTTTCTTGAGTCAAATCCATAATATGATGTTTAGATTATATAAGCTCAAGATGGAGCCTGGTCCAATTACATAATAGTCATTAAGGCAAAGGAGACGACAAAATTAAACAGGGATTTTGAATAGCCTAGACCTAGGATCAAAGATATAGAGAAGATGAACAACCAAGAGAGCAAGTAGATCAAATATTACAAGGGCTAAGACAAAGATTAGAAACTAAACAGGACCTAGCAAAATACATGGCTAAGAACATCTAAAAAAATAACAGGCCAAAACAGAACATACATGATGACACTTTTGAATGAAAAAAAAAGTCAGATGAGAGGGTTTTCAAAAGACCCGTATAACCTTTGGACCTTGGGCTCTAACAAGAGCAAAGAAGGAATGAGCCTATAAACTTCCCATGAAGAAAAAAACACTTCCATATTAGAAGAGCCGGGGCCTCAAATAATAGATCTGATTCTCAGAAACTAGAGCTTCAGCAACTGAAGATAACCCCCACCGACAACACATCCTTCTAAGGGTATAAAATGTCCCCTCATGAAAACACCTTAGAGCCCAAGCAGCGCCTTCCATCTAAAATATTGAATCAAAACTCTAGTTATATAAGCAAGTGCAGAATCCAGCCACAAAGAAGAAGCAATAAAGTCTCAATAATTCTTTAAACAATAATATCACAACATGCCAAGACAAGTCAAATAAACCATGGCAGATTAAAACATCTAGGCAAAAAGTGATCTTATCACATACCAACAACTAAGAAAACAAAGCAGATGCATCCAATCATCACAGGGTCAAGACCTAACCGCAACCGTAACCGCAAGAGCGGAAACTCTCTCTAAGATATTTAGACATAGGGAAGTGAGAGCCCCCTTCCAATAGCTCCCCAAACACATTAAGGTCAATTGGAGACATGTTTAAGAAGATTAATAGTAGAAGACCTCATACTCAGGCCAACACCAGAGTAAGGCACAACAAACATTACCGCCCTTAAGAACCATCAACAATAAAGTTACAAGAAGAGAGAAAAGAGGTTGAACTTCTAAGGACTGGCCCTCTAAATGCACCAAAAATCCATTCCAAAATCCATTAGGATAACTATTACAATAAATAATCACCATACAGAGGAAAAGCTGTATATGAGTCCACCTCCTCATTGTACTAGAGAACCTAGAGGTTCAATGTCTCCTCATTAGAGCCCTTAGGACCGCCAAAAATTGGAGCCCACCTCAAGGTCTGAACCAAAAACTATCTCTAACCTTAGTAGAAGAAAGGAATTAGATCACAAGAAACTCTTCTGTGCGGTCAAGTCCTCATAGCATGATTTATAGAGGCCAAAATGAGGGAGAAAAGAAGAAACAAAGAAGTAGAAAATGGATGATAAAAGACCCCACATAGAAGGGCCTAGGGAAAACTTTACCCTCAAAAACATTTCTTCTACATTTAATGTCTCACCCTCTGAACCACCCACCATCTATAGAATCTTTTGCACACTAACTACTGCCGCCTCTGCTGCCTAGGGTTGAAGAGCCCATTCTTTTTCTAAAGTTTTTATGGGATTCTTAATACTAGTGTTTGTATCAGGAGGTACAATGCTATAGCTAATAGTAATATATGAAATCATTTTTTGTGAAACCATTAAATCTATTGATTCAGTTAAAAATGTTAATTTGGAATTTAAAGGTAGTTATTTTTATTCCTTGAGTAAATTAATAAGCACATGTTTTGAAATTTGACATGCAAGAAATATATTTTATATTAGCTTGGGTAACAACTCGTTTGCTAATTTAAATTGGTGTATATTTCACCTAAGATGGGTGTTAATTCAACTCCATTGAATAATTCCTTCTTTGTTTATTCATTATATTGTTCATTTTGATACTTCAACAAATTGTACTCAAAGATCAAGATAAATCTCTTGTTAAATTTTGAATGTAGTCTTAAATTTTTATTGTTTATTTTTTCAAGTATATTAGATATTTTGGTGAAAATGATTTACAAATTTTGTTGCTTCTAGCAAGCTCATAAATATATTCTTATAGGCCTGACATTTTAGTTGCATACGTTGTTCACCTACCTTTGCATATCTTACATGTGCACACCAATCAAAAACATTATGGGCTTGCCCATTGTTTACTTATGTAACATAAATGAGAGCTGTCTCCCTTTATTTCTTTTTAAATCAATGGTGCAATCTTAATGAGTGCATTTCCCCCAACAAAGTGCAGGAGATTTTACATGCAAGAAACTAATTAACATGAAACCACATGAGAATGAGCTAGTTTTTCATCATCTTTTTAACCATTTACATTCTTAGCTCTTTGATCATATGGAGATTCCTTGAGCATAACTCAACATATTTCTATGTGATGCTTTGTTAATGAACATTCCAAAATCAAGATCCATTTGTCAAACATTGTCTTACATATCTTCTTGGACTCAATTGATGTTGTATTTTAACTTTTCTTCATTGAGTTTTATGGTTTTTGCATACACAACATTATTTTAACTAAGGAAATTCTACTAGTCCTAATTTTCCAATTGTAGTAAACAGAAAAAATAATTCGACCCCTCAAACTTTGCTAGCATCCTCCTTGCCCGTGCCAAAATGGGAATTTGGAACATGGTATAGACATTAATTAGAGCATAAAAGATACAGACATTCTGTCAGATGTAGTTGCAACAGCCTTGGTAAACATGTGTGCAAAATGTAGACGCGTAGACAAAGCATGGGAAGTTTTCGATAGAATGCCCAAAAGAGATGCCATTCCATATGCACATAATGGACTTTACAAGGATGTCATCAACATCTTTAAACTAATGAAGTATTCTGGAACATATGAAACAAATTTCCATCCACCTATAGTTATAGATCTTTAGTTAGAGTTGATATCAAGCGTCTCCAACCTTTTCAAAGTGCTTATACTTGTTAAGAAATGATGAAGTGGAGTCTTGTTGTGATATTGCTATCAACATTCAACTGTGTAGTTTTTGAGTCAAACTCATTGACCCATGTTTCATGAGTAGTGGTTCACACGAGCCCATCTCTCATGAGAATGAATATAACACTTAGCACTCATTGGATCTAGGTGATTCTCACAGAGGTGAAGGAAATCTCACCATATGGCAAGACCACTGTATAGCTGAGGCAATCTCACTGTATGGTGAAGATAAACATAGGCACCATATAGTGATTCTACATTGGCATCATACAAAAAGACCTGACGGAGGCAAAAGTGCTGAAGGGAGAAGTTACCGTACGACAAGACTCGACGGAGGCAAAAGTGTCGAAGGGAGAAGTTACCATACGACAAGACCTGGCAGAGGCAAAAGTGCCAAAGGGAGAAATCATTGTACGACCAGTTGCACGGGTGATTGTGTGTGACAGACGACTTATAGACCATATTTCCAATAATCGTTTATGTACCAAATTTTGAAACGATTTGCAGTATGTTTTAATGGCTGCAAGAATTTGTTAGAAGTAAAATTTGGTTGAAAGGCAGGTTGATTGTAAGGCAATTTGAGTCTGTGGAACAATCCAGAGTGCAATGTATGCAAATATTTTTACTGTAATACAAAGTTGCTCGAGGATTTGTTGGGTGGTGGATTTTTTCCTGAAAGGGATTTTCCCACATTAAATCTAGTGTTTTCTCTGTGTGTTTTGTGTCTGGTAATTCCATATTTTATTGTCTTGCACATCTTTGAGATATAGTTGCTTATTTTCCTATTAATTTGGCATTCGAAAAGTGTCTCTGCATGGTTGCTTTCCTTACAAGTGGTATCAGAGCCTGGCCAGTTGTGTTATCCTTGTCGAAGAGGATTTGGTTTTTTGTGCCAATTTGGTTTCAGTGGGAGTTTGCAAAGTTTTTGTCTGTAAGTTGAGATGGTTGGTACGTATGGTTGGTACGTCGGGAAGTATGATAGGCATTTAGAGGTGTACGTAGAAGGACATTATACATGGTTGATGTATTTTTGATGTTCTTGATGCTACAAGTTTTTTGTTGCACTTCTATGTGATGATGTTAAATGGATTCAGATCATATTAATATTACCTATGTAGTGGGAGCTTCCTAGCATGTATGTGATAGGTATTGCACTTAAGGCCTTATACTATATGTAACAAGTTGAATATGGTGATGTTTTGGAATCCATGTTGATATACCTTAGATGTATGTATAGTTGGATGTGCTAGCTGTGGGTGTTATTTTAGCTACGATTGTAAAAAAATGTTGATACATTCGATTATCTTTTGGGTCGAGGGTTTTGTGCTTTGGGAGATAGAGTGTATATGGTTTTCTCAGTGGATAGAATCTATGTGTGTCTAGTGGCAGTGGCATGGTAGAAGGTGGGAAAGTCCATGAATGAGATGAGACTATTCTGTAAGTATCTCAATGGTGCACATGGTAGATTTTCATTCTTAATAGTTTTGTGTTCGAGTAGTATATCAACATTGATGGGCTTTAGAGTCCATGATTCTCTATAGTCTCTATGTTCACTGGTCCGTTGTTATGACTTCGTACTTTGTCAAGTGGGAGATTGTTAAGAAATTATGAAGTGGAGTCTGTTAGTGTTTTTTCATGTATCCCTCAACTCTAAAAGAGATGTATGAAAACCAGACCTGGGGATCTTTGTCTAGTAACATAAATCTGCTTATTCATGCAAACTAAGGGGCACGAAAAGACTAATTGATGAGGAGTTGATCCTCCTTCTGCTTCGAGTTCCACACACTCAGGCGGGTGCACCTAAAACATGATAAGATCTGCATACATAAAAACTTACTCATTATAACCTTTTATGCAGACATGAAAATTAGTGGATAGTTCTCAGACTTATAAAATGTGGGAGTTCAACTCAACTAGTCTTATACAGGATCCCACCTGTATGATCTGCTAAGAACTAGAAAAATGGCCAATGTGACAACAAGGATAAACTCCTCCTTCTTTTCGAGCTTTGAAACTCAGGTAGGTTAACCCATTGATTCTCTCTACAAGGAATCACTAGAATGAATTGTACTCCCTGAATACAATCAGACATGAAAATTCATAATAACAGGAAAGTAAAGTGATTTGATTTTAATGGTTTGATAATGAAAACTGTAAAGGAAACCAGGACCAGTGCCTTATTCATCGGGCTACAGAGTCATACAATTATGCACTTGCATAAAACCTAACTTTAATTCAAAAACCCAAATGGAATGCCTTGCAAACCATTTCTCTCATTTCAATACTTGGACATCGAATTCATATGCAAACCTGGAATTCTCAGAACTTGAACTCAAGACTTATTCTCTCCTTGAAAGAAACTCAAATTCAAACCCACAATCACCTTGTAACTGGTATATTAAAATGCCTTACAAGTTAATATACAAGAATCAAAACCATACATACAAAGACATCAGACAAGAACTAAATAGGGATTTCCTTGTTTTCATTAGCATTTATCTGCAATTGTACATTTGCAAAACCAAGAAACACAGAAAACAAAAACACCAATGCCTGGAAGCTGCTCTACCGCCTAAGTTTCAACATCTTTGTTACAATCAGAAGAAAACCAAAATATAGGAGAATGGAGAAAAATCTCCATCATTGACACCTGTCTGTCCTGAAAATATCTGCAGCTACTGTGCCTTTACAAACCTTTTTCCCTCCAAATCTGCCACCTCTATCTGCAATCACTTCTCACATTTATCTGATCCTGATTCTTATCCTCAAAATTTGAACCTGAACTGCTCTCATCTATCATCTTGAAACTGAAAATACTCGCCACCATTGGATTCTTCGTTTCGAGACCTTTCCAGAAACATATAACACTTCATATTTTTGACAAAAAATGAATTCCCAGGACCATTTTTCGTGCACAGGTTTGATCATTTAAATTTTGGATTTTGTCAATAGTTCAGACTATATCATTTTCTGAATTCTTTTTAAATCTGCAATATTAAAATATTTTCTCATTTTACCTCAGAAATGAACCAGGACCTGCCATTTGTCAGCATCTCAATGGGTACACAGGCTTGACCTCGGGTTAACCATTTGATTTAGAGAATTGGCGAATGTGTGCAATCTCCAATTCGCAGAATGAATTCTCCAACTGCAATTAAATCTGGTGAACTAGTGAAAAGCACCATTCTCATAATCGTGGGATAAATTCTTAACCTCAGGTGAAATCTGGCGAACTGGCGACCAACTTAATTCTCTGATTCGCGGAATGTTTCCTCTTTGACCGCTAGCATTTGGCGACCTAGCAAACGCAGTTAGTTGACCATTTCACCAAGTCGTGCGATTATCTGGTGACTGCTGGATTCATTTGGTGAATTAGCGAGCTCGTGACACGTGTCTATCTCTGGCCACCACCTGTCTCTGTGCTCTCCTGCAAAATTTGTTTCTTGGGTCCCGCCGGCATAGAAATCAAGGTGGGTGTCTCACATACACGGGTGGAGAGAACCTCCGAGCTCATCACTTTACCTTCAATGTGAGTGTTCATGCATATAAACAACTCAATCCTCATTCCCAGCATGAATGTGGGATATATGTTTATAGAGGTTTTGAAGGCTCCTGCGCACTTTTAGTCAAAATATGTGGGCCCACCGCCGCACAACAAGCCTACAAGGCAAGGAATCCGCCAATAGCCTTCGTGGCTTTCTATTTGCATTATGAAGTGAGTGTTTGCAAATAAAAACATTCAGGAGTCTCACTTCTTGCCGCATGTGGGATAACCAAAACTCAAAACATAGCTGACAAACTACTCAGCCATCATACCTGCGCTGGCATTACCTCTGCTACGGAGTGCCTTGCCTTTTAAAAATGCTGGGTGCCTTTCATTTTGACGCTGGCATCTTATTCTTTCACGCTACCTTGTTTCAAATGCGCTGAGTCTTCTTTTTTATTATACGCTGGCCTCTATTGCTTGGCGCTAGTTCCCCTTTTGAATTTGCTGGGCTTTCATTTTGTAATGTTGAGTCCTTTCTTTGTAATGTGTATGCTCTCCTTTGGATTACGCAGCCCTTCCATTTGAATGCACTAGATCATCTTTCTTTAGTGCATAGGCTTGCTTCAAATGCATATGGCCTCCCAGATCTTCACGTTTTTCCTTCAATGCATCTACTTTTTGATACAAAAGAGGTACACTAGCTCCTTTTGAAATGCACTTGTATTTCATTTGCGCTGGGTCATCTTTCTTTTTAAATCTGATGGTCTGCACTTGTTTGCACTGGGCATTCTATTTCAATGCTAGTCTCTTCTTTTGGTGCTAGCTTCCTTGATTTTGAAATGCGCTGATAGTCTCTAATTTTCTTTTTCTTTTTGCTAATGCTGAGCATCTCATTTTATATATGCTTCTATCAAATTTTGGGGTCTTCCTTTGCTTGTGCTGACCCTTCTATTCGATGCTGGATCATCTTTCCTCTGCAATGCGTATGCTTTCCCATTTTTCACTGTGCTTTTTCTCAACACTTTTCCTCTTGTATATGCTCAATTTTTCTTTTTCAACACTGAGTCTCCCTTTTGAAACATTGGTAGTTGTCTTCACGCTGGCTAGGTATAAAATGTCACTCTCAAGATTGGATTACATTGATTTGAATCTCATCCCTAATCTATTTGTACACAGTATCTGATTTACTCAGTATTGGTACAATTAAATTAATCAGAGACTGTGGAAGACTGAGTCAATGTGCATCTCAGTTAAGATCACAGAGTGTAGGAGTGGTGACTTATACCAAGATTTTGCACATAAAATGGAGACCAGAAGGTGAGGAGAATTATCGAAGCCTGTTTTCAGTATTAGCCATGGCACCACAAAAAGACCTCAACCACAACAAGAAGAAGAAGAAAAAGGGGCATTCTCCATCATATTGTAAGAAGAAAGTTCTAGGCTCCATTAAATCCAAGCCCCTCTTATAGCCTTGGGATAATTGGGGGAAATGAGGAAGACAATCTGGCAAATTAAGGAATCTTGGGAGTACTCAAAGAAATCTGTAGAGCTCAAGAGTGATCGATTGTCAACCCATCTTCTACAAATCTTTCCTCCAATGCACAGGTGAATAGACTTTCTGCTACTGAATGGGTGCAGGGGAGTATATGATTTATATTTTTCTGAGAGTTTTATCCATCTCCAGATCTTTGCTATTGTCGTCAACTAGATTTTCTTGAAAAGATCAGGATCAAAAGATTATAATATGCAAAGTGGGCAACTTCATTATATTCTGCAATAAGAGGTTTTCAAACTTATGCAAACCCTTTAGATCAATCATTGCAAGGCTACCAAGACAGGCTCTGAGACCTTTCAATCAAGTAAGGTAATATAATTATATGCTATAAGAATGATGCCATGTTTAGTTCTTGAAAATATCTTTTAGACAAAAGTTATCACTTTCATAAAATGACCATTCTGTAAACTTGACTCTATTCTGCATTGCAAACTGAAAGAAATGCCTCTGAAACAGAGTTCATAAAGTCATTCAAAATGAACTTTCAAAATCTCAACCTTTGAACATAGATTTAATGTCATATGTGGAATGCAAAACCTCAATTACCTCATTCTGAAAATAAACTTCTAAACTGATCATAATCTGCAAAGACAACACCTTAACACTTTTTTGATTTTAAACTCAGTGAATATGCAAAAAATTGATTTGGAATCAACTTAGAAAAGTGATCAACTGAATTGGCAAAAAGCTCAAATTTGAATTGGAAGCAATATGTCAACTTTGCAATGCAGACCAAGAAGAATTTCAACATTAGGCTTGACTGGTCAAAAGTTATAACCTCACAAAGTGGGCCCTTGGGATTTTGCAATTCAGAACAACTAGGCAGTTTTTAGTTTTTGCAAATAGAATGGGCCTGGAAAAGCCAACAAATGGATTGGTCAAGACCCAAAATCCTAGAGAATTGAAGTATTTTATGCATAGATCACATGGACACAAATGGATTGAGATTAGGATCACCTGGACACAAGATACAACTCCATGAACAGGGCCTCCGAGAATAACTGAACAAGTGCACAAGTGCAAAACATAGAAAACACCTCTGGAAGGGGATGAATAAATAGGGTCAAAACTTATCACGGGGACCTAAAACCTGACACATAGATAGTATGCAATGTGTACAACAAGACACTAGGCTCGGATTTTTATGACACTTATTATATTTCATATTACTCAACCTCAAAGTGACCCTTCCCGGTGAATTCTACACTTAGCAATTTATGATTTTGAGACCCCCTAGGAATGACATGATGAAAACCCATTTCAAAATGTGAAATGAAAGCTCAATTTGAAACAATGGGACATAAACAAGGTATCAAAGCATTCTCCACTCATTACAGGACCTAGAAACACCCTTTTCACATGTGCATTTTGGACCAAAAGGAGCACTTTAGCAAGCGTTTTACATGGCACCTCAAAACTGCATTTTGAGTACCAACATTGGCTCTTTCTGGGGATGGCTGAGCGTGAGATCAACACAAGAATCTCAAAATCTCTTGGAAGAGCAGACCACCTCAAAAAACCAGCTTTCTCCTTATCACCCCAAACTACTTCATCTTCTTATTCCTCCAACTTCTCAAAAACTTACTAAACCAGGTCCAACAAGCTCCTCAAAATTGGTTCCTTAAGCAGGCTCTTTTATTCAAAGCAAACACATGACACAAAGTAAAGTAACTTACAAGTATTTACAAAACTTTTAACTAAAATCAATGCTTACCCTGGTCAAATACATGATTTTCATTTCCATCCCACTCAGGCAAGCTGTAAGTATCATTCACATCTGTTTGATTAACAATACTCACATTCTTCATCAATTCAACATACAAAACATGATCAACAAACTCACCATTGTCTTGAGGCTGAAAATCACCACAGCACTAGAAATTCTGATCACTATGTTCATTTCCCTTTGCATGATCATCATTAAACTGAACGAAGAAACATTCCAGCTCATCCAACTGGCTGGAAAAATTAGGCACTTCTTGCTCATGAGTTTGCATGGAGAATAACAAATCTTTTTCCATCGTACTTTGCAAACTTGAACAAAACATGCTCCAATAAAACTCAGACCATATATCTTCTTGCTCAGAGTGAACTCCATCAACATCTTGCTCAAAGGTGTATGTGTTACCAAGATCAAATGGTTCATTAAAAGACTGTAAATCTAAAAATACATATTCAGATTTCACTTTCTTTTCCTCATTTAAACCCAAATCATAATCACTCATGTGTTGCAAATCTGAACTTACATCCACATTCACATCATCACAGTCATCATAAATGATTTCATTGAAGTTTTCAGTTTTATATATTTGACATTCTTGGAAATCATCAAATACTGAAGTAGAAAAAGGGAAACTGACACCTTCCTCATTGTCAAAACAAATATCAACAAGGCCTGAAATATAAGAGTCAACATTTGAAGCATACCTCTTGTACTCGGCAGCCAGTAACTCTGAGATTTGTTCACTACTTAGTGAACATCCTTCTATATCACTATTTCCATCTGTTTCTTGGTCACTAGCCACTTGCAAATAAACTTCATTAATACTGCTACATTCATTTTGCAAAACAGAAGACTCATATGATTCACATGTATGCATATTTGAAGAAAAAATTTCATCATCATTGATTTCCTTTTCTAGTTGAGAATCAAGATCACTTTCAGCATCGTCTAACACATCTTCATATGCATATTCAACTTTAGATTCCTCAACCCTTAATATCCATTTTCTAACCTTTGCAATAGCCAATTCCCATGATGTTGCATCCCAGTTAACTGATTCAGGCACACTAAGTTCTAAAAATAGGTTTAGACAATAAGACTCCTCAAATATATCATGAATTTCAATCTGATTTAGTGCTGCTACAAATTTCTTATAAAAAAGAAATTCAGATTGATCCCCTCTCTTTCCTACTTCAACACTCAAGAACTAAATAGTCTTTTCTTTGATTCTTTGCTTCAACAATTCACTATCTCTTTCTATATTAGCACTTTCCAGGTCTTGCTCATAAATTTCAAATCTAGGAAATATACCTTGCTCCATGAATACTGGAATTTCCATTTTAACTGCTTATGTGATCAATACATCATATTCTATCACATAAATTTTATTTGATTTTATGCAACCACTGACTTCACTTAACAATAGCATACTTTTGATTTCTTTAGCAACCAGATCTTCTACTCAGAAATATGACATGAACCTTAAAACTAAATTTCCCTTTCCTTAGTGACTGATTCACTTATTTAGGGACTGATTTTGTACTTTGATGAAAATTACCTAGAAGTGCTATTGCTGGTGTAAAACAATGGTCTGAAAACTCCTTCAAATCACCTTCCAAAAATTCATAGAGCCACCACCTCTTTTCAGAGGGCAGAATCTGAATCAGCTGAGAGATTTTCTCAATTCTAAACCATCTTCAAAACTTGCAAGCACAACACAACTTCACAAGGTAACGCTGTTTGTCAGGATCACAAAATTCATCACAATTTCAATCTTACAAAACACTGATCAAATAGAGATTCAGAGTCACCACTCACATTCAGTGAGATCATATAACAATTTGAAAAGAAGACTCTATATCCAAATTGGATCGGACCCTGGGATGATTCAGCCAAGCAAGGAATTGAACATCTTCAACTTGCTGTCATTTATTGCTTCCCCAGTAGAGTCACCATTTTGTTAGTGTTTTTTCATGTATCCCTCAACTCTAAAAGAGATGTATGAAAATCGGACCTGGGGATCTTTGTCTAGTAACATAAATTTGCTTATTCATGCAAACTAAGGGGCACGAAAAGACTAATTGATGAGGAGTTGATCCTCCTTCTGCTTCAAGTTCCACACACTCAGGCGGGTGCACCTAAAACATGATAAGATCTACATACATAAACACTTACTCATTACAACCTTTTATGCAGACATGAAAATTAGTGGATAGTTCTCAGACTTATAAAACGTGGGAGTTCAACTCAACCAGTCTTATACAGGATCCCACCTATATGATCTACTAAGAACTAGAAAAATGGCCAATGTGACAACAAGGATAAACTCCTCCTTCTTTATGGCACATTGGGTTTTCTCACCTTGCTTATGGAGTTCACTATTGTTCTAGGGTATCTCGTGGATTCGATCCTAAAGACCACTGCTAAATTGGGGAGCTCTAGTTTCAAGAATGTTTTTGGTAGTAAAGGGGCAAGTATTGTTAGGAAAGCATCAGTGCGGAAACACTTTCCAAATGCCAAATTAATAGGGAAATAAGCAACTATATCTTAGAAATGTGCAAGACAATAAAATATGGAATTACCAGACACAAAAAACATAGAGAAAACACCAGATTTAACGTGGGAAAAACCCTTTTGGGAAAAAACCCACCACCCAACAAACCCTCAAGCAAATTTTTATTACAGTAAAAAGATTTACATACAATGCAATTTAGATTGTTCCATAGACTCAGATTGCCTTACAATCAACCTACCTTTCAACCACATTTTACTTCTAATGAATTCTTGCAGCCATTAAAACATACTACAAATCGTTTCAAAATTCGGTACAAAAATAGTTACCAGAAAAATGGTCTGCCAACCATCTATCACACATAATCACTTGTACAACTAGTCGTATGGTGATTTCTCCTTTTGACACTTTTTCCTCTGCCAAATCTTGTCGTATAGTAACTTCTCCCTTCGACACTTTTACCTCCGTCGGGTCTTGCCGCACGGTAACTTCTCCCTTCAGCACCTTTTTCCTCCATCGGGTCTTGCCATGCGATGCCAATGTGGAATCACCATACGATGTCTATTTTTCTCTTCACCATATAGTGTGATTGCCTCAGGTGTACAATGGTCTTGTTGTAAGGTGAGATTGCCTCCACCGTACGGTAGACTCTGTTGGTACTCAAAATGCAATTTTGAGGTGCCATGTAAAACGCTTGCTGAAGTGCTCCTTTTGGTCCAAAATGCACATGTGAAAAGGCTGTTTCCAGGTCCTGTAATGAGTGGAGAATGATTTGATACCTTGTTTATGTCTCGTTGTTTCAAATTGAGCTTTCATTTCACATTTTGAAATGGGTTTTCATCATGTCATTCCTAGGGGGTCTCAAAATCATAAATTGCTAAGTGTAGAATTCATCGGGAAGGGTCACTTTGAGGTTGAGTAATATGAAATCTAATAAGTGTCATAAAAATCCGAGCCTAGTGTCTTGTTGTACACATTGCATACTATCTATGTGTCAAGTTTTAGGTCCCCGTGATAAGTTTTGACCCTATTTATTCATCCCCTTCCGGAGGTGTTTTCTATGTTTTGCACTTGTGCACTTGTTCAATTATTCTCGGAGGCCCTGTTCGTGGAGTTGTATCTTGTGCCCAGGTGATCCTAATCTCAATCCATTTGTGTCCATGTGATCTATGCATAAAATACTTCAATGCTCTAGGATTTTGGGTCTTGACCAATCCATTTGTTGGCTTTTCCAGGCCCATTCTATTTGCAAAAACTAAAAACTGCCTAGTTGTTTTGAATTGCAAAATCCCAAGGGCCCACTTTGTGAGGTTATAACTTTTGACCAGTTAAGCCTAATGTTGAAATTCTTCTTGGTCTACATTGCAAAGTTGACATATTGCTTCCAGTTCAAATTTGAGCTTTTTGCCAATTCAGTTGATCACTTTTCTAAGTTGATTCCAAATCAATTTTTTGCATATTCACTGAGTTTAAAATCAAAAAAGTGTTAAGGTGTTGTCTTTGTAGATTATGATCAGTTTAGAAGTTTATTTTCAGAATGAGGTAATTGAGGTTTTGCATTCCACATATGACATTAAATCTATGTTCAAAGGTTGAGATTTTGAAAGTTCATTTTGAATGACTTTATGAACTCAGTTTCAGAGGCATTTCTTTCAGTTTGCAATGCAGAACAGAGTCAAGTTTACAGAATGGTCATTTTATGAAAGTGATAACTTTTGTCTAAAAGATATTTTCAGGAACTGAACATGGCATCATTCTTATAGCATATAAATATATTACCTTACTTGATTGAAAGGTCTCAGAGCTTGTCTTGGTAGCCTTGCAATGATTGATCTGAAGGGTTCGCATAAGTTTGAAAACCTCTTATTGCAGAATATAATGAAGTTGCCCACTTTGCATATTATAATCTTTTGATCCTGATCTTTTCAAGAAAATCTAGTTGACGACAATAGCGAAGATCTAGAGATGGATAAAACTCTCAGGAAAATATAAATCATATACTCCCCTGCACCCATTCAGTAGCAGAAAGTCTATTCGCCTGTGCATTGGAGGAAAGATTTGTAGAAGATGGGTTGACAATCAATCACTCTTGAGCTCTACAGATTTCTTTGAGTACTCCCAAGATTCCCCAATTCACCAGATTGTCTTCCTCATTTCCCCCAATTATCCCAAGGCTATAAGAGGGGCTTGGATTTAATGGATCCCAGAACTTTCTTCTTACAATATGATGGAGAATGCCCCTTTTTCTTCTTCTTATTGTTGTGGTTGAGGTCTTTTTGTGGTGCCATGGCTAATACTAAAAACAGGCTTCGATAATTCTCCTCACCTTCTGGTCTCCATTTTATGTGCAAAATCTTGGTATAAGTCACCACTGCTACACTCTGTGATCTTAACTGAGATGCACATTGACTCGGTCTTCCACAGTCTCTGATTAATTTAATTGTACCAATACTAATTAAATCAGATACTGTGTACAAATAGATTGGGGATGCGATTCAAATCAATGTAATCCAATCTTGAGAGTGATGTTTTATACCTAGCTAGCGTGAAGACAACTACCAACATTTCAAAAGGGAGACTCAGTGTTGAAAAAGAAAAATTGAGCATATACAAGAGGAAAAGTGTTGAGACAAAGCACAGTGAAAAATGGGAAAGCATACGCATTGCAGAGGAAAGATGATCCAGCATCGAATGGAAGGGTCAGCACAAGCAAAGGAAGACCCCAAAATTTGATAGAAGCATATATAAAATGAGATGCTCAGCGTTAGCAAAAAGAAAAAGAAAATCAGAGACTATCAACGCATTTCAAAATCAAGGAAGCCAGCGCCAAAAGAAGAGACCAGCGTTGAAATAGAATGCCCAGCGCAAACAAGTGCAGACCATCAGATTTAAAAAGAAAGATGACCCAGCGCAAATGAAAGACAAGTGCATTTCAAAAGGAGCCAGTGTACCTCTTTTGCATCAGAAAGTAGATGCATTGAAGGAAAAACGTGAAGATCTGGGAGGCCATACACATTTGAAGCAAGCCTACGCACTAAAGAAAGATGATCTAGTGCATTCGAATGGAAGGGCTGCGTAATCCAAAGGAGAGCATACACATTGCAAAGAAAGGACTCAACATTACAAAATGAAAGCCCAGCAAATTCAAAAGGGGAACCAGCGCCAAGCAATAGAGGCTAGCGTATAATAAAAAAGAAGACTCGGAGCATTTGAAACAAGGCAGCATGAAAGAATAAGATGCCAGTGTCAAAATGAAAGGCACCCAGCATTTTTAAAAGGCAAGGCACTCACGTAGCAGAGGTAATGCCAGCGCAAGTATGATGGCTGAGTAGTTTTTCAGCTATGTTTTAAGTTTTGGTTATCCCACATGCGGTAGGAAGTGAGACTCCTGAATGTTTTTATTTGCAAACACTCACTTCATAATGCAAATAGAAAGCCATGAAGGCTATTGGTAGATTCCTTGCCTTGTAGGCTTGTTGTGCGGCGGTGGGCCCACATATTTTGACTAAAAGTGCGCAAGAGCCTTTAAAACCTCTATAAACATATATCCCACATTCATGCTGGGAACGAGGATTGAGTTATTTATATGCATGAACACTCACATTGAAGGTAAAGTGATGAGCTCGGAGGTTCTCTCCACCCGTGTATGTGAGACACCCACCTTGATTTCTATGTCGGTGGGACCCAAGAGACAAATTTTGCAGGAGAGCGCAAAGACAGGTGGCGGCTAGAGATAGACACATGTCACGAGCTCACTAATTCACCAAATGAATCCAGCAGTCACCAGATAACCGCGCAACTCAGCGAAATGGTCAACTAACTGCATTCACCAGGTCGCCAAATGCTAGCGGTCAAAGAGGAAACATTCTGCAAATCAGAGAATTAAGTCGGTCGCCAGTTCGCCAGATTTCACCTGAGGTTAAGAATTTATCCTGTGATTATGAGAATGGTGCTTTTCACTAGTTCGCCAGATTTAATTGCAGTTGGAGAATTCATTCTGCGAATTGGAGATTGCACACATTCGCTAGTTCTCTATATCAAATGGTTAACCTGAGGTCAAGCCTGTGTACCCATTGAGATGCTGACAAATGGCAGGTCTTGGTTCATTTCTAAGGTTAAATGAGAAAATATTTTAATATTGCAGATTTAAAAAGAATTCAGAAAATGATATAGTCTGAACTATTGACAAAATCCAAAATTTAAATGATCAGACCTGTGCATGGAAAATGGTCTTGGGAATTCATTTTTTGTCAAAAATATGAAGTGTTATATGTTTTCGGAAAGGTCTCGAAACAAAGAATCCAATGGCGGTGAGTATTTTCAGTTTCAGGATGAAGATGAGAGCAGTTCAGGCTCAAATTCTAAGGACAAGAATCAGGATCAGATAAATGTGAGAAGTGATTGCAGATAGAGGTGACAGATTTGGAGGGAAAAAGGTTTGTAAAGGCACGGTAGTTGCAGATATTTTCAGGACAGACAGGTGTCGGTGATGGAGATTTTTCTCCATTCTCCTACATTTTGGTTTTCTTCTGATTGTAACAAAGATGTTGAAAATTAGGCGGTAGAGCAGCTTCCAGGCATTGGTGTTTTTGTTTTCTGTGTTTCTTGGTTTTGCAAATGTACAATTGCAAATAAATGCTAATGAAAACAAGGAAATCCCTATTTAGTTCTTGTCTGATGTCTTTGTATGTATGGTTTTGATTCTTGTATATTAACTTGTAAGGCATTTTAATATACCAGTTACAAGGTGATTGTGGGTTTGAATTTGAGTTTCTTTCAAGGAGAGAATAAGTCTTGAGTTCAAGTTCTGAGAATTCCAGGTCTGCATATGAATTCGATGTCCAGGCATTGAAATGAGAGAAATGGTTTGCAAGGCATTCCATTTGGGTTTTTGAATTAAAGTTAGGTTTTATGCAAGTGCATAATTGTATGACTCTGTAGCTCGATGAATAAGGCACTGGTCCTGGTTTCCTTTACAGTTTTCAATATCAAACCATTAAAATCAAATCACTTTACTTTCTTGTTATTATGAATTTTCATGTCTGATTGTATTCAGGGAGTACAATTCATTCTAGTGATTCCTTGTAGAGAGAATCAATGGGTTAACCTGCTTGAGTTTCAAAGCTCGAAAAGAAGGAGGAGTTTATCCTTGTTGTCACATTGGCCATTTTTTAGTTCTTAGCAGATCATACAGGTGGGATCCTGTATAAGACTGGTTGAGTTGAACTCCCACATTTTATAAGTCTGAGAACTATCCACTAATTTTCATGTCTGCATAAAAGGTTGTAATGAGTAAGTGTTTATGTATGCAGATCTTATCATGTTTTAGGTGCACCCGCCTGAGTGTGTGGAACTCGAAGCAGAAGGAGGATCAACTCCTCATCAATTAGTCTTTTCGTGCCCCTTAGTTTGCATGAATAAGCAGATTTATGTTACTAGACAAAGATCCCCAGGTCTGGTTTTCATACATCTCTTTTAGAGTTGAGGGATACATGAAAAAACACTAACAAAATGGCAACTCTAAGTAAAATGTGGTTGAAAGGCAAGTTGATTGTAAGGCAATCTGAGTCTGTGGAACAATCTAAATTGCATTGTATGTAAATGTTTTTACTGTAATAAAATTTTTCTTGAGGGTTTGTTGGGTGGTGGGTTTTTTCCCGAAAGGGTTTTTCCCACATTAAATCTGGTGTTTTCTCTGTGTTTTCTGTGTCTAGTAATTCCATATTTTATTGTCTTGCACATTTCTAAGGTATAGTTGCTTATTTCCCTATTAATTTGGCATTCGGAAAGTGTTTCCGCACTGATGCTTTCCTAACAATACTTGCCCCTTTACTACCAAAAACATTCTTGAAACTGGAGCTCACCCAGTTTAGCAGTGGTCTCTAGGATCGAATCCACGAGATACCCTAGAACAATAGTGAACTCTATAAGCGAGGTGAGAAAACCCAATGTGCCATAAAGTTTGCATCTCAGTCTAGGATGCTAGGTCGGTGATGCAATCAAATCCCGAGAGCCCTTGAACAGTAAGAATAAACATTTTTCAATGCATTTTTAATCAAGCATGGAAAAAAAGAAAAGCCCTTGATGAATACAACAACATCTTCACAGTTCCTTAGCTCATTTCATGTGATGATAATACCAAAAAGATGTGGCGATTTCTAAAAGAAGTATAACTCTGTGCCTTGTAACCATTTGGCATGAATGGAGATGAATTACGATAAAAAAAAGTTATGAATGAAGCAAATAATATCGGCGAGTAATGCCTGTCGGCAGTGTGCACATAGTAAAAGCCTATCGGCTAATTATGTTGTGTCAAAGGACATTCAGTGTATAGCTACACAAACATTTTTAGAAAAGGAGTTAGTACTATAGTGCCTTCTAATAGTTGTAATAGTAATCCTCTAATAGTTGTAATAGTATTTTTCTAAAAGTTGTAATAGTATCTTATTGATTTAATGTCTAATATTTTTTACAAGATTATCAATAGTTGTGACTTTAAAGTTGTTAGTGAATTTGAAGTTATTACTGCCATAATGAATGTGGCTCATCCTTAAGCTCTCAAAAGTAATGAATCATGTGATGACACATCATCACACCAATAAAACATGACTTGGTGCAAACATATCAGTATCACTTTTGTTTGCATTGTTTCAGACACCTTGACAAAAAAGCATGCTAATGTGGCATCATATTTGATGATGTGGCCCTAAAACCTTAGTTATAAGGAGAGGACTTGCCAAATAAGCTGCTATAAAAGATTGAGAATGATTTAAAATTTTCACATATAGTTTTGCAAAGGAGAAAATTAGGTTGTTCAATTAGTGGTTCCTCTCTCCTACTTATGATGTTTATTTTACTATATTTTAAAATGTAGTGTGGTAATTCTATGTGTTGAATATGAACATTACATATTATTTTTTCTTCTACAAAATTAAATAATATCAAATACTAAGTAAAATCACATGACAACTAGTAATAAGTAAAGAGACAATATCATCTCTTTGCATTCTTGAACTTTGACATCCTAATGATGATCATAGAGTATGATCTGAAATGTTGATGTTAAAAATTTGCACAATATTTCTAGAAGTATAACAACATTTCATAGATTGTGGAAATTTTTTATCTTTAATAGAAGATGAAGACAAGATCTATGTTTATTAAAATGTGGAGATGCCTTGGATAGTCTTGCAAGTGGATGAAAACTAAAATATTGCTCTTTTTCTTTGTGTAAGGTATATTTCACCATTTTAGATATTGGTCTAGATGTGAAATTGATTTGTATACATGAACTTGTATTTTAATGATGTCTATACTTTCCTATGTGAAGAATAAAATAGGTTCATTAGTAGTAAATGATAATAAATATTATTTTTACAAGGTTTTCTCGTCAAATTACTAGTTTTAAAAAATGTTTTGATAAACAACAATCTTTAGAAATGCATATGAGTTATAGATTGATTTTTGGTGATTGAGATGCACTAAGATATTTTAGATGTCTAAAAACATCCTTTGACACACTTATTAATTTAAATTTGATTTAATTAATATGCACCGTGCACTATAGCTGATTTTAATTAATTAATTATACTTGCCTTGTTCATCTACTTATTTAATTACATTTATTTAATTAAATAGGTTCACTACTCAAAGTATTTAAATTTAATTTAAATACACCCCTCTAAAGTATTAAATTTTATTTAATACATTTCCCCCATAATTCCCCTTTTAAATAAATTTATATTTATTTAATTAATCCATTATTACCACTTGCTTCTAAACTATGTGATTTAAATTAATCTAAATGTAAACCCTACCTAAAGCCTACCCTACACCTATCCCTCTCACCCACTAAACCTATATTTTGAATCAATCCTAGATTAATTAAGCTAATCTAGGTGATTCCTAACTTTATTAAGCCTAATGAGCTGCTCACACATGTGTGAACAACTCTTTATAGCCACCTACCTCCACCTAAATTCATAGCCACCTACACCCTTGCATAGTTTTCTCCTCTTCCCTCATTGGGATTTTCTCACGCATGTGTGAGCAACCTTTAGCCTCTCAAATCCTTCCACTTTGTCTCCTCCCTTCAATGACCCATCACTTTCCAAGTTGCTCACACATGGGTGAGTAACTCATGTCTTTTGTATGGACTTCCCTTTTTCTATGTGTCTCCTATGTTGATGCCACATAGGTGTCACTTCATTTAAGCTTCTCATCTCCCTCCAAAAATCTTTAAATAGGAGTCCTCACTCCTTATATTTAATCCATTATCCATTGCATTGTTATTATGCTATTTTTGTTTTGAATCCATATTTCAAAGTAGAATCATAATGCTAGTTTCATTTTAGAATTGATAGTATTTGTGTTGTTGGGTTATTTTTTAGATTCATATCATATTTGCATATTGTAGGATTTGAGCAATACAAATCCACAAAACCCGAAGATCACCTACATACAAAAACCTGTTACAAGGAAGTAGAGACAAGAAGGGTGCAAGGGTTTGACTCAAAAATATGAAGAAGAAAATATCCTCAATTAATGAATAAAATAAATGTACAATGGATCATCCTTATAAAAGAGATCGAAAGCCTTGAAAGACAAACCCTAGTGCATGTAATAATTGGTTAAATTATTACAAGACTAATGCATGCAAGTTTATATTTAAAACAACTAGTGCATAAGTTTAAAACAACTAGTGCATGTGTGTTTAAATATAAACAACTAAAGCAAAAGAGTTGACATCTTAAGAAGGGAGTAAAGTTAATTAACATAATTAGTACTTTACTCTAACACCCCATTAAGATGAGCAACAATGCAGCTACAAACAATGCAAGAAGAAAGCAAAGGAAGCTACAGTGCTGAAAGCATAAAAATGGGTCCCGGCAGCATGGCCTAGTGAGGTACCCATGCACAAAAGAGAGTCTTTATAAAGCGGAGAAATAGAGAAAACCACATGAGAAAAACTCTACTCCAAAAAGAGACAAAGACTAATTTGAAGGATTGAAGAAGCCTCCAAAACTAGGAATGTTCTAGAAAATAGGAACAAGAGTGAACATGTAGAATATCACTAAAGCAAGAAGATGCAAACTCTGTCAAGAAGTAACTACTGATCTAAAGATCCTCCACTAAAATAGAGCATGACCAGGTAGAGAAGATTGTAATATGTATGAGTGCCCTCAAATGACACTACTCGAATTAGGAGGAAAACACAGGCAAACAACTGAACTCGAAGATACAGATGGTATAAAACACCAAAGCCTAAAGAGTTGATCAATCAAAGATGGAAGAGTGCCTCTAAAAATAGGAAAGAAAGAGTGTCTATATGGTAAATGATCCATCTCACCAAAATGCATAGGTACTCAGCCACTGTATCCGCCTAGTATATAGGAACAAATACTGAATGCATAGCTCACACTATCGAACCAAGGAAGTAGAAGAACAATCAATAGAACCCCCCCATAATGTTGACAAGAGAGAGGTGACAGGTACACTGAAAAGAGTGCCAATAAGAACTACATCATGAAGAACCAGGAACATTGAAGGTGCATAGAAAGAACAAGCACAAATAAAGATCCCCTAAGGCTAATGTCGTGGAAGGAACACTCACTTGACAAAGGTAGATGGCAAACAAAGGCAAACATCAAACCCCCCCATGGCACTTTATAATAGAGTGTGAGGACAAAGAGCACAAACATGTGCAAGATCCCATAGATGCAATAAAATGGTACTTTATCTTAGTGCACGTGCATAAAAGAATGCTACAAAAGTGAAGTATACACTACTCAAATAAGAGAGAAGATTTTTGAAACAAAAGAACAACCTAAGAAGAGCCATCCACTAAAGGGAAGAGATCCCAGGACCTGTAACATCCAAGATATCCACCAGAGTGCAAAACTACAAAAAAATTGAATAAAATATACCTAGAGAAGAATTTGGGAAAATGACTCATAGCACTAGAAAGCTATCAAAACAAGCTTTCCAATGATATCTTGCTTTCTAAAAATGGAGTCCGAATGCACAATATAGAGCTTCTAGAGTGCAAAACTAAATATCTAGCTTTGAAAGTAAAAAAACACCATCAAAAAAGCAAAATAAGAAATTCAAACCTTCAAATTCAGATAGAGCTCGGAACTAGCTTTCCGATGATATCTCGTTTACCCAATTTCGACACCATATGCTCAAGTTATGAGCAAAAAACCACCGAGTGCTCCAGAGGGCCCAAAATGGTGTCTAGATGTGTTGACGTCAGCACTTCACAGGCTTAAAATTGATGGCCAAATGGCAGTCATAGCATGCAAGCCCCCTGGGGCTAAAATTCTGGGCCCCTGGTCGCCATATGACCAGGGTCTAAACCTGCATTCACTGGCTTAAATTTGACGACCAAATGGTTGTCGCAAGCAAATTTAAAAAAAAATTATTTTTTTTGTAAATTTGCATGCATGCCTCGAGATCTATGCCAGACTTTCAAATTTTTGCCTCAATTTTTGTGCCATTTTTTTGGTCTTTATTTGCGTGCTAGACAGTAAAATATTTGTCTCAATTTGCATGCCAAGTTGTACAAATTTCACCTCGGGAAGCACGTCAATTCGTATAAATTCTACCTTGAGAAGCGTGCCAAGCATCTGGTACAAAAAAAAATCCCAAAATGAAAAGTTGTCTGAAATGGACATGCTTTATATCAAAATAGGGGTTTTTGGGCACTGCGAGCTCAACGGTGTGGTCCGTTTGAGCTCAAAGTACACCAAAATTTAGGGACGCCCTAATTTTAATAAAAAACCAAAAAAAAAAAACCCTAATATGAAATAGATGAATTTCTAATCTCTGAATCCTTCAAATGCGAACAAGTTGTAGAAGATTAGGCTCTGATACCATGTAGGATTTGAGCAATACAAATCCACAAAACTTGAAGATCACCATCCTCAATTAATGAATAAAATAAATGTACAATGGATCATCCTTATAAAGGAGATCGAAAGCCTTGAAAGGCAAACCCTAGTGCATGTAATAATTGGTTAAATTATTACAAGACTAATGCATGCAAGTTTATATTTAAAACAACTAGTGCATAAGTTTAAAACAACTAGTGCATGTGTGTTTAAATATAAACAACTAAAGTAAAAAAGTTGACATCTTAAGAAGGAAGTAGAGTTAATTAACATAATTAGTACTTTACTCTAACATATATCATAGTAGTTTTTGAATTATTTAGCTTGGAATCATTGTAGTTGAATCTTGCATACTCATCTTCAATCATACTTTGATAATTATTTCAAACTAGTACTTAATGCTAGTTTTATAATCAGTTTGATCTCTATTATCTTGCATTTAGCTCCACTTCCATCTTAGATAGCTTGCATTCCTTGGTGATTAACTTATTGTGTTTTGGAGAGCAATACCTGGGTAAAAGTACAAAGTTGTGTGACACTTTTATAAAGGAAAAGGTCAACAACACACAAACTTTTTAACTTTAACGACATCAAAATGGAATTTATGAAAAGAATTTGGAGATGATGTAAACTAATTAAATATGTAAAAGTGAATGAACTTTATGTCTATAATTTTTTAAATATTTTTTAACAAGAATTCACATAGTTTTTTAATTTTTTAAGTCCTTTTTTTACTTGCTGAAAAATGCTGAAAAACGAGGGTCTTGTTCCCACCAACAAAGTATATGCAAGTAATCTTCTTTTCCTTTGATTTCAAAATATGTTATAGATGAAATGTATAGCTAGTGCAGGAAAGAAAAAATAATAGTTTTCAATGTATATTTTCTCTGTTATAACTACTCAAAGTTGAACATACCTGAAATCGACAGTTTTCATCTCCCACTAAATTTCTCCTATCAAATCTACATCATTCAAAAAAAAATTACACATTCTTAAAGAGAACTCTCTCCTCTGGTGTTAAATATAAAATTTTAATTTTTTTGATAAGCTTTACTATTTTTTTCTATTTATGAAGCTGGTTGTTCTCGAATGTTAAAATACCTACTTGTAGTATATTGAAATTTTAATATATTAGATATAATTAAAATAATATAAAAGTTATATGATGATAATCTTGACTCTGTACTCTAAAAAAGGGTATTTTTATATTTGTAAAAAAAATTCATTAAAAAGAGTAGGATTTATTGAAACATCGCTTTTCTGAAATAATTTTATTTCTTTAGTAATTAGTATAAAACATGCATTTAATAGATATTTCTAATTGGAAAAGTTGAAGCCCTTATCTAACTTAGCTAGAACGAATCTAGCAAGACCATATGTTTGACAAAAAAATAATTTTAGTTAAAAATACTCAAATTCAACTGTGCTGATAAGTTAGCTTGGAACGTGACACAACTTTGTGCTTTTACCCACCCACATTTCTCCATAATCAACAAATCAAATGGAACAAGGGTGCTTCTATTTTAGTTCAACCAGAGGTTATGTGTTTGATTCTATTTGTGTTTAGTCTTGTTTGAATGTTGATTTCTCCTAACATTTGATATGTTTGAGCCTAACTATACAGGGTACAAAAACATGTATATATTTTGGCAAGCCTAGTGGGACCCACATCCCTCTCTTTTTAACAAAATTCCAAAATTTTGTACATCTATAGGCTCATATCTTGCATCAACGTCTTCATTTAATGTAACAACATTTTTTCCTGTAGACCACCATCACACATATTGATGTCTACACAAATTAACATCTGTACCTATAGACTAACATCTCCACTTGTGACTGTTTGACACTTGGTTTTGCAGGATAATCAATTTTTATTGTATTTTTGTGGTTTTTACATATCATTGTATTCATTTTTTTATCATAGATTGACTTTATGAAACTAAATGGTGGCAAAAAAAATAACTTTCTAACCACAGGTTTTGATTGTTGTCTGCACAAATTAATATCTTTTTAGATCAACATCTCTGCATTATAAACTAGCATCTTCATAGGTCAACAAGTATAAATTTAAGCATGTGTTAAAAATTACTTTTCTACATTTTATTTTAAATGCTGACTCCTTAACTCAACATCTGTGTCGATCAACATTTGCATTGATCAACGTCTACATCTGGGTTTTTTTGTCTCTTCATGTGTGTAACTTATTGAGATTTTTACTTGGTTTTCCTAAAGACTAACAATCTACGTAACTCTTATCTATTTGTTAAAGATGCTAAAACAAAAACTACTAACACTTGCAACCTTTTTCCTTGATATTCTTATGATTTTATTTATGATTTATGGATCTCTTTTTGAATGTCTTGTGGGAGTGTTTTATGTTACATAGTTGCACATAGTCTTTCTTAACTAGCTTCAATTTGGAAATTAACCCAAGTGTCTTGTGTGCTTTGAAAATCTTATCGGTAGAGGTACTCCCTTCAAGATAAATTCGCTCATTATTTAGAAAGTTAGAACCCTTTAATTACATGATGCAAAGATAAAATAATTCATATCCTCTCCCCTTGCATTTTTGGATCTTAGGTGTAAGAGAAAACTTATTTTATCTTTGGCTCTAGAGAGGCCTATCTAGAGGGAACACTTTTCTTGCTAGAGGACAACCTCAAGTCGGTAAATACCTTAGCCAATATATAAACAAGGCATTGATAAAATACTCATCTTATCCCACCAATCTTAAGGAAAGGCATGTTGATGATAGTCTGGATTGGTGAATGTGTTTAAGTAGCCAGCATGGTCAACTAGAGACTTAATTGTCTCACGTGCATACAAAATGATTGGGGAGACGCCATGGACCTAATTAAAAACCATTAATTTAGAGGCCCACCCTTCTATCCTTGGTTTAACACTTGTAACGCAAGAGACTATGTCATCCTCTGAATTTAATCACCATATGTATACCCTTGGTGGTGATGTGTAAAGGCTTCTAGATTTCATCACCAAAAGTCGGGAAAGCCCTCGCAAGGGGATTCCCTATTCACCCGTGCCTTTAAGGTCCATTTCAAAGTGAATATTTTTTTGTTCATCTTCGCATCATCTTACCTCTTAGATTGAGAGGGGAACAATGAATGAGGGTCTAGTATATCAATCTTGGAGTCTACTCATGTGGGCTTACAAATGTTAAATTGCATCCATTCATTAGGTAGAAAGTGCTTGTTTGATGTGTAAACCTATGTAAAATATTTAAAAAAAAACTTTTTGAAGGTTAAAAACTTTTAATTTTTAGTTTTATGCATGTTGTGCCAAATAGATCAAAATAAACTAGTAAAACTTGGTCAAACATTGAAAATTTGAAAATTTTTCCTTGTTGAACTAGATCATTGTCTTTGTAGATTCACATCTAGGTAGATCAATGTCTACACTGAGTAGACTTACATCTCCACCTCTCTAGAACTGTGGCATAATTTATCACTAGAAACCTATTTCTTACACAATAGTGTCTACGAATGGCAATCGACATTTTCACATATTGTTATCTCCATTTGCAAGTGGCGTCTCCTCTTGAAAATATTGACTTATCAGACCTTGCAAAAATTTGTCATTTTGAGTCCTCTAAGGGTCCATCAAGTCATTTTGCCAAAATCAATCCTCTATATCTCAAAATTGCAATTTTTCCTATAGTCCATGTCAGAATCAAGAAAGCATAAGAAGATGAAAGTCCGATTACCTCATTTCTATAGAGAAAAGAAAGAGGTTGATCATATTACCCAAAGAAACTAATATGCCATCAAAAGTTTGAGAGATAGTTCCCAAAAACTTGAGCAATATGAAATGATGCTTCAAAACCAAAATATTGTCAAGTTCATCATCAAATACTACAAAATACCCAATCAAATAAATATCCTCAACCAGAGTATTAGACTAGATCATTAGACCTTCTTCATTACTTCATTAAAATATTTTCACAAATCAAATCTTTCACACTTCATAAATCTTCTGACTTTTGACTTAGGAGCACCATCACTTATTTGGACTTACATATAGTTGTCTTGATCAATCCAACCAAATCAAATAATCAATGAAACCAATCTTTCATATCTTCATCAATGTTTTGATCACAATCTCTAGGCCAAGATTATTTATCAAAATGTCATTAAGATCTTCATCCTAGAAAAATCCTAGTTGAATTACATTACTTGAGAAGATTGTTTGTCTTGAGTGATTAATTTAATTAGTTAATATCCTATTTTTCTTTAGACGATTAGTCTATCCCAAAGTAGAAGAAAGATATCATCCAATATACGAATAATTGTGCTTAATAGGATCTTACTTCACCAAGGTTATCCAAAACCTTCATCCAATCATCAAAGTCAAGATCAATCAAATTGAGGTCGTTCCCTCACAATCCATCATCCAAATCAAACATCTTTGAGGCCCTGTCCCCGCAATAAAAAGAAGTTCTAAAATTTTTCTCCTAGTCCTAAGTCCATCTTTCATCCATCATCAAATATTTCATGCAACCCATTCTTAGACGTCATCTTTCATCCTTTATTCTTTTAAAGGTCACACAGCTTGTATGGTTGAAAATTGCATATTAGCTAGAAACATGAGGATATCTCAACCAAATACCAACACAAACAATGAGAATCCTTTTGTGAAAACATTCATTGGGAGCATTGAAGTGGCCGTTGTAGATATAACCAATGAACTTGAGGAATAATTTCTAATTTTTTATCAATCCAAAACATCTCCATTCATCAATGATTTCCTCAAAGACCATTACAATTTAGAGATGGTAGAGAAAGAGATTGGAAAAAACAAAGCTGAAATATTCATGAACCTTGTCAGAGATGGAGTTATAATACCTGCCAATTTTGATGACTCCTTACTATATCACAATATTGTAAAATATAGTGCCGCCACATCTCAAGTGAATACTACATCTAATCAAGGAAAAAGAAAGGCTACATTGGGTGGGCCTTCTTCACATACCATATCAACATATCAAGCTACATCAACATCACAATGACAAAAATTTTGATTGACAGATGAAAACATTCAACAAATTTAATTAGTGTCATTCCCAATTTGAGGTCTCCCATAGTAGAACTGATACTAGAATAGACACATGTGTTGACATGGGTGGAAGTATCCTGAATATAATTCAGACTTCATTTTCATAAACATCATTCCCACAATATACACATCAATATTCTTCATCACTCTTCTCAACTCTATCAGGTGCTTCGAAGACATCCATTCCAACTCCATCATATAAATATGTCCCTCCTCCTACACTTCGGCTTGCATCAGCGAGATTTTCAACATCACATTTTGGAGGAGGATAATATTTTGGACATACACTTACACATCAAGATGCCCTTGAGTTAGCACACCAAATCAATGAACTCAAGAGTCTTGTGTATAGCATGTAAAATAGAGGGAAAAAGGAATTCTCTTTTGATGAGATATGTCCTTGCCTCTTTGATAAGTTAATCAACATGGAACTGTTTCCCCCAAACTTTAAGATCCCTAAATTTGATAAATAAAATGGGGAAACATTTCTGGTCCAACACCTTAAGGAATTTTATGTTGCAGGTCAAGAGGTCTCCTACAATGAGACTTATCTAAAGAAAATTTTCACTCAAAGTCTTGGAGGCCCCACTCTTGAGTGGTTCATGAACCTCCCTCATGGATCCATATCTAACTTCTCCAATCTCATAGAGAAGTTTGTTGTACAATCTTTGTATAACATTGAACATCAAGCATCATTAAGTAGATTTTTTGATGTAGCACCCTATGGTTGGAGGGTCTTAAAATAGACTATCCACCTAAGATGCTAAACAATCACAACAAAAGTACATTACAACAACAAGATATAACAAAATTCAACTTGTTTATTTCATCAAATGCCAATTGCATGCAACATGTTGGGCTATAAGGCATTCCTAGTTATGGCTAATACACCAAAAAATAAAACAAGACCTCATAGGATCTAACTACTCCCTAACTAGCCTAGATTTGTATCCCAACAACAATTTGGTAGAAACTCAAAGACATATCTACACTTGAGCTTGCAAACCACAAAGAAAGGTTCTTGTTTCCTAAGCCAACACTTAGCCACTGGCTTCTAAACTCCACACTTTCCATGCCACCTCCTTTCTATGCTACCCATATCCTCCTTTTATGCAGCATGGCCACAAGTCAACCTTACAAATTAGAAATCATAAAACAACAGTCAACTCTAAGAAACTCATGAAAAAATGTGTTATCCTTCATGTCAGCTTGCAACAGTTATTAAGTTTACATAGGAGAAAGAACCCACCCAAATTTTGATCCTCACACATCCCAACAATCGATCCATATCATGAGGAATGTGACCCAAATTAAATGCACATGTCGACCAGCCAAAAAAATCAAAATAAACACATTGGTAAACTAGACCATTGATCTTGTCATAACATCAAGTAAACAATACAGAATAGCTACTCATGTCACTCGGTGACAGAATACCAAAACAATGACCGAGCTCGTCAGTGAACCAAAACAAGAACATTCCACCGAGAACTCCAAAGAAGTTATCGAGCACAAACTCATCCACTAACATCATTTGGTAGAGTAACATCCACACGCAGTCACCGAGTCCGTTGATGAAGAAACACATCTTCCAACTGATAAATACCACCAATTGATCGATAATCTCAAGTCTCCAACCGAGATCGTCATGTTAAACATTGAAAACCAAAACCCAACACTAACATATTTTTGGTTGATATAGGATTGCCAACACCCAAGGATGCTCCTACATCAGACACACCAGGTGCAAAAAGATGTTCTCAGCAGCTTGACGAACATATTTTGGGATTCAACATACTATGAAGGGACTACCATGAGAAGAAGGCTCTACATCCATGCTCATATGTCTCTTCTTTCTTCTTTTCAATTTCTATAACTAAATTTGAATGACAGTGGTTGTATTCATGAAAAATAGTGTAGTAGTTAGTGATGTCCTAGGAGCTCTTCATAAGAGTCCCCTAGTCCTACTTTGGCTTAGAAATATCCTCTTCCATTAGTGTAAGTTTATTTCTACAATCCATGAGATAAGTTTGTATGCTACTTCTAGTTTTGAACAATTATGTGATTTTTTTGTTGCATCAACGTTTCGGATCACACTTCCAAGTCCATCATTAGGATGATACAAAGTGGAAGGGAAAAAAAAGAAATAAGTTGCAGATCAAAACTCTCTAAAAAGAGAGGGGATCAAAAGGGAGAGATAAAGGTAAAGAGGATTCAACCAAGAGTGAATGAAAGGGAAAAAATGAATAAAAAGATAAAGGACACATTGAGACAAAAGCTCAAAGTGATTAGATTATGTTAGATAGTGACATTGAACAATATATTAGATCGAGTCAAAGTTTAGAAAATGTTGTTCATTCTTGTCACGATGCCATCACCATCTTCATTGTGGAAAAATGCAACATTGTAGGCAATTGAAAGCATGATTTCATTGAATTATAATTCATCACATTTCTTATTTTTGTTGTTTATAAGTAGTAATATAGTTTTATTTTACCTTTATTAATGTAGAAATTTGGTTTTGTAAGTATACTAGATCAACAAACTTGTACAAGCCTACAATCATAATGGTTTCGTGAAGATTTAAATTTTGACAGTAACAAAAACAACAACACCACTTAACCAACACACTATAGAATAAATCTGAAAACTAACAATATGTTAAATCTTATGCATATAATCAATCATAACAAATATACAACACTCATCCAAACAAATCAATCATCATATACTATTTTCTACATATTATTTTTTAAATCTTCTTCATCAATCAATCATCCCCAACTTCACAATCTCAGTAAATACTTTTCTTCATTAGTTAATACTCTGAGCAGCTTCAATAAGTGGACATCAATGCCACAATAGTTCACATCAATGACTGTGGAGAGCATATAATGCTAACATATCAAACCCAAGTTCACCCATCTTGTCTAGTATAATACTTTCCAAGGATTTCCTTTGAATTCACACCTATGACATATGGATATTCATGACCATTGTTGCCCATTTTATAGGCAATTATAGACATTCAAACACATCTTTTGGTTCTACTGTTATGCTCAAAACTTGTGGAGTTGGATTCATGGTTTCTTTTGGCCTTTCTAGCAAGATCCATTTTCTAGGAACATGGCTCTTTCATGAGATTGGCCTCACATTCTCTATAGGTTTAACCAAATTTGGCATTCTTTTAGGGTGGAAATCCTCTTTTCCTTTTGGATACATAGAAACTCCTCTTTGTTTTCTCACAAATTTATTGATGTTCATGTTTCACTTTTACTAAAGTGTGTATATGTAATAGTGTGATGCTTTCTATTTAAGTGCAAGAAAACAAAGCTCATTTGGCAGTGGCCCAACTTTAAGGTTCTAGAGAATTGGGGAAGTTCCACATCTATATTTTTTTTATTCCCTCTAGAAGCCTCTACCCCTAGTGACTATTCTCTACCTCATGGTTGTCGATGTAGTCATAGGTCTTTAACTCCCCACTCTCATATTCTCATGGTCTCAGGCTTCCCATAGAAAGGTTAGTGGTGGAAGTTGTTTCATTAGATGGTCATTAACCTCTCTTCCACATAAGGGTTCAACCTTCAAGTGGGGTTTGGGGATGTGGGCCCACTCTACCAGTGGTGAAAGTGGCTATGTAGCTTCTAGTGGTGACAAAAAATGATACATCTCATCCAAATGACTCATGCACTTGACACTAGCATTCTCGTCTTCGTGTGAAGATAACAAAAAAGATTAAGCTAGTACAACAGAAGTATGGTCCCTCCCAAATACAAACCTAGACCCTTCATACTTGTATGAAGTTGTAAGGTCAACAAATATATGTCACTCCCATCTTCTACAACTAGTATAGCCTCATAGAAGCTTTTATTTATATTTTTTCCTCTTTGCAATATGCCCATGTTTCTTGTTATGGACTCTACTCTATTTGACTTATGAGGGATGATCCCCTACCCCCCTACTTTTTTTGTAAATAGTTTGTCTCTTTTAAATTAAAGAAAAAGTCACTATTATTTATAAAAAGGTTCTATAACCATAATTTATAATTCCTATATCCATCTACACTGAATGCATAATAATAAACACACCTAAGGTAATAGATGGAGAAATCACAAATAGCATGGGGGATAGATATATGAACTATGATATATAAGTTGACAAAGAAAGTAATGTTAAAACCACTAAAGATACTCTATATAGTGGCCAACACCTAGAAGTCATATGTCACAATTTAGTTTACGCTCTGGCACATTACTTCTATCCGTTTTGTGGAATGAATTGTTGTATATTTGTATCACTTATTAGTAATCTATGTTATTTAAGTACATAAATTCAAGTAATTAATGTCAATGAAAAATAGACGAAAAGTAATGTATTTAAATTTTGAACATAAACTAAATCTACAAAACACTTCAATTTACTAAAAAAATATCTTATCACATTGAAATTATATATACATAGTCTATTTTAAATTAAAGAAAATGCCAATTTACTATTTATAAAAAGGTTCTATAACCATAATTTATACTTCCTAAATCTATCTACATTGAATGCATAATAATAAACATACCCAAGGCAATAGATGAATAAATCATAGATAGCATGGGGATAAATATATGAACTATGATATATAAGTTGACAAAGAAATTAATGTTAAAACCACTAAAGCTATCTCTATATAGTGGTCAACACCTAGAAGTCATAAGTCACAATTTAGTTTACAAAGCTCTGGCACATTACTACTATCCGTTTTGTGAAATGAATTGTTGTATATTTGTATCACTTATTAGTAATCTATGTTATTTAAGGACACAAATTCAAGTAACAAAAATAGAAGAAAAGTAATGCATTTAAATTTTGAACATAAATTAAATCTAGAGCACACTTAAATTTGCTAAAAAAATATCTTATCACATTGAAATTATATGCATACAATTTGGAATATTCGCTTAAAACTATAAAATATTCCAAGACTAAGCATTGCAAAACTCGCATAGTTAGTGAATATATAACGTCAATGATTTTTACTTCCTTTGAATCATGTGTTAATGCAAGTACCATCCTGTATGGCAATTGGAAAAGTGTGACTCCTTGCCTTACCTTCCTTTCTATGAGATTTGAACTTGTGATCTCTCGTACAAGAGCACAAATTCTCTACCACTAGACCAATTCAAGTTGTAGAACAGAAACAAATATGTTTACTATATGTTTAATAGTAAATAAGACATTATTCATACAATTATTACTCAACGGTGGAAGACAACAAAATTGCAACCCACAAACATTATTCTGGGGAGTTCTATAATTTCATATTTGACCACACTAACAAAAATTAAAAAACATATCATATACCGAGAAAGCATATAGATTAATCATGTCCTAATGATGTTGGATGATGTCCTGTATTAGGCTTGGGAGGGGGCGGTACGAGACGCCTCCGCAGTTTCCTCTGCAACCAAAACATTTAACATTAAACATCTATGCAATTATGTTTTACAGTTTTAATGTCCTGCCAATTATTAACAGTTACCTAATTTTACAGAGAGATGAGTTACCTCAGTAGAAACATGCTTTCCATCGCCAGCTGCGCCATATTCTTCTACATTGAAAACACTGCCACCATCATCATCAGACTCAACAATTGTTTTTAATTGCCAATATTTGTCGAAATCACTGTCTAAAATACTTTGGGCAGATTGAGCTTCATCGGCTGCTGCTGCTATTAGCGTGATTAGCAGGGCCAAAATGGCCATGCGAATCATGAATTGCAATCCCATTCTAAAATAAACAAAATTCTTCCTTCCTGATCGTCCCCAACTCAAGAAAACAAGTGATTTCTTCAGATTGAGTTGGAGAAACAATCTTGTTTCTAAATGAGAAATCGGTATACATTTTATACAACCTGCCGTTGAATATTTCTAATTTTGTGTAAATACAATCCAGGAAAAATGATTCGTAAGGTATGCTGAATTCCACGAGATTATTCTGTTAGCAGCAAATGAGGACGACTGAGTAATAGAGTTGGACAGTTCCTAAGGCTGTAGCGGCACGTTACAATTTTCTCAAATCCCTCGGGAGTAAATAAATATGATTAACCAGCGAAATTGTCAACCCACATGGCACGTTTACATTTTCAAGATTAGGTGGCAGAATTTAATTTAGACGTGTAGGAATGTCTATTCAGCACATAAATTTTGATCAGATATTGACTAAATTAGTTACTCTTAGTTGTTATATGCGTTTAATGGCTTTTGCTCTATATTAGCAAGTTATGAGGACGAGTTTATAAACAAATAATAAAAATATTTGTTGAAATTTTTAATTATTATAATTTCAATTATTCTTCTTTTAATTATATTTATGAAATATTGGTTATCATCTTAATTCAATAAAATAGAATTAGTAATATAATATAAATATTATTTAAAAATATAATGTTAATTTAATTAAAATAATATATAATTATAGTTATAATATTAATATTAAATTTATATTTAATTATCAGTTTAAGATTATATGCTCGTAAGTGGGGTTAGGAGGATTGGTTTTTTTTCTTTTTTAAGAACGGTTGTGACTTGGTCTACATTAAAAAAAACATGGAGAAAATCAATTTTGATGGTACCTCGAAGGACAACCTAGGAGAGAGTGGAGTTAGTTGTGTTGCTCATGAACATGGTGCTAAGGTGCTTTGTCTAAAGACTAAGTATCTAAGGGAGACCACAAATAATGGTATTGAATTCTATATGGTTTTGGAATACTTAAACTATGGAATCATATCAAAAGGTAAGAGACTACATCATGAAACAAAAACAACTGGAACCTAAGGAAGATTGATACGATATGGGAGGCAATCAGCTTCTTTGATGATTTTTAACCAAACCATGTTTACTATGAATGAAACAAATTGGCTAATTTTGTAGTCAACTTGGTAGTTTGTTAAGGCAATGAGGATGACTCAATGGAAGAGGGGTATGGAAAAATTAATGTTGTGTGAAAAAACAAGAGCATTTATTATTCAATGAAGTTTGCAAATTTGACATAACAAAAAGTGTAAGGATTTAATCTTAAGCTAGTGGAATTTAGAGATAAAAATGTATGAAATGAATGACATAACTAATGTGAAACAACACTAGATTGATAGTGATGGTGTTCAAAGGTGTCATTTTGCATCATGTTAGGAAACAATGGACACTCATTGAAACTAGTTATTAAAAAAAAGTAACCATCTTTTTCAGGGGAGGTGAATGATAAGAGTTTAAGGTGAATTTTGAGAAGACTCGTTATTAATGTAGTGAAGGTAGTGTTAGGAGATGAGTTCTTGAACTTTGGTCATAGGGATAGGGTTAAAACCAATGTTGTAGCCATCTTTTCTAGCCATAGTGTTGGATGTAGGTGAGATGAAGGACACAGCCAAGGTACTATTAAAATAACCAACTTGGAATTTCTATTTGGGAGAACTTGAGGATACATTGGAAAATCTTAATTCAGATAAGGGTGCTCCACTTTCGAAATATTACTATGTGGTTAAGCATTGTGGGAGGGAAGTAGGAAATTACCCTTTAATTTTCTCTCCTAAGTCTTCCCTCCTACCCAGAAGGAAGGTTGTGGTGGATAGAAGTGTGTAGTTTCTAAAATAAATGTTGGATTTGGTGTTGGTTGCAGTGGTATCTAAAACAAGAAAGTTTAGTGGGCTATGGAGGAAGAGGAAGAGGAATTTGGGGTGAAAACTAAAGAAGCATTACTTTCTAGGGAGATGCCAAAGGTAGTCATTGTTGAGGACAATCATCCATATATCTGCCCAAAATGCATAGTGAAGGTTCATTTGGAGGTTTCAAGGGCTCAAAGGGCTCGTCATTCTAGTATCTAATGTGGGTTTCTATTTTCTTTGGTTTTAAAATATATACTATTTTTTATTTTGATAGTTATATCATATAATATATAGAAAAATGGTATTTCTTCATTTTTTCACTAGAAACAATTTGAATGTAATACCTAACTAGGAATGTGTTGATTATTAACTAGGATAGGGGATACTTAAAAGATGTTATGTATTGGAATAGTACATATGGTTTTTATTTTGTGATTCTAGGCCATGTTGGTGGATGGTGGGTTTTTATGAAAGATATAAGAAAGTTTTATTATTTATCTACTAGGTGTAACACCTACAGTGCGATTTAATAATAAAAAATAGATTGTTAGTTTAAGATTATATTATTTTAACTTTATATATGTTATATTATTTATAACTTATCACAATAAAATAAAAATTTATAAAATTAGAGTGAAAATAAACATTCCTAATGACTAAACAAAAAACATTTAAATTCATGATTAAAAGTTATTAGATAATTTTGTATATATTACAATAATTTTTACAAATATTAAAAAATAGAATGATTTCAAACAAAAATATTATATTAAATTATAATTATAAAGATTAGAATTTTTTAAATAGAAATATTTGTTGTGTAATGGACATAATGAAATAGTTTTTTTTTCAAATTTAATTTAATTATAATAATTGAATCAAATTATTATAAAATAAATTAGAGTAGATAAATAATTTCTACATTGTATTAAGTTTAAAAATATAAATCTCAACTTCATAAAAAAATTAAATAAACCTTAACTTCACAAAAATTGAATTAAATTCAAAAATAAAAGAAATAATCACATTTGATCTTTGATTGATGCAAAATAATGAATTATTTAGAATTGAGAAAAATCATTTTATTATATATATATATATATATATATATATATATATATATTGAAATATAAAGAAATTTTAAGAAAAACTTAAAAAATCTATCGTTCCTATAAAACCAAAATTTGAACCAATCATAAAATAGATAAATAATTTATACATTATATCAAATTTAAAAATATAAATATAAATTTTTATAAAAGTTAATTTTATTTTGAAAATAAAAATAATAACTACTTAGAGAACTTATAAATAGAATAGCATTCCTTACAACAGATACTAATGATGTATTTATGTTCTTAAGGTTTTGGGAATAGGTCTATTTCTACTGAATTTATCAAGTTCTTTTATATTTTTGCAATATACTTGAATCATGTATTTGAACTCTTTTAGTGTTTATTATCTTTCAATTGGTTCTATATTTTAAAATATATAAAGTTCTGCAGCATTGGGGAAATGCCCCTTTTATAGTTGCCAGCGTGGCTCTAGACCCTTTTGCCTCTCATGACCATTCTTCACCTCGTGGCTAGTAACATGACCAAAGTTCCTACACTTGCATTCACATGCACTATGTTCCAAGACCCCTTACTACTAGTATGTTAGTGAAAGAGACTTTAAAAGGTGACACTCCACCTCACTACTACACGAAAGGTCAAACTCTAGGTGGAGTACCAGGGGTCCAAGCCCTTCTATAGGTTGTAGTATTGGTTGGATGGACATCAATGATGATATCAACTAGCTAAGCTCAACAAGATGGCTCCTACAATTGGCCTTAGTGATTTCTCCAGTGAGGAAGGACAAAGAGAATAAAGAAGAAGCTTTTATGAAAGAAGGGTGGTCCCTTCCGAATGAGATTCTTGGCATTGTTGATGTTTGGAGTCACAAGAATGATAAGGATCCTCCTCCACCTCCCTTGGCGACTTCTCTAGCCACTTAGTGGTTGTTTATTTATAATGTTTTTTCTAGGTGCTTCTTGTGGTTATATTTCCCTTGTATTTATGAGCTCTATCCATTTTTAACACTCGAGGGGTGATCTTGTGTCCCCCTACTTTTTTGTCAATAGTGTAGCTCTTTTTTCAACATTAATGGAAATTCTATTCATCAAAAAAGGCTATGAGAAAGGTGTCTACAATAGATGATATTTCAAGGAAATTTTAAGTGTATTATAGATGTTAGTAAATCTATTTCGGATAGAAAGTTAATAGAAAATTATATATTATTAAATTAATTTTATTTTTTCCAAATTTAGCATTTGTACATATTAAATTATAATTTAAATTATTTTTAGAATATCTTTCTTCTTCTATATTTATAAATTATAATTTATCTATTTTAGATTTTGACACTCTTTTGTTTTTGTGAAAAGAATTTAAAATAAATTAATTAGGAGTTTTAAGGTGAATATAAAAAGATTTATAAAAACTCATAACTATAAATACTAGAAAACTAAGGAATGTCTATGTAGATCTCCTAAAGTTCATCATTGCCAAGAACACATACCCATAGAAAAAATCAAGAAGAAAATTTTCCCTATATTATTTCCCAAGTTCCTTTGAACTCTTCCTCTCTTTCAAGGGGTTGTTTTTGTGGTTATAACCAATGTATCAAGAGAGACCATATATCTCAATCTCATGCGGGGCAACCTCATAATTCTTATGACTTTGCTACTTGTCTTAATATTAATCTACCAAGTAGAGTTCTAGGTAGCCTTCCACCTCCTCTTAGAAATGAGGAGGTTAGTTGGCCTATTATTAACAAATTTCCTTATCTACACCCTATCATTCTACAATTTATACTAAACAACCTAAATAAAAAACTCTTTATAATAATTGGTATGTTACATTTTTTATATATATTTCAAACTTAATCTAATTAAATTTTATAAATATAGAACTTAATCTAATTGAATTTTATAAATATAAATATACCTTCTTGTATTAATAAATATTATTCTATTTTTATTTTACTACAAAATAAAGTAAAATATTCATTTAAAAAAATGAACTCCCACTTGAAAACTCTAGTAATTCTTTAAAATTTAAGAATAAAGTCCACTTTGAAAATATATTTTTTCTTCCCAAAGAGTCCACACAAAGACTAAAGGCTAACCCAAACGAATCAAAGACTGCATTGAAACTTTTAAATCCTAACTAAAAGTAAAACCAGTGTAGGATCATATAGATTTTCTTGGAGCCTTTTAAGCAACAACTAAAACAAGTGCAATCCACCTCGATACGTGTTGTTATAATTCGACACTGGGATTCCTGCTCCTTCACAAATTTTAACGGTTCAAAGAAGTTTGAATCAATGAAATATCGTGTCCGATGAAAACTACTGCTTTGAAAAGTTCTAAGATGGCTAATTGCGCAGACTGTAGATGACTGAGAGCTTCTCCGAAAAAAACTCCAAAGTGAAGTGTCCTTATGCTATCAATATATGTTTAGCATGTATGCATTAAAAGACGCTGTAACGTGTAATTTCAGAGCTCTGAATTGCAGGAGGAACTGTAACAAAATATGACTGAATCGTCCTCATATGGTGCTAAGAATAAAGCATTCGTGGAAGTCAAGATCCTGCACGTACCATTTTTTCCTGGATTGCCTTTCTGTTGAATTGAAAATACACATAGTCGGGGTGTATAAAATGCACAATGATTTTCCACTCACAAACATATTTTTTTCTCTCTATAGTTGGATTCGAGATAACTATAGAGAGAAAATTCTTTTACTAAAATGGGTATGAAATTCATGGCTGCGGTGGCCTTTTTGGCCTTGCAATTGATTGTAATGGCGGCAGCAGAAGATCAATCTGCTCAAATTATGTTGGACAGTGATATCGAACAATATCTTAGATCGAATCGGAGTTTAAAAAAACTTGTTCATTCTCGTCATGATGCTGCCACCGTCTTCAATGTGGAACAATACGGCGCTGTAGGCGATGGAAAGCATGATTCAACTGAAGTAATTCATCATATTTCTGTTTTTCACAATATGATTTGTCTAATAATACTGAGATTCAATCTCTCGAGAACATTAGACTAGTAGAATATCATGATTGATAATATACTCGATTTTATATGTACGATCAATTTTTGACCAAAAATCATGTTTTTAATCTAAATACATTCAATTTCTGACCAAAAATCATGTTTTTAATTTTATTTTTCTTCTTTGACAGATGAGATTATATAAACAGCCAATATATTCATTATTGGGCAGTAGTGAAAGGAATACAAATTTAGTGATTTGTAATTTGATTTTATTGTATTTAAATGACAGGCATTTGCAACAACATGGAATGCAGCATGCAAAAAGGCATCAGCCGTATTGCTTGTGCCTGCCAACAAGAAATTTTTTGTAAACAATTTAGTTTTCCGCGGGCCATGTCAACCTCACTTATCTTTTAAGGTTTATAATTTATAAAACAAATACCTTTAACATTTTTATTAGTTGATTTTATTTCATATATAAGTATTAAATAGATGATTTGTTACATTTGCAGGTTGATGGGACTATAGTTGCACAACCAGATCCAGCACGCTGGAAGAATTCAAAAATATGGTTGCAGTTTGCTCAACTTACAGATTTTAATCTAATGGGAACAGGTGTAATTGATGGGCAAGGACAACAGTGGTGGGCAGGCCAATGTAAAGTGGTCAATGGACGAGTAAGTAATAAAACAATTGTCTTCTATATTTATTAACGAAAATGTTTTTACCGTGTTCATTAAAACATTTATCTTGATTTGAGCTTTGACTGATACTGCTTTCATTCACTGCAGACAGTTTGTAACGATCGTAATAGACCAACAGTAAGTACTTATCTACGATTGGTTATGTTGTTGACTAAGATCTTTGTATGCTAAATATTCATGATAATATTACGCAGGCCATTAAAATCGATTATTCCAAGAGTGTGACAGTCAAAGAACTGACACTGATGAACAGCCCCGAATTTCATTTGGTTTTTGGTGAATGTGAGGGAGTGAAAATTCAAGGCCTTAAAATTAAGGCACCGAGAGACAGTCCTAACACTGACGGAATTGATATCTTTGCATCTAAAAGATTTCACATAGAAAAGTGCGTAATAGGAACAGGTAATCCTTATTATAATTCATTATATGATATTTGATTATTTGATTAAGAATTTTTGTAATGTGTAAAATCTATAGAACATTTTATATTTATTTGAATTTTTTTGCATTTCTTTCATAATCTCTGTCATACTGTTTGAATACATTAATCTTGTTGGGCGAACTTAATCAGTAAATGCATGGCATTACAGGGGATGACTGTATCGCTATAGGCACAGGGTCTTCGAATATTACGATTAAGGATCTAATTTGCGGCCCAGGCCATGGAATAAGGTAACATTCTTTTAAAAACACCTTACATAAATCAAAATCATTTTTTTATCCTGAAATCCTCATTTATTTCCTTTGCCTTGCAGTATAGGAAGTCTTGGCAGAGATAACTCTAGAGCAGAGGTTTCGCACGTGCACGTAAATAGAGCTAAATTCATTGACACGCAAAATGGATTAAGAATCAAAACATGGCAGGTAAATTGGTTATTTAATTAAGTGTCCTAATTTTTATGATTAAAGAGATTGAGTTTAATTTGTTAATATGTTAGGTTTTTATTGTGAAGAGTTAATTAAGTATATAGTATCTAATATGAAGATGGTTCCTAAAAAAAATAGATTTTTTAAAAATGCTTCTTGAATTTTTATAAACCAGTCTTCATATATTTGTACATTTTGTGGATATTATGTAACAGGGTGGCTCAGGATTGGCAAGCTATATAACATATGAGAACGTGGAAATGATAAATTCGGAGAATCCTATATTAATTAATCAATTTTATTGCACTTCGGCTTCTGCTTGCCAAAACCAGGTATTTCAAAATACCCACATCAATCTTTCTAAGCTATTTTTTTAAATGTGAGTGGTTAGATCTCTAAACAAAATGTCATGTTTGTATTTGAAGAGGTCTGCGGTTCAAATCCAAGGAGTGACATACAAGAACATACATGGGACATCAGCAACAGCAGCAGCAATCCAACTTATGTGCAGTGACAGTGTGCCTTGCACAGGCATACAGCTAAGCAATGTATCTTTGAAACTTACCTCAGGAAAGCCTGCTTCCTGTGTTGATAAGAATGCACGAGGATTTTACAGTGGACGCCTCATCCCTAAATGCAAGAATTTACGTCCAGGTCAGGCATATGTCTTACATATTAGTTATAAATTACTTGATATTTTTAAATAAGGTATTTTATTGTATGTTGTTAATATCTGACTGTGAATATGATGATATAGGTCCTTCGCCAAAAGAATTTGAACTCCAACAACAGCCAACAACTGTCATGGTATGTTCATAAATTTATAATCTAATAATTTCTGTTTTAGATTATTACATGTTGATTAAAGTTCTTAATTATTTTTTTATTTAAGATAATGTTGAATTTAATTTATTGTTTTGTTTTGGTGAAGGATGAAAATAAGGGAGCATGTGCCAAGGGTGACAGTACATGCATATCGTTGAGCTCCAGCCCTCCGAATTGTAAAAACAAATGTAAAGGTTGCCAGCCATGCAAGCCAAAGTTAATTATTGTTCATCCAAATAAGCCGCAGGACTATTACCCTCAGAAATGGGTGTGCAGCTGTCATAACAAAATCTACAATCCATAAAAGTAGAATGAGATAGTTTTAGAAGTTAAATAAAAAAATATAGTATCGACGGCATATGTAATAGATTTTATTAGTGGTCTAGGCTAGTGTACTCAAGCTTTTGAATTTACGAGCGCCCACAAATAGTTTTCTTTTGTAGGCTATAATTTAAGTGTACTCTTCTTCAGGGAATGTTATGAATCATATGCGATTTTCTTGAGTATTATAAGGAGTATTATAATTGTAATTTTGTTTTAATATTAAACATGTTGTTTATCAAATGTTTAGCAAAGAAAATATATCTGTTTTGATTAAAAAAAATATTATTATAAAATTTATTTAATACTTAATTGAGTAAAATAAATTATTATATAACAAGTTTATTTCGATTTATTGTCTCAATTTAAATAAATTAATTTATTGCCTATCTTATCATATGAGAATATTCAAATAATAATTTAAACTTAACACAATAAAATGTGAAACGAATAATAAAGAATTATAAATTCTTAATTGTTTTAAATTTCAATGTTTGCCTACTTTATCATATGGGAGTATTCAAATAATGATTTGAAAGTAACACAATAATATGTGCAACCCATAATAAAGAATTATAAATTTTTAGTTGTTTAAAATTTCAATGCTTTCTATAAGAAATAATAATAATAATAGAAGTCTACAAGCAATGCAATAAACTCAATATTTTAACTTGTGCAAACTACATAGTAATTTTGATCTTCTTTTGGAAATGCAGATTTAAATTTCTAGGAAAAAGAAAATAAATGATGAAGATAAGCTCATGAATATGTCACCAAGTCAACGCATATGGTGAATAGATATTTTCCATTTCACACGTACTAGCACTTGCACCTTTGAGGGATGCAACCAATAGTAATATATATATCAAATGATCCATATGTCTATCCCTAGCTCACACACTCTCTCTATCTACCTCTTTGTCCCTACCTTTATCTCTTGCTTGATTACACACATAGATACTTCTTTCTCACTCCTTATTTCTATCTTATCTCTTTGTATATCTGATTTCCTCGTATGTATATAGATGCCAAAAAGAAGCATGTAAAAATCCACCTCACAACCTTGGAAACCATGACTATATGCTCAACCCAACCAGAATACTATGTAAGGCAAGCGATATTTTCCTTACAATGTCTCCTCTGATTTATAGAGAACTATCATTAGGGATTATTCCCAATATTTTATGATGGTGGTCATGCAACCCTTCGGTTATCCCTTTGGAGGCAGCTGTGGGGCTAACTGGATTGCGGAATACGATCAAAGATAAATCCAAAGTTTGATACATCCAACTCCGAGCGAGGATAAAGTTTAAAAGGATCCTTATTTTACATGAGTGACTTCTGAGACAACTTCTCCTATTCTGCATGGAAATTGGCAATGAAATAGAATTATGATTGGAATATTCTCTGTAAGAAAATGTTTGTTTGGTAATATAACTATTTCACATTGGTTTAGTCTTGCAATAATCATTATTGGTGTCGGACATGCAATGTAGTTGACTTTACAGTTGCCTATATGTTTAATTATCTATGTTAATAATTAATTAATAAAACCATTTATTTAAACAATGTCAATTATCAGCAAAATTACATAAAAATATATAATAAAAATTTAATTAAAAAATTGATGATAAATAAATATTGTAAATATCAAGTTGAATTTAGTTATCTTTATTTTGAACTAAAAATATTTAAAAATGTCAAATTTTGTATAAAATCAAGCTTTTGGTGGTGCGCTTAGTTACCACAGTGGAAGTTAGACATTTCCTAACAATGTCATATTAGATCTCAGTAGTGGCCTATGTTGTCTATTTATCGCAGTTGGGAGGGTATCTGTTAGTTGCATCTCTGCTTCTCTTAACTGTTGGTGTTTCCAAGTAGTTGCCATGGTGTTGAAATTCTCCAATAGCTCACATATTTTGAGCTACTCTGATGCAATGAATGCCTTCATGTCTAAGGAGGGTAGAAAATGCAATTATCTGGTCATGGATAAAAAACAATGGAGAGAGAACAAGAAAGAGGGGGTAAGCATTCATAATATTTGGGAGTCCCACTAGTAAATTTTAGCTTGTTTTTCGATGAGGATTAGTCGAAATTTTGATACCAATTGGTTGACCAAATGACTAAACTGTCGTCGAACTTTTTTTTGTCACTTATACAACATGAAAAATCATCGTCGAAATTCCAACATCCATAGTGGTTGAATTATCGACCTAATTGTCATCAAAGCGATTGCTTCAACCTAGATCATACCTTTTATCTATGCAACCAAATCTCGTCACACTTTCGACAATATGTGGTCAGAATAGATGTCGAATACATAGCATCCTCGTCAAAACGCCAAAGAGTGTTCTTCTAAAGTTCAATGACATTTGGTCGGAATAGGCGTCGAACACATAGCATTCTTGTTAAATTGAACTAACATGCAAAATGTTAAATTGAATGACATTTTATTATAGAGATAAATGTGTTGTCTAGATTACTACATTTCAAAATTAGTCTCTCAAGGATTTTGTTGCTAATCATTATGAACAACTCAAGAATTCTCCCAAGTAAGATGAACAATTTTTGTTTTGAATCTTGTAGGTTATCTAACTATGCTTGAAATAGAATTAAATCTATCTGATATGATCTTTGACATTTAAGATTTAACTTTATAAATAGTAATTTGAATTAAAAAGTTAGAAATTAAAACAAAAACATTTAAGAGTCTCAAAGAGAGGAACACATTGAGAAATTAATATTTCGTTCAAGCTATACTTGGGACTGCCACCAACATTTATCATCATTGAAGGGGATTAATTCATATTCGACAGATAACTATGGTAAGCAATGAAATACAAACATTTCATTTCCAATTATTATCAGTGAGATAAATAAATTTGGGCCAAGAGTACGGAATATGGAGAAGACTCCAAACATAAGTGAGTTGGCGGTCAAAATGTCTTAATAGAATTTACATCAAAACCAAAAACATTAATCAGTTGATTATTATATAAGATCCTCAAGCATGAGTTGGAGAGGACTACATTACACGTTGAGACACAATATTATTTTCACAAGTTGGCAACTATTATAATCATCAGGCAGATTAGGCTATAACTAGTGGAGAGAAGTATGTGTGTAGATCAAAAAGCATAGAGTACACACCGTTGTCTTGCATAAGTGAAAGATGAAATGTAGATTTCATGTAAAGAATAGTAGCATTCTTTGGACATTCAAAGGCGTGTTTTAGACATAGAAAAAGAGTAAATTATTGAAGGAAGTAACAAGGAATGCAGATGTCAAAGAAAGAGAAGTAGTTTTCATTAAAATGTTCACAGGGAGATACATCTTTTTTTTTTGCGAAAATAAAATCTCTACTATTTTGAGGAGGGTTTCTAAGAGTTTTGAATTCTTAGATCTCTGGTAGTCATGGTAAGTGACAAAAGCACTCTTGTGAAGAACAGTGACAGTCACTGTAAAAGAGAAGAGTAGGCAATGATACTATGTAGAACACATGATCCACCACATTCAAAGTAACTTCTAAGAATGTATGTCAAAGAAAAGAGTAGACATAGATGATTGTAATACCCCCAAAATGGGCTATAGGTTCATTAACCTCTATATCGACATATCAAATGAAATCGACATTGAAGTCCTAACCTAAGGCACATCAGAACATCATCGAATCCTAATTGATTATCCCAAATTCTGCATCGGGGAATATTCCTAGCAATATTCCTAATCATCATGATTATCTTTAATTTAATGATTATTTGGCGATAAATCCTATTTATCCTAAAGTTTGATTAATTGAATATTCTCAATATTTAATTAATTAGATTTAATTTGGCCACTTAATTATTTAATTGAATTTAATTCCATTATTCCTAATTATGATATTTAATTTTGACAATAAATCCAAAATCTTACAAATAATTGATTAAATATTTTATTTAATTAATTAAATCATTTTGTCAATTTGAAATATTGTAATTTTGAATAAAATTTTGAAAAAAATTGATTAACCCATAAATCAATTGTTTTATTTTTCAAAATCAGTTAAGTTGGAAATAAATCACTTTATTATTAAATTAATTCATAATTAAAACATGCACAATCAGAAAAGCAGACAACTACCAATTATCAATTAAATCTAAACTCTATTTTAAGTTCAATTATGCTTTTGCATGTTTTTGTGAATTAAATTATCTTTATTTTCAGATAACTCAAAAATCAAGTTGAGTTTATTTGAGTGATTTATGGCTTTCTTTCATGCACCTCCAAAGCCCTGGATTTCTATAAAATCAAGGCTCAGCTCTTCACAAAACATCTCATAATTTTGCGAGCTTACTCTGCCAAAATCATCTACGAATTGCACAACCATTTTGAAGAATTGGAATTTGGAGAATCAAAGGTATTGCGAATCAAGGCTATTGTGAGATCAATTTGGTTTTTACATTCATTTAGATTCATTTTCATATCATTGTTGGATCCATTTCATATCAGTTCATTCTAGATTAGATTCATATCAAGTTTTCATTCATATTTGCATAGAAAAACCAAAAATATAGATTAATTTGTATTCATTTCATATCTAGAATTGCATTCAAATCCTTCATTTAGGTGTCATCAAGGTCACTAATCTTGATTTCAATCTGAGAACATCACACTCGCACCTATTAGAAAGCAGTAAATCACCTGGTTAGTTTAGCTTTCAATTCATTACAGCTTTCATTCTTGCTAACCTCTAATGTTTTACTGAAGTGTTGTGTCTATAGATCATGTACAAAATTCACACACACATGTCTAGCACCCACCGTGGGGCCTTGAAATGGGTTTCCCTTCATTTCTATCAATTTTCTATCTTTTGAGGCTAAGGGTTTTAAGGGTTCTGGTGTCCGTACATTACGATTTTTAATTTTTGTCTGTATAATTATCGTATGAGTTTTGTCAGAAATTCATACTAGGAGATACCCACTGTCGTACGACAGTTGATTTTTTTGAGAATCGTATCAGCTGGATCAAAGTGTCATTTGGAATCTCGACTGACGTATGATCTGGTGCCCAGAGTCATATGCATTTTTGGACTATCATTTGGGAGGTAACCCACTATCGTACAATAGTTTATTGGATTGAGAATCGTGCCAAACTATACACACTATCATTTGGAAGTTCAACTGTCGTATCATAATACACCCAGTGTCGTATGAGTTTCTAGACTATCGTATGGAAGCAGACCCATTGTCGTACGAGTTTTGGCACCAGGTTTTCATTGTCATTTCATTTTTCAGGGTAGTTTGTCAGATTTGGTTTTCAGATTTTGACTAACGGCTAATCTTAACAATTGAAATTCTCTATTTTTTATTGACTCCTACTGGTTTTGATTGGAAAAAGTGCAAGAATTGCTAAAAACAAGTAAAAATCTACTAAGCACATTGGGAGGAATTAAGGTAATATTCTTAGCTGATAAGACTTCAATTTTGGATCTAAAACAAACATCTCATGTGTCTAGCTTGACTGACTTTTATTGCTTTCCTATCGCAGACTTCATTTGGGCTATAAAAATGAACATAGTTTGCTTTTAGCATCTTTGTTACACATAGTAATTAGGCCCCATGAACACTATTTGTGGATCTTGACAGAGTGGGTTTCCAGCAAAACTCTTCTCAACGAAGGATCCCTTGTAGGTGGGGAGGATACTTTGAGAGTCTCATGTTCTACTAGATTTGCATGTCCTCAACTTTTGATTGATACATTCTCTCTCCGGAGAGGTTGATAGATCACGAGGGGTTGACATCATAGATCTTTGTGAGATAATCTTAGTCTTAGCATGTCAGATTTATCTGTCTGCTTTGTTTGGGTTAAAAGTGAAAAGGCTAGGGGATTATGCTCTACTTCCTTTTTGGATAGTACTAGAAACCCAAATCCTTGAATCTAGAACCAGTCTCCATGTGGTATATCTTGTGAGTCACCTTTAGAGAGGGTTAACTGTAGTGGACATTCCCTTAATTGGGTCAACCACGTTGACAAAACCTCAAGCGGTAATAGCCATTTTCGTCGTGGTAGTGACAACCCCTATATAAATGTCCTTGTGGAAAAAATCTTCACAGGTATGGTTCATTGTTGGGTTGTCAGATCTCCCTAGCAGCTCTTAATTGATTAAATTCTCAGACTATGTCAAAACCCTGGTGCACTGGGATTGGAGTTCACCCCTTTGGATCATAAAAGTTGCAGAGTCAAACCATTACTAAAAACCCTAGTGAGGCCAAATTTTCATTTTTCTAGGGTATATGTGCATTATTGCAAAACTTTTTGGAACATACACAATTAGCACGCTTAAGGATTAGCACAAATAAGTCACTTGATTGTTCATGTGCAAGGTTTCTTTTTCCCTTGTTCATTATTTTCAAACGTGCTTGGAATCACTTGCTTGCTATTTTGTGTGCTTGTTTATCTATCTGGTCACTGAAAATGAATAAATCTGTTACAATCTTTAAATCTGGACATTGAAATCTGCAAACAATCTGAAACTGAAAACCTTAAAAATTTGCAAAAATTGAAGTGAAATTCCTTTCTGGAGTCAAACATCATACGAGTTTTGGTCAAGAGTCATTTCATTACTCCCTGATTGTCATATGGTAACTGGTACATTGTCGTACAAGTGTTGCTACCAGTCATTTTTCAAAAATCAATTTTCTATTGTCAACTATCGTACGAGTTTTTTAATTGTCATTTCATGCTATACCCACTATCGTACGAGCCTGTCAAAAGTCATTTGAGAAATTTTGAAAAGTTGTCAGAATTGTCAAGATACTCAGTTTTTCTAGCCTATATCCTGAATCTGTCAAACAAATCACTGTGTCAGGAATAGAGCAACAACTACTGAGAATCCAATCATTTTCCTAAAGTGGCCTTTTGAATCTGATTTAGCCTTCTATTTAATCGATTTGAGTCTTTTTCATCTTGTGTCAAAACCTTGTCATAACTATCAAATCTTCAATCAACTATTAAAACGGCTAAGTGTTGTTATCTCGTGTCTGCTATCTTTTGGGAAAATCTACCCATACATCCAAGGCATAGTACACCTCACTCATGTCCAATTGAATCTTCAATCAATCAAACTTTGACAAGGTTGCGTCATCAAATCTTCTTGAATCAAATCATTTTTCAATTGTCTGTATCTTATTCTTTTGTGTCATCCAAGGTTAATGGTGGAAACTAGAGCTTCCTCACCTAAGAAATTGGAAGGAACATCTCATACCATACCTTTGAATACTTGCCAAGGTCCAACTCTTGAGAAACTTTACAATTTTGGTCTTTACGAAGACGACGGCCTTGGTAATTTTTGATTAAAATCTGGGTACATTCCCCCTCCATCAATTCAAGGAGTCAATCAACAAACTTTACATCAATCTATTCTAGGGAGTCCTAAAACTCCTAACACATTTCAAAGAATCAGTACACATGAGGAAGAAATTCTAATCACCACTATGATGAAGCAGATGCATGCTATGCAAGTCAAGCTTAACAAACTTGAGAAAGAAAAGGAACCTAAAGAGTTTTTCATGGAAGCTCTATGCCCTTTTCCATTTGATGAAGACTTGTACATGTCACCATACCCTCAGAAAGAATGTGAGCAACATGACAATCCTTATGATACCTCTTCCACAGAGAGTGACACACCCATCTTTGAAGACTATGATGACTATGATGACAGACAATATAATGATACCTATGACACCTCTATTCCTAAGAGTCCTCCTCGTCGTGTGTTCATGCTTACTGGAAATGGGATGTCACATTGGATAGATCGTGATGGTGATCTGTATGATTCTGATTTTGAAAGAGACTTTGATGATTTTTGTGAACAATACTTAGATGATACATCTACTTCTATTGAGGAATATAAAATGTATCGCGCTGATTATAAACATGCATACTACAAGGATCTCTCCTCTAAGAACTCTCATGCTGAAATTAAAGATTACACTCTCAAGCAAGATCATGTTAATGATGAACCTTTGTCTTGTGATGGTTCCCTTCCATCCCCCACTTCCTCTAATACCCATATATTTCCTAAAGCTTCCAAGCCTATCAAATCTTTCACAAGTCCTTCATCCACCAAAGGTCCTAATACTTTTCATGTGGTTTCCTATAGTTATCCTCAAAGACTACCTCTTAAAGAAACTCAATCTAACCTTCACTTGGCTGCAAATACTTTCAATAATGCTAAACCTAAAGAGCCTAAGCCTTTATACACTATAATGCCTACTTTAGTTAGTCCTCCACCATATCTTCCAAAGTCTTCCATACAATCCCAACATGCTTCCTTGTCTTTAGAAGTGGCTCCATGTCAAGAGGACTCTACAAATGATAAAGAAAAAAACATAAAGAAAGATCAAGATCAAGAAACCTCCATGTCATCCAATCCTTTTCATGATGTCTCTTATCCGTTCCATGGTTCTTTTGATCCTGCACACCCTTTTTCATGCATTCCACCATGTCTTAAGTCTTCTCCTAAGAAAGATCAGGCTACTACTTACACTGTTAAGCTTATTGACAATCAAAATGACCTCACCCCACTTCTGCTTTCCAAAGATGATACTTCCATTAAGGTTGGTAAAAATGGTGTTGTTACTTCCAATGTTAAGCCTATTGAAAATCAAGAAAAAAATTGTACGCTTATGCTATCCAAAGATCCTTGTCAAGATCAAAGTCTTCCATCTTCTTATTCTACCACTTCAAGTTCGTTTCCACTTTCTACTCTTCCTAAGTCTTTGCAAGCTCTAAACAATCCTATCAATGAAGTTTCTCCTATTCAAGATGTTCACGATTCTATTGAAAATCCTACTGCTCACTCTAAAGATGCTGATGTCCTTGGTTGTCATATAAATGTTGATGAACTTGTTAATTATCCTTTTGTGTCTTCCACTTCCATCCTTAGACCTCTTCCACCACTACAAAGAGCTTCACGTCTGTCTTCCATCTTGGGTCCTTATGTCCCTTCACTTTCCCCTCCTAACTCTCCTAATTCACCATCCATCTTGGGTCTTTATGTCCCTTCACTTTCCCCTCCTAACTCTCCTAATTCGCCATCCATCTTGGGTCCTTACATCCCTCCATCTCCCATCTTTCCTCAAGATCAACATAGATGCATACCCTTGAATATTTTTCATTCATCCACCCATTTAAACCAGTCATATCCTCCTTCCACAAGTCCCAAGTCTTTTGGAAGTAACTTAAATGTTTAATACAAGAAAAAGAAGCAATACAAGAATCCATCCAAAAAAGAAGATCACCATGTCTCCTCTAATAGACATGGATGCATAAAGTCAAAAGAGATATCTAAGAAAAAATCTACAAAATAAGTATGGGTTCCAAAATATATCATTAAAGATATTCTCTCTAGATCATCAAAAAGAAATGAAAAGCCTACGACTATATGGATTCCAAAGTCTCTCTTGAAAGAGTCTGATGTTGAGAAAAAAGTGAAGTTGACATTCAAGCTTCCAAGGGCTTCCACTTCATCTCCTTCCAAAAATGTTCTTTCATTCCATGCACCTAAACCTCAACCTCTACTATCCATTCACCATATTCCTTCACATATTCCTTCATTCACATTTCCTCCATCCTCTCGCCACCCTTCAAGATGTGTGTTGATGTTGATCTTGCCTTCCTTTTCATCTACCCTTTCACAATCTTCCCATTCATTATCCTTCTACCTGTATGGTAGAAATATGACCACACTCCTATGAATCATTACATGCAAGGTTTCTCAACAATGAGGCCTCACAAAGTGACTCATAGCTCTCTATGCATGGAGTTGCAAGGAACTTGATAGATTTGCTCTCAGCTAGAGCTATGAAACTAGTGACCTTACTAGTCAACCACACAATGAGAGATTCACAATGAAGATAAGGGCAACAATGCCAATATCTCCAAATGGAATCAAGGTATGCAATGCAATGAAAACTAATATGAATATGCAAGATTAATCTATCAAAATAAAAGTACAATGCAACTATGAAATGAAATAGCAATGGATTACAATTCCCCTAATTAAGCTGTGAAGCTAATCTATAAAAAGAAATCTAAGCTAATATGCCATGACAATGCAACTAATAAAGAAAATATGCAACTAGAATGTAATGCAACAATGAAAGCAAGTCTTCAAAGCTTGGATGTAGAATGTCTTCAAAGAAAGCTCCAAATGACCTAGAAAACTTGCAACATAATATTAGCATGAAAGAGATGGATCTGAAAATGAAGGAGAGAGCTCTCCTTTTATAAGAAATGAGATGAAATGGACCATTGAGATTAAGAGGCAAAAGACCTAATCAATGGTGGAGAAAAATGGAAGCTTGATCCTTGTGCACAAATATTCTCCAATAGGAAAATAAGAGTTGACTTTAGTGTCCATATGAGACAAAAAGTACTTTTTATCTTTTTATAAAATAAGAATGATGCTTTATTTGTGCAACTTAGGATAAGAGGAAAAGTGGGGGCCTTTTTTATTTAATAAAAAAGGGAGGAAATATTCCTTTTAAATAAATAAAAACTTAGGATAAAATGGTTAGCCCAAGGCAAATAATAAAAAATGATAAAATAAGACTTGATCAAGGAAATTGATATAATTGATATTGTTGATATTTAAAAATATTGATTTAGGGATTTGATAAATTGAGAAATGGGGCCCAAAGTCTATGCGACCATTTTAGGGTGTATACACTACCTTTTATCATTTTTCCTCATTTTCCTATTCCTCCTATCTTCCAACCTCACTCGCTTTACATAAAACCCTATCCTCTATTTTTCTTTTCCATCTCCCTTTCCCTATCAGTATCTTTGAGGATATCATTTTGAATCATTGGCATATCATGGTTTACCCTTCAAGGAGCATTATCTAAAAAGCTTTCCTTCTTCCAAAAAAAAAAAAAAAAAGAAATGAAAAAAAAAATTTGAAAATGTGCCTTGGTGAAAACTTGGAAACAGGCACCTTGGTAGCAAAAGTAAAGAGAAATAAATTCATCCTATGGTGAAAACCACTCCCTTGTGGTGCCTTGGATAAGTACTATGATGAAAACTTGGCAATCAAGCATTCTGCGTAGTTCTTCTACATATTTCATCCATTCCATCTTCTCTCTTTGATCTTGACAATGTTGATCTATACACGAACATTTGGCTATTTTGTGAGCTATATTATGATGATCTTACTTTCATTCCTTTCATGTTTAGCCTTCATGTCTATCTTCCTCCATTCATTTCTGCCTATCGCTATCCCTTTTCCCCTTTGGTCTTGATCTAATAAAAAAAAAAGTAGAACACGATGCTTTGAAACCTCTTGACATGTCTACTCCTTTAGGACTGCATCCTTTCCTTCTTTGACATTATACTTTTGTGATTTATCCTATGTTGGCCTTTCATTGCTAGTCCAAATGTGCTTTACATGACAATTTTTCCCTAGTTTGGGTATTCTTGAGGAGTTTTCCCTTGAGAATTTATTCCCTTCATTCTCCTTCATTCTTTTGTTTTCCATCTCTTCCACTAGCTTGCTAATCCTTATTATTCTCCACCTTGCTAGACATTGGGACTGCACGATATGATCTTGTTTGGGAGTTTGTAATAGAAAAAGATGCTATCAGGTATACCAGTATCAGAATAAGTATCAGAACAAGTATCGGAACAAGTATCAGAACCAGTATTAGAACCAGTGTCAAAACAAGTATCAGAACGTTCACTGGGGCTGCACCTTTCACTTTAGTTTATGGGTCTGAAGTGGTACTACCTATTGAGGTTGAAATCTCATCACTAAGAATCAGAATGCATGGTCTAGTAACTGATGATGACTACAGAGTGTCTAGGTTGCAAGAACTTGAACTACTAGATGAATGCAGACAAGTAGTGTATGATCATCTCAGAGTGTATCAGAAAAGAATGTCTAGAGGATACAACAAGAAAGTCAGACACAGAGATTTTCAAGTTGGTGATCTAGTCTTGAGAGAGAATCCTAAAAATCAATCACATAGAGAATGTAAGGGGAAGTTTGAACCCAACTGGTTGGGTCCCTTTTTTATCACTGTTACTTTTGGCTCTGGTGCCTATCAACTCTCAACGACTAAAGGAGAACAGCTCTGAGAACCAATCAACATTCTCCATCTGAAGAAATTCTACACCTAAGGCATTCAATGTATGGTAAAATATTCTGAAAAAATCTTAAAAATCTGAAAAAGTCTTGAAAAAATGAACATCTTGGTGAAAACCTAGCAATAGGTGCCTTGATGATTCACAAAAAAAATCAAAAAATATCAAAAGTAGAAAAAAATTAAAAAAATAAAAAATATAAAAAAATGAGAAAAAGAAAAAGTGCCTTGGTGAAAACCTGGAAATAGGCGCCTTGGTAGCAAAAATAGAATCTCTGCCAAGATGGTGAAAACCTGAAAAACGGGTGCCACTTGTTTCAAAATGCTCCATCTATCAGCGCAATCTTAGTCTTTCCCAACTTTTAGTCTTGCTTTAGTTTGTACATATCTCCCAATTTGTTTTCAATAAGTCAGTCTGTACACCAATCAGCTCAAGCGTCTGTATCCTATCAATGCTTAACACTTGGGGGCAATCAAAGTCATATCTTATGGCCTCCAATGTATCTTAGGCATGTCATATCTAGTCAAAGTCCTTTGAAGCTTCATTTGAGTCAGTTAGTCTATCTTGTCTCTAGAAAGGATTTTGCATCTACAACAACGCAATCAAACATCAAACACAAACTAAAAATAATCTATGCTTTTTACATGCTTTTATCTCCTTGTATGTTTACTGCTTCACATAGAGATTTTTGCATATTGTGTCCCTTTGAGCTCTTTGATGATGTCCTTTATAGGATTTAGAGAGTGATGACTGGGGGCATAATCTTTTCTTTGTTTTCTTCTTGTATGTGAAAATTTAACTTTCAAAATTCTAGATTGAAATGGTGTCCGACTATAAGAGCCTCTATCTCAAATTAGATAGCCATGCGTACCTCGACCATTGATACCCAAAAAATTCAAGGAAGTTTGATCTAACTATTGTCTTTTTGAGTGAGTTCTTTCTCCTACTATGAAATGTGATCTTACCTAAGGATGTGAATGATAAAAGGTCACTATGGGTAATTCACATTGGATTTAGAATGATCTCTTGACTGTTTGATGTGTTTGTACATGCAAGGCGTATTCAGGTCATCATGACATTTATGTTTTGATGCTTATACAAATTGCTATATCAAAATGGACATGATATTCAGGTCATCCTGGCACTTGTGCCTTGGTGCTTATATCTAATCTGACATTCCAAAAATAAAATCAATATTCATACATCCATGGTTTCCTAACCAGTGGGTGTTGTATTGATTCTTGCGCATACAAATCGATATTCATGTCTATGGTTTCATAGCTAATAGGCATTGTATTGATTTATCTGGTTACCTAAAAGTTCAATGATGATAAAAAATTGACATATGATCAGTGAGAAGGTCCTAGGTCTTAGGTTGCATTTCATATTGCTTGTTTCTTTGCATTTTTGCATGTTTTCATGATCTCACAAATGTTTGGAAACACTTCAAAGTTTAAACGATTCTTCAAATCGCATCTTCAAATCTAACAAGAGCTAAATCTCACATGAAGGTTCCTCCAATGAAACAGCAAGTAGAATCCTTTTTCGGGATCAAAATCAAAATCTGAGATCATTCATATTATTCACTACTTGTTTAATCAACCTTCAATGATCACAAAAATCTAGTATTCAACTTAACTGATTATCTTACATCAAACTATCAAAATTTCAACTTGGTCACCCATGGTCAACTCATGGTTTAACCTAGTCAAACTTGGTCTCCAAGACCTCTAAACGATGCAAAATGCATTCCCGAACGTGTTTAACCACTTCTCAAATCAATTAACATGCTTCTCAACTATTAACGCTGACTTTTCTTGTTAGATTTCAATTTTAATCCCGAAGGGGGCATGGTATTGCACATCATTCAAAGTCTGTAATCATATCTTTGCTAAAATCATATCTTTCCTTAGTAATCAAGACAACAACCACATCTAGTTACTGATTCATCAAAAAGACCTCATCGCTCAGGGCAAATCTATCATCGCTTGGGGCATATCAGATTCATCGAGATCCATATCAATCTGGTATTCTCCTAATTTTGTAAATTGTATTAGCTTTTCGTAACCATTGGTTCATTAGTGTTATTTCCTTGGTTCTTCAGTAACTGAAGAGTTCAGATGTGATACCTATGTGATTCTTCTAAGGACAATCGAGTCTGGAATCGGTCACTCACATCTTCGCAATCATAAGGTTTAGAATCAGGCGTTTTGACACTTTTTTGCAATCATCAGTTCATTTGCTGTTATAGTTAACATTATCTTTGGTCATTCAGGACCTATTATCTTCATATCAAATCTTTCAATCAGCTTCTGTCTCATATCAATATCAATTTCAATTTCAAACATCAGTTTCATATTTTTATCAAACACAGACTATCTTTGAACCACTGCGCTTTGCACAGTAATTCAAAGAGGGGCAAAATGTAATACCCCAAAAATGGGCTATAGGTTCATTAACCTCTATATCGACATATCGAACGAAATCGACATCGAAGTCCTAACCTAAGGCACATCTGAACATCATCGAATCCTAATTGATTATCCCAAATTCTGCATCAGGGAATATTCCTAGCAATATTCCTAATCATCATGATTATCTTTAATTTAATGATTATTTGGCGATAAATCGTATTTATCCTAAAGTTTGATTAATTGAATATTCTCAATATTTAATTAATTAGATTTAATTTGGCCACTTAATTATTTAATTAAATTTAATTCCATTATTCCTAATTATGATATTTAATTTTGACAATAAGTCCAAAATCTTACAAATAATTGATTAAATATTTTATTTAATTAATTAAATCATTTTGTCAATTTGAAATATTGTAATTTTGAATAAAAGTTTGAAAAATAATTGATTAACCTATAAATCAATTATTTTATTTTTCAAAATCAGTCAAGTTGGAAATAAATCACTTTATTATTAAATTAATTCATAATTAAAACATGCACAATCAGAAAAGCAGACAACTACCAATTATCAATTAAATATAAACTCTATTTTGAGTTCAATTATGCTTTTGCATGTTTTTGTGAATTAAATTATCTTTATTTTCAGATAACTCAAAAATCAAGTTGAGTTTATTTGATTGATTTATGGCTCTTTCATGCACCTCCAAAGCTTTGGATTTCTATAAAATCAAGGCTCAACTCTTCACAAAACATCTCATAATTTTGTGAGCTTACTCTGCCAAAATCATTTACAAATTGCACAACCATTTTGAAGAATTGGAATTTGGAGAATCAAAGCTTATTGCAAATCAAGGCTATTGTGAGATCAATTTAGTTTTTACATTCATTTAGATTCATTTTCATATCATTGTTGGATCCATTTCACATCAGTTCATTCTAGATTAGATTCATATCAAGTTTTCATTCATATTTGCATAGAAAAACCAAAAATATAGATTAATTTGTATTCATTTCATATCTAGAATTGCATTCAAATCCTTCATTTAGGTGTCATCAAGGTCACTGATCTCGATTTCAATCTGAGAACATCATACTCACACCTATTAGAAGGCAGTAAATCGCCTAGTTAGTTTAGCTTTCAATTCATTGCAGCTTTCATTTTTGCTAACCTCTAATATTTTACTGAAGTGTTGTGTCTACAAATCAGGTACAAAATTCACACACAATGATAAGGCAAAGAATGGCATTCTCTACCTAGTTTCATAATGGACTGCTAGTCTTCTTTAATCTCTAATATCTTTGAACACCAAGTGGTGATTTTAATGCTTTCCCAACAAGAACATAAAATGGTGATTTTAATGCTTTAATGATTTTAATCTCTGATATCTTTGAACACCAAATGGTGATTTTAATGGGATAAAGCTATCTATAAATTAGTGCTCATCTACACCTAGTCAAACAAAGGACATGGATTGAGTAACTAATGTAAGAGCTATTAGAATTTTGATGTACACTATGGTGTATGAAATATAATGTGTTGTCCAAGTAGTGTGAGCTCTCATTTAATTCATGACTAATCCTAAATCACTTTGGTATAGTTAAGAGGGTCTTAAGATATTTGTAGAGTACTTTTTGATAGGAAAACATAATCCATATATTATTTATGTTAAAGAAATTAACCCTAGAGTGATGCAATGAGAATAGTGTGTAAATAACATATTCATAACCTAAAGATTCAAAAAATTATACACATTTATGGACAATTATTATTATTATTATTATACACACACATAAAGATATTATTTTCTATTGCATTGATCTCCTAGTGACTATTGGTTAATCTGTTTTATAGTTCCTGACAATGTATTCCAAACTAATTTGGTACTAATTTATAATTCAAATATATTACTACAAGCATCCTCTAATTTCTTAATATGTTGGTCTATATCCAATAAACCATTTCTCCACTTTCCATCATAGTTGGATTATATTTTCTTATTCATATTTCACTTTTATTTGTTTCTTCATATTTTACCATTATTACTTGTTTCATATCCATATTGTTGATATTGAATCAATTTGCCTCTATAGTTGTTGTTGTTGTATCATTTGGATCATGTTCTCCATGTCACTTTATTGCAAAATATTTTTATGTATTAGATCATTTTTTTTATTGATGGAAAATATCTCTCCTAAATTTATCTTGTATATTTGTGATATCTATTAACTTTAATTTTATTCCTTAATTATTATCATTGTTTATGTTGGTTACTTCCATATGGATAAATATTACTTTAGCTTTTTATGAGACCACTCAATGATAATTTTGGAACATATTGATATAATATATGAGCTATTTGTTTCATCTTCAAGCAAATTTTAATGATATTCATGCCCTACTTCCTTGACCATCTCTCTTTGTGATACCATTACTATTTCATGATATGATAATACTCAATTGTAAGGGCTCAGACATTTGCAATGTTACTAACATAGAGTTGCCAGCCCTTAACCAACTGATAACCAATAAACTAGGTTCTTCCCTTTCCTTGTTAGTTGAGCAGGTCTTCAGAAAATAATAGAGGTCACAAAGACACTCCTATGATAAGTCACAAAGACACTCTTATAATATTCATCAAGAGAGCAGGTCTTGAGTAGATAATAGAGGTCATGCATGCATGATTGCAAAGCACAATGAACAAAGAACAGGCACTGTTATGAAGGCTCATAGCCAAAGTAAGGAATGATGTCATAAAAATCAAAAGAGGGACAGTTTCTAAAAGGAAATGATATTCAAAGATTAAAATGAGGGTACTATATCATGACAGAGATGCAAGCATTAATAGATTTTCATGAATGTGAAGGTACGGTGATAAAAAATGCCATAAAGAGACTATTGTTAGTGTTTCTACAAAATAGAATGACAGTGTTCTGAAAGAAGAGATTCATGTTCAAGAAGAGTGCCTCAAAACAATGTTATTCAATGCTTGAGGGATGATATTTACTTCTTTCATAATGACTACATGATGAAAAGATGGTTAGATTAAAAGATGTAAATCTTACCCACTGATATCACAGTCAGCTACAGGGCCATAGTGTATGTAACGAGAGGTGTCATATTGTCTTTCAAAGAGAAAAGTAAAAGTTGGCAGTAGCATCAAGAGGTGCATGTTTTGTACAAATTTTTAGACCATGGAATGAAGAGCATGATGCTATCATCACATCAATCCTTATGAGTTGTGAGATTAAAAAAGATTGAAGGCATTAGATCTTACAAGGAAACAATGTCCAGTGTAATGAAAGATATGGCAAACCATACCAAGCATGAGGAATCATGGTGACTTTGTATAAAGGAGTAGCAGTGGTAAAGGGAACAATTAGAGCAACGATTTAATGGTCAATATAAGATATAGAGATTTTTCAAGAGGAGAGGCAATGATATGTATTTTGTTTCTAATGATGTGTTCACTACCACAAGATAATTTTGCATTCATGGATAATAGAACTCTGGTGCAATATACACCAATAGTCTTGTAGGGAAGATATAATTCATGAAAGGACCTCACTATGATGGATAAGAGAATAGGACATCACTGTGATTGAGTCTCAGTGAAAGAGATCATCCAATAGCTAGTAGCAGTAGTCAAGATGTGGTCAAGATGTGAAATCAGTAACTATGAGGAGAGGCAATGTTATATCCACTATTATAAAGTATAGGTAAGGCTTAGAAATAATGATTTTGGACTCCAGAAGACCAAACATCTTCTACTTTCTAGGATTTTTTATTGATTTCACCACAAATGCACTATTTTAGAAGAATGATAAGTAGACATGTCAAAAGGTCAGAGAGATTCCTTTTTCTTGAAGTACTAAAATGACAAAGAATGTAATGAAGTTACAGTGTTATCAGTGAAGACTATACATTGATGTCATGAGGATGTTTTGGAATAGTCAAGGCACTGTCATAAGGACTTAATGCTATCAAGAACAAAGACACCACATGATTAGAAATTTAGAATTCATGGAGACTGTTATAGACAACAAAGATGTATGATTGTTCCACAAATTTTGATGCGTCATTCAAGATTCCATGACTTCTATGTGGATCATTGACTTCTATGTCAATACAAGGCATGACTAGTTGCAAAGGCATATACTCAAATTCAATGATCAGATTATAAAAGAGATATTTCAATAGTAATGCCTATGACTTCAATAATTATGTTATAACCATCGACCTGATGTGAAGATAGACTTTCAACCATTTCTCCTAGCTTCCAGACAAGGGGATAGAAATGCAGAGATGAGGAGACAAGGAATGAGGTTACATGGATGACAATAAAAATCCTATATTTTACAAAAAGCAAGGGGCTGCTACAACTCATAGGTGACTAGTGGTGAAATAGTACCATGAGGGAAAAGCTAAAATGACCCCTAGTAGAGATGAACATGAAAACATAAGCTCTCAAGAAATGGAAGATCTCTCATACGGAGAGTGGATATGTAACTACATGCCTATTGAAGAATGAACCAATGGCATATAAGTAGTGGCTACGTTAAGGGGACCCAGTGGAACCATAGCAAGAGGGAATCTTGTAGGACAAATCAATTGTCTCTAATTATGGGCCTGAAACTAGGCTATCTATTCATAATTTATATATAATATGATAAATATATGAGAAGAGCCATAATTTGCACAAAGTGTATTAAAAAAAGGGAGAAATAAAAACACTGCAGATATATCATGGTAGCATCAGTTGGAATTGGATTGACTAAGCAAACCAAAAGTTTAAAAAAATGATATTTGATTACAAAAGTGTGGGTTTCCAAATTAACAAGGACATGCATGAGTCCAAGGAGTATGTGACAAAATACATGCCCCTAATTTGAAACTAAGGAGACAGGCCCTCTAAAACCTAAACCCTGAAAACATGGGAAATCCAAAAATAAAGTCATATTTAGTCCTTTTAATCTACAAAATACCTTCAATAAATCTCATGAACAACAACGGCATTGAGGCAAATATATTGTTTAGGTGCACAAAGCTCTTTCTGATTGCCTTATTGTTCGGGATAACCCAGAGGCACAAAACACTTAACAAAAATGAGTGAAGAAAATAAATATAAGATTAGCGGTAAACTAATCTTGGATTAAAAATATTGAAACCCTGAGCCTGAAACAAAAAATGGCATATAAGACTGATGCTATGAATTTTAACAAATGTAGTCAACAACCATACCTTCTTCGAAGATGGAAATCCATCTTACAAGCAGTCCTCCTTTGTGCACTACAACACTTCTAATTTGTCGTGCCACGTAAAAATGAAATGAGAAATGAAATCTTTTTTTTTTAAGTTATGCCTGTGTTCGTCAAAATTTTGACCTACATAGTATTGGTCGAAATTTTGACATACACAGGCATGGATTAAAAAAAAATGGAAATTTTCCTTCTATAATCCGACCAAGCAAAACTTTTTTATTTGATGGTCAAAAATTTTGGTAGAAAAACTAGGTCAAATGTACTAGTGTCCGAGGGTAAAAAAAACCCCACAAAAAACTACGTGCTTTTCCTTTCGCACGCCTTGATCAAAATGGTTAAGCATAGATGTGTAAATCTCTACCTTCAAGAAAGAATTTTGTTGTCAAATTCAGCTAGCCACCTAGCCAAAGCCATAAGGGCCTATCAAGAGATTAGGTTGGCTCACCAACTAAACTACAAGAATGTATGGGTCAAAGGTGACTCTAAAAACATCATAAATTTCCTTAAAGGTGGGCATAAGCCTTCATGGAAAACTAAGGATTGGATTAAAAACTCAAAAGATATTATTTCTTCTATATAAAAATGTCATATCTCCCATTGGTAAGTACACCAAGTTGCTAGTAAAAAAGGTGGCCACATGATAAAAATAAAAATAAAACTCAAAATTTTACAAAACCCATGCGGGTTATTTGAAATTCAAAATATTTAGGCTTGGAAAACCCGAGCCATGTTGATCCTTAATAAAACAATTAAAAAAACTTTAAGTTCTTCATAACCCGTGTGGGTTATGAAGATCTAAAAAAAAATTCTCCATAACCCACACGAGTTATGAAGAACTAAAAAAAGTTCTTCATAACTCGCATGGGTTATGGAGAGAGAGAGAGAGAGAGAGAGAGACCAAATGAGAGAGAATAGGATAAGAAGAGGGAGAAAGGGTCAGAGAGAGAGACACATGCATGTATACAAACATAGATCTATATAAATATATGTATATATATTTATAGATATGCATATATACATACATATACACATTAAATATATGTTACTATATACATATGTGTTGTGTATGTTAAGTTTATAAGCTTACATTTTTATATTTTCATAACTCGTGTGGGTTCCTCAGAACCAAAAATGATGCTTTTAGTTCTACATAACCCACGTGGTTTTTGTAGAACTTGGAGCTATACTTTTTTGTTTTCATAACCCATGTGGGTTATTTGACACATAGGAACCCATATGTTTTATATCTTGGTAAGAGGCTTGGAAACCAACCCTAAGACCTGGAAGCTCATTTTCCCTCCATTTTTTTCACTTTACATTTTTTTAAATCTTCGAGGGTGATTTCTTGACTTTTTCACTTTACATATTTTTTATCTTCCAGGATGATTTGTTGAAGGTCTCAAGAAGACATCAAATGATCTTGAGAAATTGAAAAAGGGTAACAAGACTAAGATTGCACAAATTGAGAATAATACGAAGAGTGGAAAGGATTTCCTTCAAATGGTGATGACTCAAAGCCTCAAGAGCATCAAGCTCACCACTGACTCAATGAACAGACTAATGGATAACCTTGATAAGACACATCAAGATAAATAGATCATTCTACTGGAGCATGATAAGGAGCAGGCGCCTTCGGGACCCAACAAAAGGACCAGGAGAAACTTGAAGAGAAAGGCTAAAAATATTTCCCTGGATCATAAGGAACTAAAGAAGGTGGCAATAGAAATGATCCAGTTGGAGCTCAAGGCAACTGACGCACTCAAGGAACTGGCTTAGTGTGCTCTGTGTTTTCCTTGTTGTTTACTATTTTAGTCATTTGAGTCTGTTGATTTTTGTTGGTTTTAGGCTACCTTTTCCTCTGTTTATCTTAAAAGTAGCATTTCATTTAAAGGGCATGTTTTGCCTCTAAACTCTAGTCTGTGCGTTTTGATAATCTTCAATGCTATATTTTTGTTGAAAGAGTTTCAGTTCCCTTCAGAACCTATTTTAACTATAATAAAAAATATTATATAAGGCATTTTGATTCTTATTATGAGGTAATAATAATCCATTATTTAATTCTATAAACATAATTAAATATTTTAATTTAATAATATAAAAAAATTTAATGAAATCTTATTATTATCACATTAACCACAAGCGCATAATAATTAAATAATTTAGCCATTAACATTATTATTCTATCCACATGGACGTATGCAATATAATTCTTTTTAATACAAATTATAATCATACTCAAATTAAATCTAATAAATTTAATGCTACTAATGTTATTATGCTTTTATTTTTTAACAAGTGCCACGTGGGCAATACTTTCCTTTAGTAATTAATTTTAAGTTTAATTTTTAATATAAATTTAATCTTAATTTTAATAAATTTATTATAATATATAAGATATTTTAATTAATTATAAAATTATATAATTATAATTTTTTATATAATGATAATTGTAGTAATAAATAGTTTTTTTAATTATAATTATATAGTCAATTATTAATTGTAAATTATAATTAATTTAAACCTTCATCTTAATTTTATTTGTAAATATAACAATAATGCTTATTTTATTTTATTGATATATATTTTTTAATTACATATGATTAATATTACTATATATATAATATAGTACTATTATATTATACATAAATTATAATTATAATATAATATATTTTAGAATGTATAATAATTATAAATATAATATTATTATTTTAATTTATATTATAATCTATATTATAATAATAATATATAATAATTTATCTTAAAAGATTATATAATGGAAATATATATTAGTTTTATTTAACATTTCCAATTAATGGCCAAAATTACATTCTAAAAAATATACTATTTAAAATATAAATTTTCATATTAATTAAACTTAAGTTTGTCTTAATAAACTATATTTTCTATAGTATGCACAAATTTGGTCTATGATCAAATGATTCAGCCAATCAAATTATCAATAAATAAGGTTTAGATATTACAAACTTATAAAAAAATCAATTTCACTATACAAAATATAAAATATGTAAGAAAATAATAAATATACTAATTTCTAATTGGTGTATACACATTATTTTAATCACGAATTAAACCAAGAAATCCAAAATTCATTGGAATAGTACTTCCTTAGCCTCTGCAAGTACTAACAAGGTTGCAGTATAGTTCCTGCCAAATGTTGGCAAAAATAATTTTCAACAATTTTACCTATAAAAGTTAGTTTAATTAGGATTATATTAATATATTATAATAATTATTTATATATTAATAAAAAAATATAATATAAATTATTTAATAATTTTAATATGTTAAATAATATAATATAATTTAGTTAAATAAAATATGCATATAATTTAATAATTATTCATATATTTATAATTTTATTTTTATTTTTTTTTAATCGGAAAAAGGCCGAAGCCCTGTAAAATTTTATTATTATATTAAAATTTTTAATACATGTGACCCCGCTTGTTGCAGGCGCTGGTAGGAAAGAGCGGGGTGGAGAAAACCTCCAGCCTAGCCTGGGACCCGAGGTCCTATACTTATACAATTTTACGTGGGCATACCCACGACTCAACCATAGTCAAGATTTTATTATTACATATTCCTCGTGGGCATCCCCACTTTTTATACAAGATGAGTCTTATATCTGTTCAAATTACCTCCTTTCAGTGGGCATACCCACTGCTCGATAATATCGAGTAAATACAAATACAACTCTTCCATTGCTGCTTTTAAATGATACATTTTATCGTTACATCATTAAGTATGTGAATTTGTATACATCCATGCTGGAGATATATGATCTGGTGCTAAAGGTAGCTTCTTGAATGTGTCCTCTTGAAAAACACAGCAAAACTCTACCACTCCAACTAATCAAGGGTTAATATTAAAAAAGCGATTATGTAAAGACAGCAAAAATACTATAACCTTCTTTTATTTTGTCTCTGAGATATCTGCTGTACTGTAAGAATTAATGCATAAATAAGCTAGACTTTTCATAACTTAAACTTGACATTCCAATGTATCATATAAGTAAAAAGGAGAACCTCCAATTATATTTAACATATCCTATGAAGTTCACTTAGTATTTAAAGATTATGAATCTACTTTTAGTTGGATTAACATCAGCTTCTTGAACTAATATAATTTGATTCTCCCATCTCAGGATATATGGTCAAATGTTATTCAGCAATTCAAGTAAGGCCTGTGCTATATACTATTTGAGCATATCTTTTACACATTCTATATATATATATATATATATATATATATATATATATATATATATATATGATGCTGACATGGGAAAAAGTTTAGATAATGATGCTATCTAAAGCGAACAGAAGTATCATCATATCCATTTTTATTTCTTTATTATTATCTGCATATAGAAGTGTTGCTGCTATTATGAGGATATGCCCTTATTTGTGCTCATTTAAGGTGCTTCTACTAATTCTGATAGCCAAACTGGTTACAATCCTAGATGGAAATTTTCTAAGTCAACCAAGCTTCTCTTACTTGTTGAGAGAGGTAGCCATCTATCTCAGAAGGAGATCTTACAGAAGAGTTACAACTTGTCAAATACTAAAGAGATCATCTATCATTCAACATTGTAATAATTGACTTATGCTAAAAAGATATATACATGCTTATCTAAAGAGATAAATACATGCTTATCTACATATATGTATATACCTTGATCTTCTTTATATACATATATGTAAATACAATGATTATCTATATTTACTTATATGTATATAAATGATTATATATAAATATGTATATACATATTTATATATATATACATGTTTATATATGCATATGCAGTGATCAAAACATATATACATATATATAAAAGCATATACATATATATGAATATACATATATGCATATATCTTGATCAAACATATACCTTTATATGTATATATGCATATGCAGTGATCAAAACATATACATTTATATGTATATACATATATATAAGAACACACACACACACAGATATATATATATATATATATATATATATATATATATATATATATATATATATATATATATATATATATATATATATATATATATATATATATATATATGTTTGTATACAGGATGTATAATTAATTTCCATGTTTACTGTTTCAGAGAAATGTAAAAAAAGATAAAGGAACCATTGCAAGATATGATAACAACGCTTAAAGAATGTCAATTCATGCTTGTTTGTTAAAGTTTATCTGCACAAAGGAGAAAGTGTCCGATACTATGCATAGTTATTTTTTTATGCCGAAAGCATTACTTGTGTATAACTTTCAGTCTTACCTTACCTTACCTATGTGGAGATCGATCCAACATGCTAAAAGAGGTGATATAACATACTGTATGATTTATATTCCTCTATGTAATGCTTTGTACATATCTTGATGTAGTTCTTCATACCTATTCACTGTTACATCTTATCGTTGTTTGAATAGTTGCTCTGTATATCATTAAACATAATATACAAAGGCTTATATGTACCTTACATCAATATATGTTTTCCTCTATGTAGAGCCAATATTGCCATACTGCACTAATATTCTAATTTCCTTATTAGGTTGTTAATGTTTGTTTAAACCACATAGGGAGAGGGTGAGACAAATAAGAGGCATCTGTTGATGCGTTCATAAGGTGCTTCGAAATATAAGAGTGTATTCACACATATTTGAGCATATATGTATATGTGCAGAGGACTGCAGATGTATACATATTATACATAATGAAATCCTTGTAAAATATGTTTATATTTGCGTGTTCTGAGGATCAGTTGCTTAGGCCTTTAGGATAGAGAATAAATTGGGATAGTATTGTTGCCCAAAATTTCCTATTCTGCAAATTTGGCCAAGTTTCCAGGTCTCTATTTTTATCCCACCCTGCTGTAACTTGTTTTCATTTTTGTGAAGTAGATCCTCAAAGTTTCATGGTTTGTGATCTAAGCCCCATGTTCTTCAATATGTTGTCAAGCCCCAGTTCAGATCACATGACCTAATTCACAAAACCCTCAGAGATATTCAAGTTTGAATGGTTGCAGGAAATACTATTGCAGGGTTTCAAAAAAAGGTTCAGTGTCGAAAACCCTCTGTGTTTTCTTCCTTTTGGTTTGAAAGATCAGGATGTTTGTGACCTTCGCCCTGAAAGCTCAGGATGATTTCAACTTTCGGCCTAAAAATCCTCTGTGTTTTTGACCTCTTCACATCTTCACACCAGTTCTTCCTAACAAAAACACTCTTTTTATGTGCGCAACTCCGACCAAGTGGGCCCGATCAGCAGTCAAGAAAAGCTATTTTTATGTTGGTCGCATAATCGCATGTGGTCTCAAGACCGCATGCGACCATGTGACAAGCCGACAGGAAGTTTGTGGACCAGTAGGGTGACATCATGCGATTGGTCGCATGATCGCGTGCAGTTAGAAAACTGCACGCGATCATGCGACAAGCAGTTTGTGGGTCTGAAGTGCCAAGTTAGGGAGATGTGTTAGTTTCTCATTCACCGACTAGTGGTGACAAAAATTTGCAGGTGGGTCTAGATTTCTTAAGTGAAGTGCCAGTACAGTGAATATTCGATGGTTGTCGCATGTTCTGATGGGATCTTCTGAGCCCATGAGATCATGCGACAACCGTCCGATGAGGATCTCAATGGTTCATGGGTCTGATGGAGTCTTAGTTTGCGATGACCGTGCGATGAGGATCAATGGCAGTCACATGATCTCATGGGATCTTCTGACCCCATGAGATCACGCACCCACCATTAGATTAGAATCTTAGTTGGTGGGCCCGGGGATGGTAAAGCAGATTCGCGGTTGCGTAGTTAAGATATTTCGCATGGTCACTGGAGGTAATCGAGGTTAAGAAAAAGTTAAGCAACTTGGCGACTAAGAGGGAAAATAAACCTAGGGTGAAGCTAGGGTTAAAATTGTAGTCGGATCTTGAGCGCGGGTTTTTAGCCAGTAGTTTGAATTTTTGGTTAGCTCGAGGTGTCTTGCATGGCAAGAAGACAGATAATAAAAGCTTGTCGCATGATTGCATGCGGCTTTCTAACCACATGCGATCATGCGACCATTGAGTAAGGAGATGTTTGGGAGAGACAAAAAGGAAGAAGATTTACCGTAAAATATGATTTAATTACTCTTATTTGTACATTTCTTGCTATAGGTCTCCATACAAATCTTATGCTACATCTAAATCTGATGACAAAAGCTAATCTATACATCAAAACATAGTGCCTATGCTATATACATTTACTATGTATAGTGCAGAATAAGATAAGATGCCAAAATCCACATAGTGTATGCAATGCTTTGCACTACTCAGATGAAATAATATACATACTATATACTCTTTTCAATTTCTAGCTTGATCCAAGAGTTCTCCTATTAATCACCAGTCTGAAGTTAATATTATTTATGTTGATTTCAAGATTGGTGACTAACAGATCAACTTGATCAAAAAAAAAATTTGAATATTAATGTCGTTAGTAACCATGAGCTCCTTAATATAAGACTCGATTTTATAGTATTCTAAGACTGTATTGGGCTTCATGAATAAATTCTGCATTAAAGATTCCTTTTATTGCTTGACACATATGCTTCCAGAACCAACTGAGGAATATATTCTTGAACTAATTACATTAAATTACTATTCTAAGGCATACAGTTGTCCAGTATCTACTTTACAGACTTACCAGGCATGAAAGGAATCTACTGCTAAAAGAACTAGTTCTCTCCACAGGGAATTTCTATAAATCGATTAGGATTATTAATGCGCTCTGCAATTTGTCTATTGTATGAAAGAAACCCACCCTAATTCTGAATGTGGAGATTAACTCCACTAGAGTGGAGCCACTTTAGTTTCTATGCTCTGTTTGTGGATTAATAAATGATATTTCTTTAAATACTCTGATAAGCCATAGAAATTAAGAGGCCTGATCCAAAAAGAAAAAATAGAGCAAGCATCCTGACAATATTAACCTTAAGACTAAATACAGAGTGCATATGCTATTTACAAATGAAAATATTGTACTCATAACCATGAAAATAGTATTTACATCAAAATTGTAGGTAGATATTGTATATACATCAAATTTGCATATACTGTTCCTTAACATAATGTTATTCTTTAAAGTAACTAAAGACACCAAAATTGTTAGTTACAGTCTATCTTCGGTCGTTACAGTGAATTATACTAAAATACATCCCAACTTGCCTTTGTTGTTAATAACCCTTTAAAATATTCCAGATCTTTACAGAATTTGCACATACTATGTACATAGTGTTCATCTTTCCAAGCTACTATGTACATGCTATTTATATACTATGAACAAAGTGACTTACTCCAAGCTGGCCTTCTAAATAGCAGTACCTTTCCAGACATTGTTGTCTTTAATCATAACTATAATGTTTTCCTCCTCATCCTTACCTTTGTTCACTTTCCTGGTACTTTTGGGCATTACCGGGGCTATGATATGGATATGTTCAGGAAGCTTATCATCTAGGAGAGTCAGAAGATCGAAACCTTCATTCCTCCAATAGTTCAACCTCCACTTCATATCCATACTTTCCTCCAGTACTTCTTTGTAGAGGTAGTCAATATTTCTCTCCATCTCCGGCCAGTGTTCATCAAAACTGTCTTCGTCCTTAAAAGTCATGAGAGCCACCCTGTCGGACTGAGGGATAGTATCCAATTCCTTAATGCAGGTTCACATAGTTCAATCTGGGTAAGGGATTGTGAGGTTTTGGTCAATACAATGGACCACCTTCTCCAAACCACCCAAATGTTCTGCTAAGAACACTTCCCTAGCTACTGATATTATGTCCTCTTCCTTTTTGCCTACAAAGGAAGAAAGGGCTATAAACTAGCCAATGACCCCTCCATTTGTTCTGTAGGTAAAGGAGTTGTCAAAGTGTTGATCCCCTATAGCCTTCACCATCGCCCTTCTGGTTGAATCTGGGAGTGGAGTCAGCATCTGATTCCATCTCTCAGGGAAAATTGGGCCTCTAAAGGCCATGGCTCTGTCCGCTTTAGTATAGAAAGTAAGTATTTTAGTATCCATATTTGGACCAGTAAGTGGCTAAGTAGGCTTGCCAAACAAACCAGAGCTGGAGTTCTTACTATGTAAAGCTAAAGAGAAAGCAGTCTAAGCCTAGACCCACTACAAATCGAAAGAAGAAAGGGATAAAAAGATAGAACCAGAACACAACTAATCTAGAGAGATATCGATGGTAATCGATGTAGGTCATGATGATAATGAGTAGAGATAAGAACCTTCGAGAAAGATGATATCCATGTTCTAAAAAGGGGGACTTGTAATTATGTCTAGATATTACAAGGATCTAGATATCTCCAAGGATAGACTGATAAAGTGCATTATGCAAACCTGGATGTAAATTAATCCTTGGCAGGTAAAAATGATGAGGGGATAAAATTCAGCTTTAACGGAGGAAGCCTTGCTAAAGCCGTGGATCTTCTGAACTCTATTATCATGACGACAAGAAGGAACCGAGATATATAAGTTATAATGGCTATAATAACATAAATGCTTGATTGGCTGTATTGAGACTACCAAGTTATCATTCCCAGTAGAGACACCTTCATCCCAACTTAGATAATGATAGCTATCCCTCAGTCCACTTCCAGGAGGGAAATCTGTAGCAATCATGATATCAAAAAGTGCGAAGTGGAGGAAATATAAAAAACTCAATAAATAGAAGGGATAGTTCATCAAAATATATCTGACCCATCTACTATGGGTAGAGATGAAGGAAAGGATACAATCCTTAGGTGAATATGCTAGAGTCGTAATTGAAATCCTGAGATACATATGTTATAGTTAATGATATAATCTCTGAATCGATATCAAGGGACACCTTGCTTTATTATTTAAATGAGCCCATAGCTTGAGTATTACTCTAACAGGGGAGTATTGTTCAACTCGGGGAGGAGAAAGCTGGGCATGAGTATCTTCATTAAATAAAAAGGCAATATACCATGGTTCTGGTTATTATAGTATACATACTTGGCGGGGTAGGAGGGAACAAGAATTAGAATAGCTGATTTTATGTTTTGATTACTAGGATGGAAGTAATTAATGAGTTAGATTCTTTTTTTATAATCCAGCAGCAAGAAGGTATATTAGCTAAGAGTATACTGGGTTTGATGTTCACCTATGATAGTTATTAAACCTCTGCTGTGCTAGATCTTTTGATTGTATCGCTGCAAAGGTCAGACCTAAAAATTTGCTCCATTCTCTTGCTAGAACTAGCCAAGAGACTCAATATTACATTTTAAAAGGACAAGAGATTAAAGGAATGTGGAGCTATAATGTCTAAAAGGAAATGGCTAAGTTTGGGAACCTACTCATAATCTCTGATTAATCTAATTTATTATTAGTTAAGGGTCCCATATGATTCTTTAGTAAGCTATCTTCCCCAAAGAGCTCCTATATTCTTATAAGTAAGAAGGGTTCCTATGGTTAGAATGTCTCTATATGAGGATCCTGTATCCTCATAGGAGAGTCATTTTCCCAATCTTCCTACTGAGGTTAACACAGGGTAAGGTCTCTGCCTTAACCTTATCATTAAAATACCTCTTAAACTATTATATATGTTGTTCCAATGTTACTACTCCATTGGCACCTAGATTTGCTAACTTATCAGCCTCTGTGTTTCCTTCTCTAAAAGTATGTCTGATTTCATAATTGGGAATATTATCCATTAATAAATTAATCTCTTCTATTTTTTAATTTAAAACCCAATTAGGAGTTTTTTTAGTGCGGATGGCATTGATAATAATTTGGGAGTCTCCTTCAACAATTACTTTTGAAATGTTAAGATTTTTGCATAATTTAAGCCCTTCTAATACCGCTACACATTCGGCCATATTGTTGGTTGTAGGGCTAATAGGTCTTGAGAATTTTGCTACCACTTCTGATTTCCAATTGCGGATGATCCCTCCTATACCTGCTACCCCAGGATTGCCTCGGGATGCTCCATCAAAGTTGAGTTTATACCAACCAGCTTTTTGTGGTATCCATTTACAGGATGCTCTGTTCGTTTTAGTTTTGGATCCCCCTTTACCATAGAGGGGAGGGATAGCTAGTTTTGGCCATTTGCACTTGATTCTGTTATCCCAACTCTTAAAGGAATCTTCGTAGCTTTGTTTGTCCCTGAGTTTATTGTTAATAATTTCTATGATGGATGCTTCTATCTTGTTAGCTATTGAGTTCCAAGTTAATTTTTGGTCCATAAAAATCCTTCTGTTTCTTTCTTTCCATAATTCCCATACTAATATAGAAGGTGCTATTTTCCATATGTCCTTGAAGAGATTGTCTTTATATAGAGACGGCCATGCTTTAAGGTTGCTGATTAAATCACAATGAGAAGCAGATTTCCATCCTAAACTTTGATGAAGCCAATTCCAACAATTTTGAGAAAAAGGACAATTAAGGAGAATGTGATTGGCATCCTCAGAATGGTTTTTGCATAGCGGGCATCTAGATGGTCCTTCGAATCCTAATTTATTAAGCCTGTCTGCAATAAGAATTCTATTTTGTAATGCCGCCCATAAGAACAATCTAGCTTTAGGGAGACAGGATTTGTTCCAGCAAAGGTTCAAAGGTATATCGATGTTATCCATATTTTGGTTCTTAATAATTGTATTGTAACCCTCCTTAACAGAGTATTTTTCGTTGTTAGATCCTGTCCATATTAAAGTATCTAGTCTATCTTTAAGAATTACTTCTCTATCATTTAAGATTGTTAGGAGGTTGTTCTTCTCTGGCCAAACATCCTCAATTATATTTGTAACATTCCATTTATTGTCTTCCATCTTGCCTAGGTAGTCCTTAAGGTAAGGGCCAATGACTCTTTTGCATTCTTCCATAAACTCCTTGGAGAAACCTAGTTTGTTGAGGGAGGGAAGGCCTACCCATGAATCCTCCCAAAATAAAGCTTGATCTCCTGCTCCTACATCCCAAGAAAGGAATTTGCTGATAATCCCTCTGCAGTCCTTAATAAAATTCCATATCTGTGAGCCCTTAACATGTGATTGAGATCTAAAAATGTTGATGGGATCCGCATCAAGGATGTACTTATGTAATAAAATTGATGCCCACTTACTACTTGATTCTTTGAACATTCTCCATATAAGTTTAGCCCTGAGGGCTTGGTTTTTCCATAATAGATTTTTAATGCCTAGGCCCCCTTTAGAAATCGGTTTACATAGAGTATCCCATTTGATAAGGGCAATTTTTTTTTCCTCGGAAGGACCTTGCCAATAGAATTCTCGAAGAATTTTGTCTAATTCCTTTTTAATGCAAATTGGGAGGGGTAGGACCGATAAATGATACGTGGGAATGGCTGAAAGGACAGATTTAATCATAGTTGTTCTACCTGCTTTAGTTAACCACTTTCTTTTCCATGAAATTTTCTTGTTTTGAACTTTGGATATGACTTGTTGCCATAATTTGGAGGATAAGAGACCTGTATCCAGATCAATACCTAAGTATTTACACGGAAATTTGCCAATTTTATATCCCATCATACCACAAATTTCTTTTTCAATTTTTGAGCTAGTGTTAATAAAGTAAATTTTTGACTTAGAAGGGTTGACATGTTGACCTAAGGCTTTCGCATAAAGACTTAGAATGCTTTTGAAGGCACTCACTTCCTGTCTACTAGCTACTCCAGGTAAAATCGTATCATTCACAAATTGTTGGTGAGTTATATTTGGTACATTTTCCGAGGCTTTCAATCCCAAGATTTTCCCTTCTAAATAAAGCTTAGTAATTGATCTCCCCAACGCTTATGCCATAATGACGTATAGAAAGGGGGATAATGGATCTCCTTGCTGAATACCCCTGGATATACTCAAAAAGCCTTCCGGGGTACCATTGACAAGAATAGAAATCCTGGGAGTTGAGATGCAGTTAAAGATAAGATTAATCCATTGTTTAGAAAAACCAAACGCTTCCATACATTTGCATAGGAATCTCCAATCTACTTTATTGTATGCTTTTTGAATGTCAATTTTCATTAACATACTAGGTTCCTTTGTTATCTAAGCAGTATGGACTATTTCTTGTGCTATAATAATACCATTCAGAATCGATCTATTTGCTACAAAGCTCGTCTGCTCTTCCGAGATAATCATTGGAAGGATGGATTTGATTCTATTAGCTAAGCATTTTGATAGGATCTTGTATATGGTATTACAAAGGGAGATAGGTCTGAAATCCCCTGGTTCCGAACACTTGTCTTTCTTTAGAATAAGAGTAAAGAAGGTACTATTAATTTCACTTAATAAAGATCCTAAATTTCTAGTAGCTTCCACAGCTTGCCATACTTCTTCTCCAACGAAATGCCAACATTTTTGGAAGAAGCCGGCTTGGAAACCATTTGGGCTTGGTGCTTTATCCAGATGTAGTTGAAACACTGCTGCTTTGACCTCTTCTATTGAGAGCTTATTATTCATCATTTTGTTGTCAGAATCTGTAATCAACTTAGGAATAGCTTTAAGCATTTCATTTTGGGCATGAAGGTCAGAAGCTTCTGTAGTGTTGAGTAGGGAGTTGTAAAAATTTGTTAGTACATTTGAGATTTGTATAGGATCCTCAGTAATAAGTCCCTCAGCTGACTTAATTTTGGTTATTCTATTGATGCTCCTTTTAAAATTAGTTGTATTATGAAATAATTTAGTGTTACTATCGCCCTCCTTAAGCCAAGATTCCCTGGATTTTTGCTTCCACAAGATTTCTTCTTTGAGAAGGATATCATTGTATCTAGCCATCAACTCTTTTTCCTTATGGAAACTAAGATCGTTCATACCTTGTTCTATTACTATGTTGTTAAGGTCAGAGATTTCTTGTTCTACCTTGGTTTTCTCTTCAAATATGTCATTGAAGTGATTCTTATTCCATTCTAACACTTTGCTTTTAATAATTTTTAATTTAGCTGTTAAGTAGAACATTTTCGATCCTTTGACCGAGGTTTGTTTCCACCAATCCTCAAGAAGGATTATGAATTTCAGATTTTGGAACCACATAAATTCAAATTTAAATGGATTCCTCGAGGGTTTAGAATTTTCTGTTATGGTAAGCCTAAGAGGGAAGTGATCTGATCCTGATTCAGGAAGTATCTCCGCACTGACTATTTGATTAAAGTTTTTGAAATTAGTTCTAGTAAAGAATCTATCTAATTTTTTAGCTATATAGTTGAAGCCCGCTCTTCTATTATTCCAAGTATAGATTCCATTAATAGTATTTATGCTTATTAGATGATTAACCTCAGCCCATTTGCCAAAGTCTTTATGAGATTGTGAAATATACTAAGAGCCTCCAAATTTTTCTTCTAGATTTAAGATAGCATTGAAATCTCCTCCGATGATGAAGGGATGTTCTCATTTTTCAATTAGAAGATTTTGTATTTCCATCCAAACTTTTCTTTTTTCCTCATTAGGGATTGGCCCATATATGTTGATCAGGTAAAATTTTAAATCGGATTTTAGGCTATTAATTGTTAATGTCATCCATCTATTGTTAATGAGTGCAAGTTGGGCCATTACTTTATGGGGATCCCATAGAACTGCCAAACCACTAGAGAGGCCTACTGATGGGACATATTCTGACTTCCATATACCTAGTCTTTTACTAAACTTGTTAATTTCATCTTTATTAAGCTTAGTTTCTTGTAACATAATGATTTCAGAGTCAAAGTTTCTTAAGTATCTTATGATTAATCGCTGTTTGTTAGGGGCATTTAGACCCCTAACATTCCAAGTAGTTACTTTCATTGTTCTTTGGGAAGGAACTTCCCCTTCCCTGTGTTCAGAATATCCGCTATCTTTTTTTGGTTACCTGCATTACCATCCAACGTTCTCAACTCAAGAGCTGACTTCCTACCTCTTTTCTTTTTGAGTTTATTGATGTTGGGTGTACTTAAACTACCTCTATTTATGGCTATGCCTAATTCTCTATTTTCATTAGTGATCCCGAAAAGGCCTTCTATTGCTTTAACCAAAGTTGTTTCTCCATCAAACCTTATTATAGAATTAACCTAGTTGTTTGAGTTTTTTTGCTCATTTAAGGAACAATCTAGGGGTTCATCTCTATCTATGATCTCCTTGCCATAAATTTCCACTATATCTACATCATTTCCTGCCAAATCCAGATTTAATGCTTCTAGCTCTAGAGGAATATAAACAGCTAGTTCCTTCCCATTAACACAGGTAGGCACATTTAATTTTTCCTTATCATTTATATTTTTCTCTTTTGTGTTATGCCTGTCTATAGCTTCTTGACTAATTTTTTTATTTGATTGGTCTGAATTTTTGTCAGGGTTATCCAAAAGTGCAATTTCTGAAGCTTCCTTTTCCGGGGAAGAGGGAAGGAGATGCTGATTCAGACTATTATTCTGTTCCTTATTTTCTTCTAGGATGCATTCCCGAATTTGTTTAATTAGTATTTCCTTTTGGAGTTTTAGTTCATCGAAGTCACAAGTTTCATCAAGAAACATGTCCATAAGTTCATCTGTTAGTGATTTTCCTAAGTAATTAATAATTTTATTCACCTCCTCTTCTTTTCTGTTTACCTGCTCAACTAATTCTACTGCATCAGCACATTCTGGCTTCAAAATCAAATTAGTTGGTAGTTCAGTCCTATTACCTTCATCTTGAAAACAAATTTTATTATTATTTGTTCCAAGTTCTATTTGTTCTGATTTACTCTCCCTATTGAATTTTTCATATGGTTCTTGCCTTATAATGTTAACGGGGTTATTATTTATTCAAAGCATTGCTTCAAATATTTGGGGGTTTGTTAGATTAACCATAGGTAAATTAATTGGGTGTTGATCGGGTATTGATTTGTTTGTATTATTAATTTTACAACCATAGTCCAAACTTTTTTGTTTATTGTTCTCAGTTATATTTTCCATGTTCAGGCTCAATATTTTCATGGTTTCTATCCTCCTTAAAGAAGTATGAGCGTTGGATGAGTCCTGAGGAGTGTCATTTATAACCGGAGTGTTGATTTTATACAAATTGGGAGGAGGAATCTTAGAATACTCCTCTTCGTTATTCAGGATTTCAAAATCCCCTTTGTTATTTAAGAAGTTTACTTTTATTCTATTATCTGTGCCATGGTAAAAATCTGAGCAATCTCTAAGAGTAAGTGAGAAAGGATTTCCTCCTTTCTCAGAATCTTCTATGTAGTTATCTAAGATCTGGAGATTTATAATTATGGAATTAGATTTAAAACACAGCTAAAGGGGAGGAATGTAATTATCATGATAATTTAATTAATTATGATAATCACATCTATTTTGTTATGTTTAGTTTTAACTATCCTTTTAAAAAATCCGATTCTATTGCCTATATTTTTAATGATTTTTGGATGATTAAATTCTAATGGCAGATTTCTTAATAAAATAGCTTTTTCCACTTGGAAATCCACTACTTTTATTGGATTAAAAAAGGGAAACCACGAGCATACAAAAAAGGAAATATCTCTAAATTTTAGATAACCTTTCTCTAAAATATCATTTTTGAGCTTACTACTCTTGCAATCTACAAAAATAAAGTTATCTGTCATGATAGTAGTACTTACCTCCGGGGGAAGAAGCGATGCCAAACCTTTGATTGTATCCTCTAAAAGGGCACCTGTGCCCATCCATTTGCATATGACACCTGTTTCTACATAAACATGTTGATTTTGCACAATGTATTTTTCATCCAATGTTATCCTAAGATGATTAGGACCATGATTACCATATTTTGAAAGTGTTGAATGGCTATGGTTAGCTGCACGCCTATGTGGTGGGGTGTAAATGCTATCATTACACTTATCATGAGATGGATTACCCTCATTATAGGGTTTAACCATACTATATGACTTCCTGTTCATAGAACCCATATTTTCCTTCCTTTGATGAGGAGGGTTGTAAACATTTGGGGATCTATGAATAAAAGCTAGATCTTTAATATCCTTAGAAGTTCTATGTGCCATGCCTAGAGTTTTGGACATGGGGAGGGGGGAATTTCTCATATCGGGTTGTGCAAGTTCACCTTCCAGATGTGATTTCCCCCAAGAAGCTACTCCCCCTCCCAAAACCCTACTACTCTGATGATTTACTAAGTGTGAAATTTTGTTACTAGGGTTAATATTCTTGCTTAGTATTTCAAAAGAATTTTTAAGAACAATATTACTGCTATTGTGATTTATAGGAGAAGATTTTACCATTTTCCTGCCTTTGACCATGTGCCATTCCTCTTTCCTTGATCTACCACCACCGGAAGACGCCTTAGTCTCTGTCAATCCTCCTCCCCTCACAACAGATAGAGGTTCATAGGGGCATTTGGCTGGAGATGTCCTGGATGACAGAGCCTTTAAGGTCCCGAGGTGATCATACTGCTTACTTTCTGATAACCGTGGATAGGGTTTGTACAAACTGTGAGTGGTAAGGTTCTGAGAAGGTGCCACTCCATCTTTCCCCACTTTGGAGTTAGCTTGAAGTGAGACCTGCTCAATAGACTTTTCCCTTACCATCTCTGAATTATTTTTCTTCAAATTCGCATACTTGGTTTTAGCAAAAAAATTCATTTGTGCATCCAGTGATTTGACAGAGAAAACCTTTAGCTCCATAATCTTGTTTTGGAACCAATAGCCATTGGAAGTATGGTTTTCAAAACTGGGTTCCAAAACCCTAGTTTTAATTGCTAAACACTTATCAAATTTCTTAGCGATATGCTCTTTGTAACCATTGTTTGGGGGATTAACTGAATTAACATGTGAAGCGATGATCTTGCCCTTAGATTGCTCATTTTGCTTAGCATCCTGCAAACTTTTTGCCTTCTGCTTTGCAATGAACTCATTGAGGTGATCGTAATTGGGATGGAGATGACGAACATCCCTAAGTTTGCAGTCTGTATGTTTGTGCCCATATTGCCAACAATTAAAATAATAACTGGTGAATTCCTTTTTCAAGCTAGAATATCTGGTATCCAAATATTGAGCAGGCTTGGAGGACAATTTCGCTAAGGCAGACTCCAGATTTTTGGCTTTCACTAGGTCATGATGAATAAGTCCTAGCTTGACCTGATGATTTTGCAAAGTTATTTTCCTTTGAAGTCTAATTTTTTGCATTTTCGCAATTAATTTTATTATTATTATTTTAGTAACAATGTATTATTATGTTTCATGATATATTTATAATTTAACATTAATAGGAAAATAATTTATTAGTTTATTGATAAAATAATATAATATACAAAGTAGTATAATTAGAATTAAAGTATGCTATTATTATAATATAATATAATACCATAAATAACAAAATAAAAAATTATTTAATTAATAATATAAAAAATAAATAATATAAATATAGTATAAGATATAATATAATTGATATTAAATTATAATCTTAGAATATTTTATTTTAATTTTTGTATTATATATAGGTAGATCAAAAAAGGAGAGATATAATTTTTGTATTATATGATCTTATTTTATTTTAATTCAATAATGATATAAATATAATATAATATTATAGAAAGATAATTTAATATTATAAATATTACTATTCATATAATATAATATAAAATATAGTTTATTAACACGAACACAAACTATAATCTATTTTATAAAACACTTTCATATTTCTAGAAAAAGGGTTCTTATCCCTAAAAATTTTTAGCCAATGAAGTGATAGAAAATGAATTTTACAAATATGTTTTGTTAAAAAAATTGCAACTCTACTTTAGTTAAGATAAATTATTTTGAAATAATGAAAAATATCTTGCACCTAATTTGCTAATAAAGATGGTTCATATATATATTACTTATTTTATTTTGTATAGAGTTATATTATGTCAAGATTCAAGCACCAATTTGTGTAAAGTTTTAATATGTATGCAAATTTTAAAATTATTAAATAGTTTAATTTCAAATATATAGAAATTAATTCTCCAATTCTTAAATGATCATATAATATTTTTTTAATCTTCTAACATATCAATACATCCATCTATAAAATCTTATACAACAAGTGCCACGTAGTGGCCAAGTACTTGCCTTTAGTTTTATAAATAAATTTTATTTTAATTTTGATTTATATGGAAACTGAATTTTTAATTATAATAATTTATAACTAAGTTTAATTTTAATTTTAATTTATATGTAAAGTAATTATTTAATTATAAAAAATTATAAAATTACTATAACTATAGTTCTAATAATATTTTTAATTTTATAAATAATTATAAAATATCATTTATAATTAATTTAAATTGTAAAATAGTTCTACTTATAATTAATTTTAATATTAATTATTTAGTCCAAATAACTCTTTTCAACAATATTATAATGTTATTCTATTAAATCTAAATTTATATAATATATATTAAAATAAATCCAAAAAATTCAATATTTTATAATACAACAAAAATAGAAATATTATTTTAATATAAGGAAAAACTTATCAATCTCTTAATAGGTATCTAAAAAGTTGTAAACCATAAATCAAATTTTATAAATAATTATAAAATATCATTTATAATTAATTTAAATTGTAAAATAGTTCTACTTATAATTAATTTTAATATTAATTATTTAGTCCAAATAACTCTTTTTCAAAAATATTATAATGTTATTCTATTAAATCTAAATTTATATAATATATATTAAAATAAATCCAAAAAATTCAATATTTTATAATACAACAAAAATAGAAATATTATTTTAATATAAGGAAAAACTTATCAATCTCTTAATAGGTATCTAAAAAGTTGTAAACCATAAACCAAATAAAATCAGATGATATATAAATTAGATTGTATTATTTGAATTACAATAAATAACAAACGTGGTACATTTTAATTGGTTCACTCTAGTAATAAGAGCTCAAATGTATTAGCCAATCATATCATCAAAAAATAATTTTTACAAATTATAAACTTAAAAAATTAACATTTAAACTATGGAATATGTGTTATTTTTAACAAAATAAGAAAATACTAAATTATAATTGGTGCAAAGAATTGGTTTTAATTGCTATTTAATGGAAGAAATGCAAAAAGTGATGCAATAGTACTTACTAGCCTATTGGCAAGTACTAATAAATCTACATCAAACTTTAAAATAAATACTATTATTTATTTATTCTAATTTTTATTAATATTCAACTCAAACATATTAATGATTAAATTAAAATATTAATAAATATTTATTATACCTAACCAAATCTTGCATCTCAACATTTGATACTATTAAAAGTTTAACATTTGAATTTATCATCCTAATTTCTCTAACCATATATTTTCTTTATAACAGGGTTAAACAGGTTTTTTGAGAAGTAAATGAAGATCTTAGAATGAATCTGTGATCAGGGAAAAAAAAATAGAGGTAATGAGCAGACTGCAATTCGACGGTCACCATACATGTTTATATATATTTTAAACACTTCAAATGATGTAAACATTTTTTAAACATTTCGATTTTTTTTATATAAATTTAGAAAAGTTAATCTGTACATAGTTAAAGAAATGTTAAAAAATATTAAATGCTAAATTCAGTGGTGAAAATTGACTATGAAGATCTAATTTTTGTCCCTTTGAAATAAGGGAAATAAATATTTGATTACTTTTTAGGCTTGAATGGGACTAGTTATAACCACCAAGAAGTGGACAATGGAAACTCATGATTGTTTATGTGGAAGTCATGGTCTAAGTGATATTCAATAATATCATTATAGTTAAACTAATATCATTATAGTTAAATTCCATCATTGTTATGTAGTTGGATGGTGTGAGTGGTAATTAATTGTATTATTATTGAACTAAGATAGTCCCTTTTTGTTTTTGCAAGATAATGTCACCCTAATTATAGTAGGTTGAGTAAGTTATAACTAAATATAGTTAAACTCCATCATTGCAATGTGGTATTTGGATGGTGTAAGTGGTAATTTTTAAATGATCATGTAATATTTATTTATTTTTTAATATATCAATACATCTATCTATAAAATCTAACATGGTAAATCTACATCGAACTTTAAAATAAAAATACTTATTTATTTATTTAAATTTTAATTATTTTTCTACTCAAACATATTAATCATTAAATTAAAATATTAATAAATATTTATTATATCTAAACAAACTTTAGATCTCAACATTTGATACTAATAAAAATTTAAGATTTGAGTTTGTCATCCTAATTTTTCCAACCATATATTTTCTTTATTTCATTAATAAAAATTCAATAACTTACCACTTAAAAGAATAAAAAAATAAAACACATTTGATATTAATAGTCTAAATATAATGATTTCCATGATAAAGAGTGAATATATTTATAAACAATATTAATACATATATAACATCATAATTACACCATACCAAAAACCTCAAATTTTACTGTACAGTCATTGTTTGACCCCCAACCTGCCTAGACCACGATCCTATGTACCCTTCACACTATCATAGACTTGAATTTAAATGACTTACGTTAACTGAATTGTAAAAGCCACGTAATCCCTGTTAACTAACTTTTGGTTTCAACCACTCCTTAAACCCTACTGGTAAATCATTCACAATGCCTTTAAAGTCTTTAGAAAACTGGAGCTGCTTACAAGAACTCCAATGGAAAATACCTTTTTCTATCTTCTTCCATTTGTCTTTATTTGTGTTTCATTGCAGTCCAATTTTGTAATCGCTTGCAATCACGAATACTGGAACAGAAGTAGAACTTCATGTTCAGATCTTTCAGTTAAATTCTTCGATGTCCAAGCATACGGTGCTGTAGGCAACGGATTGGAAGATGATACACTGGTAGTTTATTTTTCTCCACTTGTTCCATTCAGAATCTTTAGATGTTAGTTATTGTGTACTTCAATTTCTTTTTTAATTAATCTACGTTAAAAATTTCCATCATTCGAATGGCAGTCGCTAACATCATACTTTAGCCTAAATTTGCAGAGTAAAATGCGCATTTGTTCAGTGACAAAACCTAGATGTTTATAGTCACCTTTTAAGTTTCATTACAGACTTGCTCCATGCAATGGCCTGATAGTTAAAAGCAAAAATTTCATTTGAAAATAATTTAATTGTACAGCGCAATTTTGAAAAACCTGTGCTTCTATAAACCTGCGTTGTCAGATTGATATGAATGTTTCTATTGCTGTACCTTAAATAATTTGTATGGAAGCTGTACTTTGTATTAGAGGCGTTTATCTGTCCACAGGAGAACTATCTTTCCATGCATGAGAAAAGATTATGTGGAAAATATTTAAACGAACTTCTTGTTTTTGTTTGCTGTGTACATTATTTAGCATTTTATTGATATTATTGTTAATAAAACCTCAATTTGAACGGCCTTTAGTGTAAATTCGCAGCTTCTTTTCTAAGAAACTCAAAAAACGTTAATCATCTTAGCGTTTGCGCAAAACCTTGTGAAATCAAACTGATGTCTTCGCTAAATTTGGCTTAGCGCTTTATTTTTTTCGGATTGTATGATTCTCGGTTAAAAATTTTCTCGTTGCACTGTAAGTTTTCTTTGCTTCTTTGTCAATTTAAGGTACAATCAGAGAGCACTTTAATGGTTGAATGAGTCTCGAAAATTTATTGTGATTTCGTCTTCTTTACCTTACGTGAAAATTGAGCATCACTCGATTTAATTGTTCTGTTTACTTCTGGCACTGTATCTCTAAGCCAATGCGGATACTATTCATTATTTCACAAAATACACTCGTCTGGGTGTCTAAAAGCGTAGTGATTTATTTTAAAGAATCTATAATTTGATTTCCATTGCCCTGAGTTTTAACGCGCAGACGGAAAAGTCCTGCTGTCAGCTTTGAAAAACTAATTAATCACAGATTTGTATTTAAATTCTTCGAAAATTTTCATTGAGTACCTGGGACACGACCTCGTACCTCCTGTTTTGTATCTTTATAATTAGAAATGAACGGGGTCAGAAATTTGTATTTAGAAGTCTATATGGAGTTGAAACTACGACCTCCGACGTTTTGTTAATGTGTACTCAGTGGTTGACCCCACAGTGGTTTCATTTTCAACAAATTAAGAAGTTTGTCTAATTACTTGACTAAGTCTTTCACTTGCTCCTCGTCTTTATGCTGGTAGCTATTATTTGACCAAACGGGTAAAAAAGAATGGAAACAATGTGCGATTTTAAGTAAATAAATCTGCTTTTGCAGGCATTCTCACGGGCATGGGCTGCCGCTTGTACATCTCCTTCCGCAATATTGCTTGTGCCTGGCCTCAAAACATTTCTTTTGAATCATTCAATTTTCTTCGGACCGTGTGAGCCAGGTTTTAGATTTCAGGTAATGTGATCACTAATGCTGCATTTTTAAAGTTCAATGAAACCAATTTAACTGTCAAACAACATTTACAGATAGACGGGACAATAGTTGCACCAAAATATCATGTACAATGGACGAATGCTAAAGTATGGCTTCAATTTAAGGAACTTGAAAATTTTAGTCTTGTGGGAAGCGGCATGTTTCTTGGGCAAGGACGTGAATGGTGGTATTCAGCTTGCGAGGTGGTAAATCACAAGGTAAAATTATATCAATCTTTTTCTTTCTTCATCTTTTCAAAATCATCTGAAGATTTCAAGCATTCTGATAATTATTTGATTTTATTCAAACATTTCAGTCATTTTTTCCCCATCTATTGGATTAAGTAGGGACATCCGAAATGCTGGTGTTCATAGCTGGAGGTGGATCCAGTAAAGAGATTCAAAATCATACTGCATCTATCTTTTATCCCTAGAGATATATCCAGTACTAGTAGAGAGATCTCAAAACACAACTTTTTACCAGTTTAATTCAGAAGAATCAAATATAGACTTACACTGAATGAAACCAAACTTGAACAAAGATTTTGAAAGATCTTTATTTATTATTTGTAAGTTTTGCTTGAGGTATTATCTCTAATACTGAAAATAGTGTTGTTTGGTTTTCATTGCAGCGCGTATGTGGATGGTCGCCAAAGGTGAGTAGACATTACAAAGAATTTTATGTATCCACTTCCTTCTTAATAAGTTATACAATTGATTCTTATCTAACACTGCGTGTAATTGTTTGAATATGAAGGCGATTCAATTTGAATATAGCAGAGGGGTTATAATTGCAGGAATAACGATTGTGGAAAGTCCTCGCTCCCATTTGAGTTTTCTTGGATGTCACAATGTCGAAGTCCTTTCAGTTAGAATTTGGTCTCCCAAAACCAGTCCAAATACAGATGGGATTCATCTAGAATTTTCCACGAATGTTCTAGTGCGCGACTGCGTTATCGGCTCAGGTAAAGCATAGAAAAAACTTGTAGATTTGTTATTAATTCAAAATGTAAGATCATGTACTATCCCTTTAGTTAAACTGCTGCCAACAATTTTCAAATATAGAACTTTGAATGAATTCAGATTTTTGGCTTGTCAGCTTTCGTGATTTAGTCTTGTTTGAGAAATTTGTCTCTGCTTATATTTCTAAAATAAATACTTCAAAAATTGATTATATCTTCAACTAATTCCTTTCTTTCCTTGCCATTTTCCCACTTTCACAGAGTATGCAAGAACTGAAACATAAAATTAAATTAAAGATTTTATTATAGAACAGGGACACATGATTACTAACGAAATCAAATGGCACAGGGGATGACTGTATCTCAGTTGGTAAAGGATCTTCCAACATCACCATACAGGATCTTACATGCGGACCAGGTCACGGAATAAGGTGCAGTAATCTGTATTTAAAAATCCACATAATCAAAGATCTTACAATAAATGCCTTGAACTTGGAAAATCATCACTTGATGTATTAATTCATTAGACTATTTACCCTGCAGTGTGGGAAGCCTTGGTAAAAAGCATTCAGCGGACGAGGTTTCCAATGTATTTATCGACGGCGCAAAATTAATAGGAACTCAGAACGGATTAAGAATCAAGACATGGCAGGTACTAAACAGCTTAACCCATGAAAAATTAAAAGAAATTTGTATAAACATGGAAATTCCACCCTCTGTGCATTCTGAATATATAAATTATTTGAAAATTTGCCATTGTAATAATAACAGGGAGGTGCAGGCTTGGCAAACAATATTGTATTTTCCAATGTTCAAATGGTAGACACAGCCAACCCAATAATAATCGATCAGTATTATTGCGATTCACCAATGCCCTGTCCCAATCAGGTTGTATGCTCTGATCCCCTGTTTATTATTTATTTAAAATAATTTTAAAACCTCGTATCACTTTTCCGAACTGCCCCACAACCGAGAGAAAAATAACTGAACTCTAATGTTGACTTAACAGACGTCTGCGGTTCGAATCGCAAATGTAACATTCAGAGACATAACAGGAACTTCGGCAACAAAAGTAGCAGTGCGTCTTTCGTGCAGCAAAGACATACCATGTACAGGCATACTTCTGAGTGACATATCTTTGAAGCTGACATCAGGTGGGCAGCCTGAATCTTATTGTGAAAATGCGCAAGGGTCGACATGGGGAACTGTAAATCCTCCAAGCTGCCTCCTCTAAATTTGTTTCACAACTAAAGATTAAATCTCGTGCAGATGACAATGAACAAACGTATAGGTTGTATGAACGCGGAACAGGTTTTTTTGAGAAGTAAATGAAGATCTTAGTATGAATCAAGGATCAGAACTTTTGGACAGCGGTGGATAACAAAATTACGAAAAACTTAACAAAATGTAGAGGAACAAATACACTTCTTCCATTTCATGTTTGCAATGTAATTGAAGGCGGACTTTTAAAAATAATATACAGGTTATGCGTACCCTGCAATTCGATGCCATCGTGTTACGTTTGTAATAGCTGTGTGAACTTCCGGATGAGATAGCAATTACTCTTAAACATTTATAGTTTAAAAATTCCTAATATTCATTTTTAAATTCTTTTAGATTAAATGTTTAAACACTTCAAATGTTCTATATATATATAGAAAAATTAAATTTGAACATAGTTCAGAAATCTTAAGAAAAAAATATTAAATGGTATATTCTAAGTGAAAAATGAATATCAAGATCTGTTTCTTATTGCAATATATAGCCAAAAAAACCTTATGGACTTAATACTGAAGAATCAAGAATACATATCAGTCATGTTTTACAAAGTTGAATTAGTAATATTATATATTTTGTGAACGATAATTTATAATAATAAGATAATGATACATAGAGAAGAGAGAACATTCAAAAGAAAGCTTGTATGTCTAATCAATAAAAAGAGAATTTGATTATTGGGATTGGTTATAATGACCAATAAATGAAGAGTGAAACTCTATTGTTGTCATGTAGTAGTTCGATGGTCTAAGTGGTAAGCTAGACAAAGGGAATATTGTTGAGCTAGGATAGTCACTCTTTTTTTTGCAAAATAATGTAACCCTGACTATAATGTAATGGATTATCTATAATTGAAATTATCTGATCACTTGTGTTCCTTTGTAATAGTGATATGATGTCATTTTTTCTTGCTTAGGGTCAAGTCAAAAGTGTGTTTGTTGGGGGAGAATAAGATAAGATTAGGTAAAATCTTCTTTTAATCACTTTTTAATCAAGGATTACGTATGCACACTCATGTGTGAATGGGTTCTTTTAATAAAACTGCAAAGACTTTTATTTAAATATGCAATATTTGGTGATTAAATAATTTTCAAGATTGGTTAGGATAAGTTGATGATTTAATTCAAGAACTTGATCTAATTATGAAGGGGGATTGTTAGGTTTTTCTTATATAATTAGGGTCTAGTGTTGAATACCTTAGATTTAAAATTTTGAAGGCTAAATAATCAAATTAGGGGCTCTAGGTTTACTAGACCAGTTTTAGGTGATTAGATTTGTCCCTTTTTGAATCAATGTGTGAGCAGCATGTTGATTCAAAGATTTGATGAGGGATCACATAATATCTTGATGTGAAGTGATGAAACTATTTGTGATCAAAATTGATTGAGAGAAGATTGATAATAGCAACTCTGAGCTTGATTCAATGAAGATCGATAAAAGTTTAGCTGAAGTGATGAAAGATGAAACTGTTATGCCCCTAAACACTACTAACTTGATGTGGTGTGATGAAACTGGTATGCCCCTAGAGATTAAATCACTTGTGTAGAAAGATTTTGAAGAATCTCAACTTGATATGGATCTTGATAAGTTTTTGTCAGTGGTTAGTCTTGAATCATCAACTTGTTTATATATTGACCCTGCCCCCTCGGGATTGAAATTGAGCAGCGTGATGCAATGCTCCCCACTGTGGTATCACAATGGGTGGATGGTCTAAATCGTGAAGGGCTTCGACCCTCCCGATTTTTGTTTAAACATAAACTTTTACATCAGTTTTTTTAAGTTTATTATTTTTGTTTAAAAGGTTTCATTTTTTAATACAAAAAATTATATCTAAGAGAAATAAGGGTATACATATATATATATATATATATATATATAAAGATTAAAACTATATATATGTTCTCTTTACAAAAAAAATTTTGTATATAAAAAGAATATATATATATATTTTTAATCTTTACATATAAAAAGAACATATATGTAAATATAAGAAAAAACACAAGCTTCCAAACACCCCTCCCCACTATGGTAAACACCCTTCCCCACTATGGTAAACAAACCAACCAGGATTTTGTTTTGTGTAAAGAGAACATTTTTTTAAAAAAATCTTATATATATTCTTATATATATATATGCATTTTATATAAGCAACTAGTACTTGTTATTTTCTACAAGTACAAGCTTAACACTTTTAAATAACAAAAAATATATTAAGTTATCTATGTGGCCAAAAGAATTAAATCTTTCTTTGCTTTAATTGAGAGATATTTCTATTTCAAATAATTAAATTTTACATTTACTATAGTGATAGTATTATAATCTTCTTGAAAATTTCTATAATAGTTTTAAAGGTAACTTTCTAATTGAAAAATTCCTATAAGAACATTTACTCTAGTTTAATAAGGTGAAAATTTAGATAGAACTATAAATATAAGTAAGATAATGACTTTTCAATCACTATATTAACAAAAAAAAAGGATGAAAACCTTTTCTTTCTTTATTCATTTTTAACAAAAATTACAAGGTTAGGACTTTTCCTCTTCCTTCAAATCTATAAGTAGCAATTTTGTCTAAAAGAACTTGAACCAACACTGAACACAAAACCACAAATGGTGGCTCCACCAAAACTCCAACTAGACTTTTCCAAGGGCTCCAACTGAACCTATAAGAAGATCAAAGGTTGACCATGGAGGCTCACCTCCCAACCTAGGCCTTTACAAGGCCATCCCCTGGGGGTAACAAAGGAGTCAAAACAATAATGAATCTACAAACAAACACACTCAAAGAAAGTTCCCAAAATCCCAAAGTTTTACAAGGCCTCAAAAAGACATGAAACTATAGGGGTGAAGAGGACTCACCACATGAGGAGAAACCAATCAAAACATAGAAACAAGAGGAATAGACCACACATAGGCTCAACATTCCCATACAACAACATCTCCTCAAAATCAGAACCATGGCTTTAAGCCATCAAATTCGCCTTATGACCTCAAAATGCCATTGGGTATGATTGACATCATGGGGACTTACATACCCATGTACATCCCTCCACACATGGGAGACTCTACACTACATGGGTAGTCTCTAAACCTTCACCCCTTCAAGGTTACTCTACCCTCCCAAGGGTGAGTGTACATTGAAGAACCCCATAAAAATATTGAGCGTGCAAAAGAAGAACAAGACTCAAAAAAAACCTCCATGGAAACCCATGGATTTGAAAAAAATTTACACATAGCCCCCACTAATGGAATCTTAAGCTATGTACATGCATAAGAAAAATAAACTTCTCTAAGCTATTTTAAACGAAACCAACCTCAAGTCCAAGCTTAAGGTAAAATGTTGAAGTTTGAGATGAGCTTTTCTCTTTATGCCTTTTTCCTTCTCCAAATTCCCTTCCAAAACTAGACCCTAACCTAGTCCAACTCCCTGCCTCGAAGTGCCAGGGTCTATCGAGCCAATATATGAATGTGCCCCAAAGCCAGTTGTCTATCTGACTCTACCTATAAGGCATCCCAATCTATCACATGAGTCTCATCATAAATATACTTTCTCAGAACTAAAACATGAAACACATCATGGATGCATCACAGGTTAGGTGGAAAAGCTAAATGGTAATAAACTGGTCCTATCCTTTCAGGGATCTCAAATGTTCCAACAAATTGAGGTGCAAGCTTAGAGCCCTTCCCAAAATGGATTTGACTCTTATTCGGCCACACTCTCAAGAAGACCTTGTCTCCAACTAAATAGGCTCGATCTATCTTCTTTACATCAGCATACTTCTTTTGTCTATCCCGAGCCTCTCCGAGACGTTGATTGATCAAGGTTACCTATTGCTCCATATCTATGACTAGTTCAGGACCAATGGAGACTCTATCCTTGATCCTATCCCAACTGAGTGGTGTCCTGCAAGGTCTACCATAAAGAGCCTAGTAAGGAGGCATACCCAAGGATGTATGATGCATGTTATTATAGGAAAACTCAAATAGATGTAGTTATTCCTCCCACTAGGTTTGATGGTCCATCACATACATGTGTAGCATGCATTCTAACACCTGATTGACCCATTTAGTTTGTCCATCTATCTCAAGATGATAGGTTGTACTAAAATTGAGACTAGTATCCATAGTTGCCTCTAGTTCTCTCCAAAAAGATGAAGTGAAGAGAGAATATCTATCTGAATGATCTTACAAGGTATGCCATGTAGTCTGACTATATCTCCTAAGAACACATGTGTCATTGATAGTGCAGTAAAAGTAGTACGCACGGGTGAAAAGTGAGCCGCCTTGGTCAACTTGTCAACTGTCACCATGATGGCATCATGACGGAGAGATGATATAGGAAGACCAACAATGAAGTCCATAGAAATGGTTTCCCACTTCCACACTGGTATCTCATGAGGCTGAAGGAGACCACCTAGATGACGGTTTTCTGCCTTCACCCTCTAGCATTCTAGGCACCTAGCTACCATCTTAGCAATATGTGATCTCATGCCTGGCCAATGATATAATTATCTCAAGTCAACATGCATCTTCTTAACTCTAGGATGCACTGCATATGGGGCTCTGTGAACCTCTAGCATCAAAAACTCATGCAATTCTCTGGAAGAAGGTATATATATACATATACGTCTCCTATGACGTAAGAGTCCATCAGACTCTAACATATAATCTGAATACTTCCCCTCAAGGGGTCTCTGAGATCGAATCAACTCACTAAATTCTGCATACATCTCATCCTCATGTAAGTGATGAAGAATACGATCTCTCAAATATGTGCCTATGGATAAAGGAAGAAAGCTCATGACATCTCCTAGTCAAGGCATCTGCAACAACGTTCTCCTTCCCCTTGATGTAATGGACATCAAAATTGTATTTACACAAGAACTACATCCATATCCTCTATTGAGCATTAAGGTTTGGCAGTGTAAAGCTATATTGAAGACTATGATGGTTGGAATTAAGTTCAAAATGATGTCCTACAAGGAAATGTCACCATCTCATTAAGACATGCACCACTACTGCAAGCTTGAGATCCCGGGTAGGGTAGTTGATCTCATGAGTCTTTAATTTCCTAGACTCTTAGGCTATAGCTCACCCACCTTGCATAAGAATTGTCCCTAAAGAATCTAAAGAAGCATATGTGCACACCAGAAAGTCTACTGAAGGCTCTAGAAAAGAAAGAATGGGTGCACTGGTAAGTGCTCTCTTGAGCTACTAAAATGCTCTATCACACTTCTTAGTCCACTCAAACTTCTATCCCTTTCACTGAAGAGAAGTGATGGGGTGTGCCACCTAAGATAATCCTTCAACAAACTATTTTTAATAATCGGCTAGACCAATGAAACTTTTCACTTCAGTCACAGTGGTAGGTGCTGGCCAATCCATAATAACATCAATCTTTGATGGGTCTACTGAGATCCCATCACCAGATATCACATGACCCAAATATTTGACCTCTGATCTAAAAAATGCATAGTTTGACAAGCTACCAAATAAATGATTATTCCTTAGGCATTACAAGACTTGTTTCAGGTTCTCTTCGTGCTCTCTCTCATCCTTAGAATAAATTAATATATCATCAAGGAATAACACCACAAACTTGTCAAGGAATGTATGAAATACTCCATTCATGAGACTCATGAATACAATCGGAGCATTTATAAGACCGAATGGAACCACAGTGAACTCCTAGTGGCCATATCTAGTGCGAAATGCGGTCTTGTGAATATCACTATTGATGTAGCACAACACACTCTGTTAACAATAATTTCGATCACAAGACAAATAACACAGTTTTGAAGCCTTCAATATTTCTTATTCATCACTGACTGTCTCTAAAATTTTTTGCAAACTCTTAAGTAACCAAAAAACTAGAAAAAAATAAGAAATCCAAAAATTACCCTTTTTGGTAGTTTTTTCCACAGGTGTTTTTTGCCATTTTTGGTAATTTTTAAAACAACACCTAAAAAGCTGAGATTTTCCCTAAACATGCCCTCGACTAATTTAGAATGAATTTCCAACTAATATCTGAGATTTGATAACATAAACTTGAATTTATTACAAAATAGAACTTTCTAAAAACTAGAGAAAAAATACTAAAAGCTGATTTTGGAGCTCGAGATGAAACTTTCAGCTCCTGAAAAATGTGCTAAAATGGACCCCAATCAATTTGAGATCTATTGGCAAAACAAATGCCACCACCTGAGGCACGCACCCAAAAAATTTCAGCAAAAACCCAGACCTGAGTCAAAAGTTATGACCTCTGGAAGTTTATGTATGAGATTATGACCTACGGAGGGCCCTGCATCATTCTCCCCTTCTTTAAAGGAACACAGCTTCTGCAAGTGGCTGTCTATGAACTACTGCAACTTTGTGGGGTCCAATTTCATCACTTCCCATTCTGAGATCCAAGTGCTATATGTTGCTGGTAATCCCTCCCACTGAATTAGGTACCTATTATAATGACCATTTCGGGTGACTGTAGACTGCTTGTCCAGAATGTGGGAAATATTTTCCTTCTTTTTTCTTGGAAGGTGGTGATGCCAATCCACCTCATCTGTACTGGCTAGCTCAGGTAGTTCTCCATGAAATGCATATAAATCAAAAACATTAAAGACAGGAGAAATATCCAGATCATTTGGTAGACAAACCTCATAAGCATTATCATTGATCTTCTTCAAAATTTGGCAAGGACCTATCTTTTTGTATTTCAGCTTATGATATGTGCCAGTGGGAAATCGCTCATGCCTCAAGTACACCATCAACAAATCACCTGCATTAAATACCTATCTCCTTCTACTGGCATCTGCAACAGCCTTATATCGCTCATTGCTATCCTGTAATTTACTCCTCACATCTTGTTGAAGTTGTTGAAGGTGTTCAGCAAATGCTTCCCCATCATCGCTAATTCTATCTTGCATAAGGAGTTGTACAAGGTCCAAAACACCCTGAGGATTCCTACTGTTATACACTGAGTTTGCACCTCTGTCTCAAGCTCTCGTAGTCTTGATAACTCAGTATAACTTGGGAATCATCTCAAGGTTATGGGACCTTTGCTAACCAAGATGAAACCTCCAGGTTCTAGGCTGGTTCCTCTTAGATAATCACCTTAGTTTTCTCTTAACAGGAAAGTAAATCTTGAGGGGAAAAGGGTTAGAAAGAGTGCATGAAAGGGAAATAACAGGAAAGCAAACTACCTACTAGATGATGCACTGAAACTAGGGTTTGGATCTCAGTATAGAGGAATGAGATCAATGAAGGAATCAGGTCTAATAAGTCACCACTCACTAGATAGGCTTGCATAAGTATTTCATAGGAAGGTTGGAACAGAAGATTCAACCTATGACCTGCAAACAAACATCCTCTTCTGCAACTAGGTGTAGGAATGAGACAAGACTGCTAGGGGCTGTAGCATACCCCCAAAACATCTAAATTAGATCAGACACAGTAACACACAAAATCAAAGAAAGTGAGAGGGACCAGGAACCCCAATTTCTATTGACAACATTCATAAACTTCAATCCAATAAGAGATAACTCACATAAGAAAGCATGAGGACAACAAGAGTGTCACAAAATGCTTTGCCATATCTGAATTATCAATGGGAGATTACAACGAGTAGAAAACCAGAGGACAGAAAAGTGTCTCAGATAGCTTTCTAGGAAAGAAACTTTCCTTTTTACAAAATGTGAACTTTGAGCTCTACAAGCTCCAAAAAAAAAAATATACATCCTCAACTGCACGCAGGCAGGAGTCAAAAATTCTAACTAGGGTTATAGGTTTCATGATAAAATAATCAACCCTAGGGTACTGAGAAGACTGATCATAAATAAAACTCTGCAGTATCATAGCCGATCAGATATTCATCCTTGCGTGCCCATCCCTGTACTACATTGCCTGCAGATAAACAACCTAGACTCATCATTTTCTTGCACAAAAGTCTAACCATGAATGCTAACTGGTACCCTACTGGGACAAAGAATCGACCCCTGACGGTCGCCCAGACTTCTTTAACTTCATGACCTACAGCTGTCCTCATAAGTCATAAATTTTCATCCACCTGTGCCTGCAACATTCTCCTTAGAAGAAAGCCCATGAAAAACAATCACACCGCTTTGAAATAGCAATGGTCGCATGATCGCATGAGCTCAAAAGCCTTCATGCAATCATGTGACAAGCCTTTGAAAACTTGCCTCTGCTGCCGCATAGACACCCGGGCCCACAAAACATCACACCTGTCAAACTTTGCCATGTGGCCCAATACGAGCCAACCACATGGGCCGGACCCATGACAACACCTCCAAAAAGCACCAAAGAATCCAACGGTGGTCGCATGATCGCATGGGATCGGAAGATCCCATGCAAACATGCGACCACCATAGATTTTGAATCTACGGGGCCCATGTTATACCTCCGGCCCACTGCAGACTTCACACATCATCACCCAAGGACCCACTAAAGGCCTTGTCATTGCCTAGCCAACCACTGAGAAGTGGACACATCACCAAATTGTAGGCTCATATCGGTGTGGTTAACGGCTAGTCGCATGTTCGCATAGCCTAAAAAGGGGCTATGTGATCATGCGACAAACCGCTAGCATTCTTCAACAGGACCGTCAATGGTTAGTTGCATGGTTGCATAAGGGGAAAAGGACTTATGCGATCATGCGACAACCTGCATAATAGCTTGCCGAAAACCAACCGGGCCCCACTTGTCAAAGTTACACACATACAAAATGCTGACACCGGAGAAGAATAACTATGAAGAATCGAAGGTCAAAAACATCCTGGACTTTTGGACCAAAAGTTGAAAACACAGAGGGTTTTTGACACTGAACACTTTTTAGAAAATAGGATGTGGCCAAAATTGAATGATAAGGAAATTTTGGGTAACACTTACCATATACGATCTGAAAAGGATATTTTCCAGTTGATCTGTTAACAAAACTGTTGTAAGAAAACTCTACTTGAGGCAATGTTAAGTCCCACTACTTGGGCTTTTCACCAACAATACACCGTAACAGGTTTCCCAAACTCGGATTGACTACCTTAGTTTGCCCATCAGTTTGGGGATGATAGGCACTACTGAACTGTAACTATGTTCCCATCTTCTTCCATAAGGTCCTCCAAAAATGACTCAAAAACTTAGTATCCCTGTCAGAAGTGATAGTCTTTGGAATGCCATGGAGTCTAACAACTTTTGAGAAAAATAAGTTGGCTATCCTTGTGGCATCATTAGTTTTTTTACAAGCAATAAAATGAGCCATCTTAGAGAATCTATCAACAACTACAAAGATAGAATCTATACCTCGCTGGGTGTGGGGAAGCCCCAATACAAAATCCATACACACATATATCCATGGCTCGATGGGTACAGGTAGAGGTGTATACAATCCTGTGTTTTGGGAGTGACCCTTAGGCACTTGACAGATTTTGCACTTTGCCACATACTTAGTAATGTCCCTTTTCAATTTTGGCCAGTAGTACTTGTCTTCAACCAAGGCTATTGTCTTTTCCTTCCCAAAGTGACCAGCCAAACCACCACTATGAAATTCCCAGATAATATTTTCCCTCATGGAACCAGCTAGTATACAAAGTTGTTTCCCTTTAAAGAGGTAACCATCCTCCATAAAGTATTCTCCTCTCATGTGATCCAAAAGATTAGTTCCTAGTTCTTTAATCTTCTCCATAATTTCCAAAAAATCATCATCAGCCTCATACAAAACTTTAATAGCATCAAAACCAATGACCTATGATTCCATTGTAGTTATGAGTGTAACACGCCAACTTAGGGCATCTGCAACCTGATTCTGCTTTCCAGACTTATGCTTCAAAACAAAATTATACCCTTGCAAGAAAGACACCCATTTAGCATGCCTACTATTCAATTTCTTTTGTGTGTTCACATATTTCAGGGCCAAATGATCTATAAATAGTACAAATTCTTGTGGGACCAATTAATGCCTCCAATGCCTTAAGGCTTGAACAATAGCATAAAACTATAAATCATAGGTAGAATAGTTCTTCCTTCCATCATTTAACTTTTCACTAAAAAAGGCTATTGGTTTACCTGTCTGGCTAAGAACAACACCTATCCCAACATGGGAAGCATCACACTCCACTTCAAATACTTTATCAAAATTTGGAAGTGCCAATATAGGAGCTTCAATTACCTTTTTCTTCAAGAATTGGAAACTTTGTTTAGCATCTGTTGTCTATGTGAATTCCTTCCTTTCGTACAGTCTGTGATGGGCGCTACAATACTGCTAAAATTCCAAATGAACTTTCTATAGAAGGTTTCCAATCCATGAAAACTCCTTACCCCTATTATGCTGGATGGACTAGGCCATTCTAGGCCATTCTACTATTTGTGAAGATGAACACCATCTTCACAAATGACGAAGCCCAGAAAAGTCAAACTATTTTGCATGAATCTACACTTCTTTAAATTTGCACAGAGCTTCTCTTTCCTCAGTACACTCAGGATGATCCTCAAGTGTTGTAGGTGGTCTCCTTTTTTTTTTCTATAAATTAGGATATCATCAAAATAAACTACTACAAACTTACCAATGTAGGGTCGTAAGACAGTATTCATCAATCTCATGAATATACTTGGTGCATTAGAAAGCCCAAATGGCATAACCATCCATTCATACAAGCCATCCCTGGTCTTAAAAGTTGTCTTCCACTCATCTCCTTCACGAATTCGAATCTGGTGGTATCCACTTCGTAGATCAATCTTGTTGAAGTATTTGGCCCCTACTAATTCATCCATCATATCCTCTATACGAGGAATAGGAAACCGATACTTCATAGCAATCTTATTCATTTCTCTACTGTCAATACACATCCTCCATGTTCCATCCTTCTTTGGGGTCAATAATGCCGGCATAGCACATGGGCTCATGCTTTCTCTAACCAAGCCTTTCTCAACTAGTTTCGTTACTTGTTTGTTGAGCTCTACATGTTGTGTTGGGTTCAGTCGATAAGCTTCTTGATTAGGAAGAGTTGCTCTAGGAATTAGATCAATATGGTGTTGTATATCCCTTTTTGGTGGGAGACCATCAGGTATCTCATTTGGAATAACATCAGCAAATTCTTCTAGTATCTTTACTGCATCATGTGGTATTATGTCTTCTAGTTCTTCTCCTTTTTTAACTACCAATGCATAGCAGCAACCTGTCACCTTCATTTCTTTGACAAAAACCTTTGCAGACAACATGGTCTCATTCTTCCTTTCATCCTTAAGTGGTAAGAGAGTCACTTTAGATACATCCTTCTAGAAGGTATATGTATTTTTCTCTCCATCGTAAATGATCTTCCTATCATACTGCCATGGCCTTCCCAACAAAATATGACAAGCATCCATAGGAATAACATCACACCATATCTCATCCTTATAGATTTTTCCTATAGTAAACCTAACCAAACATCTTTTATCAACAGTAACCTCATTTCCTTTCTTAAACCATGCAATATGGTAAGGACAAGGATGTTTCTCACATTGCAAATTTAATTTCTCTACCATTTCCTTAGCTACCATATTCTCACAACTACCCCCATCAACAATAACTTGGCATACCTTTCCGCCTGAGGTGCATCTAGTTCTGAAGATGTTGGTTTGAAGACATGATTCATTAGAGCTCTTTGCAAGGACTTCTTCCTTCTTTGGAATGATCATTGATCTCCTCATCATGAGAGTTTCTCCCATGTCCTCTAGGACTTCTTTCTTTGTTCCCGCTTCTATGAATTCTGGTTGAACCAGGTTCACTCTAGGTTGTCCTCCTTGATTTCTTTCTGGTGCATTATAATTTGAACATTCAAAGGCTTTGTGTCCTTCTTCTCCACACCTAAAACAAGTGAAAGGCCTTCTCTAATTTTCCCAGCCTCTTCCGCTTCTGTAGCCTCGTCCTCTTTGGAACCCCCTTCCTCTTTCTTGATTTGGAGGATCTTGCCTGGTGTCTATATTTTTTTTGAATCCTTGAAAGGAATCTCCCCGACCATTATTAGAACCTCCTCGAAATGGAGTTGAGGTACCCCTTCGACCACCTCTATTCCTCTAGATATATTGCCTATTTTGCTTTTCTTCAGCCTTCAGGGCTAATTGGTAGGCTTCTTCCATACTGTTGACACAATGCATGCTCAACTCATCTTGGATGGAGAATTTTAGGCTAGTCATATATCTAGCATCCATCTACTCATTATTTTCTTGATGCTCTATACGCATGGATAGCTTGTAGAATTCATTTGTATATTCTTGCACTAAAGACAAGTTTTGTTTCAAATTCTAGAACCTGCGAAAGAGGGTTTGTGAATAATCCATGGGTAAGAATTTTTCTTTCATCTTTTTCTACATCTTGCTCCATGTCTTAATCTTTTCCTTTCCTTTTCTAGTTCATCCCTATTGGAGATGATCCCACCATATCATTGCATGTCCTTTTAGTTTTGTTCATGCAAACTTCATCTTCTTTTCTTCTATCATAGGCTTCCATTCAAAAAAATTTCCCATCTCGTTTAGCCAGTCTATTAATTCTTTTGGCTTAAGACTACCAGCATAGTCTGAAACGTCAATCTTGATTGATTCACTCCTTCCTTCCAAAGCCCTGAGAACTCTATCTTCATAGCTCATTTATTCCAGCCTCTCTCCTATATATTCTTCATTTTGGTCAGCACCTCTTTGGTTTCCCTCTTCATCAGATTCATTCCCTCCTTATATCCCTTGATTATCCATTCATTCACTGAGTCGTTCAATCTATCTTTGCATATCCAACATCAATCTTTGCATTGGCATTATGCCTCTTCTTCCTCTTCCTCTCCCAGCCATCTTCCTGCTCTGATACCAAATGATGTAGCACAACACACTATGTTAACAATAATTTCGATCACAAGACAAATAACACAGATTTGAAGCCTTCAATATTTCTCATTCATCACTGATTGTCTCTACAATTCACTGCAAACTCTTAAGCAACCAAAAAACTAGAAAAAAATAAGAAATCCAAAAATTACCCTTTTTGGTAGTTTTTTCCACAGGTGTTTTTTGCCATTTTTGGTAATTTTCAAAACATTACTTAAAAAGCTGAGATTTTCCCTAAAAATTCCCTTGACTAAGTTAGAATGAATTTCCAACTAATATCCGAGATTTGATAAAATAAACTTGAATTTATTACAAAATAGAACTTTCTAAAAACTAGAGAAAAAACACTAAAAGTTGATTTTGGAGCCCAAGATGAAGCTTTCAGCTCCTGAAAAATGTGCTAAAATGGACCCCAATCGATCTAAGATCATTGGAAAAACAAATGCCACCACCTGAGGCACGCACCTGAAAAATTTCAACAAAAACCCAGACTTGAGTCAAAAGTTATGACCTCCGGAAGTTTCTGTATGAGATTATGACCTACGGAGGGCCCTACATCAACTATCCTCTATCCTCAACTGGTGATATCCTAACTTAAGATTTATCTTCAAGAACACTTGGGCACCCTGTAGCTGATCAAATGGGTCATCAATCCTAGGAAGTGGATATCGATTCTTGATTGTTACTTTATTCAACTGGTGGCAATCTATACACAACCTAAGATATCTATCTTTCTTCTTTATGAAGATCAATGGTGCACTCTAAGGAGAAACACTAGGATGAATATGTCCTCTCTCTAACAGTTCCTCAAGCTATAACTTGAGCTTGTTAAGCTCATTAATGGTCATCCTATAAGGTTATCTGGAAACTGGTTCTACTCTTGGTGCAAGATCTATGTGAAATTCAACTGCCCTACTAGGAGGCATACTAGGTAGCTCTAAAGGAAACACATCTGTGTATACCTACAAAATGGGATGGTCATCTAGTGATGCCTCCTTTTCCACCTCATCCTCTCTATCGTTGATGGCGATAGAAAACAACTGACATCCCTTCCACATGATTTTCTTAACCTACATAGCAGAGATCACACCGAGGGATATAGGTCTCTGGATTCCAAAAATTATAGTATCAATGCCATCACCATAAAATAATTATATCTTCTTCTTACAAGAATCCAGCTTGGCCTTATGGGCATATATCCATTCCATGCCAAGGACTAGACTATAGGATCTAAGAGGAGTAACTCTAAGGTTTGCTAAGGTGGTTAAACCACCAATCTAAATCAGAAATTCTCTAACCATCGAGGTAATAGACACTCTAGCTCTTGAAGCTAACTCAACCTCCTATATAACATCTTGTATAGCTGCCACTAGCCCGCAAAACTCCACAACCAATGGAGAAAATAAGGAGTCAATAGCTCGAGTATCAAATAAGATAGAAACATCACTACCTCTGATCATACCTATGGCCTCAATGATGATGGCATGATGCTCTTCCTGGTAGTTATCAACCACTGCAAAAACTCTGTGGGACTTGCCCATGTCCCTAACTATAGGTTCTAACATTATTTCCTGTTGACTACCTCCCTAAGGAAATTCTCTAGCTATGTGCCTCATGACACCACAAGTGTAGCATGGTCCACGTGCCTGAACCTACATGCCCTAAGGTCTATAATTCTATGAATCTCTTATCCTAGTAGACATGATGTATCCACCCCTATAGGATTTTTGAGTCCACGCTGGAGGTTTATAAGGTTCATGTGGTTTCTAGTCTCTTTTAGGACCCTGAGACTGCCACTTCTTGTGCTTTGAGCCCTATTGACCCTGAGGTGGCCTCTATCTCTGGCATTACTAAGACTGTTGTGGCTATTATTATTGTTGTAGCTGTGGGGTTCTAAATGACCCCAAAGAGTTCCTTTGATTCCCCTTCCATGGGGGCCTCTGATAACTTGAACCCTGTGGTGCAGGATTACAATACTAAGATCCCTTAACTATCTCCTCAGCTACCAAGTCTCTATCACTAGTGAAATAGAAGTCTTCTAGTGGTACCATGTGTACCATGCCTTCTATAGAAGGGTTCAATCCTTTAATGAAGTGATTGACCTAAATCTTCTCATCCCTCATATACTCAACATAGGGGAGGAGGTCTATAAACTTTCCATTCATACTGGGCCACTAAAATTCCTCTCTTTTGTAGATCATGGAATTCTTCTATGCGACGTTGGCTGAACTGATCAGATAAATATCTGGCTCTAAATACATGCAGAAAGGTCTCCCTTTTCAAGGTGTCAATGACCAAGTGCCCTTTGAATTCCTCATGTTTCCACCAAGTGGAGGCTCCTCCTCTAAGGATATGAATAACAAAGCATGCTTTGAGATTTCTCTCATAAGGGTGCAACCCAAAGCATCACTCTAAACTTAGAAGTCAGGACTCAGCCTTTGTCCCATCTATAGACCCCAAGAATAGAGGTGATTGTAGTTGCATCATCACTCTGATTTTATCACCTACATCTGGGGGTGCTCTCGAACCTACGAACCTCAATCTTGGGTGGAGGCTTTGGTCCACCAATGGACCCAATCTTTTTTTCATCCTATCCCTTAGTGAACCTAGGAGGAGGACTCCTACTTCATTCTCTGCATTTGGATTAGGAGGTGGACCCTGGTCCCCTCCATAGAATTCTACCTTAGATCATACCTCCTCACGAGTCGCAGAGATGCACCTACAACCTCATCCATGTCCATGGGCTTTTCGAGTGAGTGGAGGCATCCTACACAAAAAAAAAAAATGTTAAGTTAGCACATAGTGGGTTTAGGTTCCCAATGTTGACAAACTTGGCTCTGCTACCAAAATGTCATGCCCAAAAGTTGGGCAAAACACAACTACGAATTTTTTTCTAAAAGACTAATGTTTAACTACAGTCGTATAAACACAAGCCCCTAGGTTGACTATGTTTCACACTAACTATTATAAGTCTATCAAACTGGTTAGGTGAAAATAGGACTTAGTTGACTAGGTTTGACCAAGAAAACTACTAATCACAAAATGGGGTTGTAACCGTAAAATCAAGCTATAGGGTTACAAATTCTCTTAGAAGGAGACAAATTTTTCTAACAAAGCAAATTGAGGTTGTTGGGTTCAAGGAGCTCAAGAGTTTGTACCCTAAGGATCTTGATTTTGGCAAAGCTTGGAAAGCTTGTACAAAATCAATTACTCTAGATAAAACTAAATGGTTGGAATTCATAATCCAAGATGGTATGTTATTCAAAGGTAGTCATTTGTGCATTCCAAGGAGTTCCATGAGAGAGAATAAAATCAAATAAAATCATACTGGAGGACAAGTTAGACATTTGGTTCAAGATAAAACCATTGCTTTGGTTAGTGAAAATTATTATTGGCCACAGTTGCAGCAAGATGTTAAGAAATTTGTACAAGGTTGCAGGTATGTCACATGGAAAAGGGATCCAGCAAAAATAAAAAGGTTATATCAACCATTACCTGTACCATAGAAGCCATGGGAGGATATTAGTATGGACTTTGTTCTTGGCCTACGAAGAACTTAGGGGGGGCATGATTCCATTTTTGTAGTGGTAGATAGGTTTTTAAAGATGGCACATTCCATTCCTTACAAGAAGACTAATGATGTTATTCATGTAGCAAAATTGTTTTTTAGGGAGATGGTTAGACTACATTGCTTACCAAAGAGCATAGTTTCAGATCGGGACACCAAGTTTGTTGGGTACTTTTGGAGAATCTTGTGTAAAAATTTAAAGATAGATTTGAATTTTAGTTCAGCATACCATCCATAGACTGATGGACAGATAGAAGTGGTGAATAGTGTTGGAAATATTCAGGAATTAACCGAGTTACTGAGAGGGGAGGGGTGAATCAGTAACTCCAAATTTTCTTTCAATTTTAACATGTAATTTACTTTTAACCTTTGCATACAGAAAGCATGAAACTTAAAAGCATTCACAATAATGACACATAGATTTGGTTACCCAGAAACCTTCCAAAAGAAAGTAAAACTGGGGTGGGGATGAAACCCACAAAGCTTTAATACTGCAGAATAAAGTTGGCCGGTTAAGGCTTACAATTTGATCACTTCTGATGATCTGCCCTGTCAGGAGCAATAAGGATTGCTAAATCCACCCTGTTAAAGGATTTACAAAACATACAATGAAGTATGCACTCGGTAAAGAGATTTTACAAAAGACTGTTAAGTCTACCCGATTAAAGGATTTAGTACTGATTCACCTGTTAGGATGAAACAGTAGATCTCTTGCTTTGCAACTGGATTGCTGATTGAGATTCGCTGATGTACTGATCACCTTCTGTGATGAATTTGTCTTTGATGTTCCTTATACTGCTGAAGCCTTCTGTAATTCGCTTATCTCTGCCTTTCTTTCTTTTTCACATATATACTTCTTACATACATCTTGACATTTTTACAACATTGTTTATATACAAGTCTTAAACAATTAATTACAATTACAATTACAAAGTCGGCTTGACAAATAAACATAAGTGCTACTAAGTCGGCCCAAGTATGGTTACACGGTTCCTGCAAACTGACTCGGTGACTTTCTGATACTCGGCGTCCACTGCATTACTCGGCATCGTCATGCACTCGGTAGAAGTGAAGGCACGGTTCATACTAATCACTCGGTAGGTTTTGAACTCGGTAAATACTGGTGACTCGGTAGACATGATGTTACTCGGTTTACACTGTCCTGTTCGGTTTGTACTAACTTGCTCGGTTTGCACTGTCTGCTCGGTTTGCACTGTCTGCTTGGTTTGCACTATATACTCGGTTTGCACTGAGAACACAAATAAGTGTTGTCACTAGTGGCAATTCTTCTTAATGCCAACAAATAGGAGGGTATGTGCAAGATCATGGTATGCCAAAAAGTGGCGATGTGAAAAAGAAGTCTTGATTGATAGACTCTTTGAAAAATAACTATAACTTTCAAATAATATAACATCTTTGAAATCTAAAATATACATCACATTCTATGCTTCACCTAATAGAATAATAATAAACAATTCTTTCAATGTGATGAAGTTTAGACTAAGTTAAGGTGGTCAGACGTGAGATTTTTTATATTCAGGAAAATTTGTAGCAGAAAAATCATAATTAATTATTTACTTGGAAAAAAAATACAAAAAAATATACATCACATCCAAACATGAGTCTACTACTTTTATCTAGAATCTTATAAAAAATATTATCATTTAAATTTTTTTAATGTGGTCAGACATACACCTACTTGTTATCTTTCTAGTCCTAGTTGATAGACTTATTAAAAAATAGCTATAAATTTTAAACTATATAACATTTTTGAAATCCAAAATATGTGTCACATTCTATGCTTTTCGTAGTACAAGAAAAATAAAAAAAAGTTTTCAATTTGATAAAGTTTATACTAAGTTAACATGGTCAGACACGAGAGTTTTTATATTTTGGAAAATTTGTAGAATAAAAATCATAATTAATTATTTACTTGCAAAAAATTACAAAATCATATGTGTCACATGTGGACATGAGTCTACTATTTATATCTAAATATGGGTATGTGCAGGATCACATGGTATGTCAAAAAGTGGCGATGCGAAAAAGAAGTCCTAATTGATAAATTCTTTGAAAAACAACTATAACTTTCAAACAATATAACATTTTTGAAATCCAAAATATGTGTCACATTCTATGCTTTTCGTAGTACAAGAAAAATAAAAAAAAGTTTTCAATTTGATAAAGTTTATACTAAGTTAACATGGTCAGACACGAGAGTTTTTATATTTTGGAAAATTTGTAGAATAAAAATCATAATTAATTATTTACTTGCAAAAAATTACAAAATCATATGTGTCACATGTGGACATGAGTCTACTATTTATATCTAAATATGGGTATGTGCAGGATCACATGGTATGTCAAAAAGTGGCGATGCGAAAAAGAAGTCCTAATTGATAAATTCTTTGAAAAACAACTATAACTTTCAAACAATATAACATTTTTGAAATCTGAAATATACATCACATTCTATGCTTCACCTAATATAATAATAATAATAAACAATTCTTTCAATTTCATGAAGTTTAGACTAAGTCAAGGTGGTCAGACACGAGAGTTTTTATATTCAGGAAAATTTGTAGAAGAAAAATCATAATTAATTATTTACTTAGGAAAAAAGTACAAAAAAATATAAATCACATCCGGACATGAATCTACTACTTTTATCTATAATCTTATAAAAAAATATTATAGTATTATTTTGTTTAATGTGATCAGACATACACCTACTTGTTATCTTTCTAGTCCTGATTGATAGGCTTATTGAAAAATAGCTATAACTTTCAAACTATATAACATTTTTGAAATCCAAAACATGTGTCACTTTCTATGCTTTTCCTACTACAAGAAAAATAAAATTAGACTAAGTTAACATGGTCAGACACGAGAGTTTTTGTATTCTAGAAGATTTATAGAAGAAAAGTCATAATTAAATATTTACTTGGAAAAAAATTACAAAAAAATATATGTCACATCCGGACATGAGTCTACTACTTATATATAGAATCTTGTAAAAAAAATTATCATTTGATTATATTTAAGGTGGTCAGACATACACCTACTTCTTAGTTTTTCCTGAAATATATGTACTACTACATTAAAATTTAAAATTTTCCATATATAGAATAATTATTTTTCAAAAAAGGCCTAGTATATTAGAAACTAAATTCAAATTTCTACAGATTCTCTTCTTTAATATTTTTGATATAATATTTATAACTTGTTCAAATTTTTATGTCAACTTTCATAAACCTGATTTTCTAAATTTTCATTGCCACTTAAGGGCCTAGTTTGGCATAACATGATCCTGCACATACCCATATTGTAAAAAAAACTATCATTTGATTGTATTTAAGGTGGTCGAACATACACCTACTTCTTATTTTTTCCTAAAATTTTTGTACTACTACATTGAAATTTGAAATTTTCAACATATAGAATAATTATTTTTCAAAAAAGGCCTAGTATCGTAGAAACTAAATTCAATTTTCTACAGATTCTCTTCTTACATATTTTTGATATAATATTTATAACTTGTTCAAATTTTTATGTCAATTTGCCTAAACCTAATTTTCTAAATTTTTATTGCCACTTAAGGGCCTAGTTTGGCATATCATGATCCTGCACATACCCAGGAGTCTAGGGAATTTGTTGAGGTGCTCGATTAGAGATAAACCAAAGAGATCGGATTTGATTTTACCACAAGAAAAATTTACATATAATAATGCTGTCAATAGGAGCACTAGTAAATCACCATTCGAGATAGTATATGGAAGTAGTCCCATAAATGCATCAAAATTAAGATAGTTGGACAAAGGAGAGATAAGTAGCACTGATGTTGATGACTTTGCAGAACACTTGAAGAATTTTCATGAGGAGGTAAGGAAGCATATTAAAAAAAGGAATACACAGTACAAAGCTAAGGCAGATAAGAAAATGAGGCATAAGGAATTCTAGGTGGGGGATGAATTCATGGTTCATTTGAGAAAGGAGAGATTTCTAGTAGGAATATACAATAAGTTGAAGATGAAGAAGTTTAGACCATGAAAAATAATGAAGAAGCATGATTTAGGAAATAATTATGAAGTAGAGTTGCCCAGTGAACTCAATATTTCACTAGTATTTAACATTTTAGATCTGACAAAATATCATGAAGGAGGTGTTGAGGATCCGGTCACAAAAGTATAGTGGAGTATTCCAGCAGCTTATTCAGCTACAGAGGAGATTGAAGACATCTTAAAAGTCTTTTTGGAAAAATCACAAGGAATAGGACATATAAAGAATATTTGGTCAAATGGAAAGAATGACATGTGGAAGATTCATCATGGCTATCAAGGGAGGAGGTTCACCATCTTGGTTTTCCTTTGAACACCTAAGATGTGACAAGGTCACTTCTTAAATTACCCAATGTGTCTCATGCAGGAGCATCATGGGTGTAAGGGAAATCTTGCATCACCCAAAAATATTTATGGTTTCTTTTCAATACAGGATATCTTGTGCAGAGCTAATATTTTTGGAAATTTACTATTTTTAGTAAGTTTTTATTTTGAGCTCAAAATGTCCTATTTTCTTCAATGGAGGTTCACTTTGTTTATATCATCCTACCAATAAAGTTTCATTGCAAGATAAGGTCTATTTTTGAAGATATTGAAAATTTTTGGTATTGGCAGTAGGGTACAAAAACTTTGAACTCATTTTTAAAGGCTTTAGAGGCTCCGAAAGGGAACAAAACTTTGGCTTCCTAGAGCTTGCACAAATTAATTTTTGTAGAGAACTTTGCACCGATTCTGAAATGGAGTTATAATAGCCAATCAGGTCAATAGGTGATGAGTTATGGTCTCCAGAAGCTACACTACCTGAAATAGAAGAAAATGAAATTCCTTCAAAATATTGTTTTGAGTTTTGAAAGTGTTTGGGCCTATTCTAATGTAATAAAAATGAATCTTAGGGATGGTCAACCTCAAAGTTTAGGGTTAAAATTTCTAGAACCTTCTTAGCCGGTTAAAATTGCTTATGTAATGAAGGCCTAAAGGGTTATCTAGGATAGTTCTAGAAGATGCATCTGGTGGCTCTAGCTTATAGAATATTGTAATGAAAATGCCCATGTAGTTGTTCATGTTATATTTTCTAAACAGTGTAATTTCATTTCATTAGAGATAATAGAAAGCCTATTTCTTATCTTTGTAATTTATGGTATTCTCAATTTTGTTGTGTGTTTGTGTTAATAAGGGGAGTACCCTTCATCACATACCATGCAATCATTTGATTTTCTTAAGGCACTCAATTTTGAGTGCATCACCTATGTTTCCCATATTTTGCATCCATGAGTATGGGCATTTTGTCAAAAAAATTGATGCAAGGGCATTCTAGGGTACTCAACAAATCTGCATGGTGGTGTGTTGGATTGGTTATGTGTTACTCAGTTGCAGTTTTAACCGACACTCTCAGTTATTGAAGGAGATTGGTCACTAAAGGAACTCAGTGATGCTTGTGGTGCTCGGTCGATGTTCTTGCTTTGTGATGCTTGGTGTGCTCAGTTGTTTTATTGGTGCTCGGTAGTTCTAGTTTACCGACTTGAGTTCTTGGAGATTTGGTTGGCTAACTTGTTGTATTTAATGTTGGTAGCTTTTGTTGTATTCTCCTATGTGGATCTAGAGGCTAACATGGAGAATTAATTGTTTGTAAGGCTATTCGAGAGCTGACTATTGTTGCATTTAATATTTTTTTGTAGTAGAAGCCGACTTGGCTTAGGAGTTAATTATTTCTTCCATCCGACTTGTGGCTGAGGAAATGTATTTAAGGAGTGTTTGGGTAGATGTTTAGGGAGTCAGTCAGTGGAGCAGATAGAAGGATAGCAATTGGATCCTACGAGATCTTGAAGATCAAATTTTTTCTCTGATAGTTGTAATAGCAGAGCTAGTGGTTTGCATGCTTGGAGACGAGGAGATTTCTTGGAGGCTTGCGAGCTCAAGTTTAGATCTGACTTAGTGTTTCCATCAATTGGTGATATGTTTTAGAACTGGACTAGCTAGGAGATTGCATAAATAATTTGTGATTTTATTTGGCCCTAACCCGGAAGGCCTTACAGCCAGGCATGTTCAATGAAAAATTTGTTAAAACATTATCTTGTTGTGTTATTCTGCATTGTTGATATTTGGCTGCAAGTTTGGACTATCCTTTATTGGATCCTCCTTACTTGGATTGCGTCAAATTTCACATGCCTTTTTTGTGCTTTCAGATTTTTCATGTATATCCACCAGAGCATCAAAATCCTTGCATTTATTGTGTAGTAATCTCCTGACCACCTGTTACAATGTAGAAAGTATATTTTAAGATTTCATGTCAATGAATTTGGGTTTTTCTAGTAGTTAACATAATGACTTTGATTATTTTTTTGAAATTCAAAATTCATTATTTAGTTGTGAGCTAATAAATCATTTTCACACTAGAAATCTTTATTTTACCAGAGAATTTTATTTCCTACATTCACTTTTTGAAGCTCATAATCTCATTAGGAGTTATATTTTTTTGATTTCATAATGCATTACATTTGAATTTTTAAAATCTCCATGTCTTTACATTTAAATTTCCAAAATCTCAACCAAGTTGTGAGTTGTGAGTTTGGATTGCACAATATTTTAATTTTTTAGGATTTTTAAGAAGTGAATTTAATTAATTCAAAATTTTATTTTATTTTAATTTATTCACTTATTTTTCCTCCTTTTAGAGATTTTATAGAACTTTTGACCACGGATGAATTTGCAGTTGGAATTTTGACTAGACAACAAAGGGGAGGAGATGATGAGCTTGAGATGAAACTACATAATTACATATCTAGAGTACTATTGACAAGTACACATCTTAGAAAAGGTAGAAAAAGTTCAAAAATTTGAGCACTTAAAAATCAGGTGTATAGTCCTAAACAGTTATTAACCATTAATTTGGAAGATCTAAGACAAATTGGGCCCCATTTTAATGATCTCCTTGATCTTGGAAGCATTAATGTTTGATTTCCTACTTCTCTATTCATTTTTCCTCTAAAATTCCAAGTGCTTCTCGAATGTTGCACATTTTTCTTTGAAACTAGACCCTTTAGGTATAGGTCGCACTTGGGGTGACCTATATCGGTATAGGTCACACTTGAGGTGACCTATATGATGGGGGTCTATTTTTAGAAAATTTTAGGGGCCGGTGCAAAATAATTTCTTTTTCCCTCCTTGAGAAGTCGGCCCTTGTAAATTTGAACCCTCAAATCACTATAAAAGGATGAATCTTCCTTTAATTTTGCAATCCATCCATTATTCATGCTTCAATATACATACATTTTGCATAACAAGAGAAAACATCCATTATTGTGCAAGTGAAAGTGTTCAAGTTGAAGTTGCATTCAAGGAAAGGTTTTGGCTCCAAGATCTGAAGACTTCTTTCCATTCCAAGGCATATCTTCTATTGATTGTGTGAACTCCTTCTCTATGATGGATTAGTAGAGGATTTCAAAATTGAGCAAGAAGATCCACATTTTTCTTTCCTCTCCTTCTCCATTCAAGCATGCATACATCCATGATATATGATTTTGGAAAGTATTGATCTATTGCATAAGTGAAGAAATCACACATCCTAGATTCAAGTATTCTAAATTCAAGCAATAAAATATGCATCTTTATGGATATAGTAGATCCAAATCCATCCATAAGGGTTTGACAAGAAAGGTATACTTAAATTTATCTTGTTTTACATGCTTTATTTACTTCATTTCAAGGTTAATTCCTAAATAAGGGCCTTACCAAGGCAAGCCCATTTCCCCCAACAACTCCCCCTTTTCTTATGCAGGAACAGATTCATGAAATTCAGGATCCAAGAAAGATGATCTGAAGATACAATGTTGTCCACAGTCTCGACACCTTAGAATTATGTATTTCTAGGTATAGTTTGCCTCAAGTTATACCTATATTGGTATAGGTCATCTTATGTTCAACATATTCCTATAGCCTTCAAAATTTTAGGGTTTATAGATTTAGTCATCGGGGTCTCAAATATTGATCTATTCCCAATTCTAACATAGTCTGACAGTGCATTTCTAGATTTAAACTTATATCATCTACTAGCCCTCAAGGTGAGTTCATATTATTTATCTCTCTTCCATAGTACTTACTTTGATACACTAGATCTGGTATCTTTTTGTTTATCATTGCATGAGTGTATGCTTTAATTTTCTTTCATTTACATTTAGATTACATTTCCATACATAAGATGGAAAAGTCCCCACAAAGGGATCCTAGAATGAACACTTTCTCTTAGATGTAGATCTTGAATTATCACACCTACATCTACTAAGAGGGCTACATTTTGGGGTTCCCTTTCTACTTTTCCAATGTATAGTGGTGAGATGGTTGTCTACCATTGGTAACCATTTTCCATCTTATATTTTGGTGAACCCAACTTGTTAAATTTTTAAATATCCTTTTGATGAGGTAGTTATATTTCATTTTCATTATATTTACATCATTTCATGTGTAGATTCACCTCCACCTTACATTTTGGTGAACTTAACTTGTTACATTTTTCTTTATCCTTTTGATTGGGTACTTATATTTCCTTTTCATTATCTTTATATCATTGTGTGTGTAGGTTCACCTTCACCTTACATTTTGGTGAACCCGACTTGTTACTTTTTTCTTTATCCTTTTGATTGGGTAGTTAGTTTTCCCTTACATTATATTTACATCATTTTGTGTGTAGGTTCACCTTCACCTTACATTTTGGTGAGTCCAACACCTTCATGATTAATCATTTTGATTGTGTAGTTAGATTTATTTTATATTATATCTCTACAGGTTCTTGATTAGTAAGTTAGATCTTGCATGCTTCTTGATTTTGTAGTTACATCTTCTTTATGCATTGTTCCTTACACCTTCATATTTAGATCTAATTGTGTTTAGCTTATTTTGATTACATTGTATTCATTTATATAGCCTCTATTTACACCTTTTCTACATTGCATCTTCTTTCTTTTCGTTTCTTTGTGTATGAGCTTTATCACTTTGAGTCCAACCTATAGTATTATGGTTAGAAGAAGTCATAGACTCATGGGTTCTTTTGATCCCAAACCTCCCTTATTTCCTAGGAATCTTGTTGAAATAAATATGTATTCTAAGTATCCTAATCCTATCATGGAGAATAACTCTTCTCATTCTTCTCATGATGAAGATGATGCATTAAGAGTTCATCCTTCCCAAGTCTAAAAGCTTACTCATGAATTTGAAAAGTTTGAACATTGGTTAGCTCAAGAGGATCATAATCATGCAACCCTTTTCGCTATACAAAGATTAAAGAAACTCATTCATAATGATGAACATGGTATAATTAACCTCTTTCATGGTATTTCCTATTTTTATTTATTCTAATGTTAAATCCATGACAAAATGTTCTCAAGAATTAGGCTATGTTCCATCTTCTACAAGTGTTGAAACTTCTTTGCCTATCCCCAATCCCATTCCTAGAATATCCATTTATGCTCCACCTCTTGTCACAACTTAAATTAAACCTTCTAATCCTACTAATTTGAGTCTCCCTAATCATATTCTTCCTTCTCTTCCTACTAGTATTCCATGTGTTTCATTGCCTACTTCTATGACTTCTTATCATGGTATTCCTTTTTCATATTCCAGTCCTATTTCCAACAATCCCCCTAACATGATTTATGCTTCTTCCAACATTCACTCTATTTCAAACAATATTCCTAACCTTTTTAATTTTTCTCCTCCTATCATTTCTTCCACTAATTCGACCATTAATCACTTAGCTCAAACTATGTCCTCTTTGCAACAACAAATTATTTATTTGACTCAATCCAAGTTTAACATACCTACATGTGATATTTATAGTCCTTTTTTTGTGGATATCATCTGAGCTATTATCCCACAAAGTATTTGGATTCCTCATATTGAGACTTATAATGATAAGGGTAATCTTGTGACTCATGTTAAGACTTTCCAAACCGTGTGCAATATTTTTTCTCATCACTATAGATTCATGACAAAGTTGTTCACTAGGAGCTTTCATGACAAGGATTTGCAATGGTATTGTTCTTTGCCTCCTTATTCCATTTATTATTTCTATAATCTTTTTAATTATTTCATTCAACAATTTCAAAACAATATTTGTCCTCAAATTTATTTGACCGATTTGTGTACACTCAAAATGTGCACTTCTCTAGGTAATTACTTCCAAGGGCATCCATCGATTGGAAACCTTGAGAAAGTGACCTAGAGCTCCCTAGGCATGGAGTGCGAGGGTGTTTAGAGGGTTCTCACCTAGAGCTATTAAGCATATAACCTTGCTAGTAAACCATGCAATGGGAGATTCAAAGAGACAAGGGCAAGAATGCCAATATCCTCAAAAATCAAAATGGAAATGCAATGCAAGCTATGCTAGAATGAAGATGCAAGAATGAAACTAAGCTATGAAAATGAGAGTATTACAAGCCTTTGCTAATTAAGCTATGTGAATTAAGCTAGGACATGAAAGGAAACTAAGCTAAGAATGCCATGAAAATTAAGATATAATGCAAGTATGAAGACTAAAATGCAACAAGCTCTCCAAAGCTTCAAAGTCACCAAGAAAACTTGCAACATGACATTAGCATCAAGAGTGGGATACTTTGAATGATAAAAGAGCTCTCCTTTTAAAGATAAATGGACCATGGAGATTAAGAGGCAAAATATTTGATCAAGGGTGGAGTTTGAAATTGGGATCAATCATTATGCACAAATCTCCTCCAATGAGAAAGAAGTGTTGACTTTTGTGCCCCATGTGAGACAAAAAAGGCCTTTTCTCCTTTTTATAAAATAAGAATAATGCTTTATTTGTGCAACTTAGGATAAGAGGAAAGTGGGGGATTTTTATTTAATAAAAGGGGAGGGAATTCCTTTTAATTAAATAAAGACTTAGGATAAAATGGTTAGTCCATAGAATATAATCGAATAAATGATAGAATTAGGATTTGATCAAGGAAATTAATTTAAATTGAAAATATTGTAAAGCATTGATTCAGGAAATTGATAAATTTGAAGAATGGGGCCCAAAGTCTAGGCGACCATTTTAGGGTGCATACAATTTGATACATTGTAAACAAGGTGTTAAATAAAAAGTTAGTGACTTTATTGGTAGATTTAAGCATTTGTATGCTCACATTTCTTATCTTATGTCTGATTTTGGTATATAAAATTCATTTTTGTTTCTAATTTAGTAAAATACATTAGAGATAATATTCTACTTACTAATTTTCCTTCCTTTTCACAATTGTGTGTAGTGCTTCATCATTATCAACTTTAAGTAAGTCAATTTAAGAGAAAGAATCCAATGGATCTTGTTCTTGTTGACAAGGGTAATGCCACATCTAATTTCAACAAGTTTTATAAGCCTAACAACTACATAAAAATCAAAAAATCATCTAACATAGTTGATGAACAAGTGGTAGCAGCATCTAAAGGTGTGACTCATTTGTCCTCTATTTTTAGACTTGTATTTTTACTCTGCTTTCTAAGTCTTTTCATAATGTGATGATGAAGTTAATGAATTCCAACATGATTAAACTTCCTCTAATAAAACCAATAGACCCATCCAAACCTCCATCTAGATTCTTTGATACTAAATCTTTTTGTCAATTCTATCATCAACCCAGTCATGATATTGAAAAATGCTATTCCTTGAAAAATATAGTTCAATACCTTATTAATTCAAATGCTACATCTGTAGATGCCAATATTAATCACAGAAAAAAATCATATGCACCTCCTAAGATCATAATTTTCAAATTTACACTAATCCTTTATTGTCCCATTCAACCAATACTATTGAGCAACCTTCATCATCCATGCACATTGATTATGATGAAAATTTTGATGAAGCTGCTCATATTGTCAACCAAATTGAACATATTCAACCTCAACCTCAACCTAAACCTAAACCTTCACCTCAGCCTTGCATTACCTTTTATCTTACTGAAATAATTAAGGCACATGATGGTCCCCTTTACATTGTCACTAGGACTTATGGTATTCCTTCATGTGGTACCCTTGTTGATCCTACTTACATGGTGAATGTCATAACTAAAGAGAATATATTTAGTAAACAATTGCAAAAGGATTTCTATGATAAATCATATGTTTTGTTTCAAACTTGCAATGGTTTCCTTTATCCTTCCCATGGTTCAATTTCCTTTCCTGTGGAAGTTGGTGGTAAGACTTTGGATACTACTTTCATTGTCATTCCTACTTCCAACTAGTTCCAAGTCAAACTTGGTCATCCTTGGCTTATCTCCATGAAAATTTGGCTTCTCCTATCCATAAACGTGTTAATTTTCCTCATAATGGAGAAATCATGACTATTAACCATAGTATTTATAATCATTCTGTGCTTCAAGACTCCATTGGCCTTGATTTATTTTTGCCTTCTATGCCTCAACCCACTAAGGTTTGTCATAATTATATTTTCCATTCATACCGAGCCTACAAGATTCAAAAGATTTGTGAACTTATAAAACCTAAGGATGATCTTACCCATGGCCTTCTTTCTACATCACCTATTCCTCTTATTTCTTATACTCATCCTCTTCCTACCATATCTCAACCTAGTGTGGTTCCTTTAGTTCTTCCTTCAAGAGAAGAAAAAGACCCGATGTTAATTGATCCCACCCCAGCCCAAATATCTAGAAAGACCAAATGTGATACTCATTCTCATGATCATCATCTCAAGTATCATGCTAGAGCCCATGAAAGTGCTTCTCCAAACCTTTCCTCACCTCATACACCTCCTCATACTTCACTTTCATTTGACCAAGCCATGCCTGAGCCTATGGAGGAAGTGAATTTGAAACCAGTTAAAATAAATAAACATGACATTGTTATTTTTATGTTGGATTCTATTACAATTAATCTTGATGAAGAAAATACTCTTGGTGATGATGTTCATGATACTAACAATGATATACATACTAGTGACTCTGATGATATGTATGAGACAATTGATCTTGATAATGATTTACTAGCTATGCTTTTACAATAGTTATCTATCACTCCTGGTAATGAACATAGTGACCTATCTTCACAACATGGGTCCTTGTTTAGAACTAGATATTGCTCCTTATCCCATGCTTGATGTTGCTCCTCTTGTGAGTTTCCCACCTTCCCTCGACACTATGGACTAAGATAGGGAGGAGGAGATACATTTTATTAGCTCCTATTGTATGGTGCATATTTATGTATTTTCTTGTTGTAATGTACTTCCCCCATGATGTGCTTCTTATTATATGTGTGTACTAGAAAAAGTACCTTCATAGGGTTAGTATCATCAATAATTCAAAATAAACACTAAATTACCACAAACAAAAATCTATTTAAGCAAAGAATTGACAATTAAGCACTCTATGGATCTCTATTTAGGGATGTTAATGATAAAGCTCTCAGCAAGCCTCCATTAGTGATAGTCCTAAAATGAGAATGATAAGCAAAGCTAATAACAATGTTAATTCCAAATTGAAATTATCTAATTAGCTTCTATATTTGCCTTTCTAGCTCTAATTTGCAAGAGGTTTGATGTTATTCTCAGATTTGTGGATGATTTATGAGTGAATTATGCCTTGCTTTTATAGATTTTCGCAAGGGTAGGGGGTGTAGTTGATTTGATCAAGGTTAGGTGAGAGTTGATTCCATGGTTCCACCTTTAGAGACAATTTAAATATTTTATCTTCAAAGCTTGGGACAAGAGGACAAAATGAGTGGACAAGATGCTCTTTCAAAATGAGTGATTGAGATTCAATTTAGGCTTGATCCATGTGAGCTTGGTTCTCAATTCCTATTGGTTGATTGATTTTCCTCCCATTTGGTGGTTGAGAGAAAATAGAAATTAATTAATTGAATTCATTTAATTTGTTTAGCCATGTGTACCCCTTGAATGGGTTGATTTGATTTAAATTGAACTATGTAATTAATTAGATTAATTACACAATTAATTGATTTATCATGATTTATTTGATTTAAATTAATTTGATAGCTTTTGATTTTCAATTATTATTGGATTTAGGTTCAATTACAATTTATCTTTGATTTGATCTTGATGTGATTTAATTATATCTAATTGTGTTGATCCTTGCCTTGATTTCTTACTTAAATGATCTTGTCCATTTTCAGGTGATTACAAATGCCCCTCTTTGAGTTGACATGCAAAGCGTGTCGATTCAACGAATGTCCTAATTTGTCTGATATAAGGTCCTGATTCTGTTGATGGTTAATCTCAATGTTCAATGTAAAATACAGATTCTGATGATAGGATTGATGCAGTTCTGATTGATTTGATGTCATGATGGTCGATTTGATGACAATTCCCTGATATGGTGCCTGATTTGATCTGATATGATGTTTGATGCCCCTTTCGATTGATAAGAAAAAAAAATTGATAAAATATTACGCTTTGATTTGATGATCATGCCCCTGATTTGATGATTTTGCTATTGTTTCTGATAATCCGAGTGTATGCCCCCTTGAAAATGAAATGAAATTTGATAGATGTTTTGAAAAAGTTGACGGTTTAGGTCATTTTGTGTTGATTAGGTCAAATTTATATTGAATTTTGATTTCATTTCCGATATGTGATGACAAATACCCTTGATTTGACATCTTTGGTGAAAATTTTGGGTCCCCAAGCATTTTCTGGTCAAAGATGCCCTTTTTAGGTCAAAATAGCCTATATAAAGGGGTAAAAAGTCATTTTTACTATTCATTTTCACTTTCCTTGTTGAATTTTTCTCTCTTACTCCTCCGAGCTATTGACAATGGTTATCTCGATCAGAGAGCACCGGTTTGAGCGTGGTCGATGATACCTGCGGCCACCGACCTATGGACCTCCGATAAGTGCCTGATCCTCTTTGTTTTTCAATTCATCCTTTATTTTTTAAAAAAATTGAATTTTTCCTGGTAAAACACTCTTTTTTTGCATTTTGTAATTAAAATAGCATGTTTAAGCATTTTAATAGCGTGTTTACTAGTTTTTTAGCGCTTTCACACATTTAAATAGTATTTTTGCATTGCGAAACAACGCTTTTGCACGTTGAATTTAGGGCACATTTCGCTTATGTAATTTTCATTAGCATTTTTGTATGCATTTGCGCTTATGATCTCTGTAATAGCACGTTCAATTTTTAAAATAGCACTTTTGAAAAAATTTAGCGCATATGAAACTTGTTAGCATGTTTGATCTTTTAGGTTACGCTTTCAATCTTTTAAATAGCGCTTTTGCGTTTTAGTGCTTTTAAACCTTAAAATAGCTCTTTTACCCTGATAGGAAAAATTTATAAATGCCTTAGTCAGTTTTCTAAACTTTTCCATGTCGTCGATCAGTTGATCAGTTTAGGTAATAAACTTGATTTGGTAGCAAGTCGTAGGATGTCAGTTTGAGTCAATTATAGTCTGAATGTTTGATCATCAATCTAGATTTAGATGATGGATGATGATAAATTTTTCATCCTCTCTAAATAGAATCAAGAAAATTGATTGTGGTTTGATATTTTGTAAATATTTGATTGACTTAGAATAATTCAAAAGATAACTTATTTCAAAACTGATGTGATTGAACTTGTTTTTTGCAAGCAATGCTTAAGTCACTAGTTGTTCAAGGTTTATATATGTTACCTTTCAGTATGATTGATGACCTGAGTGTGTCAGATAGGTAACACATAAGTAGATGTAGACTGTCCTTTCTACTTCCCCTACCTCAATTTTGAGTGAATCAGGGTTTGATCACTGCTATGGCCGAGAGATGGCACTTGGACCATAATACTTTTCACTTACTTATGGGGGAGATGACGATCACCCCTGAGGATGTATACCACCTCCTCCGTATTCCTACTCAAGGAGAGTTGGTATTTTACGACCAGGTCTATGATGGTGCAACCTATTGGTGGGTATTCTAGGATTCCCTGATTAGTGATGACCATATTCAGTGGTCACAATTTCATTCCTTTCTAGTTTTTCCAGCTGTTTTGGGTGCCTTGATTGGAGGTTTCCTCATACCAGATCAATGAGGACATGGATTTGTCATTGGTTGGGGTCCTATTCTGGAGGACTTGATGGCTTAGCCTTGACGGTTCGATTGGGGATCATGTGTTCTAGCACAACTCTATCATGAGTTGCATATTTTTGTATACATGCGCTCTTCTACTCTCTCTGCAAGAGCTATCTTATTATACCTTTGGACCTGGGGGCATCTCCCAGTGATGAGACCTATTGCAGCATGACACCGTGATCCGGGATGGCCATTCACCTAGATGTATGAGGGTATGGTTGTACAGGCCCACATGGGAAAGCTTGATTATTGGTACAGGGTCATTGATGATATGGATTAGGTCATCTGGCATCCCTACCTAGGTTGTGAGTCATGGCTGGAGGATGCGACTGAGCTTCCTTTTATGTGATGTCCTTGTTAGATGATTGGTCGTATGCCACATATCATAGAGAGATTTTTCTTTCGGTGGGTGCTATGATAGTATGGTCACACTCAGGGTATGCCACAAGATGTTGCTATGTATGCCTAGGTTCAGGCCAAAAGATCACTATGGGGTCCTATGGTTGATTCACATATCCAGTTGAGAGGGTACTCGATATCGATGAGGAGTTTGATGATGATGGTGGAGATGATGGTTGAGATGGGTATGGTGGTAGGGGTGGAGATAGTATACAAGCATGTCGGGGATGACTGAGTCATCGAGCAACCAGAGCAGGGAGAGTATTTATTGTAGTTATTGATACTGTTCCCATTCCTCCTAGGGGTGGTGGTCAGGTGAGGGGTTGTGGTGTGGATAGAGATTTACACTAGGTTGCTAGGGATCTAGCAGGTAGAAAGGGTCATTGCAGGGCTAGACATCAGAGGTAGTTGGATGCTTGGGCCACATAGGCTCTATTAGATTAGGCATAGGGTAGGATAGCACAGGCTCCTCCTTAGGCTCCTCTGCAGGTTATGCCACCAGTTGTTTCATAGGCTCCTCCAGTACAGGCACCTTCTTCTGCTTCAATGCCATCTTCTTCATCTCATCCATCTTCTTCTTCTTTTGGTCCATCGTTATCTATTCCATCTTCTTCCATGCCATCTTCTTTTATGCTCCACCATAGACTCCTACATAGGTTCCTAGTTCAGAGGCTCTAGCGGCTACATCAGATGTTCGAGCTTTACAGTTGAATGTTTCTTAGATTAGACATGAGGTTAGGTAGCTCAGTGGCATGATGCAGGCTTTTATGGCTGCTATGAGTTAGCATGGGCTACAGGCTAGTTCAAGGCATCCTCTTGATACTAGTCCTGATGGTGGTGATGGTGTTGGTGACTGATTCATTTGATCCATATTGATTTGATATATTCTTTCATTTATTAATGTATATGATGATCTCATTTTTTATATCAAGACATTGGACTCTGCTGTATTCTTTTGATCAGTTGATGTTCCCTTATGTGTTTGATACTTGTTGATACTCTGATGGATTTTGATTTCCAAATGTTTCATTGATGATATCATAGATTTTGATACTCAGTTGATTTATGATGATGATACCATAGACTTTGCTTCTCAGTTCTGATATATTTACCTTATGGGATGTCATCATGTGTTGGACCTCCTTTTTCAGGTGTTTTACTATGATATACAGATTTATATGGTTCTATCTCCTATATGCTTTATTTTATGCTTTTTAGAATGCATTTTTATGATGGATGCGTATGTTCTATTTATGCTTAAATGGTTGTCTTATGTATGACATAGAATAGATGAATGGATGCAATATGAATTTACTGATTCTTGTAATGATTAATGATTTGATATTAATGCTTCATGAATGCAAATGATATATACATGTGTTAGATGGATAATGCAATGGTTAATGTGATGTAATGATGATGTTTATGGATTTATGGATATATGGATGTAATGTGATGGAATGAATTTATGGATTTATGGTATGCAATGTGATGAACTTGTATGATGTAATGTATAATGATTATGGATAGTTAATGATTAATGATTATAAATGTTATATGTGATATAGATGAATGATGTTAATGAATGTCATGCCATGATAGTGCAATGATATAAAATATAGGATGAAACTAAATATATGGATTTAAATGAATAATGCAATGTGCCATGTTTTTTAATAAACTAAATGATATGCACCTAATGATGAATTGAAATAATTTTAAATGGAATGACTTAATGGATGCAATGAATATTAATTAATAAATGTAATGGTAAATGCACTTAATGGATTGATATGAATGATTTAAAGAATGCACACTTAAATGAGATGAGCTTTAAAATGCATGCAACCTAATGTAATGTCACTTAATAAAAATAGTTTAAAGGATGAATGCAACGTAATGCAACTAATGTTATGAAGATGATGTAAACTATATGGAATAAACTTAGATTAAAATGAATGCAACTTAATGCAAGATAACATGGATCTAATTGAACTATAGGGTGGAAAAATCTTAAATGAATGTAAGGTAGCATGGGTCTAACAAATGCTTATGAACTAATGGAATGCACCTTTATTTTTTATTGTTTTTTATTTCCAACACACTCGATCACATATAGTTTTTTATGCTCATTTGATTTTTGATTTGACTACACACCCTTTCTCTTTTTCTCTTACAATTTAAATTTTGAAACTAAGAAAGGGAAATACTTTAAATTCATTTAATCTAGGATGTATGCAACTAACTATCACTATTCATAAATTTGGAGCTTATATTCATCATTGAGCAGTTTTTGGAATCTTGTTTTAGTACAACCATCACTAGTTCAACTATGATGATATGAATACTTTTTGCACCTCTTTCGTTGCTTTCCCATCTCTTTTTTGGTATGACTATCACTGATTGAAGCCAATCATGAGAGTGTGAATATCGATTTTATCAAATTCTATGTTGCAAGTGGATTTTGGTATTATGATATTGAACATCAAAATATCCAAGGTATCCTTTTGCGTAAACAAACAAATATCTTACTTTCATCCTATGTACAAGTCCTCAATGATTCTTTGATGATCATGTCCTTAGAAAAATAATACATTATTTAAAACTTTCATCTTAAAACAGTCATTCAGAAATCCATAAAATATCACACTTTCACCATAGCTTGTCTAGTTTAAAAACTTTCATTGATTCGCTAGAAAGATATGATTTCATCAATCAAGTCAACACTTTAGAAAAATATTTGCAATGTTTTTCAAATCCATATTTCAAGTATAGTTCCATCCATTTCATACTTTTAATCCTAATAAAGATAGGGTCGTGTAAGATCTCAGATCAAAGTTTGCGTTTTGGTTCAGATTGGATTGGGATTAAGATTTGATTAAGTGTTTTGCTTGCATTTTTTATGAATTGATTTGAAGATTGATTGAAGTTTCCTTTTGATGAATCCATCCTCCTTTAGATTAGATTTCCCCCAGTTTGATATGATTTCAATGTTGGACTTAGGACAATTTGCAGATTAGGTGACCAAAATCTTTAGGTACTTGCAAATGCAACTATGGGGTTTTATTATGCAATATATACAAATGATGGCAAATGCAATATTTACAAGGATGACTACTAGGTATGTGACTGACTTGGACTTTCCATGGTGCCTATTTACCAGGTTTTCACCGATGGAATGGATCTTTCTTTCTTTTTCTATTTTTAAATCTTTTTCCTTTTTTTGCTACCAAGGTGCCTATTTGCTAGGTTTTCACCAAGGCACTTTTTCTCTTTTTTGATTTTTTTGTATTTTCTCTTTTTTCCATTTTTTTTCCTTTCATATCATCAAGGCGCCTATTTGCTAGGTTTTCACCAAGACAACATCTTTTTGAGGATCATATATGAAGGTTTTTAGCTTTCTTCATGCTCAATTTTCCACTATTTTTTATCTTTTCTATATTTTTGATTTGTTTTCTCTTTTCTACTTTTCAATATTTTTGGTATTTTCATGATCTCTTTTGACTCTATACAATAAATAGGATGCTTTCCATCTGATACTTCTAATACTTTTTTTCATTATCCTCTTTCATCTGCTTCATGTGTAGAACCTTTTGAGATGAATGTTATTGATAGGTTCTTGTAACTCTTCTCCATTATAATCAGCTAACTTACAGGTGCCTGTTCCAAAAGATGAAGTGATCACAAAAGGTCTTAACCAGTTTGCTTCCCATTTTCCTTTCTTTTCTCTTTCTACTTGATTCTTGGGATTCTCTCACAAAACTGAGTCACCTATTTTAAATTTTCTTGACTTGATGTGCTTGTTATAAGTCCTTGACATTCAGTTTTGATATAATCAGCTAACTTACAGGTGCCTGTTCCAAAAGATGAAGTGATCACAAAAGGTCTTAACCAGTTTGCTTCCCATTTTCCTTTCTTTTCTCTTTCTACTTGATTCTTGGGATTCTCTCACAAAACTAAGTCACCTATTTTAAATTTTCTTGACTTGATGTGCTTGTTATAAGTCCTTGACATTCAATTTTGATATACTTTCAAGTGATCAAATGCTTGTTGTTGTTTCTCATCTAACATTTCTAGTTCATGCAACCTAGCAACTCTATAATCTTCCTCACTTATCAAACCATGTAGAGATACTCTTAACGATGGAAGTTCTACCTCCAAAGGTAAAACTGCTTATGTTCCAAAGACTAAGGAAAATGGTGTAGCTCCTGTTGGCATTTTGATACTTGTCCTATAAGGCCATAAGGTCGGGTTTATTTTTATATGCCAATCTCTACCTGAATTTTCCATAGTTCTCTTCAATATCTTTAAGATGCTTTTATTCATTGCTTCGGGTTTTCTATTACCTTAGGGGTAATATATTGAATATGAGTGGTGGATCATTTGAAACTTTGTGCATACCTCTTTTAAATCCTTGTTTTTAAAGTGCTTGGCATTATCCATTATGATGGCATGAGGTACGCTATTGTTAGAGAAATATTTAGTTTACTTAATAATTAAATCATATTGATTTAATTAGTTAAGTTATTACTCTTTAGTGCTTAAGCTTTCTCTTAGGTGCATTAATAATTAATTCTTTTATTAATTATTAATGTGCAACCTAGCTTTTTTAGGCTTTAGGGTTTTGTTCACCTTTATGGCTTGAACCTTGTAATTCTTTTTTCATTAACTTGGATCATAATTTTTCTCTCACATTTCGAGTAACTTCTGAGTTTTTCCTTTTGCTTCTTTTTGCTTCTCTCCTGTAATAGGTTATTTGCATGCAGGTATTCTTGGCGTTCAATGGATTTGTTTCTCTCAAATCCTACATGGTATCAAAGCTCCCCTGCTGCTGCCTGTTCTGGTGTCTTTGAAGTAGGTTTTGACATTAAGGGTTTCAATTTTTTGAAGAGTTTATTTATTAGATCTGGGGAAAGTTTTTTATTGGATGCATTTTGGGCTGAAACTGAGAAATTTTGGCATACGGTATCAAAAATTGAAGTGTGATATATCGTTGGAAAGCTCTTTCCGAGCCTGATCCAACCATGTTGGTTTCATTTTCAAAAAATTTCATTTGATCAGTTGTTTTTGGTGTCAAAGTGGAGGCATCTAAAAATTAGGTTTTTTCCTTTTTTTTTTTGCTTACATACTTATTTGAAGTGTACGGGAGATAGTATAATATTTTGTGGGGGGGTGCAAATTCTCTTTTTGTCATTTATTTCAAAGAGACCCTTCTACTTCTATCTACTTTCTCTCAATGGAAAACTCTTCTATCACCCGCCTTACACCTCATAACTATCACACTTGGAAAGGACAGATGACCAGATTGCTTATGGCAAAAGGGTTATGGTCATGCCTCGATGAGGCTCAACCAGTTCTACAGTGGCCTTATGAGGCTCTTATGTAGAGAAATAGGATGGATGAGGCAATGGGCCTCATTGCAATGAATATTTTAGATGGGTTGTTGTTCCACCTGGATGGTTTGACCACACCCAGGGATATGTAGAACAAGTTTTCCACCTTGTTTGACATAATGAATCAGTTCAGGGTTCTCCAGATAGATGCAGAGTTCACCTCCTTGGTACCTGAATCATTCACTAGCATTGAGGATTTCTTGATGAAGTTCAAGTCTCTTCATTCTATTTTACAGGTTGCTAAAAAGATGAAGTCAGATGATGAGTGTATCTTTCTGATACTCTCAAAGCTTCGCAGTCCTTATCAGATTTTCACTTCTACCTTCTACTCCACTATGGATGCACTGGGTGCATGATATGGTATGTCCTCTTTTGAGACCTTCTATGATAGGTTGACTCATGAGCAGTCCAAGCTCAACCAGATGGATTCTCTTACAGGTTCATAGTCATAGGCATTTCTTGCCAAGACACCTCAAGACACACATAAGCAGAAGTTGAAGCAGATATCTGATTCCTCTTCTCAACACTCTACTGGCCCACCATCTTCTTCTAAGAAGGAGAAATAGAAGACTGAGAGCCCTACATGTTCCTATTGTCAGAAGGGGCCTCATGATGAGTCACATTGTTTTTAGAAGAGATTTGATGGCTATGAGAAATAGATTTCCAATTTGCAAGCTCTTCTTTAGAAGAGCACTGTTTCCTCTCCATCTTCTTCTACCTCACAGGGGTCTACTTTTCAATCTTCTACCTCATCTTCGACATCTAGACAAGATTTTGGATAGGGTCATGCATTATGGGCTTCTGTTGCATCCCCTTCATAGGTCCCTTGGATACTAGATTCAGGTGCTTCTCACCATATGTCATCTTCTCCGGAGATCTTCTCTTCTCTTGAGGCTTCTCCTATTCCTCACATTCTCATGGGGAATAACATTGTTATGCCAGTCTGTAGGAAAGGTTCTGTAGGCATTCAGGACAACACATTCAATGATGTATTGTATGTTCCATCTCTGTCTACAAACCTTCCCTTGATTTATTATATTACACTCAGTGGGTCAGGGAAGACAGTTGAGTTCATGGCAGATTCAATCTTCATTCAGGATAGTGTGACAGGAGGCATTATTGCTACAGGGATAGTTGATCATTCCACCCGTCTCTACACCTTCTCACACTTAGTCCACCATCTCCATTGTCAGAGCATGGATCTTCTCTTTCATGAGAGCATCATGTGGTGCAATCAGGTCGCTTGAACCTTTGTATTGGTCCTAAGATCACTGCTATGACTACCACACCACATCTTGTTGAGGTCTTTTCTCTTTAGCATGATTCTTCTTCAGCACTGCCTGACCCTCCAGCTCCATTCATTGAGCCACCAGGTGCACTTGTTGAGGATTCTAAAAAGGACATTCATCTCCTCTTTCATGATAGTGTTAGCACACCTATCACACCACCTACATTGGGGATTCCCTTTCAGGATCCTCGTGTTTTCTCCTTGGAGCATCAGTTAGGTCTTCCAGTTTCACCTCTCATTCAGGGGTTTCCTTGTTTTGTGCCTTTGTTTCTTCCGCATTGGAGTTCCATTGGTTTGATCATTTCCACAGAGGTTCCATCATTCTAGAGGGGCTTTGGTGTCTCTTCCCTCTCTCATGGGGGTGCTGGTTGTACTTATGGTTTTGAGAGAGTCTCTCGAGCCATTTCTTTTCTGCTTTTTTCTATCTCTTTTTGGAGAGGGGTTTTTCCCACTGGTTTTTCTCCTTTGCCTCCGATTTATAGAGATTTCCTTGTATTGGGTACCTGATCAGGCCTTGTTGTCGGGACCCATTTCTTGCTTTCATAGCTGTACTAGGTTAGCTTACCCCCTGCACTTAGCTTAAGGGGGGGTGTTAGAGTAATATTTATTTTACTTAATAATTAAATCATATTGACTTGATTAGTTAAGTTATTACTCTTTAGTGCTTAAACTTTCTCTTAGGTGCATTAATAATTAATTCTTTTATTAATTATTAATGTGCAACCTAGCTTTTTTAGGCTTTAGGGTTTTGTTCACCTTTATAGGTTGAACCTTGTAATTCTTTTTTCATTAACTTGGATCATAATTTTTCTCTCACATTTTGAGTAACTTTTGACTTTTGCCTTTTGCTTCTTTTTTCTTCTCTTTTGTAACAGGTTATTCGTATGCAAGTATTCTTGGCATTATGTGGATTTGTATCTCTCAAATCCTACAGATATATCTACATATTATGTGGTTTAGAATAAACAAGGATATTTGTTTTCCTATTGCAGTTGATAAGGGTATAGCTTCCACCCATTTGGTAAAGTACTTTGTTGCCATTATAATGAATTTATGACCATTTGAAGATGGTGGATAAATCATTCCTATTAAGTCTAGACCCCATTGATAAAATGGCCAAGGTTTCATCATAGGATGAAGCTCTTGTGTGGGTACATGTATCAAGTTTCCATGATATTGATACTTTCTACAATTTTTAGCAAAGTGACAAGCGTCTTTCTCCATCGTAGGCCAAAAACATCATATCCTAAGAAGTTTCTTAGCTAGGGTTAAACCATTCGAATGTGACCCATAACCTCATGAATTTCTCATAAGGCTATATTTGATTCCTCTTTCTCTAGACATCTAAGAAGCATTCCATCTAGACTCTTATGATACAATGTGTCAAATATTAAGATATAATGAGTGGCTTGTCAGATAAATCTTTTCTTTTGGTTCCTGGTTTGGTCCATAGGTAGGATTTGGTCTTTTAAATAAGTGTAAATATCTCCATACCAAGGTGATTCATGTGTGGTTAGAAAACAAATGGTATGAGTATGGGTAGGGTCAAATGCAGATTTCTCAACTTCTTCTACCAGGAATTCATATCTGGTGCTTTGATCTAGTATTTGGGGAAGTGATGCCAAGGTAGCCATTGCATCTACTACTTTATTCTTCTCTCTTGGTACTTGCTCAAATATGATGAGAGTGAAGTGTTTCTTGAGATTCTCAACCATATTCTTGTAAGGTACCATCTTGTCATCTTTCATCTGATATTCATCATTAATTTGATTGATAACTAATTGTGAATCTCCATAGACTTGTAGTTCTGTCACTTTCCACTCTAATGCCAATTTTATTCCAATGACCAATGCTTCATACTCAACTATGTTATTTGTGCATGGGAATAGAAATTTGTATAATTTAGGAATTGTAGATCCTTGAGGAGTAATCAAAAGTATGCCTACTCCTTATCCATGTTGTGTATAGTAACCATCAAAATATAGTTGCCATGTTTTTGCTTCAACGTTCATAATTTCAGAATCTGTAAATTCCACTTGTATTGGGTGGTCATCTTTTAATGGTGACTCTGATAATTGATCAGCTATGACTTGGCCCTTGATAGAATTTTGATCCACATATTCTATGTTGAATTCACTTAGCACCATGACCCATTTGGCTAGCCTTCCATTTAATGTTGTTTTGCTAAGAAGATATTTCAAGGGATCAATCTTTGCAATGAGTCTAATCTTGTGAGATAATATATAGTGGCATAATTTTTGGGAAGCAAAAACTATGGTCAAACATGCTCTTTCGATGAAGGTTTAGTTCAACTCATATTTCACCAAAGTCCTACTTATGTATTATATGGCCTTTTCTTTTCCAAATTCATCTTCTTGTGCCAAGAGTGCCCCTAATGAATGCTCAATCGCTGAAATGTATAGAATTAAAGGCTTTCCTCTTATAGGTGGCATCAAAGTTGGAGGGTTCATTAGATATTTCTTCAACAAATTGAAGGTTTCTTCACATTTCTCATCCCATTTGAAAACTATGTCCTTATGAAGGAGTTGAGTAAAATTATGGCACTTTTCTGCTAATTGAGAGATGAACCTTTGAATGGATTGGATCCTGCCTTGAAGAGATCTCATCTGACTTATGTTTCTAGGTTCTTCCATTTCCATGATGGCTTTGACTTTGGTGGGGTATACCTCTATTCCTTTTGCTGAAACAATGTACCCTAGTAGCTTTCCTAATTGAACACCAAATGCACACTTCTTCGGATTTAGCCTTACTTTAAATTGCTCCAATCTTTCAAAAAAATTCTCTAAAATGGGTAGATGTTCTTCTCTTGAGTGAGATTTAGCAAGTATATCATCTACATAGTCTTCCATGAGCTTGTGCATCATTTCATGAAATATTGTTGTCAAGGCTCTATGATAGGTCACTCTAGCATTCTTTATACCAAAGGGCATAAAATTCCAACAGAATGTCCCACATGCGCATGTAAATGTTGTTTTGTCTTGATCTTCAGGTGCTATCTTTATTTGATTATAGCCACTAAATCCATCCATAAATGAGAACATTGAATGTCTTGTTGTTAGATCTACGATGGCGTCTATGCTTGGTAACGGAAAGTCATCTTTAAGATATGCAAGATTAAGATCCCTAAAGTCTGTGCAAATTTTGATGGACTTGTCTACTTTTGAAACTGGTACAATGTTTGAAATCCATTGGGCATAATCAATGGCTCTTATAAACCCAACTTTCAGCAATTTTTCTAACTCCACTTTTACAAGAAAAGCTATGTGTGGATGCATCTTTCTCAATTTCTACTTTACTGGTCTTGATCCTTATTTTATGTTGAAGTGATGCATGATTAAATTTGGATCCAATCCTAGCATATCATCATATGACCATGCAAAATTGATTTGTTTTTCTTTGAAAATTTTGATGAAGTCTTTTCTTTCATCACTAGATAAAGATGTTGCTAAGTGTATGATCCTTGGTTCTGATTCTGATCCAATATTCACCTTTTCTGTTGGTTCAATCAAGATAGGAGATCTTTCCTCATAGTGCTCAGGTAAAGTATCCAAACTCCCTTCCTTAGGTACCTCAATTGGGTTTTCACCTTTGGAATCATTCTTTATTTCTTTCTCTTTTTGATCTAATGTTGCCACAATGTGGTTTTCAACATTAGATTCTTTCCATTTTATTTATTTTTGTTTTTTTCATTTTTTATTGAATTGAGACTTTGGATACTTTCCTTTGTCACTTCTCCCTCATATTCCATGGTAGAAGAAGGTTCAACCGCATTTAGGTATTGGGACACCAAGTTGTCATTCAAAAATGTAGGAAGTATGGTAGGTTCAATGGAATCCCATTCGATTAATTCTGGATAGATAATGGTCAAAGGATTAATGCTTTGGTTTAATTCAATGGGGTTTAAGGACATGACTTCGTTTGAAGGTTCAAAAATTGTATCACTTAAATATATAATATGTGCTTCTTCAAGATGATCTGGAGAACTAGGGTCAAAATCCTCCTCACTAGAATCCTCTAAGGTTTCTATTGGGTAAAAATCTCATGGATTAAACCTAATGTTAGATTATTCCATAGAAGGTCTCCATGATGGTACGTAGGGTTCTCCCACCCATTGATTTATTTCAATTTCTTGAATTTGGACATTATCTAAGACCACTTGACTAGAACTTGAGCCTTGATTCTGATTTGATTTTGCAACTGATTATTTTCCCTTGCTAGGAGTGTAGGTGTGAATGATATCTATTTCCTTATCTTGACATGACTCACTTGATAATGAGTCCCATTTGTGATTGTTGGAATCCTCATCACTTTGAGAACCTAATTGTAAAATTTGGTCATAGACTGTAGTATAGTTATTTTGAGTGTACCCTTGTTCTAGGTACCCTAATCCTATTTTTTCCTTGCTATCTCTCCATGTCATTTCAATGGGTTCAATGAGTCCTTCATTTCTTGTTCCCAAAGGTCCTTTTCCTTTGTATCCCATTTTCTACATGATTTGAAATCCTTTCCCATATTGATGTGTGGGAATGCTTACATTTTGGATGCATTTTTTCTTGTGCACTTGATTCCTCATCCTTGTATAGCCAATTTAGAATTTCATTGTCTTCTTCCTCCATGAATGAAGATGTATTTTCCCTCACAAAGTGATCATTATATTTATGAGGTAAATTGGATGGCCTTCCATATGATTTTGGAGACAAGGGTAGGTCCATCATAGATAAAGAATATTCACCTATACCCTTTTGTTTGATTTGACATTGTTTTTTAAATTTTCTCATCATATGGTCCATCTTTTAGTAATGAGCATCTTTGGTGTAGATTTGGATGGATTTATATTTGTTTTCTTTTTTCTTCTCATTATTATTCTCCTCACTAACCTTTTCTTTTCCTTTTGTCGATATAGCTAGGTTAGTAGGACTTTGGATGTTTTCAACAACAATTTCTTTTTCTTCCTTTTCTTTTCCCTTCAAAGATGGAATATCATTGGAACTTTGACCTTGCTCTAATTTTTGAGGAATAGACCCTTCTATAGTATGTGGGACTAAGGAATCATTGATAGGCTTCATGTTATTACAATATTGAAAGGGGTTTGAGTACCCGCTTACCATGATTTCTTGTCCTAGATAAGGAAATTTGAGATATTGGTGATAATTCGAAGGCACGGCCTGCATTTCATGAATCCACGGTCTCCCTAGTAAGATATTGTAAGTCAACTTTAGGTCTAAGACTTGGAAAATGGTTTCTTTCTGCATTGGGCCAACTCTGATAGGAAGCACTATGACACCCTTAGAAGCTCTCTCTTCATCATCGTAGGCTTTTATAGTTATCTTTTTCTTTGGATCAATAGCCTCCTTAGAAAATCCTAAGGCTTTTACCAAGTTTAAGGTACAAATATTCAAGCTGGCCCCTCCATATTCAAACTAGCCCCTCCATCAATAAGGACTCTTTTTACCCTATGCTTGTGAATTAGAACCTCTATATGCAAAGGAAAGTTTTGTGGGTGGTTCAATTACATGTCATCTTGCTATGAAAAATATAAGCAATGAGGTGCAATAAGATGCCCTACCATGTTTTGAAATTTATCTGCATCTAGATTTAGAGGCACATTAGTCTCTACCAAGGCTTTTTCTAGAATCTCCTTGTGAGTTGGTGAGAGATTAAGCAATTCTAAAATAGAGATCTGAGTAGGGGTTCATTGTAATTGGTCTACCAAATTATATTGTTTTGATGATGAAGATGTGGTTTGATTTGGTAGAACAATCCTAGGGGCATTTCCAGGTAGAGTAATTTTTTATGCTTGCCCCCTAGTTACAACATTAGATGTTGCTTCCCTTGGAATTTATTTTACCACAGTAAAATTTATGGTATGTTCATCACTATCTAAAGTATTAATGATGTTATCATAGGTATGGGAAAAGTTGACTTTCTCATTACCTCTTTTATTATTTTGATTATTGTTTGATGACTCACCCTTTTCGTGATTTAGTAAAGGATTTTTGAAGGTCGTATGATCTTCATTGTTTTTGGGCCCTTCAACCTTTATCGTCCCATCATCAATTAGGTCTTGCACAAGGTGCTTCAATTTCATGCATTCATTGGTTTTATGACCCTTATTATGATGATACTCACAATGGTGAGAATCATTCCACCAATTTGGTTTAATTTGGGGTTCATATGGCCTTAGCTCGGGTAGAGTGATAATTTTGTTGGCCACTAAAGTCCTTAACACATTTTCCTATGGTTCACCTAAGAAGGTAAATTTTCTCTTTTGATAAGTGGAAAAGAAAGGCTTAGGCTTGTTTCCATTAGCATTATTGAAGGGATTATTATTAGCATTTTTGTTTTTGTAGTTGGAATTAGGATTATTGAAAGGAGCTTTATCCGTTTGATTCACATTATATGTATAATTTTCTCCACTTGATAAATTAAATGGGGTATCCTTTAAGTTGTGGGCCTCCACAACTCCATCATTCACAAGATTTTTGTTATTATTCTTCAACCATAGTTTAGGTTTTCCATTGTGATTGTTGTCTCCTTTATTATTGGTATAATTAGATATATAATGATTATTATTAGTATTGGTATAGGGTTTATTGTCTTTGAACAATTTGATCTCTCCCCTCTTGACCAACACATCTTCAATTTTGATCCCATTCTCAATAAGTTTTTCGAATGTAGGGGGACATTGAAGTTGGATCCTATAGTTCATCTCCGCATTTAAGTTGTTCATAAATATTTCCATTTTCTCCTTTTTAGGGATACTTCATGGATACCTTGCGAAAATGGTCCTCCACCTTTGAAGGAACCCTAAGAAAGATTCACCATCCTTTTATTTTGTATCACATAGTTTGATCGTGGTAATATCATGTTCGATGTTGTAAGAATAGTGGGTTACAAATTTGGAGGCTAATTCCTCGAAAGTCTTTATCCCTTGCAAAAGTTTGGAGAACCATTCCATGGCTTTCTCTCCCAAACTTCTTGGAAAAATTCTCATTAGGTACATGGTGTTATGCATAAATTCAATGCTTAGAGCACAAAACTCTCTAAGGTGATCCTGTGGGTCTGATTTACCCATGTATTTATCATATTTAGGAAAAATTGTATTGATAAGAAAAGGTGTCGTGACTAAGCTTTTGTCAAAAGGGAATGGGCACAAGGCCTCAATAGAGAATGGCTTAGGTTTGGCGGCCTTTTTCATTCAGTCAATTTGCACTTGGAACATTTTCAATTGTTGAGTTGAATGGAATTCATCGAGGTTTCATCTTCTTTGTTTTTCTTAAGTTGATCCACATCATAATCATGTGGGAGCTTTACCCCTGCTTGGTCTAGAGTTAGGAAAAATTTCTCCCTATCTCTATCTATTAGTTTATCCATGACTTCAAGAAAATTAGTATCTTGAGCCACTCTATTATCCCTTTCTTCAAGTGTTTCCTTAGGCTCTTGGTTAGCATTATTAGTGTTGTCATTGTTTCCTCCATGATGGTAATCATGAAATGTGGAGTTTCTATCCATTGATTCAAGTCTCTTTTCAAATAGATTTGGGAGACTATCCCCTTGGTCATGATTGTTGAAAAGACTTCGATATTCAAATTTGGGGACCTCTTTGCCAATGCGAGTGTCATCTTCTTGTAAAGATAGTTTAAGTTTACGAGAACATGTAGAAACCGGCATCCAACAAGGTTTGATTTTCGAATCATTTTCCTCAATTTAGTAGTTGTTTGTTTTTATGAAGAGATTTAAAAATATAAGATGAATTTTCAAATGGATGTTTCTTACTTTTGCTATGTATTTTTCAAACACAACAACCACACATACACTTGTTCTTTTTAACCCTCTACACAAAAAGTGTTTGAATTTGTAAGGACGTTATCACGGGTTTTTGCACAAAAAGACACTTCAAGCAATCTACCTAGCTCAAGATTTGGTTCCTAAACATGGCTCTATAAGGTAGTATTTGCTAAGTTAACAAGGTTTTTAATCAAGATTATGTTCAAAATGGATATTAAAATTTCATCCTCCAAGTATATTAAGAGGCTTCCCACCACCGGTATGTCAGAGTTTTGTGCAATCCCGAAGGACTACTCGGGGAAGTTCAAAAATTTAACACCCTTTTGTCACACACCCCATTAAGGATGCATGCATTTTATTTTATAGTGGGTTGGATGATTGTGGAAAAGGTGATTGTATACCACTTTGGGTTGTCCCTCTCATCAGCCTTATTAAGGCAAATCTCGGGAGGCAAGCCCACTATAGATCTAGCATGTTCATTTGAAAGAAATAAAGTGGAATAAAGAGATAGGTTTTGGGAGTTTGATTCACCAAAAGGTGAAGAGAATATCCCTATCTATTTCTCAATCCCCCAACACTTTTAACAAGGTTCAATTACCAAACCCACTAACTAATGAGAATCAAGTATTTCTACTATTTTCTACAAACAAGGGGTTGTTCAAATTTAGTGCTTGATTTAATTAGCCTTTCTTTTAATCAAGGAGTTTAACACTTTTGGAATTTTGATTCACTTAGAAAGTGAAGAGCATAGGCCTAATGTCAAATTCCTCAAACAATAATAGGCTACTTTAATTACTAGATTTTCAAAATGACAAAGCTACAATTTAAGAAAAAAAATGACTAAGTTTGAGGCTTACCTTCAATCGAAGCTAGCTAAGGCTAGGGGCATTTTTGATGAATTTTTCATTTTTATGCTCACCTAGTGGCAATCATTCCTTTCCACTCGCTTCTCCTCCAACAAGTTAGTCAACACAACCAACCAAAATGAAGAAAATAAAGATAAAATTGAATCTAAGCCTTATTTATCAAATTTGAGGAAAACTTGATTAAGGTGAGTAAATCCAATTTAATGATATGAACTTTTCTTTATATGCTTCTAAAAATTTCAAATATTATTCATATACCTTGATTTCTTGCTGAGAATCTTCCAAAACCAGCTTGATGTGTGTAATATTCTCCTCTTTGATCCTTTTTGTCAAGGCTTTTCCCTCACTATTGAATCTGGTCTCTGGTTTTTTTATTCTTTTATGACCAGTCATCCTCCAGACATAGAGAAATCATTTCCTGTAAGTTAGATTCTGAAAATTTTCAATTTAATCAAAAGCGCTATAGAATCTATTGAAAGTGCTATTTAAATGCTTATACGCGCTATGGATTGGCTTAAACGTGTTGCTAAAATTTTCAAAAGTGCTAAAACAAAATTTAAAATTGCTATTAATATTAGAAAAGGTGTTAGAAAATGTTTAAACGCACTAGAGAATTATGCAAACGAGCTGGCTAGTCAGGGAAAGAGCGTTGAAAGAATATTAGACAGAAGATAGAAGGAATCAAACGCACTGAAACTCCATGTAAAGGTGCAAGACTTTGTCGTGGAAGCATTTTTTTAAGTCTCAGAAGCGCTGTAGAAACTGGTAAACGCATTGCAGAAAGTGTCAAGCACGCTATTTCACCTGCAAAATAGAGAATTTAAAAAAGAAAAATCCTAGAAAATATAATTTTCTAATTTTTTTTTAAAATGAGGCCTAATGCCCCACGGTGGGCACCATTTTGTATACTGGAAAAAGTACCTTCATAGGGTTAGTATCATCAATAATTCAAAATAAACACTAAATTACCACAAATAGCAATCTATTTAAGCAAAGAATTGATAATTAAGCACTCTATGGATCTCTATTTAGGGATGCTAATGATAAAGCTCTCGACAAGCCTCCATTAGTGACAGTCCTAAAATGAGAATGATAAGCAAAGCTAATACCAATGTTAATTCCAAATTGAAATTATCTAATTAGCTTCTATATTTTCCTTTCTAGCTCTAATTTGCAAGAGTTTTGATGCTATTCTCATATTTGTGGATGATTTATGAGTGAATTATGCCTTGCTTTTATAGATTTGGGCAAGGGTAGGGGGTGTAGTTGAGTTGATCAAGGTTAGGTGAGAGTTGAGTCCATGGTTCCACCTTTGGAGACAATTTAAATATTTTTTCCTCAAAGCTTGGGACAAGAGCACAAAATGAGTGGATGAGATTCTCTTTCCAAATGAGTGATTGAGATTCAATTTAGGCTTGATCCATGTGAGCTTGGTTCTCAATTCCTATTGGTTGATTGATTTTCCTCCCATTTGGTGGTTGAGAGAAAATAGGAATTAATTAATTGAATTGATTTAATTTGTTTAGCCATGTGTACCCCTTGAATGGGTTGATTTGATTTAAATTAAACTATGTAATTAATTAGATTAATTACATAATTAATTGATTTATCATGATTTATTCGATTTAAATTGATTTGATAGTTTTTAATTTTCAATTATTATTGGATTTAGGTTCAATTACAATTTATCTTTGATTTGATCTTGATTTGATTTAATTATATTTAATTGTGTTGATCCTTGCCTTGGTTTCTTACTTAAATGATCTTGTCCATTTTCAGGTGATTACAATATGTTATGTTTATATTTCTTTAAATGACCTGTGTTGCTTCATTAGCTCAAGGTGATAAAGGAGTCACAATTTCGTACTCATTCTTCTATTTGTATCTCATTTCTTCTATATGTTGTTATATGTTCCATTTTTCATAAGTGTGTATTTTTGTTTTCCACTTGGGATGATGCAAAATGGTAGCACCTATTCTTTTTGGTCTCCGTGATGTCATCCAAAAAAGACTCAAGTCTTTGTGACTCTTACGTGTCTTTCTTCCATTGTCTTGTAGTTCTACTTCCTTTGGGGAATGATGACATTTCATTTTAACATAATATATTACATATTATCATGTGATCATACTAACCCTAGAGTTGGTATATACCTTTTGTGCTCTCTTTTGTCATGTTCTCATTTCCCTTAATTTTTCCTTTCTTAGGGGCATGTCATAGTGGAAATGTCTCTAGTGGATGCATGTTCACTCTATTAAATCTATTTCTCTCATTATGGTGTTTGCAATAGATTTAATATGGGCGCATACACTCCACTCAAATTTTACACACATGCACTATCTTTTAATAGTGCATTACACTTGGATCCCTTATGGAAACACAATCCTTAAGGAATAATCACTCCTTTTCTTTTGATCCCTTATGGAGATACAATCCTTAAGGAAATATCTCTCTTACTAGATCCTTTATTGACACACAATATTTAAGGATAGATGCTAGATGGTTTGATTAGCATGGCACACAAACTCCTTTTGCTAGAACTTTCAATGCCATCTTTTGTGGTGCTTTCTTTGTGTAATTCATAATAAAAAAAATACAATTTTAATAGGAAAAAGTAATCACATCTCTCTCTCTCTCTCTCTCTCTCTCACACACACACACACACACACACACACACACAGTTTTGGATTTGATAAGGAGTTAAGTCACTTGGTGGCTTGATTTTTCCTTGTCTCCTTACCTTGGATGAGATCATATTATGAATTTTTATCTACTTTATCATGAGCGTGAGTTTTCCTAGTAATCTTACTAAAGTGGGGGCTAAATGTATAGTCCTAAAAACTTAACACCCATTAATTTGGTAGCTCTAGGAAAAATTGGGCCCCATTTTAGTGATCTTGATTGTGGATGTATTTATGCTTGATTTCCCACTTTTTAGTTCTTTTTTCCTCCAAAATTCCAAGTCCTTCTTGAACTGTGCATATTTTTCTTTGAAACTAGACCCTTTAGGTAGAGATCACACTTGGGGATCTATACCTATATAGGTCACACTTGAGGTGACCTATACCCTAGGGATCTATTTTCAAAAAAATTTGAGGCCCAATGCAAAGTGTTTTCTTTTTCCCTCCTTGAGGAGTCATCCCTTGAAAATTTGAACCCTAAAATCACTATAAAAGGATGATTCTTCCTTTCATTCTACAATCCATCCATTATCCATAATTTCAAGGTACATGCATTTTCCATACCAAGAGAAAATATCCATTATTGTGGAAGTGCAAGTGTTCAAGTCCAAGGTGTATTGAATGAAAGGTTTTGGCTCCAAGATTTGAAGACTTCTTTCCATTCCAAGGCATATCTTCTATTGATTATGTGAACTCCTTCTCCATCATGGATTAGTAGAGGATTTCCCAATTGAGAAAGAAGATCAACATTCTTCTTTTCTCTCCGTCCTCATTCAATCATGCATACATCCATGATCTATTATTTGGGAAAGTATTGATATATTGCATAAGTTGAGACATCCTACATCTTATAATCAAGCATTCTACATTCAAGAAAGAAAATATACATCTTTGTTTATATAGGAGATATGGATCAATCCATAATGGTTTGACAAGAAATGTATACTTAAATTTATCTTGTTTTACATGCTTTATATACTTCATTTCAAGGTTAATTCCTAAACAGGGTCTTGACCAAGGAAATCCCCTTTCCCCCAACAATATCCCCTTTTCTTGTGTGTGGGAATAGATTCGTAGAATTTGGGATTTGGAAAAACAAATCTGAAGACACAATATTGTCTACAGTTTTAAGACCTCTGAATTCTCCCTTTCTGGGTATAGGTCACCTCAAGTTCAATCTATACTAGTATAGGTCACCTCATGTTTGAAATATTCCTATAGCCTTCAAATTTATAGGGTTTGAAAATTTAGCCATCAAGGTCTCAGATGTTGATCTATTCCCAATTCCAACATAGTATGATAGTGCATTTCTAGATCTGAACTTGTATCCTCTATTTTCCCTCAAGGTGAGTTTATATTATTTTTCTATCTTCCATATGTTGGGCCCAAAAGGAGGAAAGCACAACTGAGAGGGGGGTGAATTAGTTGTGTACACATAATTATTTTAATTCTACTTTAGCCACTTAGATCTAAAAGATAAACTATAATAGAAGATCCACAACATATAATAAAGAACACCAAGGTTTTCTCTTGACAAAACCTGGTTAAGGGAAAACCCTGGTGGGAGTCAAATGCACTAAATGAATTTACTCTACTAAAAGTATTTCTTATTCAAGAGGAAATAGAGAACAAAGGATGTTCTTGCAACCATAGGCTTATAGCCCAATCTATAGGCTCACTACATAGATCACACTACTCACAATACAATCTTAGATTTGGCCCTCATTCAAGTTCACTGATCTATCTTCAATTATAATAGGGTGGACATATAGTCCATTACAACTGAACTGACAAGTAGAATCTCCTATGCAAAAACAATTCCAATGAAGTAAAAACTTTTCCTTAAGTGCATAATAAAAATACACACACTCTCCTTGCTCTTCTCTTTTTTTAACAATTACAAGATGATTTCCTATTTATATAAATTGCAAATAATAATGAACCATTAGGTTAGCTAAGGTCTATTACAATAAAATATATAACCATTATGATAAATCTCCAATGTGATCCAAATCAATTCAGTCAAGACTTAGATAGGACCCAAATCTTCAACCATGAAGTCAATTGAATATAGCCAAGATAGCATCAATAATCGCAACACATTACTCCATCAAGTTGGCTAGGACCTAAATGAAGAAATGCCAACACACTACCAAAGAAGAAAATTTGATCACCTCAATCAATTTGAACTAGCATCACGATTATCACAAGATCCAAGAGCACCAACAAGTAGCATGAATACCATCTATAACCTTCACATAATATTTAATATAAAATTCAAGCTCATCTATATCTCTAATCATCAAGAACACTAAAATACTAAACTCTGAAATAACAAAAAATAGCTTGTTGTACTATGAATCGTGAGCAACACTAGCTTTGAAAACAATGATAAGGAATCATGTAACCACCAGCTTCACAACCTCTAGAACATCAAATCCAAGACATACTGAACCAGATACTCATTGTACACACTAAGATGTGCACTTCTCTAAATCATTGCTTCCAAGAGAATCCATGGATTGGAAACCTTGAGAAATTGATTTAGAGCTCCCTAGGCATGGAGTGCAAGGGTGTTAAGAATGCTCTCAGCTAGAGCTATTAAGCCAATAACCTTTCTAGTAAACCATGCAATGAGAGATTCAAATGAAGACAAGGGCAAGAATGCCAATATCCTCAAGAATCAAATGAAAATGCAAATGCAATGCAACTATGCTAGAAATGGAAATGCAAGCTATGCTATGAAAGGAAATATGCAAGTACTATAAAGCCTCCTAGTTAAGCTAGATAAATTAATCTAAAGCACAAAGGAAACTAAGTTAAATATGAAGCTATGAATACCATGATAAATGAAACTAGAATAACATGTAGATGCAAAAACCAAGAATGCTCCAAATCTTCAAAAGCTCCAAAGTGACCTAGAAAACCTATAGCATAACATTAGCATAAAAAGTTGGGGATCTAGAATGAAGAAGAGAGCTCTCCTTTTATAAGAAATGAGAAGGAATGGACCATGGAGATTAAGAGGCAAAAGATTTAATCAATGGTGGAGCATCAAAGAGGAGCAATCCATGTGCACAAATATCCTCCAATGAGAAAATAAGAGTTGACTTTTGTGTCCATATGAGACAAAAAGTGCTTTTTCCCTTTTTATAAAATAAGAATAATGCTTTATTTGTGCAACTTAGGATAAGAGGAAAAGTGGGGGCTTTTTATTTAATAAAAAGGGAGGAAATTCCTTTTATTTAAATAAAGACTTAGGATAAAATGGTTAGCCCATAGAAAATAATTGAATAAATGATAGAACTAGGATTTGATCAAGAATAAGCAATTGATGATTTTAGCAAAAATGCTAGCAAAGGGGCTAATAGTCTAGATGACCATTTTTAGGTGTATACACTCATATGTTGTACACAGGAACATTGTAACATCAAGAACCAGAAACTCTATCATACCTCACTCACACTGACATAAAACTCCTGAGAACCTCTATAAACCATCTACATGCTTCTCTAAATAACATCTCATTATCACAACTTAATATCTTTAACAAATGAACTAATCAATTTAAATCATCTTCAATGAACATACAGAACACATTGTCTGAAACAACAACTAGTATGTTGAGATTAATGACAAAACATTAATGTCGGCATATCCAAGTAATAAACTCAGACATGCTAAAAAATCTTCCAATAATCTCCCCCTTTGACATTGATGGAAACATGTGTAGTGAAAAATTGATCAATATAAAAAGACATTACTATATGCATTTGATCACTCATAAAGTATAGTCACAATATATCCACCTAATCACTCTGAATATCCAGCTTCAACACAATATTTCCCAATCATAATATAAAATTCAACCAAGAGATACCTAGTTTGACCTTGAAGAGGTCTAATTTTGGAATTACCATAAATATATAAAAAAAAATATCACTTTGAGTCCCACCTGGATTTTCAAAATGATAGACCCCAAAGGGGGAAGGGACAATATTTCATGTGTCCTAATCATAGTAGAACACTTTTTATATTTTCTTTAGTTTAAACTATTGACAAAGAGGACCTCCTTCATAATCATGTCTACCTAGCTATTAGTCCCAACTATGATGTCATTGATCGAGGTCAGGACTTAAAGGGGAGAAATCTCTCCAATATATGGTTCATCCAGAGAGTTGAATGTGATGGTCATTTCAGGAATTGTGCGAGATGGCGGGGGAATTGGAGTGATAGTCACCATGTTTATGTAGGGGATATCACTCAATAAAGGGGGAGATGATGAATATGTTGTGATAAAATTATATGAATGAGGAGGAAATAGATCTATATAGATCTTCAATTCACTATTTTCCTTATCCATAGATTTGTCCAGTTGTGGTTTCCTTTCATTCACCATGATGGTGTCCTTGTCTATGTGGTCTTGTACAAGATGCTAAAGACATACATAATTCTTTGTATCATGGCCATTCACATGATGGTATTGACAAAATTTGGATTCATCATACCACCAAGGATAGGGGAAATCATCAGGAAGGGGGTGAATTTATATAAGGGTTAGTAGGTTGTCCTTAAGAAATCATTCTAAAAAACTTGTATGCATGTTGGATATCATTCTAAATGTCCAACCTCTTTGTATATTTATTGCAAAGTAGTATCTCTTAGTGGGTTGTGGTAGTTCCCTAACATTATCTAAAACCTTGTTCTTCTGAGACCCTCCAAAAGTAAAGGCACATCCATAGGCATTTGAAGTGTTAGTGTGGGTTTTTATTTCCTAGTTGGGTTATTCTTTTTCCCTTTATTCCTAGGTTTTTCCTACAGCTTTTATTAATATTTCTTACATTAAATAAATCATGCTTGGTTAGGTGAGAATGTTTAGTTAGGTGAGAGGTTTATGAGTTTTCACTTTCCTACAACCACCTCCTTGCTCTCCCTTTTCTATATAAGCAGGCTACCTAGTTTGTATCTAGCATATTTCATTTTAGCATCCTCTTAATGTTATTTTCCTTCAAGCATTTGCATTTCTCTTGTCAAGACTAACCCTATGATTCTATCTTGATTTCATGTCATTTGCATTCATAGGGAAGGAAGGCAAGTGGGAAGAAGGGAATGGAAGTTTTGTTAAAATGATAAAGAACAAAATATGGATTTGCAGGAAATTCTTTAATCCAAGAGCAAGGAGTAAGGAAAATTACCATGAATTAGTGCAAGAACTAGGAGCATACACCAAAAAATAAGCAAGGAGGAGACAAGAATTTGAAAGGGGAAAGCAAAGAAAACCCCTTGTGAATTATGAATGACACATGAAAAGCCTAGAGAGAGAGAGAGAGAAAGAAAATGAGCAAGTAGCTCAATACAATATGATAGAACTAAAAGAGGATAGAAATTGTGTGAGAGAAATGTGAGAAATTTGTGTCGAGTGTGTGGAGAAATATCTCTTTAAGTAGAGATGAGTAAAGGAGTTTACATGTAACTCCCTATGTGAATGAGTGTCACATTCATACTTGTGTGTGAGACAAATGTGAGATTCCTCTTAAGGAGGAATATCTATTTTCCTTATTAAAGAAATTATAAATATGACATGTCCTCCCACTTGGACTAGAGGACAAAATACATTAGGATACCTTGGTTTATCCTATAAAATACATAAATAACCAAGGAAAGATTAAATTCTAACACCCCCCTTTAATATTTACTTGGGGTAATTACATCAATAGGTATCAAACCCAAATGTTTACAATGAATTTGAGATGTTTCTTTTGAAAGAGTCTTTACTAGGATGTCTTTGGCTTGATCATCTTGCATGTCTTCAACTTGTGCTTTGGAGCTTGAATGGTACATAGAACTTTTGGCAAAGTGAATAGCGTGTTGAGGGGAGCCCAAATCTTTAAGAGACCATTGAAATTCTTCAGATGTGTTTATGCATTCTGTATATTTATTTCCAGTAGAAAGTATAGGTGGAGCATAATCAACACTTGAGCCTGCAATAAGGCAAAAACCACTAGTGGAGTGCCCATCATTGGGATCACCTAGTGCTGAATCAGTAACACTTGGGAAAAAATCATATTGTGAATCATGGGTCATAGAATCATAAATGCAATCGTTAGTTGCATGAACCAAATTTGTAACATGTTCATCAGAATGTGAATCATGAGTCATACAATCAAGAATGTAATCGTTAGTTGCAGAAGACAAATCTGTAGTGTATTCATCATAATATGAAGCATTAATATGAGAGTTAATATAAGCATCATTATCATTGACCTCCATAGCAATCATAGTACTATCATCAAGAATTTCATCTTGAGTAATAAACATATCTTGTAAAGTAAAATCAAGAAAGTTAGATATAATTTCCTCTTCTTGGTCAAACATATCATCAACATGAGAGCAAGGAGGAGTAAATAGATTATTACCATTATCATTATAATCACTGCTAGGAGGAACAAAATCATTAGGAGTATCAATATTATCTTCATGTTCATCATTATCCTTTTGAAGAGTATCACTATTATCCTTAATGTTAGGAGCAAAAACATAAATATGGTTATCTTTCAAATTAGGAACATAAAGCACATCATGTAATTTACCATTTGGAATAGAAACATTAGCAGTTCCTTCATCTTGACAACAATAATTATCAGCTAAAGAAATAGGAATATTTAGAGAATCGGGTTGCAAAGAATCAAAGGCTTCCTTATGGGATTGAACATATAGAGATGCATTACGATCAATATTCCATTTAGGTGGTTTAGAAGCATTAAAAAAGACAGTAAAAGTAGAGCGAGATTGATTTCCATTAGGTTTTCCATTTGAGTAATTTTGAGAATTACGTTGATCATCTTTTTGTTTCTTAAAACAGTTATGAATTAAGTGACCATCTTTACCGCAATAGGTGCAATGAGGCCTATTTGACTGATTATTACTATGATAGTTATTGGAAGGCCTAGAATTATTAGTATTGTTAGATCTTTGATAATTTTGATTATTTTGATTATTATGAGAAGATCTATTATTATTATGAGATTGAGAGACATACGCATGTTCATGAGATTTAAGTATGCCAAATATAATTAATTTAGCTTCCTCTTGACGCAACATATTTTGAAAAATAACATAAGTTAATTGAGTTGCTAAAGAAGGAAGAGCTAACTGAGAATAAATATTTGTAATAAATTGCTAAAATTACCTAGGTAAACATTTACGAATTATTATGTGAATTACGCTTAAATCAGATAAATTTACTTGTAACCCAGTTAATAAAACTTTAATGGAATCAAATTTAAGCAAAAAATCATCAACAAAGTTGAAATCTATATACTTGAGATCTTCAAGTTGGTCTTGAAGCTAAAATTTTTGAGTTTCATCTGCACTGTCATAGGTATTTTTCAAGATGTCCCAAGCCTAATGGACTTCTGTACAAGTGGAAATGAGGACATACAATTCGGGATTTAGGAAAATTTTGATTAAGCCAAGTGCTTCCTCATTTTTAGTCTGTCAAGCAGTTTGGTCAGCTTGAGAAGCAGTGGTTGCTAGTTTTGAACTAGCATTAGTGGCAATATCTAAAATGTGTCTAAGTCTAAGTATGAAAGTCATGTGAATTTTCCATGCATGGTAGTTGGTATTGGTTAATTTAATTTCTGGCATCAGGGTAGTCATAATGAAACAGTTAAACTTGAAATGAAACTTTTAACAGAGCTTAGACAGAAAAAATAGAGAAACAGAGAGCAGGAAAGAACAAGATTTAATCTAACTGATCTTGCATGCAATAGCAGAAAGCTATATCAGCTTTTGCCACAGAGAAATGCAAGGAAAAACCAAAAAAAAATCTTTTAAAAAAAATTAACTTAAGGCCTATAAGAGCAAATAGATCTCGGTTAATCTATTATGGATTAACATATAACAATGAGAGTTGCTCAAAAACTAATGCATGTAAAAGAAACAACGAACCTGCAAAACAGATGTTAGGAAACTTAATAGATTTCAAACCTACAAGTAAACGTTAAAAAAGATACTAGGATAGAAACTAGAATAAATATTGAATCTAAGACTTTAATTTAAAAAACTGAGCTAACAAACTAATTGGAATCATAGCTAACCTATGCAAAAGTAAAAAAAACTTAGCGCTAAAACCTTTAATGTAAATAATACTGAGAATAGAAAAAAAAAATTTAGAGCTGCAAAAAAGAGAAAGCAAAAAAGATTACACTTTTAAATAAAAAAGATTCTATATAGAAAGAGATTATATGACTAATTTCCAAAAAAAATTGAGAATTAACCATATACTGAAATGAAATTTTTTTTTTAAAAAAGGTTATAAACCTTAAACCTAAAAAAAACCTGCAAGAATCTGTTAGCTAAATTGAATTGAATCTAAACAAAACCCTTAATAAAGAGCTTGAGCTAAAAAAAGAATTGAATCTATTGAAAAAAATTGTGCTGCTAATACAGATTAATATAATGAAAAAACTAAATCGATTGATTCCTGCAGCACAGAAGTTCCTGTAGCACATAAACTAGATCAATGATTCCTATAGCATAATCTATAGATCCCTGCAGAACAGAGGTTACTGTAGCACATAAACTAGATTAATGATTCCTGTAGCATAAACTATAGATCCCTGCAGAACAGAGGTTCCTGTAGCACATAAACTAGATTAATGATACCTGTAGCATAATGCTTCCTGTAGCGCCACCATGCAAACTAGATTAAATCGATAAGTAAAGGAGAGATATAGAAATGAGTTACAATGTGGTGCTACAGTAACTACTAAAAGCTATTAATAAAGATGATGCGATACACTATTTTAATAAAAAAATAGCATGCAACAAAGAACAAACCTCTATACTAACTAAACAACGCGTGCAAAGAACAAAGGTTCCTGTAGCACAAGATCCCTGCCTTTAATATGAAACCAGATCGGTATGAGAATCAAATTTTTTATTTATTTTTTAAACAAAAGATAGTAATATAGCACCAGGTCTTTACAAAAAAAAAACTGCAGCAAAAAAAGGTTTAATTCGAAACCAGTATGAAGCACAGATGAAGTTTCTGTAGTAGTTTAATAGCAAAACAAAAGATTAAAGAAAAAACTAGTATCTAACAATGGTTTTTTCGCTTCAATCAGATGCCTGAAAGCTTTTGAATCTACAGATGCTATAATAACCAAAAATTTTAAAAGAGTTACAACTCTTCCAAGAAACAAGATCATGTACAAAGCAAGCATGCAAAGGAAAAAAACCAAAGGGAATAACTAGGAGAGAAATTCAGAAGCAGTTAATAGCAAGAAACGCATGCAAGGAAAGAAGAACCAACTCAAGCAAAAAATTAAAGAAGACCACTAAAGGAAATAAAAAAGGTATGCAGAAAATAGCGACAGGAAAAAGCAACGGTTCCTGTAATTTAGAAAAAAAAATGATTAAAAAACTAAATAAAACCAATAACAGCGCATGTAATTGATGATATTCCAAAAAAAATGCCTGCAAGAACTAAGATTAGAAACTAATAATTATAATTTGAAACTAAATATTATGCAAATATGAACAGAAATATAGAGAAAGCTAACCAAAAATATAAAACTCACATTGATATAGAATATAATAAGCAAAATTTTAATATTATACCTGGAAGAGAGAAAATGAAGTAATTACTTTATCAAATAAGGTATTAAAAAAGATTTACTATGAGATATATAATGAATCCAAAAAAATAAGAGTTAGAGACAAACTTAGGAAGATTAAAAAAACAAATTAATGAGAACTATATATATAAATTACTTTAAAATAATTTAAGATAATATAACCTGCACAAACCAAAATAAGGATAAAATATTGATATTTTGATAACAATGAATTTGCATTAAATACGTAATTAAAAAATTAACCAACTATATAGATCGGGTTTGGCGATAAACCAGCCAAACCCAAAAAAAAAAATTGATTTTTTTTACTTAAATGGATTAGACAAAAAATATTAGTAAAATCTCTCTCAAGAGTCTCCAATTTGGAGTGCTCCAAAATATGGTAGCTCCTTCACCTGTACACTCAAAACGAGATTAAACCAATATGCTCTGATACCATGTTAAAATGATAAAGAACAAAATATGGATTTGCAAGAAATGGTTTAATCCAATAGCAAGGAGTAAGGAAAATTACCATGAATTAGTGCAAGAACTAGGAGCATACACCAAAAAATAAGCAAGGAGGAGACAAGAATTTGAAAGGAGAAAGCAAAGAAAACCCCTTGTGAATTATGAATGAGGCATGAAAATCCCAGAGAGAGAGAGAGAGAAAGAAAATGAGCAAGTAGCTCAATACAATATGATAGAACTACAAGAGGATAGAAATTGTGTGAGAGAAATGGGAGAAATTTGTGTCGAGTGTGTGGAGAAATATCTCTTTAAGTAGAGATGAGTGAATGATTTTGCATGTAACTCCCTATGTGAATGAGTGTCACATTCATACTTGTGTGTGAGACAAATGTGAGATTCCTCTTAAGGAGGAATATCTATTTTCTTTATTAAAGGAATTACAAATATGACATGTCCTCCCACTTGGACTAGAGGACAAAATACATTAGGATACCTTGGTTTATCCTATAAAATATATAAATAACCAAGGAAAGGTTAAATTCTAACAAGTTTCTTCCCCTCTTGTGATTGGTTCCTTGATTTTAGGAGTTTATCCTATTTAGGAAAAGTCTTAGGAAAGGTTTGAGTGTTCGCCCACTCTCTAGTTTTAGAGACCATTCTCATTGGAAGGAGCTTAGGGAAGGGCTTGCTTGGAAGGAATTTCAACTTTCAAATTTTCAACCTTTGCTTGGAATAAGGTTTCCCTATTGTGACATTATTGTTTTTCTTGCATGTGTGTGAGCTTGGAGCTCCATTAATGGAGTCCATGGCTTTTTATGGTTTATGTTTAAAAAAATTTGTAGTTTTGTTTCTCTCACTTTTTTGGGCATGACACATAGTTTACATATCTATTATTTGCATTAGTTTTATAGGTTAATAATATTTTTAGATTCTAAAATGGTATTAGAGTGGTTCTAGTGCATAATAGATTACAGTTTATTTTTCTAAATGTTTTTGGGGGCACTAATAAGTTTTTTTTAAGTTTTCTTCAAAATATTGTATGCTCTTCTCTTGCGTTTTCATATGATTTGGAGAATCAGAAAGGATTTATGAAGATTTTGTGATAATTGAAGATTTTAGCATGCATTTTCTTGTCTTAGCTAGCTAATTGATCCTTTGCAGGCTATTTTTTCATTTCTAGGGTCATTTTTCAGCTGCTAAGAGCATCATTTTACACTAGATCTGCATTTTCTATTATGTTTTAAGAAAATACACCATCTAGCCTTTGTTCGCGGCATAAAAAACCATTTGGGTTGTTGCTAGGTTTTATGTGTAGGTCATATATTTTGTAGGATCTAGGTCACAACGTTTCAGAATACCCCCTCATTATTGGCAATTACAGATTTGAGGGCATTTTTCAAACGCTTCGTTCTCACTCATAAAAACTCTTTTTCCAAACATTTTCTTTTGATTTAGGCTATTTCTTTGTTCTCTTTATAGCTATGCAATCTTTTTTTGGCCTTAGTGCCATGATTTTTTAGGGATTGCAGATTCTCACCAGTGACTCTGAGTGGTCCCCATTTCTGGAACTTTAGAGACTCATAACTTTCTCATAAGATCTTGAAATGAGGTGATTCTTTTTTAGAAAGTGCATGATATTTCAAGTAGATCTCAAAATTATTATTATTTTACTCGAATTTTCTTTCATTTTGTACTTTCAGTATACACCCAATTGAGAGAATTTTGTGAATAATTGAGATGAAGACCACTAAGTATTGTTGCTAGTGGAAGTTGTAAATGCACTAAATATAAAGTGCTCAAATGATTTTTTCTTTGGGTTTTTTTGGTTGAGTGAAAAGGGGGGTTGTCTCAGTTGTGTTCTCTTCTTTTTAGTATTTTTTTATACATATCTACACTATGGATCAAATCACAGGTACCATATTAACTCCTTACAACTACTTTGAGTGGAAATCACACATGACAATCTACTTAAGGAAAGTTTGGTTACATAGGATAGCAATGGGACTTTAAATTGAACCAACATTAATTTCAAAGAAGCCAAAGTGGTTTATTAGATGTGATGGAGCCTATGAAACATTGTGTTTGTTCGTTTCTCTTAATTTTCTTTCACATTGAGTCTTTGAGTTCACAAAATGAAATATGGACAAAGATATAAATACTATTTGGCACACAAGATTCAATTAGGGGTTGTATGTTGAAAAATGAGCTAATTAGTTTAAGTCTAGGCAATTTTAACACAATTCAAGATTTCTTCACCAAATTGATATCACTAAGGTTGCAGTTACAATAATGTAGGATTGAAAAGAAAGATGAATAATTAATTCTTAGTATTGTCTCTAAGCTAAGTTCATAATATTCTATATTTGTTTCTACCTTTTAAGCTACTAAGCGTGCACTTGGTACACAAGTTACCATTCCATCTTTAGATGATTTTGTTGTCTCTCTCACATGGGAAAAAGACAAGCTAAGCCACATGGGCACTCTTATGTCTTCTAAGTCACATGCCCCAGCAACCCATAAAGGCACAAAAGATTAGAAAGGACAAAGTAGTAACAAAAATGAGGATAATAAATAAAAGAATGGAAAGGAGAAAAAAGTATCAGATTACAATTTCTTCAAAAGAAACCAATGAGACATAATCGTCTAAGGGTGATAAGCCTAAGAAATAAAAGGTCAAATGTGCCTATTGTTAGAGACCCGGTCATGATGAGCACAATTGTTTGAAGAAACAAGTGGATCATTTGACACACATTCTTGAGAAGAATAATCTTAGTGTTCTTGATTCTATCAAACAAAGCTCAGAAGAGTTTTTTCACAAGGCACAAGACAACAACAAAGGGAAAGGAAAGGGAAAGGGAAAGGATCTTGTATAAGTTTCCTCTTCATCATCTACTTGGGCTCTTGGCTCAGGTGCTTCATACTACATGGCTTCATCTAAGAAAGAAGTTGTGTTTTTGGAGCCATGTATTATGCCTTCTATTTAGATGGGTGATGACACTCCTAATGAGGTGTGTAGGAGAGGGTCTTTTGAAATTGGGGATGTCACATTCCTAGATGTTCTTTCTGTGCCCTCATTATCAACTAATCTCATATCTATCAATCAAATACCTCACATAGGTACATGCAAGAGAGCTAAGTTTACTCTTGACTTAGTTGTGATTCGTGAGATGCAGAATAATTCTATAGTTGTAGTTAGGAGAGAAGATCACTAGTCTCGACTTTAATTGTTCTTTCACTTTGTTCCTGATTCTCCTTCACTTGAAATGCTCACTCACTCAGATGAGGTGATTAATTTATGGAATCAAAAATTTGGATACTTGAACTGTCATTATTTGCAACAAATCAGTAAACAAGACATGGTTATAGGATTGCCTATAGTTTTCTTTTCTAATGGTATTTTCCATGGTTGTGTTCTTGGAAAACATCCCGAAGAGAAGTTTGAAAAAGGAAAAGATTGGAGGGACTAAAATATTTTGGAGTTGGTACATAGTGATTTGGTAGGGCCATTTCCACAACCATCTTTCAGTAAAGTTGTATACGATAAAATATGGATGAGGTCCTAAAACAATGGTTTGCACATAAAAGAGACCCCAAAGCCAATATTTTACACTTATATGAAATTGTATTAATATGGAAAGTAAATGTAGATGACTAATGTTGAAATGAAAAGATAAAGGTAGTTACCTCTGAAAAATAATTTGCTAAAAACCCTGTCAGACAGTCTCAAAAACTGTTGATTTCTATATTTTTAAACCGAAACTGTGAGATCTACAAAACCCAAAAATCTTTTTCTGAGGTCAAGTCATCTCTTCCCGAGGTCAGGGATGAGGTCATCCCTAACCTAGGTTTGTGTCTAGGTTTTCCCCAACCTAGGTTGGGTTCTAAGTCATCCTTGACCCAACTACTCCGACGGAAAATTTGCTTGCGAATCTTGGAAGTTCGGCAAAATGGGTATCCATATCTGCACTTCAATTTGCCATCTTGTACCTCTACCTACAAGAAAAATGGTTTCTTTTTTTTTTGGGGGGGTAGGGGTTTTCCTAGTCAAACCCTAGTTTGGAATTAACCTTAATAATAGAATTGAAATAGAGAATGCTAGCAAGTAGTAGAAGTAGATCTAACAACGAAGCTATGATATTTAATAGATATGCAATTGTATTTCAAATGTAAACAAGTATGTTAATATGAAAGCTTGAACATAACATTAAAAAATGTAAATCAAAACCTCCATGATTTTATTCTTGGAATCCACCTTGAGAGAAGAATGAATGGATCTTGAAGATGAACAAAGGATCTTGAAGGAAGATCACACCACCATGATGGCTAGATCTAGGATTTTGAATGATGAATCTTGAATGCTTGAACCAAATTCCTCCAAAGGCTTGAATGCTTGAATCCTTGATCTTCAATGGAGAACTTGAATGGAGAAGATGACTTGAATTCTTCTTTGAAAATTCTTGATGAAATTCTTGCTTGATCTTGCTTGAGAGTGCTTGAGCATGAAAACTTGATTGAGAAAATGAGAGAGGAAGCCTCCCTTTTATAGTGATCTAGGGCACAATCCTCTAGAGGGGCCACCTTGGGGAATTAAATTCCAATTAGGCCTCAACCCTTTAGGAATGGACCTAAATTAAATATAATTTAATATTTTACCATTTCGGAGACCAAAACAGCTGACCTGAAAGCGGGAAAACAATTCTTTCTGAAACTTGACATCCGGAGATCACGGGACTTTGAAACTTAAACCCAAGGTCAAGGAGGAGGTAGACCCTAACCTAGGGTAGGGATGAGTTCTTCCTTGACCCTCAAGGTCTTCATTGACCCCTCAAGGTTTTCCTTGACCTTGAGGTCACAAATCTCTGGGTCTCAATCAGAATGAGAAATAGGAGGTCCCAGGGGTGCCCAAAGACCTATAAATGATGTCAAAATAGGGTAGAGTGTCAGGGAGAGGCACAAAATCCTATGATGAACATGATGAAGGCTAGGAGGACCTATTTTTAAGTCCTACATATAAAATAGAGCCATAGAAGAGGGAAATTAAGGAGAATCCTCGGGATCCTAACCCTAATTTCACCTAGAATGAAGGAATCAAGTGCAGAAAAGAAGTGGAAAATGGGGAAAAAGCCACATCCAAGAAAAAAAAAATTCAAGGCATTCAACGTGACCCCAAACCACTTACTCAGAGGTCTAAATTCTCTTAACATGGAAGTGCTTCCATTTTAAGATGATACATTAAGCCCCCACTTTAGCAAGAGTATGGACTCGATGCAAACTCTTGGTAAAGGGGGAGAAAGAAGAGATCCAAGTGGATTCACAATGAGATAAAATAACACTTAGCTAAGGATACAAGCCCCCAAGCTAAGGATTCTAACTCACCATACATGCACGAGGGTGCGAAAAGAGAAAACCAAAAGAACAGGGGTACTAAATAACCCAAATCAATTAGCATAAGAAACCTCGCTAAGAAATATTTCTCATACTAATATCATATTTGTAAATCTATCATAAAAGCATAAATGATTACATAAGAAAGGCAAAAGAAACACTATAAATAACATAGCTTCATGATCTATTCCTACTAGCATGAAAGGGAAAAGAGAGAAAGGAGAAAGTGATTACCTCGCCCAGTAAGATGCCCACCTTACCGTGAATCACCTTGGAGGGAGAGCCCAATAGGTTCACCCATAAACTGTGTCTTGAAATTGTAGTGCATCTTCTGACAGCTTTTGGAATACCCATAGATCCACCTTCTTGTATCACTATGAATATGAAATGTGTGTCTCCTCAGGATCTAGCAACTTATGTGCATTATCTTCAAAAGATTTAGCATATTGGAAATGTGTGTCCCTTCAGAATTTATCAACTTATGTGCATTACCTTCCAAGATTTAGCATATTTTAAATTGGAAATGCGTGTCCCTTTAGGATTTAGAAACTTATGTGCATTACCTTCAGAGGATTTAGCATATTGGAAATGCATGTCTCTTCAGGATTTAGCAACTTATGTGTGTTACCTTCTAAGATTTAGCATGCTGCAAAATAAAAGGTTAGAACTAAAATACATAATATAGAACAAGTGAGGCCGTATATATTCCCCCCTCCTTAATATGGAAAAAACATACTATTTTGACATGTTAAGGAAAGAAAATAACAAGGATAAAGCCTTCTTCAACATCAAGACAATATCCACAGACAACACCCAATCCAAACCAAGAAGGTCACAACTCCTATGAGGTCATAGAAGGGATGAATGCAAAGAGATGTCATGTAAGAAGTGAAAAAGTAACCCTTGTGAGGGATAGCACACTATTCAACTTCCAAGGTGAGAGATATATCAACCATGGAAACCTAATGTCAAACAATGAGATAGGTTGTGATCAAGGACAAAAATCCTCAATGCAAACCAAAATTTTCATGTATGATTGGATATCACATAATAGATAGATGCTGCTTAACCAAGGAAGGAGGTGAATCCTGGAAAGATAGAAAAGAAGGAGATGACATCCTTGCCCCCCAAGTGTAGGAACAAAGATGGAAGGGGACCTATTATATCACTCACAACACTATGCAAGACAATGAGCCCCCAAGAATTAGGCTAACATTTTTTACATATTATGGATCTCCATAATAGGAACATAAATGTTATTTAGAATTGAAATACAACTCATTGCCACATGATATATAAATAACCTTACTATGAATGAGCTGCCTAATCTTATAATGTAAAGCTTGACATTCATTAGTAGAGTGATCATGAAATCTATGATATAAACAAAAAGTAAGAGTCTTCAAGTGTGGACTACGTTTCTTTTTGCGTTTAGGTCTAGTAATCATCTTAGAACGAAGGAGTTTAGGCAAAAGAACTTCTTGGTCAAATTCCTTCATAGTTTCATCATGTTTTGAAGTGTTATTTGAGATGTTATTAACATTGATTTGTTGTTGAGGATTAAATCCCAATCCATAAGAATGCTCATGCCCCCTAGTGTGTAAGGGCATTTGAATTCCATGTTTATGCTTAGCACGTCCTTGACTATTAAATCCTTGTTTAACTAGGAAATGATAACCAGGACCATAACAAGAAGCCATATTAGGAGTCAATGGAACTTCAGCAGTCACAATATCATCCTTAGTAGGTTTGATAGATTCATTGTGGGTAGAAGCAGTGACAAAGTTATTATGAAGAGCTTTAGAAATAAAAACTTGTTGTTCAAATTCTCTTTGTTGCTTCATGAAATCAAGATCATTAATCTTATATTCTCCAATAAAGGTAGGAGTAAAATCCAAGGTTCCCCAATCATCACCAGGAAGAGCATTAGAGGAAGAAGGATTACTATTAGGAATAGGAGTAGTGTGGGTTTGAATATTCAAACAAGAATTAGGCACATCATCTGCATGAAGCGATTACATCTTGTTATTATGTATAAACTTGACTTTACAATGAAGGGTGGAAGGAACAGCATACATCTCATGCAACCAAGGTCTACCCAAAAGAAGGTTATAACTGAGAGGTCCAGGAATAACATGAATAGGTGTATTCAGGATGATCAGACCTACTTTGATAGGTAAGTTAATTATGCCTATAGTGTTCTTAGAAATGTTATCAAAGCCATGTATAGGAACATTGTCAGGTTGAATAGTTGAAAGATCAACTTGAATCACTTTAAGCATGTCCATGCTACAAACATTAAGCCCAAATCCATTATCAATCAAGGTCCTATGAATGATACTTTTATTGATAGAAAAAACAACCATAAGAGCATCATACTGATTTTGAACTTCTTTAGAAGGTAAATCATTTTGAGTAAATACAATTTCAAGAGGACCCAGGTAGCATGCATGCATTGTAAGAATTTATTGATGTTCTCTTGATTAGGAGGTGGAGTGGGAAGAGTTGCTAGAGCTTTTTGCAAGGCTTCATAGTAGGTAGGTGAAGTTTGAAGAAGCTCCCATAAAGAAATCTTGGCAGGGGTATTTTGCAATTGGTTTATCAAATCATACTCCTTGCTAGGAAGACGGGGTGGAGGAGGAAGAATAGGTTGAGAAGGTGGTAAAGAAGTAGAAACCACTAGATTAGGTTGAAGTTTATTCCTTGTATGATAAGTGTGAGCTATCGAATATTAATCATTAAAAGACTCCATAGGTTTACCTTTGATAGTAATGCGAGGATAGCCTTTGACAGTCAACAAGGGTTTGGGATAAACCATGGTAGTTGTCTCAACACTACAAATAGATTCACAAGAAAGAAGAAAAGAGGACATCCTAGGAGGATATGAGGTAAGATCTTGATTCTCCATAGGATCATCACTAAAAGGGAGAGCATTAAGGGAATTCATATCATTCTCCACTAATGCCTCATCACTAGAAGGAATCTCAAATATAGGTAAAGGATCTATAATGTCATCTTCTTTCACTAAAATTTTTGCATAAGGCGAGTGTGTTTTAGAAAAAGATTCATCATCATGTATGAATATGTAATCCATTAATAAATCACCCTCTTGTATCAATGATTCTTCATGAGGAGGGGATAAATCAATGTCTTTATCCAAGGGTTCATCTCAAATAGGAGGATTATCATCCTTACCAATAAAGCACATTGTAGGGTCACCATAATTCACTAAAGCTTGATCCCTAGAGGGGGAAGAAGGTAAATTATATTCTAAAGTAGGCTCATAGAAAGGACATATATTAGGAGAAGAATTAACATCAATCCTCAACTCATCTCCATAAAGAGAAATATGATGTAGATATAGATTAAGGTCATCTTCTTGCTCTAATATATCCTTATAAGGTAATTCAAAAGAGGCAACATCACATGCACTAAATGAAGTCTTTCTAGGTGTAACGCCATGCAATGGTAAGGTAAGAGGAGAATGTTGTGTAACCCCAAAAGTTTTGGAAAACATTTGAAACAACTTGTGCAATATGATAACAAATAGATATAGATATATCCAAATGCATTCAAATGAAATTCATAAGCATGAAAAAGGAAATTGAACACCACAAACACAACAGGGCATCTAATTCCACAAAAGAAAGGGGTAACCCGCGTGTCTGATTCACCAAAATGTATATGAAGGTGAACACACAAGGTAATACAAAGGGAGATCTAACACCATAAAAGAAAGAGTTGTCTATTGCGGGTTCACCAAAATGTATGAGGTAAAATATGGATGAGGTCCTAAAACAATGGTTTGCACATAAAAGAGACCCCAAAGCCAATATTTTACACTTATATGAAATTGTATTGATATGGAAAGTAAATTTAGATGACTAATGTTGAAATGAAGAGATAAAGGTACTTACCTTTGAAAAAGAATTGGTTGAAAACCCTGTCAGACAGTCTCAAAAACTATTTATTACCACATTCTTGAATTCAAACTGCGAGATCTACAAAACCCAGGAATCTTTTTCTAAGGTCAAATTGTCTCTTCCCTAGGTCAAGGATGAGGTCATCTCTGACCTAGGTTGGTGTCTAGGTTGTCCCCAACCTAGGTCAGGGTCTACGTCATCCTTGACCCAACTTCTCTGATGGAAAATCTGTTTGTGGATCCCAGAAGTTCGGCGAAATGGGTATCCAGATCTGCACTTCAATTCATCATCTTGTACCTATACCTGCAAGAAAAATGGTTTTTTTTGGGGGGGGGAGGGGTTTTCCTTAGTCAAACCCCAGTTTTTAATTAACCTTAATAATGGAATTGAAATAGAGAATGCTAGCAAGTAGTAGAAGTAGATCTAACAACGAAGCTATGATATTCAATAGATATGCAATTGTATTTCGAATGTAAAAAAGTATGTTAATCTGAAAGCTTGAACATAAAATTAACAAATGTAAATGAAAACCTCCATGATTGTATGCTTGGAATCCACCTTGAGAGAAGAATGAATAGATCTTGAAGATGAACAAAGGATCTTGAAGGAAGATCACACCACCATGATGGCTAGATCTAGGGTTTTGAATGATGAATCTTGAATGCTTGAACCAAATTCCTCCAAAGGCTTGAATGCTTGAATCCTTGATCTTCAATGGAGAGCTTGAATGGAGAAGAGGACTTAAATGCTTCTTGAAAATTCTTTATGAAATGCTTGCTTGATCTTTCTTGAGAGTGCTTGAGAATGAAAACTTGATTGAGAAAATGAGAGAGGAAGGCTTCCTTTTATAGTGATCTAGGGCACAATCCTCTAGAGGGGCCACTTGGGGAATTAAATTCCAATTATGCCTCAACCCTTTATTAATGGATCTAAATTAAATATAATTTAAGATTTTACCGTTTCGAAGACCAAAACAGCCAACCCGAAAGCGGGAAAACAATTCTTTCTGAAACCCAACATCCAGAGATCATGGGACTTTGAAACTTGAACTCGGGGCCAAGGATGAGGTTTTCCTTGACCCTCAAGGTTTTCATTGATCCCTCAAGGTCATCCTTGACCTTGAGGTCACAAATCTCAGGGTCTCAGTTAGGATGAGAAACATGAGGTCCCGGTGGTGCCCGAAGACCTAGAAATGATGTCAAAATAGGGCAGAGTGCCAAGGAGAGACACAAAATCTTATGATGAACATGATGAAGGCCAAGAGGACCTATTTTTAAGTCCTACCTAGAAAATAGATCCATAAAAGAGGGAAATTAAGGAGAATCCTCGGGATCCTAACCCTAATTTCACCTAGAATGAAGGAATCAAGTGCAGAAAAGAAGTGGAAAATGGGGAAAAAGCCACATCCAAGCAAAGACCAATTCAAGGTGTTCAACATGACCCCAAACCACTTACTCAGAGGGCTAAACACTCTTAACATGGAAGTGCTTCCATTTTAAGATGATACAAAAGCATGATAAGTTTTAACATTCATTGATAATTTCTCTAGGTATACCATTGTGTACTTCAAACAAAAGTTTTAATTCTTTGATTCATTCTTGAAGCATGGGGATTATTTAGAGAAACAAAATAGAAATTCTATCAAAGTTTTGCATACAGATAATGGGAGGGAATATGTCAATTATAGGTTTGTGCACTTTTGTACTTCAGAGGGAATTAATTTGCAGCACACAATCCCCTATAGTCCTCAAGAGAATGGAGTTACATAATGAAAGAATTGATCTTTGAAAAAGATGGCTAATTGTATTATTCACTCCAAGTCTTTGGCACTACCTTTTTGGGTAGAAGCCATTAACTGTGTGTGTTATATCTAAAACTATGTTTCCCATTAAGTTATGAATGTGGTAACTCCTTTTCAAGATTGGAACGGTAAAAAACTGTTAGTTAAGAGATTTTGAGTGTTTGGATCTAATGTATGGGCTCACATTCCAACAAAGAAATGTAAGGTTATGAATCTTTAGAGAAAGCCCTACATATTTGTTGGTTACCCAAATCATTTCAAAGGCTATAGAATTATTCATCCTACTATATCGTCTTAAAATGGAAGCACTTCCATGTTAAGAGAATTTAGCCCTCCAAGTGAGTGGCCTGGGATCATGTTAAGTGCCTTGATCAGGTCTTTGTATGGATCTGGCTTTCCCCCCTGTTATGTTGTTCTCTGCTCCTATTTTTTTGCATTTGCTAGCATTCTGGATTGAGGTCCTGGGTTTTTTGACCTCAAGGTCAAAGATGATGTTGATGGTCAATGACGACCTAGACCTTGACCTAGGTCAGGGATGACCTTGACCTTGACTTAGGGTGGGGTCTACCTCATCTTTGACCCAGGGTTCAAATTTCAGGATCCCATGATTTTCAGATGTCAGGTTTCAGAGATATTTGTTTTCCCGCTTCCAGGTCGTCCATTTCAGATTTCAAAATTTGGTAAATCCTTAAATTGCATTTAATATGGGTTCATTTCTAGGAGTTAAGGTTAATTGGGATTTAATTCCTCAATGTCGGCCTTCTCTAGAGGTTTGTGCCCTAGTTCACTATAAAAGGAATCCTTCCTCTCTCATTTTCTCATCTCTCAATCCATTATTCACATCACATCCACAATCAAGAAATTTCATGATCAAGCTCTCAAGTGCAAGCAAGCAAGAAGGAGAAGGAAAGAAAGAAAGCATTCATTCATCCTCAAGCCTAAGCATCCATTCAAGTATTCAAGCATTCATTCATCAAGGAGATCCATTGTTAGCCATTGAAGGATTCAATCTCTTTGGAGCCCCCTTGAAGATCCATCCTTCCACATTCATCCAAGTCTATTCCTATGCAAAGATCCATTCAAGATTGGTGTTGAAGATCAAATGCCATTGATTTGAGGCATCCCACATACTTCTACATTCATTGGAGCATTCCTACTTGTGGATTTGAGGATTCAAATCCTCTACAAGGACTTCAACATAAGCAAGGTGAAAAGTTTCATTTACTTTGTTTATGCACATTACAATTTCAATTCAATTTCAAGGTTAATTCCTAAATTGGGGTTTTACCAAGGCAAACCCCCCATCCAAACAAAAAAAACCCTCTTTTTCTTGCAGGTATAGGTGCAGAACTGCAGATCTGAGCTTGGATTTGGATAGCCTTTTCGATGAACTTTTGAGATCTGTGAACAAAATCAAAGTCAACCTTCAAAATCCCAAAGTACTCTTTGACCTTTTATCGGGGTCAAAGACTACCTGCTATCAGAATGATAAAAAAATTTTGGGTTTTCTTCGCCTTAGCATTTCCAATCCAAAACAGGTTGCAGAATTGCTCGAAACTGCACATAGACATCAGAAATCAGCCTTTTCCAGATCTGCCCTATTTTGAGGTTAGTATTTGTCTTTCAATTATTTCATATTTCAAACACACATTTCTTCATAAGGAAATATAAGGTTTACTCCTTCATTCACATTCTCTATAGATTGATTCAATTGTGCATTGACCTTTTGGTTGATCAATTTGAATCTCTCCATTGGGAATTTGGATTTAGTAGTTGATCCCATATTTCCCCCATTGAATAAGGTGATACAATTTAACTCTATTCATTTTGGTGAACCTGACATACTTACTCTCCTTTCTTTTACGGAATTAGATGCTTTATTATGTTTTATGGTGTTAGATCTTGCATGTATTAGATTCCTTTTATGTGTTTGCATCTCATATAAAATCAAAATATTTTGTGTTAGTTTAGTTCATTTGCATTGCATTGGTTTATGAGCTTTACTACCTTTAGTCCTACTTATAGCATTCCTGTTAGATGAAGTCGTAGAATCATGGGTGCCTTTGATCCTGAATCTTCTTCTCCTTTCCTTAGGATCCTGGATGATAACTTAATTCTTCATGATTCCAATCCTTTGATGGAGCATAACTCTTCTCATTCATCTCATGATGAAGATGATGCTTTAAGAGTTCCTCCTGAGCAAGTCCAAAAACTTTCCACTAAACTTGATAAAATGGGTAATTGGCTTCTTCAAGAAAACCATAATCAAGATTCTATTCAATCCATAGAGGCTCTTAAAAAAGTCCTTCATGATAGTGATCAAGGTATTAACCTCTTGCATGGTATTACTCACCTTGTGCATTCAAATGTCAAACCTTTACCTCAAGAAGCTCAAGATTTAGGGTTGATTCCTCCTGTTACTAGTGTCGAACCTTCTTCTAATCCTTTACCTAGTATTCCTATATATACTCCTTCTTTGGTGACTGTGACAGTTCCCTCTATTTCTATGAGTGTTCCTCATGTGTCCCTTCCTACATCACAACCTTCTTATCATAATGTTCCCTTTACTTATTCCAATCCACTTCCAATTGCAGTTCCTAGTGTTCCTCCAATTGTGTCTTCTATTCCTGCAACTTCTTACACTGTACCTAGTGTTTCTAATGTTGCTAGTCCTCCTATTTCCTCTAATGATTCAACAATCATCAGTTTGGCTCAAATTGTTTCATCCTTACAACAACAACTTGTGTCCTTAACTCAAAACAAGTTTAGTATTCCTACAAGTGACATGGGAAGTCCTTTGTCCTTAGATATCATTTTTACTATTGTTCCTCAGCAAGTTGATATGCCTCATTTTGAGAATTACAATGGAAAAGGAGACCCCGTTCATCATGTTAAAACATTCCAAATCCTTTGTAGTGATTATGCTCATGACCAGAGGATTTTAGCCAAACTTTTTGCTAGAACTTTCCGTGACAAGGCCTTATAATGGTATTGTTCCTTGCCTCCTTATTCTATTGATTCCTTTCCTAAACTTTCCAATGCCTTTATTCAATAATTTCAAAACAACATTAGCATGCAAGTGTCTTTGACTAATTTAATGCATTGTAAACAAAGTCCTAAGGAAAAATTGACTGAATTTATTGGTAGATTTAAGAATTTGCATGCTCAGATCTCCTATCATGTTCCTGATATTGATATTCAACATATGTTTATTGCAAATTTGCAAAAGGATAATAGAGATAAGATTCTGCTTACTAAATTTACCTCTTTTCAACAAATTTGTGCAACTCTTCATCATTATCAATTACAAGTGAGTCAATTTGAGAGCACCACTCCAATGGCTCCTATTCTAGTTGATAAAAGTGATGCTGCTCCTAATCCAAAAAAATTTCAAAAATTCAACAACTATGTCAAGATAAACAAACAAGCGAACGCAGTTGCTGATCAAGTTGTTGCTACATCTCACAATGCCACTTCTTCATCTACTACTTTTCAATTAAATCATATATTTACGCCTCTCTCTGAATCTTTACATGCTATTATGAATAGGTTGTTAACTACTAATATGATTACTTTACCTCCTATTCGACCTCTTATACCTGCAACAATTTCATCTAAATCTTTTGATCCTAAAGCCTATTGTCAATATCACTATTAGAATGGTCATGATACTGAGAAGTGTTATTCTTTAAAACATAAGGTTCAAGACTTAGTTGATTCTAATGCCTTATCTGTGGATAATCTTGATGGTAGTGGGAACAAATTTATCTCTCCTAATCAAAACCTTCAAATCTATACGAATCCTTTACCTACGCATGATACTAATACCATTGCTCAACCATCTTCTATGGAAATTGTGTATGATTCAAAGATAGATGATCTTAATCATGTTGTTAATCAAGTGGAGCATGTTGGTCAATCTGTAATTCCACCTCAACCTCAAATTCAACCTTAATTTCAAACTCAACTTCAACCAAAACTTGAGCCTAAATTAAAAATTCAACCTAAACCTCGACAACAACCTAAGCATAAAAGACCTCGGGAACTTTTGATCACCTTTGATGATTCTGAGACTATTAAATCTCCTAATGGTCCCCTTTACATTTATGCTAGGATTTCTCAGATACATACTCTTGGTTTTCTTGTTGATCCTACATCCTTAGTCAATGTTATTACTGAAGAAAATCTTTTTATGAAAAATTTGCAACGCAATTCTTATTATACATCAGATGTGTGGATTCAAACTTGTAATGGTTTTGTTTATCCATCATTTGGCTCTATTAACTTGCCGGTTGAACTTTGTGGAAAAATTGTGAATACTACCTTTGTTGTTGTTCCTACTTCTGATCAATTTCAAGTTAAACTTGGTTTACCATGGTTAAAATACATGTATGTTATTGCTTCACCTATCCATAAATGTCTTAAATTTGTTCATGATGATGAAGTGAAGATGGTTAATCATAGTATATATCAACCTTCTAGGCCTAGAGATTGTGTTTCTCTTGATTTCTTTTGGCCTTCATTACCCAATTCATGTCCTCCTCAACCTGATAATCTTTTCCATTCATATCAAGCTTATAAGCATCATAATATTATCAAATAAAGTGTACCTCCTGTGGATCTTAATTGTGGTCTTTTGCCTACACCTTCTATACCTCCTTTAACTAGGGCTTCTAATTATGTTAATCAAGTTCCTTCTATTCCTGATAATCCTATTAATCTTCCTAAAGAACCTTTGAAGGATCTTGTGGTTGTTCCTCCTAGTTCTCAACCTATTTCAAGTAAATCAAAATGGAATCGATCCGCTAATGAACATTGTAAGAAGCATCGTTCTCATTGTTGAGAAATTTTGGCATACGGTATCGAAAATTGAAGTGTGATATATCATTGGAAAGCTCTTTCCGAGCCTGATCCAACCATGCTAGTTTCATTTTCAAATTTTGTCATTTGATCAGTGGAAGCATCTAAAAATAAGGTTTTTTCCTTGTTTTTTTGTGCTTACATACTTATTTGAAGTGTACGGGAGATAGTATAATATTTTGTGGGGGGGTGTAAATTCTCTTTCTGTCATTTATTTCAAAGAGACCCTTCTACTTCTGTCTACTTTCTCTCAATGGCAGACTCTTCTATCGCCTGCCTTACACCTCACAACTATCACACTTGGAAAGGACAGATGACCAAATTTCTTATGGCAAAAGGGTTATGGTCATGCCTTGATGAGGCTCAGCCAATTCTACAACGACCTTATGAGGCTCTTATGTAGAGAAATAGGATGCATGAGGCAATGGGCCTCATTGCAATGAATATTTCATATGGGTTATTGTTCCACCTAGATGGTTTGACCACACCCAGGGATATGTAGAACAAGTTTTCCACCTTGTTTGGCACAATGAATCAGTTTAGGGTTCTCCAGATAGATGGAGAGTTCACCTCCTTGGTACCTGAATCATTCACCAGCATTGAGGACTTCTTGATGAAGTTCAAGTCTCTTTGTTCTATTTTACAGGTTGCTGGAAAGATGAAGTCAGATGATGAGTGTATCTTTCTAATACTCTCAAAGCTTCATGGTCCTTATCAGATTTTCACTTCTACCTTCTACTCCACTATGGATGCACTGGGTGCATGATATGGTATGCCCTCTTTTGAGACCTTCTGTGATAGGTTGACTCGTGAGCAGTCCAAGCTCAATCAGATGGATTCTCTTATAGGTTCATAGTCACAGGCATTTCTTGCCAAGACACCTCAAGATACACAAAAGAAAAAGTTGAAGCAGATATCTAATTCCTCTTCTCAACACTCTACTGGCCCACCATCTTCTTCTAAGAAGGAGAAACAAAAGATTGAGAGCCCTACATGTTCCTATTTTCAGAAGGGGCCTCATGATGAGTCACATTGTTTTTAGAAGAGATTTGATGGCTATGAGAAATAGATTGCCAATTTGCAAGCTCTTCTTTAGAAGAGCACTGTTTCCTCTCCATCCTCTTCTACCTCACAGGGGTCTTCTTTTCAGTCTTCTACCTCATCTTCGACATCTAGACAAGATTTTGGACAGGGTCATGCATTATGGGCTTTCATTGCATCCCCTTCATAGGTCCCTTGGATACTGGATTCAGGTGCTTCTCACCATATGTCATCTTCTTCAAAGATCTTCTCTTCTCTTAAGGCTTCTCCTATTCCTCACATTCTCATGGGGAATAACACTATTATGCCAGTCTACAGGAAAGGTTCTATAGGCATTCAGGATGGCGCATTCAATGATGTATTGAATGTTCCATCTCTTTCTACAAACCTTCCCTCGATTTATCAGATTACACTCAGTGGGTCAGGGAAGACAATTAAGTTCATGGAAGATTTAGTCTTCATCTGGGATAGTGTGATAGGAGGCATTATTGCTACAGGGATAGTTGATCATTCCACCCGTCTCTACACCTTCTCACACTTTGGCCCACCATCTCCATTTTCGGAGCATAGCTCTCTTCTCTTTTACGAGAGCATCATGTGGTGCAGTCAGGTCGCTTGAACCTTTGTATTGTTCCTGAGATCACTGCTATGACTACCACACCACATCCTGTTGAGGTCTTTTCTCTTTACCATGATTCTTCATTAGCACTACCTGACCCTCCAGCTCCATTCATCGAGCCACCACGTGCACTTGTTGAGGATTCTACAGAGGACATTCATCTCCTCTTTCATGACAGTGTCAGCACACTTATCACACCACCTACATTGGGGATTCCCTCTTAGGATCCTCGTGTTTTCTCCTTTGAGCATTAGTTAGGTCTTCCAGTTTCACCTCTCATTCAGGGGTTTCCTTGTTTTGTGCCTTTTTTTCTTTCACATTGGAGTTCCATTGGTTTGACCATTTCCATAGAGGTTCCATCATTCTAGAGGGGCTTTGGTGTCTCTTCCCTCTCTCATGGGGGGGCTAGTTGTACTTATGGTTTTGAGAGAGTCTCTTGAGCCATTTCTTTTTCTGCTTTTTTCTATCTCTTTTTGGAGAGGGGTTTTTCCCACTGGGTTTTCTCCTTTGCCTCCAGTTTACAAAGATTTCCTTGTATTGGGTACCTGATCAGGCCTTGTTGTCAGGACCCATTTCCTACTTTCATAGTTGTGCTAGGATAGCTTACCCCCTGCGCTTAGCTTAAGGGGGGGTGTTAGAGTAATATTTAGTTTGCTTACTAATTAAATCATATTCATTTAATTAGTTAAGTTATTACTCTTTATTTCTTAAACTTTCTCTTAGGTGCATTAATAATTAATTCTTTTATTAATTATTAATGTGCAACCTAGCTTTTTTAGGCTTTAGGGTTTTGTTCACCTTTATAGGTTGAACCTTCTAATTCTTTTTTCATTAACTTGGATCATAATTTTGCTCTCACATTTTGAGTAACTTTTGATTTTTGCCTTTTTCTTCTTTATGCTTCTCTCCTGTAACAGGTTATTTGCATGCAGGTATTCTTGGCATTCTGTGGATTTGTATCTCTCAAATCCTACACTCATGCTAAAGCTCATAATTCTATTCTTCAAGGATCTCTACCTTCTTCGGATAAGACTATGCATGATGTTGTTACTAATAATGATGTTAAGATGCATGATTATGATGATTCTATTTGTATCTTAGATCATATTTTGATTAATTTGGATGAAGAAGATACTCTTGATGATATTGATGATGTTAATGATTAATATGAGACTATTGACATTGACATTGATTTACCTAATATACTTTCATCACAATTAATTATTACGTCTAGTATCGAACATGATGATTCTCAAGAGGATCCTTGTTTGGAACTGGCTATCATTCCTACTGTGTTGGATGTAGTCCCTCTTACAATTTACCCACCTTCCCTAAATGATATACAATGAGATGGGAGAGTAGGTAGTACGCTTGAATGGATTTTCCTTTGTGGTACCCTTGTTGTGTGTTTGCCTACTATATTGTGCTTCTCCCATGATGTGTTTGCTAAATATTATTAGATTCTTTTATACGACCCTTGGTACTCTGTTGGTGCAAGGTGATAAAGGAATCGAACCCATTTTACAATTCATCTATATGTATCTCTATTCTTCTATATGTTGTTTCATGTTATGTTATAAATTTTCTATTGTTCATGCATGTTTCCTTGTGTAATCGGCTTGGATTCAAGATGTGGTAGCACTGATTCTTTTTGGTCTCCATGTCATGGTCCAAAAAGATTCTTCTCCATATATCTTATGTGATCTTTCCTCCTTTGTGATTGTAGTTCTACTTTCTTTGGGGAATGATGTCAATTCATTTGCAATAATATCATATATATATTACCTTATGATCATACTGACCCCACAGTAGGTATCTGTTCTATTTTCTCTATATGTTTATGTGGTATTTCCCTTGATTTGTTTTCGTCTGGGGGCATCTCATAGTGGAAACATAATCAGTGGAGTTTTTTATGTTTTCGTTAAAGCCATTGCTCCTGTTAAAGTGTTAGCATCGACTTTAACGTGGGGGCATATGCTCTGCTCACCTGTTGCACACATGCACTTCTTGATACGCATATATTGTTTTTCAAGATACTTTTCTCCCTTTTTCAATTAGTGACTAATCCTTAAAGCATGGATTTATATATTAGGATCTCTTGATCCCGCTAGTTTCAAATATTTTTTGATCCCTTAAGGTCAAAGGTGTCCTTAAGACTGGATCTCTTTTGCTTTTGGTTCTGCTCTTATGGAATAGAATATTCCTGAGGGTGAATCCTTTATGGGTTGACTAGTGAGTAGCCACATTCACTAGGCGGTTCAATTCCATATTTCCAATAGCATCGTTTCCTTGTGTAGTTTACAATGAGACATAAGTTCTCATTGGGCAAGATAATCTCTCTCTCTCTCTCTCTCTCTCTAGAGATGTCTCTCTTATTGTGATCTTGGAGTTGATGAATACTTGAGTCCCTAGGGGCTTGAGATTTCTCTTTGTCCCTTTGATTACACTAAGATTATCTTTTCATTTTGATCTACTTTACCAAGAGTTTGCATCGAGTCCATACTCTTGCTAAAGTGGGGGCTTAATGTATCATCTTAAAATGGAATTACTTCCATGTTAAGAGTGTTTATCCCTCTGAGTGAGCAATCTGGGGTCATTTTAAGTGCCTTGATTGGGTCTTTGCATGGATTTGGCTTTCCCCCCTATTCTTTTGTTCCTTGCTCCTATTTTTCTACATTTCTTAGCATTCTGGATTGAGGTCCTAGGTTTTTTGACCTCAAGGTCAAATACGACCTTGAGGGTCAATGATGACCTAGACCCTAACCTATTTCAGGGATGACCTTGACCCTGACCTAGGGTGGGGTCTACCTCATCTTTGACCCAAGGTTCAAATTTTAGGATCCCATGATTCTAGATGTCAAGTTTCGGAGATATTTGTTTTCCCTCTTTTGGGTCAGCCATTTCAAGTTTCAGAATGGTAAATCCTTAAATTGCATTTAATATGGGTCCATTTCTAGGTGTTAAGATTAATTGGGATTTAATTCCCCAATTTTGGCCTTCTCTAGAGGTTTGTGCCCTAGTTCACTATAAAAGGAAGCCTTCCTCTCTCATTTTATCATCTCTCAATCCATTATTCACATCACATCCACAATCAAGCAATTTCATGATCAAGATCTCAAGTGAAAGAAAGCAAGAAGGAGAAGGAAAGAAAACAAGCATTCATTCATCCTCAAGCCTAAGTATCCATTCAAGTATTCAAGCATTCATTCATTAAGGAGATACATTGTTAGCCATTAAAGGATTCAATCTCTTTGGAACCCCCTTGAAGATCCATCCTTCCACATTCATCCAAGTCTATTCCTATGCAAAGATCCATTCAAGATTGGTGTTGAAGATCAAATGCCATTGATTTGAGGCATCCCACATACTTCTACATTCATTGGAGCATTCCTACTTGTGGATTTGAGGATTCAAATCCTCTACAAGGACTTCAACATAAGCAAGGTGAAAGTTTCATTTACTTTGTTTATGAACATTACAATTTCAATTCAATTTCAAGGTTAATTCCTAAATTGGGGTTTTACCAAGGCAAACCCCCCATCCAAACAACAAAAACCATCTTTTTCTTACAAGTACAGGTGCAGAACTATGGATCTGAGCTTGGATTTGGATACCCTTTTCGGTGAACTTTCGAGATCTATGAACAAAATCAAAGTCGACCTTCAAAATCTCAAAGTAGTCTTTGACCTTTTATCAGGTTCAAAGACTACCTGCTATCAGAAAGATAAAAGTTTTCTAGGTTTTCTTCACCTCAGCATTTCCAATCCAAAACAGGTTGCAGAATTGCCCGAAACTGCACACAGACATCAGAAATCAGCCTTTTCCAAATCTACCATATTTTGAGGTTAGTATTTATTTTTCAATTATTTTAGATTTCAAACACACATTTCTTCATAGGGAAATATAAGGTTTTCTCCTTCATTCACATTCTCCATAAATTGATTCAATTGTGCATTGACCTTTTGGTTGATCAATTTGGATCTCTCCTTTGGGAATTTGGATTTAGTAGTTGATCCCATATTTCCCCCATTGAATAAGGTGATACAATTTAACCCTATTCACCTACTACACATATTTTTTTATTGAGAAAAGTTTTCAATTAGAGGAGAGCACCTCCAGCCCTTCTCTTGACACTTCTCCTACCACCATCAAGGTGGAGTCCTTGTATTATGATGACACTTCTTCTGATGATTCTTATCATCCTAATCTTTTTGAGGAGTGTTATTCCTCCTCTCTTACTCATCATTTAGAGAGTGATGATTCTCCTCTAGAATCTCCTCATTCTCTAGCTATTGGGCCTCTCTGGGCTCATCAAACTTTACACTTAGAAGGTGATTGGATAGGGGATATATTAGATCATAGGAGAACAAGCTCACAATTTTAGGATGCTCCACATGCCTTTCTTGCCTTAGCTTTTGATCCAGAGACTTTTTGGGAAGCTTCTAGTGTCCTAGAATGGGATGCATCCATGCAAGAATAATTAACTTCCTTGCAAAGGAACCACACATGGGATCTTGTCCCACTTCTTAAGGGAAGGAAAATTGTTCAATGCAAGTGGGTCTATAAAAATAATATGTATCAAATGGGTCAGTTGAAAAGAATAAGGCTCTCTTTGTTGCCAAAGTTTTCTCCCAAGTTCCAGTGATTAACTACTCTGAGACTTTTGCATGAGTTTCCAAAATGAATTCCATTTTACTTGTTCGTTCTATAGCTACAAAAAATAAATGGGATGTTCAATAGATAGATGTGAAGAGTTATTTTCTTCTGGTGATCTTTAGGAGGAGATATGCATGTAGTAGCCACAAGAGTTCATTCAAGATTCTTCACTTGTGTGTAGTTTTCAAAAGTCTCTCTATGGCCTCAAGCAAGCCCCTAGGGATTGGTATGCCAAGATGGACTCCTTCCTTTAGAAAGTGGGGCTCACTCAAATCCATTTGATTATAATGTCTATATATTGCAATAAGATGATACTCACACCTTCTTGGTTCTCTATGTCAATGACTTGTTTCTCATAGGGAGTCACTCATCCACCATTCAGGCAGTGAAAACTACCCTTCATGATTAGTTTTCAATGTTAGACTTGGGCTTGTTGCACTACTTTTGGTGGATTGAGATCACTCAGTAGTCATCAATTATCACTCTTTCATAGTCTAAGTATGCACTTGAAATTCTCCAAAGGTTTCATATGGATGATTGTAAGACTACAACAACTCCATTCTTTCTAGGGGTCAAACTTGAGGCTAAGTGTTGCATTAACCCTTGGTTGATGGTACTTTGTATCGAGAGGTTTATGGTAGTCTTATCTATTTGACTCATATGAGGTCCTATATTTAATATGTAGTGGGCATGGTTTCTTGATTCATGAAGGAGCCACATGAGCTACATTGGAAGGAAGCTAAGTGAATTCTACAGTACATCAAGGGTACTCACAATTATGGGCTTTATTATGCATCAGGCATAGATTTTGACTTGGTGAGATACACAAATTCAGATTGGGTAGGAAATTTGTTAAGATCATAAGTCTACTTAAGGATATTACTTCTCCCTTGGTTTCGGTCCCATTTGTTGGTCGAGCAAAAAGAAGTCTTCTATTTCTCTTTCATCTACAGAGGATGAGTATAGAGGAGAAGCTAATGCTTCTATGGAGGCCATTTGGCTTTAGAATATTCTCACTGAGTTCAAAATTCCCTCTTGGAAGCCCATAGTCATCTATTATGACAACCATAGTGCAATGCAAATCTCTCACAATCCATTCCATCAATGGACCAAGAATAATGAAATCCACATGCACTACATTCATGATTTTATTCATAGTGCATTCATTGATCTCAAGTATTGTCCGACATCAGATCAGGTTGCATACATTTTCACCAAACCCTTTACTAAGTGCAAGTTCCTTCATCTGTGATCTTTTCTTGGGGTGAAATTGGTGTCCTCCTATGGGGGGCTATTTAGTTCTTTTATTCTCTCTATATTTCTTTGGGGGGTACTTTGATATGCAAATGGGTACCTAACATGGTCTCATTTACCGGGACCCATCATCTCTACATCCACCAAAGCTACGCTTAAGGGGCATTTTAGTGTAGGCTTTTATTTCCTAGTTGGTTTTTCTTTTTCCCTTTATTCCTAATTTTTTCCTACACCTTTTATTAATCTTACTTCGGTTAAATAAAGTATGCTTGGATAGGTGAGCATGTTTGGTAAGGCGAGAGGTTTATGAGGTGTCACTTTCCTACAAAGACCTCCTCCCTCTCCCTTTTCTATATAAGCATGCTACCTAGTTTGTATTTAGCATCTTTTTCTTTAGCATCCTCTTAATGTTATTTCTCTTCAAACATTTGCATTGATCATGTGGAGGCTAACTCTGTGATTCTATTTTGGTTTCATTTCATTTGCATTCATAGTTTAGATATCTATTCTTTGCATTAGTTTTATGGGTTAATTATATTTTTAGATTCTAACATGAAGAAGAATCTCCAAATTGAGTTATGGTGTGTTGATAATCAATTAGTGCACTACAGAGGTAGGTGAAATTATGATGCATGTTCAATGGCAACTTCTCTTTTTTTTTTTTTGTAGATTATCAATGAACATCCTTTGAAGTTAGGTATCAGGAAGGGCATAAAGTACCTTTGTATAAATGGATTGATACCTTGAGATGAAATCAGTTATCTTCTCATTTGGTTTTTTCTTACAAAGAATTATGTTTGCAATAGTGACCTTTCTCCCTATGTTGGCATAAAAATGAGTGGGGAAGGTATCCACCAAGTGATTGAAAATACCAACGAAGTAATCTAGAAAAGAGTTATACCATTGCATATTGGTTCCCTTAAGGGGTTGAGAGAATAGCTTGAGTTGTACATAATCTAGATTATGATAATCACCATACAAAGAAGACATTTTTGTTGTAATAGTGCATTCATAAGAGAGGAAAACCAAAGTTTCATTCAATGAAATGTGTCCTAGAGTTCTTAGGAGAGTGTCATGACAATGAGATATGTTGTTAGAATAGTCTTTTCATGGGGAACAATTCTTTTTCGTGTAAGATATTGACCCAGCTTTTATAACCATAAAATTGTTATTATAGAAGACTCATGAATTCTATCCAAATCCTAATTGGAGAAAACCCACAACATAGTTAAATAGCATCACATCACTAACAAGTAGAATATTACTTTGCAAGTACCTAATGTAAAAATAATTGATATAATACCTCCTAAAAAATGATAATAGATAGAATAAAAAGATTGAAAGATACCTTCCACCCTACAAGACTAGCATGGCATACAACACTAGAAAGGTCATTATCTGTTGAGAGAGATTTATCTTCTTGTTCATCTTCATGCTTTCATCAGAACAAAGGAACAAGACATTTAATTTAATTTCACTGAAAACATGCTAAAGCTACCCATTTTTAAGTAATTGTATTCATCAATATCAAGCATATTGCTTAAACTATATTGTTATTGCATGTGTTCTAGAATCTAAGTGAGATGACTTTGATCAAGGTCATCTCCTATTCATTGAAGAAAAATGGATTCTAATCCTATTCAAGTTCTTCATACATATACCCAAAATAATATATTTCTCTGATTTAAGGCATTTTCCAAATCCTTTCTCAGAGATGCCACTTCATCTATAAGTCTTTCTCTTCAATCATTAGATTTTCTACAATGAAATCATATCTTCTTTTTGTTTCTTCCAATTACAAATTCAAGTGTATGATTTGTAACTTTGATTTTTATTTGGTTTTGATCTCTTCTGAAATGTGTATATCTTGTTTCACAATTGTTTTCTTCAGATTCTTGATCTATTTGTGAGCATGAAAATATTTTTAAATATTCATTTTAGTCTCCTCTTCTTCATCCCCGACAGACACATTGTCTGTACCCATATCTATGGTTTCCATCACCATGAGTAAATGCTTTTTATCTTTGCTTCCTTATATTTGTAGATCACTTTCATTTGATGAATAGACATCTTTTTTAGCATAGTGCCCATTCTTCTTATGTTGTGAGATCTCGTTACTACTTGTTTTGAAGGATAAATTGGACATGATGTAGCTAATCTTGGCACAACTGAAACAATTGAATGGAACTTTACATTTATATTTTTTGGAACCTCTTTTTAATCTTCCCATGACATTTTCTTCTTTTGGATTTGGGTTTTCACTACAATTTGAATCCTCATTCTCAATGAACACCTTGATATGTTCTAGTATATATGCTCTAATATATATTCTCACTATATATTCTCTAGTACAAAGTGCATCATATGTACTAGAGCATATATATGTTGGAAATATAAATGGGAAAGTAATACTGAGAGGGGGGGGTGAATTAGATATTACCTACTTTTATCTTTTGATCTGAAAAAAATTTATGCATAACATAAATAAAACTTGATCATAGTAAGTAACAAAACATATAAAGCAGCATGCATGAAATTACTCATAACACCAAGATTTTGGTAACCCAGAAACCCTTGAAAGGTAAAACTAGGGTGGGGATGACACCAACAAATATTCACTACTGCAGTAATAAGTTTTGCCTATTATGGCTTACAAAATGTGATCAAATCATGATCTACCCTGTGAAAGGTCTGCTCGGTTAAAAGCTAGAAGACTGGTATAGTCTACCTTGTTAAAGGATTTATGAACTTACAATAAAGTAAGCACTCGGTAAAGAGATTTACAAAAAGTCTACTAAGACTAATTGGTTAAGAGATTTACCCTGATACACTGGTCAAAATGTCTCAGTACCTGATCTTTTGGTTTGCACTAGTATGCAGATTATAGATCTTCTCTTTTTCTTGTTTGATCTCTTCTATCTGATCTTTTCTTGATTCTATCCTTTCACTGCTTAGCTCGATCACTGAACTCTGTCTAAATACTTCTCTATTCTGAATATACTTCTTTGATCATTTTCTCATACTGATTCCATCTTATCTCTTTGATTCACACACTTATCTCTAATCTAGATCTTGCCCTTATATAACAACAAAAACGTTTTACCATTTCAAGATCTACGGATCAGATTTATTTCTATTGCCGCCTTAACTATACAATTTTCTGATTGGCTCTAGGATTTACATAGGGATCAATGATAACAATATGGATGCGTAATTACCTCAATAGACAAAATACAAAACATTATTATCACCAAAAATGGTTTACCTTGATCATTGTGTCATTCCAAACTTGTATGTCAATTCTGGCTAACTCGGCAAAAGTTATTCCTGGCACTCGGCATAAACTGTACTCAGCATCGGTTGAACTTCTCTGTCACTTGGTAACCATTGATATATGTAACTCAACAATAACTATACTCTTGGCATATTACAAACATATAGTGACCATGACTTTACTCGGCAGTACTAATGCTCGATAAGTATACAATACAAAACTCGGCCTTTACAAAATGACTCGGTCGTAGTGATGACCAACCATCATTGCCTAGATAAATGACTAAGTGTGAAACACTAATGGTCAACAAAAACTATAGGGATCTACAATCTCCCCCTTTGACATTAGTGGCAAAAACACTTTGTCATGACATTGGTATACACAATTTACAAAAGTATGTTTGTACTAGCCTAATACTCATACTCCCCCTGAGATATATATATACATTCAAAATTTTATTACCTGTCCTTGTTCTGCCCTTGTTCAGACTCATGTCATGATGATTCCCCCTTGTTTTTGACATGACTAATCTCTTCATCAATAGGTAGCTCACAAATTTTCTCTAGAAAAGGTTTATGCAACACTGTGATCATGTAGAGTGCATCAGTCCAAGCAGTTGAAGCAAGGTTCAAAACTTTTGTCTACACTTCTAAATCAGTAGCTAAACTGATAAGGCTCTTCGTTGTGGATAGATGGGGATCACTCTAGATCAATGTTTTAGCCTTTGCTAATTTTCTCTGTATAGCCTCTAGATGTGGTGTTAGCATAGCTTGAATAGAGAGTAGGCGACAATGAATCTTGCCATCATTAGCCATTAGCTCGGCTAATTTACCTTGTGTCTGCATAATTTTCACATAATGCCTGACACTGGTGTTGGCATCCAAGGTCAGGGACTGACTTGTAGCTTTGATTTCTTGCTTGAGAGTCTCAAGCAATTGTTGATTTTCCTCTGTGAATAGTTCAACATTACATATCTTGGCCAATAGAGACTGTCCATTCACAACTAATCCCTCGGTCTCCTTTACCAATTTGGATAGCTCAACCAGTTTTACTGCTATCTCGGTAGATATCTTGTTTAGCATTTTGGTCTTAAATCTTATTTCTGACCATTCAAATAACTTATCACTTGCACATGTAACTTCATTATTTACTTTCTGAACAATGTGTACAAGTTGTTCTAATATAGGAATGGAACTATTTACATCTGATAAGTCATATACTTCATTAAATATATCTTTAATTTCATGAAGAACCTATTTTTGTTGATGTTCTCTTTGAAGTTCTGCTTGCCTGCTCTTTCTTGTCAACAAATCTTTCATTATTTGCAGTTGCTCATAGGAAAGATTATTTGTATCCCATTTAGGAATAACAATTTCTTCATCAATTGTGACCTCATCTTTCTCCTTTTGTCCTCTCGGTGGAGTGCTTCCACTCAGCATCTGTACAAGAGCTTTTATGGCCTCTTGCTCCTTTGGTTCCTATTCTTCAATGAGTTTTCCTTTTGTGTTTACTTCTCCTTTCTCCTTCTCTATCTCCTTCTCCTTCTCCTTCTCCTCGGCATGAGGGCTAACATCTTGTTTATCTAATTTGCTTCCTTGTTCTTCGGTGTTGTGTTCTTCCTTAGGAGGACTTTGAATGTTATCTGTTGCTTTAACTTCTTCCTCAGTAGATTGAGTTAGTGGTACCGACTTAATGGGTTCCTCGGTTGGACTTGTACCGACTAACTGATCAACAGTAGCAACTCTAGGTAGAGTAGGATTATCAATGGTAGATTGTGTGCTTGCTACTGGGCAGGGGTGTGTCAGTTTCTTTTGTGTTCTTCAAATCATCCTTAGTTAAGAATGAATTTTTAATAGGACTCTCCTCCGATATGTCAACAATGTGAACCTCATATGTATCATGCGATTTCACTTCCTTAGGAGTATCAGTCTCCATTTTATTCTACTTGGTGTCAGGTTCAACAACTGTTGAAGTGGTGGCATCTTTTCCTTCATTCTTTCCTTCATCCTTTTCTTCATCAGGAGCGGGTATCAAACCATACAATACCTTCCAAATTCTTAAACTTTCTTGGACAACATCTCCAACCTTGTGTTGAAGAATGTGATAGGCTCTAATTTTAGGATCAAACTTGCCTCTATATTGCTCAATTGTCTGTTTGATGTTTGCAGGGGTGAGAGTGGATTCAACTTGTGCTAATGTACTCTCCCTGATTTCCTTCTCTATTTGCAGAGCATACTCCCATTTCTATGCAACCCTGTTGCACAATTCCTTTGGAATTCTATTCTCAATTTCAATTGGCAACATCTTGAAAATGCATAACATTTCAAGAATAGCATCCTCAACTTTCTCTTTATCTCCAATACTCATTTTTCCAAACTTTAATCTTTTTACCTCATCAACTGCTAATGTTTTAGTAAGCTTAAGACATAACTCATCAATAGTGAGTTGATGTGTACCTTGTTTTGTAGCCTTCCCCTTTATTGCTTCATCACTTTTTGTTTCTTCATCATCTTCTGTTAGAACAAGTTTCCTTCTCAGCTTCTTCATAACCTTGGTCGGCACTACCTCGGGTTGAGTAGATTTTTGCTTTGTAGATGGAGGAGTCTTCTTTGGAGTCACTGTAGTAGCTCTTCTAGTCTGAGGCCTTAGTGATGGTGTCACTGACACTTTTCATTTCAACACTCTTCTCTTTGGCGGGGACTCGGCAATTATTGGTTTCTTTTCTTCCTCTTCTTCTTTCTCACTACTACTAGTCGCACTCGATTCATCTTCTCCCAATCCTTGGGTTAACTCCAATGGTGCATCCTTCTTAGATTCTTTGACATATTCCTCTAGATTTCTCACTATTTTCTTTCTTTTCCTTTTAGTGGTGGCAGCCAATAATCCCAAAGAAATCTTGGATTTGGCCTCTTCAAATGTTCCAAAGTAGGGTGCCTTAGTATCAATTTCCTTAGCTAGGAGTGTTGTGATTGCTGCAGTAGCTTCATCTATGTTTAGTTCATAGGGTGATGGAATTAACCATGAAACCCTAGGTAGGACTTCCTGTGCATTGGTAAAGTCTGTGTCTACCAGAAAACATATATCTTTATTGTACTTCTTAATTAAAGACACAGGGATTCTAGTCCTATTCCTCATCTTCTTCTTAAAATCAATGAAATAATTATCCATAATTCCTTCAAAATCATCACCAATCTAGTTTATAAAAACATTAATTTGAACTGTGATGGGCTTCTTCTTATGCCATGTGACATCACCATGTGTAGGAAAACACTTCTTAACATAAAAGAATATACAGATCAGTAGGGAACCGAACTTACACATAGAGTTCTTCACCATCCAGATGGAGCTCAAATTCTCATCAAGTTGAGTCAGCTAGAGCTCAGCAAGGTCATATGTGTGCCCTTTCTTAATAATCTTCCATGCCTCATCCACTGCCATACAGGGGATGTTGTCCAACCAACTGGATTGGTAAAACTTATGCGAGATGACTCTAATAGCAAAGTCAATTTTTGGATCGATAATGGTGGAAATTGTTATGCCACATTTGTTCCAAACTACTTGGGTGTTTGCTTGAATATCCTCTTTTCCTGCACATTTCATTGTTCTCTTCCCGTCAATTGTAGGGTAACCAGTGACCTTGTGTATCATTTCCTTTGTGATCTTCACCGGTCCATCTTCCAACCATAACTGCATGTTGTGTACTCAACCCAAAACAATCTTGATCCATTCCACTTTGAAATTTTGTGAGAAATTTAGGGCATGCACTAACCCCTGATCGGAAACAACCTTGTGTTCTGGCTTTAGTACTCCGTTGACACATAGTTTGTCATATGCTTCCCTAATCTCATAATCACCAATTTCTCCAATTTTTCACATATAGCAAGACCTAACGTCATTCATCAACAACACATTCTCCAGAATAGATGAAAGGGATCCATTTAAATCTCCTCTGACAGCACTTTCCGACATTGTCTTGAATACCCTCGGTTTGCAAACTTCGTTCCTTACAAGTTGCACATTAAAAACTTCCATTCCTTGTTTCTTGAGTGATGCAGATGATGATGATGCCATTTTCAACTGTAATTTTTGAAAAATAAAATATTTTCTCAGTAAGGTACCTTTTTGTCAATAACCCTGTAGACAAATTTTGCCGATGGCACGCTAAGAGAATTCGGAATCACTTTGCTTAATCTGGTTGCTCAAACTCTAAATCACTTGCTAAAATCTCAAATAGCCTAATGAAATCAAATTAACAGCAACTTTTCACTTTATAGAATCTGAAAAAATAGGATTAGGGCCTCATAAATGCTCCGTATAGATTTAGGTAGATTACAGCTATCTCAACAAACTCACAAGCTCAGTCTATATAACCATTGCAACACAGCTCGGCGTACATATCATTTCGGCCATTGTAGGTGCTCAGCATGCATTGATAGCTCGGTCATTGACACTGATGCTCGACATCAAAAGTGAAATTTTCTATTTTGCTCACATATGTGCTAGTGCATCTTTATCTATGTTGATGTGGACTTTTGCTCGGTTCTATGTTAGGAACTGATGAAAGGTAAGGCTTTGCAAGACTCAATTTCGAACATACCTTTCAAGCTTAATTAGAAGAAGTGTGATCACCTGATCCATTAGATTGGGTGATCGTCGATGTGCTAGCTTCACTTGAGTTTTCTTGTTCTTTCTTCCTCCATGTCTTTTCAATCTGACTCTACAATTTCTCATGAGTACCTTCATTCTGATTTTCATTGCTCGGCATAGGTGATCTGCAATCTTTTTTTAAATGACCGGCCTTGTTACATTTGTAACAAACCATGCTTTCATTCATCCAGCTTTTAGATTTACCTCTAAAGTGAGTCTTCATGCAATTTTCTCCGATGTGTCCATACTTGCCACAATAATGGCAATTATACCAAGTGTTGTAATCCCAATTGTAATAGTTGTGCTTTGTGATTGGCTTTGCTTGCTCATTTGATGACCACCTTGGTCTTGATCTACATTCAAATGCTTTATACCCATATTTCTGATAATGAAAACAACTTCCTTGAAACTTGGGTGAGGTGGATGAATTACTAGCTTTGAATCTACATTCATATGCTTGATGTCCATGCTTCTTGCAGTTAAAACAATGTCCATTAAACTTAGGCTTAGAATCAGACTTACCATGTTTTCTTCTGCATATGTTGGCTATATGTCCTGGTTTTCCATAGTGATGACATGTGGGTTTAGTGTTCTTTGGTTTAGCCATCTTCTGTTCTCCATTCATTGATGATTCTCCTTCTTCAGTAGATGAATGTTCATTCAGTCCAAGTCCTGATCTATCACTAGATCTTCTAGTTGATCTTAACAGCTCTTCAAAATATTTTGCAGCTTCATTGGGTTTGTTCATCCTTTCATTGATCTCTTTTTCAGTTCTCAGATCATGTTTCAACTGATCATTCTCAAACCTTAGTTGATTAATTTCCATATCTTTTCTTCCCAATTCCTGATTAACCATCAGTAGCTGATTTACCATGTCTCGTTGGTTATTATTCAATCTTTGCATGTCACTTGTTCTTTCATCTAGTCTGATTGCAATTTGTCTTTTGTCTTCCTCAGCCATTGTCTTATCATCTTCAGCTTTCTTTTTCTGTTCCACCAATTCACAAATTCTGACAAATTGAATTTCTTGTTCTCTCCTTAGAGTTCTGATGTCATCATTTAGTATGGTATTTTTCTCCAGTAGTTCCTTTATAGCGTTATCACTGTCGGCAGAGTTACCATTGTCAAATATTCTAGAGATGTCTTCCTCTTTGTACTGTAGAAAATTTTGTTGGATTGTAATCTCTCTTCTCTTGCTCAAATATTTCTTCAATTCTCCTCTAGCTGCTTCCAGTTGCTGCAATGCCAGTTGTACTTCAATCTTTTGATTCTCTATAATCTTCCCCAGTATATAAGCTTCCATTTTAAGATCTTTTTCCTCAAGTGGTTAGACTTCCTTAAGAGAAACCTTGCTGCTCTGATACCAATTATTGGAAATATAAATGGGAAATTAATACTGAGAGGGGGGGGTGAATCAGATATTACCTACTTTTATCTTTTGATTTGAAAAACTTTTATGCATAACATAAATAAAACTTGATCATAGTAAGCAACAAAACATATAAAGCAGCATGCATGGATGCGTAATTACCTCTATAATTACCTCAATAGACAAAATACAAAACATTATTATCACCAAAAATGGTTTACCTCAATCATTGTGCCATTCCAAACTTGTATGTCAATTCTGGCTAACTCAGCAAAAATTATTCCTGGCACTCGGCATAAACTGTACTCAACATCGGTTGAACTTCTCTGTCACTTGGTAACCACTAATATATGTAACTCAACAATAACTATACTCTCAACATATTACAAACATATAGTGACCATGACTTTACTCAGCAGTACTACTGCTTGGTAAGTATACAATACAAAACTTGGCCTTTACAAAATGACTCAGTCGCAGTGATGACCGACCATCATTGCCTAGATAAATGACTAAGTGTGAAACACTAATGGTCAACAAAAACTATAGGGATCTACAATATACTACAAACCGAACACAACACAACAACAGAACCATTCCATCCAGGAAAACCATAGCTCCATTCCAACACAACACAACAGCATAGGAAACCCACAACCTGTTGTTCGTCGCCCACACAAATGCTTTCCAAAGGTTGGGGAAAATTATGTAAATGTTTTAAATTTTTTTTCATGTAGACCCAAATGTTAAATTTGTTTTCACATGGACCCGAAATGGTTTCAAAATGGGGATTGAAAAAATAGGAATTTGGAGATGTAATTCCAATTCCTCCTTTTCAAGTGGAAGATGTATAGGCTCATTTTGAGTAAAGGAATAGATTTTGACTATTCTTTATAAATTATTGTAGTGGTGGCCATTCATTAGAAACAACTCACTATCTATATTCTCAGTATATATATGTGCTTAGTATATATATGCTGAGTATAGATTTTGACAACTCATATATATATATTGACAACTCATTTATTAAATATTATAGTGGTGGCCAACCATTAGAAATAGCTCATATATTAATTCTTCTTAATGTTTATAGCTTAAGTTGTATGATCAAATAAGCATATACATAACAAGGCTACATATTGCTAGTCATAATTAGCATGATTAATAATAATGATTGGTTTATATGTATATTACACTCAACAAGGAGACATTATCACATCTATATATATAGAGCATGTATATCGAAGGAGATATAGTGACTATATATACTACAACATATTTACTAGAACATATATACCGAGGATATATACTACAGCATATATAGTAGAGCTGTATGAACCACAGAAGCTCTATATAATTTATAGTAGAATTGTGTGAGCTACATTTAATAATAGATGATGTAGATCAGAAATGTTAGATGATATAGATCATAAATGGTAGATGATATAGATCATATGTGTTTTCAATGTTAGAATGGAAAGATATTGTCAAAGGTATTGTCAAGGACAGATATTGTCAGGGCTATTGTGGAGGATAGCATGGAAATGAGGATGGATAATAAACACATCTAATAGATATTACTGGATAGTATGATTAAATGAAATATGTTTGATTATATGCCATTGTTGTATGGGTATTTCTTTAATATCCATCCTTATTCGCATGTAGTTGATAATTGTATTTAACATCTAGTGTAGGTGATGTCCTTCACACAACTCATGATGAGCATGGATGATGAGGTTCAAGTAATCCAAGTATCTTCTTCCTACAATAAGGTTATGTGGACAAGAGAAATGGAATGAAAGTTCCTAGACTTTCTCCATGAGCAAGTTTAGCTAGGAAGGTGATGTAGGGGCATCCAAGGTTAAGGCAGGGGCATTCTGTGTCCTCAGTAAATTGCATGGAGTGTTTATGTTTGGCCAATTTTTACTTAGTTGCAGCCTTGACTGACGGTCTCGGTCATTGAAGGAATCTCGATCACTAAAGAAACTCGGTACTCTCTAGTGTTCGGTGAGATTGTTGCTTGGTCATGCTTGCGATGCTTGGCTGATACTGGTGCTCAGTAAATGCCTAGCGTGCTCGGTAATTTTACTGTTGCTCGGTAGTTTAGACTCACCGACTCGAGTTCTATGTGATTTGTTGGGCCGACTTGGTGAAATAATTGTTGGTAGCCATTGTCTTGGGCCGACATGCAGAATTAAATGTTTGTATACATTTGTAAGCTGACTTGTATGGCATTTAATTATTTGTTTTGGGGAGTTAAGGGTTTCATCTAGTGGACTTGTGGCTGATGATTAGTATTTAAGGAGGGCTTGGGTAGATTTTTGAGAAGGGATTTGAGGGAGAGAGTTTGAAGAGATTAGAACTTGGAGACTTAGCAGATCTGGAAATCAGATGTGAAGCCTGAGGGCGAAGTTGTGGAAAAGCTCTTGATGTTCTTGCAAATCAGATTGTAATCTGATAGTCCTTTGTAGCAGAGCTAGGGGTTTGCATACTTGGAGACAAGGATATTTCTTGGAGGCTTGCGAGCTCAAGTTTAGATCTACCTTAGGGTTTCCATCAACTTTTGATTGTCTTCAGAGCTAAACTAGCTGAGATTGTATTGGATCTGATTATGGATCTTGCAGAATTATTTCATTTTGTAATTGGCCCTAACCCAGAAGGCCTTATAGCCGGGCATGTTAATGCAAATTGATTGAAACATTTGTGGTGTTGTCTATTGTGTTGAGTAATCCACCATGTAATTCTTTTGGCTGCAAGGTTTGGATTGTCCTTCATTGGATCCACCATCCTTGACTGCATAAGGTGGTATCAGAGTGAAGTTTTGTTCCTATTGGAGCAAGTGTTGATCTTGTTGAAGCAGAAGTTTGACCTAGCAAGGCTGATCTTGTGAACTTAATCTTGTTGGAGCAGAGATTGTGCGCAATCTAGATTACAGATCTGAAGCATTGAACTTGTGAAATTGTGCCCTAGTTGTTTGCAAGATTGTAGGTTGAGATCTGACTTGTTGCAACTTGGAAATTATCACAAGGTGGTCAGTGAGGGTTTGTTGCAGAGGGTTTCTTTTATCTTTAAGGATGCCTCTGAGAAGATTGGACCTTAGAGTTATTTTAGATCTTTGTGATACTGTTGAATCCCGGATCACAAAGAAGGTGAAACCAGATTTCAGATCTGAGTTGGAATTGATGAAGAATGATATGGTCACTGAGATCATGAGAACTATTGCTGGCACACCTCAGAATGTTGGTACTAAGGATGGCTATGAAGAAGCTACTGAAGAATTTGAAACTATTGGATCTAGTGGTGATGACCGAAGGAACAGATCTGGTGAAGACAGAACTGCTCGGTTACCTAGATCTGCTACTTGGTTTAGTAATTACTGAATGGAAGTTTCTACTTTCTCTAGTACTTTGAAACCCGATAATCTGATTGATTGGATTGGTGAACTTGAAGTTTTATTTGAACTAGAAGAAATTGAAGATCCCCTTCGGGTGAGATTAGCACAGACAAAGTTGAAAGGACATGCTGCTCTTTGGTGGAAGGAACTTCAAAGAGACCGAGAAGATGAAGGTGAAACAAAGATCAATCGGTGGAGATTGATGGTGACTAAGTTGAAATCTAAGTTCATATCAGCTGACTATGAGCTTGACTTGTTTAAGAAGTTGCAAAATCTAAAGCAGAAGGAATTGTTTGTTGAAGATTATATCGAGGAGTTCTACAAACTTACTATCTGGTCTGGACACTGAGAGCTTGGTAAGGAAAAGGTAGCTCGGTATGTGAATGGTCTGAGATTCAATATTCAGGTTGAGCTTGGTATGCTAAAGATTGATTCTATTGAGGATGCTTATCAGTATGCTCTGAAGGTAGAAGATAAGTTGAAGAGGAAACAACCTACTAACTCCCGAGGGAAAGAAAACATTGATCACTCGGTAAAGGAGAAACCTACTGATGCATAAGATGAATAGAAACCTGTGAAGCCTAAGAAGAAGACAGGTAGACTTATCTTTAAGGGTACTTTCTATAACTGTGGAGATGAAGGACACCATTCTTTTGAATGTACACAGAAGAAGGTTGACCGACGAATTGTTGTGATGAATGAGAACATTCAAAATGAACCTGAATCAGAGAACTTGCTACTCTAGTGAACATTGCTCAGTACAAAGGATGAACCTTGTCAGAGGAGTAATTTGTTTAGGACCCGATGCAAGACTGAAGGTAAACTCTGTGATGTTATTGTTGATAGTGGTAGCACTGATAACCTTGTTGTTGAGGATCTGGTTCAGAAACTTGGTTTGAGTATAATGAAACATCCTTATCCTTATAGGCTTGGCTGGTTGCAAGATGTTCATGCTTTGGAAGTTAGGGAACAATGCTTCATTGATGTTCAGATTGGCCAGTACAAGGACCTTGTGCTTTGTGACATTGTGAAGATGAATAGTTGTGATATATTGCTTGGTAGACCTTGGCAATATGATTGCAGAGCTATTTATGACTGTGTAAGAAATGTATTTACTATTGAGAAGAATGACAAGAAGTTTTCACTGATGCCTTTGATGGATACAACCCTTGGTAGGAAAAGCCTGAGTATTGGTAGCCAAGTTGAGATTGTAGATCCTGAGAAAATGAATGATCAATATGGAGAACCGACATGTGCATTGTCCAGAAAAGACTTGAAGAGATAGAGGAAGCTGAAGTGGAAGACTTTGCAAACAGAAAAGGTGGAGGACTTGTATGTGAAGAACCAGTTCAGGATTTATGTGTTGAATCCTGAAAGATGTTCTTCTCACATATGAACATGTTTTGGAACCTAGGGTGTCTGATGCAGGGGCATCCAAGGTTAAGGTAGGGGCATTCTGTGTCCTCGGTAAACTGCATGGAGTGTTTGTGTTTTGGTCAGTTTTTACTCGATTCCAGCCTTAACCGACGGTCTCAGTCATTGAAGGAAGCTCGGTCACTGAAGGAACTCAGTAGTCTCTGGCACTCGGTGAAATTGTTGCTTGGTAATGCCTGTGGTGCTCAGTCGATACTGGTTCTTGGTGATGCTTAGCGTGCTCGGTAATTTTACTATTTCTCGATAGTTTAGACTCATCAACTGGAGTTCTGTGTGATTTGTTGGGCCGACTTGGTGCATTAATTGTTGGTACCCATTGTCTTGGGCTGGCATGCAGAATTAAATGTTTGTACACATTTGTAAGATGACTTGTATGGCATTTAATTATTTATTTTGGGGAGTTAAGGGTTTCATCCAGCTGACTTGTAGCTGATGATTAGTATTTAAGGAGGGCTTGGGTAGATGTTTGAGAAAGGATTTGAGGGAGAGAGTTTGAATAGATCAGAACTTGGAGACTTAGCAGATCTAGAAATTAGATGTAAAGCCTGAGGGCGAAGTTGTGGAAAAGCTCTTGATGTTCTTGCATATCAAATTGTAATCTGATAGTCCTTTGTAGCAGAGCTAGGGGTTTGCATACTTGGAGACAAGGAGATTTCTTGGAGGTTTGTGAGCTCAAGTTTAGATCTGCCTTAGGGTTTCCATCAGCTTCTAATTGTCTTCAGAGTTGAACTAGCTGAGATTGTATTGGATCTGATTATTGATCTTGCAGAATTGTTTCATTTTGTAATTGGCCCTAACCCGGAAGGCCTTACAGTCGGGCATGTTAATGAAAATTGATTGAAACATTTATGGTGTTGTCTATTGTGTTGAGTAATTGGCTGTGTAATTCTTTTGGCTGCAAGGTTTGGATTTTCATTCATTGGATCCACCATCCTTGACTGTATAAGAAGGAAAGGTGAAGGGGGCTTCAAAAAAGAAACATGGATCACCATTGAGAAGAGGTTCAATGCAGAGATGAACCTCAATTTGTCAAAGGAAAATTTCAAGAACAATTTTAAAGGATGGAAGCAAGGTTTTAGAGTTATGAGAGAGTTAAGGAGTATGAGTGATTTTGCATGGAATGAGAGTACTCAATGTATGGATGTTGACGAGAGGGTATGGGATGAGCTTTTGAAGGTAATACACTCTTTGAATTTTTTGATCTAAGAAATATTTCCTTCTTATTAATTTAGTAATAAAAGATAGAGATCTAATTCATTCATTATGCCAACATGCAGATAAAAGAATTAAAAAATGTCAAAGTGCATAAGAGAAATCCCTTCTAGTACTACAATGACCTAGCCTTAATTGTGGGTAATGACATAGCTGAAGGTACCACATCTACAATGACTCAAGAGATAGAAGAAGGGTACCATATGGATGAGGGCCTCAACCTAGATTGTGATGATGAAATCCTTATCGGTATACCTCTTGAGAGTACAGTTAATTTGGATGATGAATTTTATCATTCCAATCAATCTAGTGTAAGTGGTAGGCAAAATCCTTCAAAATTGTCATCAAGGAGGGGAAAGAGGAAGAAAGCAAGCATGGTTGGTTCATTGGATGTGATTTGTGAAACTATAAAAAAATTATAAGAGGACCTCAGTTTGCCTCATGTTATCAAAGTGGATGAATATGATTCAGATGTTGTCATAGATAGTCTGTAGGAGGTCCTCAAAGGAATCCCTGATTTGGGTCGAGGCACTATGCTAAAGGCATATGACACCTTTATGGTTGAACTTGAAATATCCAAAGGGTTCTTGAGAATGAATGAAGATGAGAGAGTGGAGTACATTATAATGAAGTTTGGAGATCTCTAGTTTCTTTTGTTTCAATTTAAGTCTTATTATTTAAACATTGGCAAGGTTAGCCAAGATACTTGTTAAGTTGGAAAGGTTAGCCAAGATACTTGTTATACCAGTAACATACAGTTGATATCAGTGTGACATTGTTTTGTTTTTACCAAATTTAAATATAGTGTTCTAATGTTGAAACTCACATCATGTATTTTGATTGTTCACATATGGCTTCTCTCTATGCTTTCTCTATGCCCAAATCAGCATTGCTCTTGTATATATGGATGCTCTAGTGTATATGGCTTCTCTAGTATACATGGCTTCTCTTATTCACATATGGCATCTCTAGTATATATGGTTTTTCTTGTTCACATATGGCTTCTCTACTATATATGGTTGTTCTTGTTCACATATGGCTAGTCTAGTATATATGCTCTAATATATATTGTTGCTCTCTTCCCAAATCACCATTCATGATTAACTCACTACTCCATCTTGTACATTTTTTGTAGATTGCTCGAACACCTACATTTTTGCTCAACATCATATATACATGCATTCATGATGATATAGTTTTTACTTTTATTTCATGCATTATAGATTTCATTCATGATTTACTTAAAAATGGATATAGTTGTTACTCCTACTTGTATAGTTTTAGTAGATTGCTCCAACACCTAATTTTTTTGCTTGGCATCATATTAATGTTTTAGTCAAAGCATGTGTTGTAATGGCAAAGCATGTAATATATCTATACCTAATGATTATATATTGTTTGTGATTTTCATTATTTTGTTCCATTTATATGTCTATACCTCTTGACTTTTTTAGTCTTATTGTATTAGAAAATATAATTGGAATACACCAAGGAGTACCACATGATGAAGATCAATTATACTAATAAATTATGTTGTTATAATGCAAAGTATTAAAACTATACATTTTGAATTCTTCAAAATTGTTCCAATAGTACTCTACCCAAATTTTGTATTTTTCATATTAGTTTTTACTGTTATTTCATATAGTATAGAGCCGAACTATTATGATACTAAGAAAGATAGGTAATTTACAATTTTGTCTCCATATATAGAGCAGATGTAGTTTTTTAAATTACTATACTAGTTTAGAAACAAATTTTGTGTATTTCATATAGAGAGGTTTAAATTTTTGTAGCAATTTACAAAAACTACAAGTTGGAGTAGTTTTTGAAAATACTACTCCATCTTGTACAAATTTTGTACATTGCTCCAACACCTACCTTTTTTCTTGGCATCATATATACATGTGTTCATGAAGAATTCAAAATGGACAGTTCTGAGACTACACATATGTCGTTCATGATTTCAACTTATAGTCCATATTTCTGATGTTACTCCTTGGTGTACTCCATTTATTATGGGAGGTTTTCTCGCCGATATGTTATGAGAAGGATACAGGAAGCTTGAGCAGGATATTGGCTTGTGTTTATTTTTACTTAACAGTGTGTTTTCACACCACCATTTTGTTCTTGGATTTTGTTCTCACAAAGAATTTGAGTGTAGATCAAGGATTGCTAATAATACAAGGAAGCCAAGGTTTGATGACTATTGCAATAACTGCAACAAATATAGTCACAAGTCTAAAAAATGCAAGTCACAAAGAAAGAATGATAAATGGGTCCCTAACCGATAGAATATTACAAACAACTGACAAGGATCAACTATACCATGGGACTATATAATACAAGAATCACTTGTATTGCATGTGGGAGTTTTGATCACGTTTCTGCAAATTGCATGTTGATGTCTAGAAGGAATAATAGAGGGTCATGGAGAAACTATGGGATGGCTTGTTTTAATTGTCACAAGGTTGGTCACCTAGCTAGAGACTGTAGGTACTGAGAAAAAGCTGCAACTGAGGAACAACCGAGTGAAAATACTCCAAGTTAATATTAATGAGATAAGAGATCAAATGAATAGAACATGGAGAAGGAAGTCTCAAGATGATGGAACTAAACTTGGAACAATTGATGGCACCACATCCTCTGGATCAGGTGCACCTATCTTCACTTAATTGGTCAAAGGTATGTGTAGGAGATGATAACCTAAATTCAATCTTAAATTGGTTCCTATTGTAAGGAAACTCAGGTGCGTAAATAGCTTCCTACACTAATCTCTAAAGGAAAGTATTGTGCAAATTCTTTTAAATCCTTACAATTTCAGATTCGTTAACTACTTTAACAATGATATTGCAGCCATATACCATGCATACAGAAAATAGAGAATGACACAATGATTTACCCTGGGGAAACCTTTCGGTAAAAAACCCCAGCACTCCAAAACCTGCACAATGTATTAATCAAAACTATTACAGTTTACAATACACTTGTAATGCAAGTTATTTCAGAAGATTTCCAACTCTTGAAGACAAATTGTGGGAGCATAAAAAATGTCCCAACAATACACTTGCTTCTCCTATCTTCACAACCCTAAAAAATGCTTATATCCTATGCTTCCCTTTTTAGGGCAACTTCCAAAGATAACCATATTAGGGTTTTACCCTAAACCCCACGATTGGGAATGAGTGTATAGTACTCAACTTTATCAATTGCCACATGTCTTCACCCATCATTGAATCTTCCAGACATAGCTCTTACGTTGCATAGGAATCCATCATAACCATTTGAGCCATGATCTCCTTACACACAATTCAAGATGTTGACACATCAACATGCCAACTAGACATGTACACTCACACTTAATTACATTATTTGCAAGAAATACATTTTACAAAACAAATAATAAGAATAGAAATTATCCAAGGTTGAGACACCTTATTCCTAACACCTATAATTTGTGTAGAGATCCACATTAGCATAATTAGATGCATTAGGATATATGATTGAAGTTGACATTTCATATTTTGATCAGTAAGGATATAAGTTATTTTGTTCCATTCGGTGAAAGGAAAGTTTATTTAGTAATCGGTGAAAAGGGAGTTAGTAAAGAGCATTTAATGCTAAAATTATAGTCATTGGAAACCCTAATTGAAGAAAAACTATAAATAGAGGTCATGTTATTTCATTTTCACCTTACACTTTCACGAGCATTTGAAGCACTGTGCAGATACAAGTCTACCAAGATCATTCGAGAAAACCTAAGCTTTGCCAAGCGTATTCAAGGTATTTCTAGTGTTTTTCAAGTTGTGTTAGAACAATTGAATTGTTATTTAAGTGAAACCCTATGATCAATTGAAATATCATTTTTGAGAATCCATGGCACCCAAAGTTCAAAATCATGTTGTTGTGGAGAATATTGACCCTGTCAATCCAAAATATAAGTTGCCACCCCTAAATTGCTATTGAAATCAATAAATCTAGATCCCTATCATCGATCCACCAAGAGTTACACTTATTGAAGATGTTCGCACCTTCATACATTACAAGATAGAGGATATTTGTCAAGCGAAAATTGATACATCCTACAGGAACCTATGAGTTAATGGAAAGTTGAAAGATGACTACATAGATATGAAAACCAAGGGTTTGGTCCATGCTATGCATGTATCGATAGTTTTTAAATAGGAATGGATGAGAATAGTTCTAAGTTGAGTACATGATCAATTCATGTGGATCGATGCATCGGTGAAGATCACCAAGGATGTACTTCACATTGTCACTGGATATCTAATCGGTGATAGACCAAGAGTCTACAAACAAACAGACAAGAATAAATTATTTGAGATTACACAAGCTAAATGGGATGGTATAGGTTTGAAATTATCTACTATTGATGACCCAGAGTTGAGATTCGCAAGCAACATAATATGTTACCAAATCTTCCAGTCATCTCAGGTAGGCAACATGCCCTGTGGAGTAGTTGATACAACATACAAGATTGTAAAGGACATCAAGATATATCTATGTGAAATATTGTTGAAAAAACTAGATGACAACATGAACACAATCAGGAAGGAAAAATCCAATACATTGAAGTTTGGACCCCTACTGGTATGCATATTCTTTTATTTTTATAACTTCTTCCCTAAAATCAGTGAAGTAGTGTGGAAAGCAGATAAACCAATAATATATCAAATTTACGAGTTTATTCAAAGTATAGGAGATAATTTTGACATGGTGATGAATGATTACTTTACAAATTTTCAAACTAAGATGCATAAGAGGTACATGATTTCACCCCATCTTGTGGAAGAACACAAGGATGATTTATGTTTTGAAGTAGATACTGATACATGTATAGGGAGAGTTTTGGAGCCTAGAACCATGTGGCTACCACCTATGGGATACAAAATAGATATTGATGTTGCATCAATACAAATTAAAGAATTATTAGAGAAGCCTATTGATAGAAGAGCCACTCGGTATGACACTTGTGAGGAAGTAAAGAACAAAATCAAACTAGGTATATTGATACCTAAGGCCCTAAGCATAAATAGAAAAATGATTAGTACTTTATCAAAGAATTTGGGAATTCCTATTGAAGAAGAAGAAGATGGACCATCGAAGGTTAAGGGGAAGAAGAGAAAAATGATAAAAGAGACCCCTAGTCCAATCGGTGTAAAACCATCAACAAGGTCTTCCTCCACACTAAGAGAGAAGAAGAAAGCAGAGATAGAACCATTGAAGCCTAAAATCTACATAAGAGGGAAAAAGACTACTGGAAGGCCTAGGAGAAAATTGAAGCTATAGGAAGATAGTGAAATTGAATGAGAAGATGTTTCACAATTTAAAGTTGTACAAAATCTGGCACCAAAATTGAAAGATCTTGATGAATCACTCAAGACACTCAAGAAGTATGGAGGATATTCAGGATTGAAACAAATCAAGTATGAGAAAAGGAGTGATCAAGAAAAACAAAAAAATTGAATATGATATTGTGTTTACTTTACACAAATTTAGAGCTACACCAATTGAAGTAGCACCAAATATGGTAGATGAGCTATACCAAAAGATTGATGCTAGATGGAAATATGCTTTGGTAGCTGAGAAATAAATGAGGGAGATATCCCTAGCTATTGCAATACCTGACCTATCGAAAAAAGGAATCAAGGATACACTGCATGAATATTCAAAGAGATCCTGAGTGAAAAGAAAAGCACTAAGTATTATGGTCAGTAAATTAGAGGAAGTTCAAAATGAGACTGATGAATTGTGGAGAAAAATATTCTTTCTAGAACAGGAAACAAAGATCAATGTAACTTAAGGTAAGTCGGGTCCCATTGATTTGACAACTAATAAAGATAAAGTCATTATAGAGGATATCACAAATCAAGACCCTGTAAAGGAAATAAATATTGATGAAAATATAATGGCAACCAAGGCCAAGGAAACCAAAGAAATGAACATAGATGATTTGGAAAAGGCAAGACTAATGGATACAGAGCCTGTTATTGAGAAAAAATTGAATTTTCCTGAGATAGAAGAAGTTATCACATAAGCCACTCATGAAATTATAACACAGGATGATACCCCCACCAAACCAAAAAATGAAAGTGCACCAAAGGATATTAAGGTTACTACAGAAATTGAGACTGCCCAAAGATAGAATCAAGAGCTGGCAATTCCCATTGAGGCCATAGAATTAGTGAAGGAGAAAGAAATGGATAAAGAAGAAAAGAAAGAAGAAACACACGAAGAAAAGAAGGAGGAATAGAAAAAGGAAGAGAAGAAGGTAGAAGAGAAAAAAGAAGAAACAAAAGATGACTAAATAAAGGACACTATTGTTGCATTTGATGCAAAGAAAGCATCTACAGATAAGGGAAAATCAAAGAAAAGGTAGCATGAAAAAGAGAATATTGATTTGAGCCAACCTATTGTTATACCAAAGGTTGATATATCTACCATGAACTATAAAGAATTATCTGAATTTGGTGATGTATTAAAGAGGAAAGCTGCCCAAGATAAATTGCTTGCTAAGAAGAAAAATACTGATGTCTTGGAAAATGTTAAAGATATATTGCATGAGATTGTATCAAAGGTAGATGTTAATGAAAAATGAGACATTTATATAGTCAATTAAGTGAAATGGTGAGCCAAATCAGTAAGCCTGGTATTGATACTATAGAGTATATGATGCAAGTGCATAAGAAGAAAATGAAAGATAAAATGATTGAAGAACTACTTCAATCAGTTGCACTTGATAAGGTAACATTATCTGAGCTAGTTACCGAATTAGAAAAAGAGTTGAAAGATATTCTTTTATTATTTCAGAATATTTGTTTAATTTCCAATTTCATTAAGGACATGAAGGAAAAAGATGAGAATGTTGAGAAGGAGCAAACTGAACAATTATCAAAAGTTTCTACCAAGCCTAATTCTTTTAAAGAGTATTATGAAAAGTTGAAGCACTTAATGAGAGTGCAACATGAGCTGAGAAAAGAAGAGAGTGCAATCAAAATGAATCCTATGGAGCTATAAACACTTTTGATTCCACATATTGAATCATTGAAAAAAAATGCACATAAGGCAGAGGATCTAGTAAGCACATCAGATGTAAGTGCAATGGACATCATGATTAGTTTAATATCTGACATTAGTGAACAAATCATAGTGTTACAGGCACTATAGGATTTATGGAAGGCATCACTAAAGGATGCACAAGAAATATACAAATCTATTTTTGACAAAATCCCTCCACCAGAAAAATATAGTAAGTTATTATTTTTGGCATTTTAAAAAAAAGGGGAAATAGATATCAGAGGAGATAATAGATATATATAAAAGGAAGAAATATGTATATGAGGAAATATATGAGTATAGGATTATTACTATAGGGGGAGTAATAAGTAAGGGCCCGTTTGGTGCATGGAATATGGTCTCTAATTCCATAATAGCATTTTTGGATTATTGAATTCCATGTTTGTGTCCATCCAAACAAGCAGGAATTGGAATTTTGAAATTCCAATTTTGCCCACAAAATGGGCATTTCATCTTCCATTTGAAAAGGTGGAATTAGAAATTCTCATTCTAATTCCACTTTTCAAATGCCCATTTTATGTGTCATTGGGTCCGATTGTTGTTTATAATATTTGGTGTCCAAAATTTTTATCAATGTTCCCTCATTCATAATACTTTTCACCAAATTCTTGAAACAATTCATCCGCTTCTTGAGGTTCAACATGTCGTAAAGCCAGAATGTAAAATCTCTAGTGCGCGTTGTGTGTTAAAATAAAAACATTTGAGCAGCCATTAGAACACTGTAAAATGGCCTTCCTTCAAGCAGATTTGACCTAAGCCATTAGAACACTGTAAAACGACCTTCCTTCAAGAGGAACCCCAATACGCATTGGTGCATGAAGAATCTTATTTTGAGGTGAGATTGTACAAAGAAATGACTTGGATGTCTGTGTCTCCTATTCAAGAATTAAAATTAAAATAAATAAATTAATAAAAATGAATTATTAAATTTAAAAATATTAAAATAATTAAATTTTTTTTAAAAAAACCATACTCAAATTCCATTTTCAATTTCAAAATGTGGAACCAAACAGAAGAAATGCATCCTCTCGCTCATATTCGAGGTCAACCAAACTATCCAAAACTATATTCTAAAAATGAAAAATCAGAATATCAAATCCATGATTTGACCATTTCCAACATTTGATCAAATTCACATTTGAACCGTATATGACAGGTTGAAAATTGATTGGGCTGTATATTTTCATAAAACCGTCAATATGATACTTAAATTTATTAATAAACCGTCAAAATTTGTTATAGATAATATAGTATTTTATTTAATAAAATAAATATATATTAGTTTATATATAATATATGATATATATTTATGAAATATATAATATATGATATATAATTATGAAATATATAATATATGATATATATTTATGAAAAATGTTTCTATTTTGTTAATTATATAATTTATTAATTTAGAATATTTAACTTGTTGAGAACATTCATGATTTTTGTATATATTACTAATTTATACTAATACTATATTGACAAAATATTTAAATTTAAAAGAATTATTAGTAAATTAGAAAAAAATTGACCATTTCCGTTCCGTTCGTCCCCGATAATATCTTGGCAGATTTCTAAGTTTGTCTTTAATATGATTAGGCTCGGTTTCGGTGTCGTGTAAGCGCGCAAAAAGTATAGAAATTGTTAATTTCCGCCAGACAATGTTAATTTGGGGACGTACTTATCTGACCAAATTTGTCATAACAAAGTGCAATAGAAGAGATGAGACACTTTTTGCAGAAGTCTTGTGAATTTCACAGATGTCGCGGCCAATGGATAATCACAACAGGTAATGACGTTTATCTATTTATAAACAGAAGTTCTTTGCAGACAAACAGAATAAATTAGTATATTTTGAAGCAAGGAAGGAATATTTCCCTAGGGTTTGAACAAGAAGTTTTTGTGGAAAGGGCAAATCTGCTCAAGGTTTCAAAAGAGATTCTCTGTTTCTTTCGGTGCAAATCAAAGGGAATTGTGTTTATATACTATTTATAAATGAAGAGGAGCGGAAGCATAATTATTTGCAAAGAAAGCAGATCTATGGCTTCGCTGAGCCAAATAATCAAGGAAGATCGTCATCCGGTATGGCTGGTGGACGCCCTAATTCTTTCCGCAGTGGCGTACAACAGAAACCCTCAGGAGGAGCTCTCTATTCTCGACGGAGAGCTTGGCCTCCCGAAAACCGCAAAGTACCAGTTTTTGGCTGAAGAGGAGCTGCAAAATGAGGGTTTCGGGAGCAGCAAACAGGTTCTGCTGGTCGTGAAAAGCGTAGCCTGCGGTCACATGATAGTCGCCTGCAGAGGCACCACGGGGTTTCTGGACGCCCTTACGGATCTCAATATGATGCATAGGTCTATGAGCCTGGGCGTTGGAGCTGCACATGCAGGTTATCTATTCTATTCTCTGACCTTGTAATTCGTTCCTGAGTGTTTTTACAAAAAGTTTTATATTCTGAAGTTTCTCTCGAATTTTGTGTGAGAGCTAAACCAGGGTTTCAAACATTCTGAGGTTTTTTCGTTAGGTTGTTTTCCCTAGAATTAGTCCGGATTCGAACGCGAGACCTCGGTTAAACTCTCATTAGGCATAATCTATCCAGCACTCTCTATCTATCCACATTTGACAGTATTTATTTGATTAGGTGGAATGTCAATTGTTAATAAATAAATACAGTTGATAACTTGATAATCAATTGAAATTTCAATGAATTAATATATACTGACAGATAATATTTTATTAATTTTGTTTAATTTCAAAAATAATTTTTTATAATAATTTTTTCTTCTTAAAATGTTTACAAATTGTTATCAACCGTCGTCACGAATTTATGTTAAAAAGGATATTATTATAAAATAGTGTTATTTTTAAAAATAATTAAATGATTTAGATATTAGAATGATAATGTTATGAGGTGTATTTATTTGAATTAAAGTTTTTTTTATTATATTAAGAATATTGGTAGATAGTATAAATAAAAAATATATATTTTCAGAATTTTTTAAAAAAAATTATAGAGTAGATTACATCTAAATTACAGATTATTTCTTAATTCAAATTATAATATTGTGATACTATATATCTATATATTTAATAGATGCATTTTGATTAATATTTCTTAATAAGAAAAGATTATGATGTCTTATTAAGATTCAAAATCAATAATCCATATCTCATGAATAGAGGTGAAACAAATCTATTATGACTTTGTGCACAACTACCAGTCTCACTTTTTTGGACTTCTAAAAGATCTCAATATGATAGGACATTAGTACACTAGAAAACAAGATCTTGTGCACAACTTTCAGTCTCCTATTTTTTAAGACCTTTTTAGACACCTCAACAAATATGACCTTCAAGTTTTAATTATAAATTAAGAACCACCAAATAAACTGCTCCGAAAATTTAATAGTGATTTAAAATTACAAAATGAAATTGCAAAAATTTAATAGCCATTTGAAATTACAACTATCCAATTTCATGACAGAAACTTCTATGCAGCACACAAAAATGCATAGCAAATTCAGAAAACATTTAGTTTTTTTTGTAGAACTCATTTCTGATAATAGATTGTAGAACATGACCCAAAACAAAATACAATAGTTTCTTAAATTAATTGTAAATTATTGATAATATAAAATATTGATAAGAACAGTTACTCCAGAAACTGTAAATCGTATTGAAAATTTTAGACATCTAACTCTTCTCATATGCCATTCATTTTAGTTAAGTGAAAAGCAAAGGGCCCTCATCGCAATCAAGACTTTAAAAATTTATACTGAAATGTTGTATTAACAGTCTTGTCAAGATTGGAACATCGTACTAATATTCTTCACCATTTCCCAATATGTAACAGGTTTTCTGGACAGAGCAAAAAGCATTCCATTAAATTACTTTAGACGGTTGCTAATACGAGGCCAAAATGTGGTCCTAACAGGCCACTCTCTAGGAGGCGCGGTGGCATCGTTGCTAACACTACGATTGCTAGAAATAACCCCACGCTGGTGCCACGAGCAACTCCAGTGCTACACATTTGGGTGCCCCTTTTTCGCAGACTCAGCCCTAGCAAAGCACATTAACAAACGCTACAAGAAGCACTTCGTACACATTGTCTCAAGAAAGGACATAATCCCCAAAGTAATGCCAGTAGCCCACACTCTGTACACATTGTGGGCTGGCCTGGCCGCGGGTCCGTTAGAGGACCTATTTAACGTGACAAGGCTAGGCCTTTTCATAATGCAGGCTGTGCTTAAGGTATCGAAGCAACGCAATGATACCTTGGGTGCAGCCACGGTGGCCACACAGGCCGCATCGTGGCTTCCGTGGCTGGCACGTGGTTTAGTCCACCGCCTACTGGCCTTGGCCTTGTCGTTCCGATTCGGTTCCGGCTATGCCTTTGCCGGAAAAATGGTCCTCCTCGATGCTGAAAAAAGCGTTGAAGAAGATCTGATGTGTGACACCGACATCACCGACCCCGAAGATGACATTGAAAGGCACTTGACCTTAAAGCTCACGCATGTTTCCATGGATGGAATGAAGGAACACAGCCTCCTTAGTTATATTGACAGTGTGTTTTCTGTTTCACAAACTGATGAGCCTGAATATGGGTCGTCTTTGGAGGTTCATATGACCTCCCTCCATGTGACCAGGGGCAGAGAAAGAGAGGATCAGATTCGGACCCCGAAGCTTAGTAAACTGAAAAATGTATTGAGGAAAAGGGAGAAAAAGCCAAAGGCTTTCAAAAGTAAGGTTGCTTGCTTGATATTTGCAAGGCGTATGCAGGAGACGATGCCCATTAATGTGAAGAGGGGGAAAAACCAGAAGAAGAGATTTGTGGGTGTTTTGGGCGATTGTCTTGGGAAGTTGGGAAGATTTGCACAGAGATGGAATACTCTGTTTCTGGCATCTTCTCTTTATTATGTTGTCCGGCATTTTCGCAGATTACTGCCATTAAAGCGATGAATACATTTTATATACCATTGATGGGCTCTGCATTTGAAGACCCAGTGTGGGCTCCATTTAATGTGGACATCGATTGTACAAAAACCTGATTCTTGGTATATTTATTTGATTCTTTACACACGGGTTCTGGAAATACACCCATGTATAATTCAAATTGTAAAGAAAATTTTCTGGAAAGATTTTGTTTAAAAATGAAATAAAAAATCTCGATGTTCAGATCTAGACATCTGATTAATCTTTCCACATGGTTGGAGTAGAGTTATTACTCGCTTCGTGCTGCAGGTTAATTTTAAAAATATGACAATTAGTCGAATCAATATAATAGAAGTATAAAAATTTCAATGAAATAATTTAATGATTATATATGACGTATTTATTCATCTATTGATCCGACACTAAAAATAAAATAACTTTAGACAATGTATTTCCAATGTTATTTAATTTTCAATAACATGTTTGTATGAGACAAATGTAATTTTTTTAAGCTAACTAATTAACATGATCAAATATTGTTAGCAAGAAAAGGATATTCGTTCTATACAATTTTTCATCAAATTAATGATCTTGTTGTAGTCTATGTGTATTTGGGTGGGATTTGTACAACTAAAAATGGAAAATATTAGAAATCTAATGTTTTGATATTTTTATACATTTTAATAAATCACATTTTTGAAAGTCTTAAGACTATCTTTAATCCCTTAGAATAAACTATCCACGACATCCTTCCCAAGGGACTAAAACTAGATCTCCTTGAGACATTTTCAACAATTCTGGAAATTTCAAATTTTGTTCAACAAGCTAGTAATTATAACCTTGACAAGTTGGGTAACAAAATTATATATATAATAAATTTCAATTAAGTTAATCATTTCATTCCCATCTAACTATCCATTTTGACTTTAAAGGATATGGTGACCTTTGACATTCCATGCAAATCTATGAATCTTGTTTTTCAAATGAATAAATATAACTTTTGGAGACAAACATCACTTAACAAGTTTGCCAAATTTTGCAGAATTTACATTTTTTTTTAATATTGTGACAATATATGAAAATTGCTTCTAAGACTATCACAAATAGGGCTAATCTACCTCTTAAAGATAACCATTTATTGCACCACATATCGATACTAAAATATAGGAAGAATGATTTAGACTAACACATCCATTAACTTAGGATGAATTCCCTTTTCCTATACAACATTAGAGAGGGATGAATGGGCTTGACTACTATCACGAGGAAGAGCCAAGTTCTCCCAAATTCACCCTCTTGTTGTTTGTTGTAATGTGATTGGAATTGATTTAGTGTTTGAGATATAAGCTTAATGATAAGAAATTATCCAAGCTTAATGATAAAAAATTTCAATGAATTAAGTTAATGATTATATTTGAAGTATTGATTATCTCTTGTCTCAAAATCATATAAGGTTTCCATATTCATTCATTGATCCAACTCCAACAATAAACTAATCCAACTCCAACAATAAACTAACTTTGAACAATGTATTTGCAATGTTATTATTTTCCATTAAAAATGTTTGCACGAGATAAAAGTAAAAATTTTAGTTACCTAATTAACATGGTCAAACATTGTTGTCAAGAAAAGACTATTCGTTCTATGCAATTTTTGCATTTAATTATTGATCTTGTAGAAATCTAGGAGCACTTCAAGGGTATTTGCACAACTAAAAATGGAAAATATTGAAAATCCAATTTTTCGATACTGATATATCTTATTAAATCACATTTCTGAAAACCTTAGGACTATCGTTAATCCTTTGGAATTGATTGTTGAAGGCATCTTTTTTATAGGACTAAAACTAAAACTCTTTAAGACATTTTCAACAGTTCTAGAAGGTTCAAATTTTGTTCAATGAGTTGGAAGTTATTCCTATAAGGAAGGTAAGGTAGTGGAACAACTTCCTACACTAACCTTGACGGGAGGGTTACGTAATTTTTTTAGATCTTTACAACAATTATAGAAACTTAACATAAATGAATATAAATAGCATGCATACCACAACATAGTGATTTATGTGGGGAAAACTCCTTCGGGAGAAAAAAAAAAATACCCATACTCCAAAAGTTGCCCAATATATTATTCAGAATCAATGATAGATTACAATATACTTGCAAGGGTGTCACCAACTAAATATCCACATGTAACTCATTAGCTATAAGACTCTTACAAACAACCTCCATCTCACATGCCTAATATATAAGAGACAATACATGAAACTGTCAAACGGTATTACAAAACCATGGGCTAAAACCATCCAAAAAGTGACCAAGTATCTACTATCCATGATGCCCTAGAATGTGTCCAAACACACACCAATATGTGTAACTCTCTTTTACAACTCATTTATGGGTCCACCATATTTATATATTTCCTATTTTAGGAGACCCAACTTCAAAAGGCCATAACTTTTGAACCGGGTATCTGATTGAAAAATTGTTTGAAGTGCCAAAAAAATTGTGACATTCTTTATCAAGCTATAACCCGCTACTTTGTTTATTGACACTTTTGGGCCATTTCAAAGCCTCTAAGGCCTTCAAAAACTTTTATTTGCAACTTTTTAAAAAATGAAAACTTTAATGTCTTCAAATCTAGACATGATTTTGCAATGAGAATTTACGACCATGCTTTTCTTGTCCATTCTTTGGGGAATATTCTAATTTACTAAAATAGTAACTTTATGTAAATGCAAGGTTGAGATACCATTTTCGTAACAATTCCTAGATGTCTTGGTTGTTTGGATAATTCAAAATTGATTTGACAACTTCAATGTTGAGTGAAATATTTAAGATCCTATTATCTATTTGATGTCATATAGATTATTCAAATTATTTATTTTACACAAGGATAATTCCATTTGTAAAAGGGTTTATTCTACTACTAAAAGAGGCCATCCCATGATATCTAGTGGTGATTACAAGTAAACCAAGGAAATTTTGACTAGTATAAAGGGTGATCTTGAGATGATGATTAGTTGTTGACGTTTTCTAAATGAGTACAATTCCTTATGATCTTATCTTCCTTCGTCACCTTCTTGACTGTTAGTGTTTTTTATTGTTAGTGTTGATGTGTTCAAGTGGTATCCTTTTGTCAATATCAAGATGTTCTTATACTCCTAAGTATTCGTAATCAATGTTTAGCAAGACCTAGGTGAGATGTCATATCTCCCTTGCGATTAGCCACTCATAGCTTTCTCAAAAGGACTTTTGAATGCTGTGAATCTATATTTGGGCATTTTCTTCTAGGATTGGGTATGTGAGTGGTGTATTATAGCTTGTGATTTAGGCCTTTTCATCCTTGTCCTTTGTTTGTTTTGATAATGACAGTCAATCACTTAGTCATTAGTTATAAGGGTATTTTATCTCCTCTATATACCTTCATGTAAATTTTCTAGTAAAACTTTGTGACGATGAATTTCCCCAAAATTTCCTCTTAGAGACTTTTTTCTCTTCATAAGTGTGCTTACTATCCACCATGTGACTAACTAATACATGTGGAACACAAATTTTAATTATATTACCTGGTTGAGAATGACATTGTCTTCAATTTTTTAATAAGATCATTTTTTGTTCTCATATGTTTTTGTAAATGTAAGAATTTAACTTGCAAAAATAATTGACCACTAAAATGTCATTAAAAGAATGTTGAAGTTGATATTATTTATTCACATAAGTAAATTGAAAAAATAAATACCTAGTGAACATGTTTTGATTTGTTTTCTTTTGTTCTAAACAATAATATCATTATGTAGCATTTGTCTAATTAAATAAATAATCACATTGGTTATTATAGATGAACCATGAAAGAATTTCTTTGGACATGCATTCTATTTTAGTTTGTAAAATATTTTATATACTATGTTGTATAATAAACACACGCACACATGCACGCACACACATGTGCATGCACATGCACACACACACACACATGTGCACGCACACGCACACGCACACACATTTCAATAACTTCAATGCATGAAATAAGTCTATATAATTCCAGTTTCAGTACATGATACTTTTTTGATGAGGAACTTGGACATATTTCAGATATAGTTTCATTGAAATTTCCCTATAAAATAAGAGACCCCTATATAATTGCAAACATTAGGTTAATCTTGGGAAAGGGTATACTTTAAAAATCTTCTAAAAAAAAAGGATGGAGCAACAAGTGGGATTGCAAAGGTTGAATCGATTGCAGAGAAGGCAAAATCAAGGGGGTTTCTTCCATGATACGAATCTACAACAATTTGGAGCATTTAGGAAACACGATGGGTTTTCTTATAGGCCCAATGAGAAACCCAAATGGCCATTTAATAGAAAGGAAAACCTGGGACAAAGACACTATCAATGGAAGGCTTCGAGCAGAGATGGAAGGTCCTTTGGAGGTAGGCCCTTACATTTAGCCACTAAAAGGTATGGGAGGAGCCAAAAGATTGTTTCTGAGCCAAAGGAAAGAGTAACACGTAATGGAGTAGGTGTGCCTTTTCAAATGGATCGAAGGGAGTTCAATATGATAGATGGAAATTTTTGGCACCCAAAACAAACACAGATATATGATATTCAAACCCAAGGCTTATCACAAGAAATCAATAACAAAGTGGTTTATGTTTTAATCAATTGGGAAGAGTGTATAGAGTCTGTGACCTTTTTGAAAGACCATGTTTTCTTCTTGAAATGAGGAGGAAAATGGCCAAACCATGTGACACAAGGCCAGTAGGGATGAGGGGCCAAAGGCACACCCTAATCCAAATCTACCTTGCAAAGAACACACAGGAAGCAACAACACACAAAGAGAGAGAGAGAGAGAGAGAGAGAGAGAGAGAGAGAGAGAGAGCAGATCAGACCCTTAGATTTCATCAAATGGATTCATACATGTCGGGTTGTAAGACCTTCCCGATTAGGGCCAAATATTACAATTCAATTACAACAGTCCTCCAACATGCGAGGATTCAAAAATTATCTTCAATCTTCTAACTTCTAACTGATACCAAAACTGACTCCTAAACTACAACCAACAACTACATTATATACAAGAGGCTACCGAACAAGTCGGCCTTCAAATCCACCATTAACGAAAGGAATGACCAGATCTAGGTCCACACGCTTCCCAATGATTAATACCAACATTAAATCTGTGACCACAATTAAATGCACAAGTCGGCCTCAACAAAAAACTAAAACAAACAACTCGATAAGCAAGGATAACTGAGCGCCAGGAAAGGATAACTGAACGCCAGGGAATTAACCGACCGACTTGGTTAAAGATGGAACCCGAGAAACTACCGAGCCAACTCGATCAAAGAAGGAACCGAGAAACACATAAAACTCAAACTTGTTTTTGGTGATACAGGATTGCCAAGGACCTGAGATGCTCCTGCATCAGACACCTGGGGTTGTTTGAAATGATTCTCTGAATCATGCAGCATGTACAACCCGAGTTGAATCCAACTCAGATTGTGAAATCCACAAACTGTCTTCAATCGGTCTGTTCTTCCACTTTACCAAATATTCCATATACTATTTTCCTCTTGTGTTTTTGCCAACTCTTTGTTACAATATCTGCTTAACTTCTTTTGTCTGTCTCTTAGGATAATCATTCAGTAGTGTCATTTCTTCATCTGATTCATGGTACTCGTACAAATCAACAATGTTGAATATAGGTGATATATCCATGTCATCGGGTAACTCAATCTCATAAGCATTTCCACTGTCAAATCTCCTCAATATCCTGCAAGGACAAACTTCTTCATTTTCAGCTTCCCATATGTTCCAACACGAAATTTTTCTATCTTCAAGTGTACCATTACTTTATCCCCAATTGCAAAAGTCTTATGTCTTCTTCGTCTATAAGCTCCGTCTTTGTATTTCTAATTACTTTTCTCCAACTTATGTTTCACTTCTTCATGCAATGTCTTCATGAACTTAGCAAACTTCACTCCTTCAGCACTTCTTTTTTCTTCACCAACAATATCCTTCAAATTTGATATACCTTTCAGTTGTATGCCATTTACAATCTCAAAAGGTGTTTTTCCAGTACTCCTATTCACTGAATTATTATATGCAAACTCTGCTTGTGCCAACATAGAATCCCAATTACTTAGTGTATCTCCAACTAAACATCTCAAAAGATTACCCAAATTTCTATTCACAACCTCTATTTGTCCATCAGTCTGTGGGTGAAATGTAGAACTATACCTCAACTTGGTGCCCAACTTTCTCCAAAGATTCTTCCAAAAGTATCCAACAAATATATTGTGTCGATCAGAGATGATAATCCTCGGTAATCCATGCAATCTGACAATTTCCTTAAAGAAAAGATCTGCTATATGCACTACATTTGATGTTTTTCTACAGGGTATAAAATGTGTCATCTTAGAAAATCTATCCACAACAACAAATATAGAATCATTACCTCTCACTCTCTTCGGTAAGCCAAGAACAAAATCCATACTGATATCAATCCAAGGTTTCTCAGGAACAGAAATCGGTATATACAATCCAATATTTTGACTTACTCCTTTTGCAACTTGACAAATTCCACCTCTTCTCACAAATTTTTGAACATCCTTATACAACTGAGGCCAAAAGTACTTCTCCTTAAGAAAATTCAATGTCTTGTCAATGCCAAAATGTCCAGCCAAACCACTACTATGTTTCTCTTATCAAATTAGTTCTCATTGATCCTCTCGGTATACACAACTGAATACCTTTAAACAACATACCTTCTTGAATGAAACAGTCTTCCCATTTAGTACTCGATTGATCTTGAATAGGTGCTTTGCACTTTCTCCACGACTCAGAAAATCAGGATCAGTTTCATACAATACTTTCATATCATCAAAACCAAGAACTTCAATTCTCATCTCGGTCATCAAAGATCTTCTACTCAATGCATCAACAACTCGGTTAGTGACTCCACTCTTATGTTTTATCACAAATGTATAACTCTGCAAATATTCAACCCATTTCATATGTCTCTGATTCAACTTATTCTGACTACCCAAATACTGTAAAGCCTTATGATCGGTATACAACACAAACTCACTCGGTATCAAATAATGTCTCCATTTCTTTAGGGCTTGAACAATAGCATAGAATTCTTGATCATACACATAATATTTCTTTTTTGCATCATTCAAATTTTTACTAAAGAAAGAAACAGGTTTATCTTCTTGACTCAACACAGCTCCTATTGCACTACCACTTGCATCACATTCAACTTGAAATACCTTATTGAAATCAAGTAATGCTAACACAGGTAATTCAAAAACCTTCTACTTCAGAGTCTCAAAACTTTTATTAGCTCCACGTGTCCACTTGAATTCTCTTTTATATCCTCTCATAGTCTCAGTCATAGCATTAGAAATTGAACTGAAATTCCTAATGAACTTTTGGTAAAAACTTGCCAAACCATGAAATGATCTTACCTCACTAGCATTCTCAAGTGTAGACCAATTCAAAATAGCTTCAACCTTCTCAGGATCCATTTTCAAACCATTAGCTGAAATCACAAATCCCAAATACACAATCTCCTCTTTCATGAAAGAACACTTTTTCAGATTTATCAGAAACTTTTCTTCTTTCAATCTCTGCAATACTTGTTTAACATGCAACAAATGCTCTTCTCTGGTCTTACTGAATATCAGAATGTCATCTAGGTATACAATCACAAATTTACCTAAGAATTTCTTCAAAACTTCATTCATCAATCTCATAAAAGTACTCGATGCATTAGTTAAACCAAAAGGCATAACCAACCACTCATACAAACCTTTTCTTGTCTTAAAAGCGGTCTTCCACTCATCACCTTCTTTGATTCTGATCTGATGATATCCACTTTTCAAATCAATTTTGGTAAAATACTTTGCTCTAGTAAAACTGTCCATTATGTCATCCATTCTCGGTATAGGAAACCTATATTTCACTATTATCTTGTTGATTGCTCTGGAATTCGTAGACATTCGCCATTCTTCATTCTTCTTAGGTGTCAATACAGCTGGTACTGCACAAGGGCTCAAACTTTCTCGGATCAAACCTTTCTACAACAATTCTTGAATCTGTCGGTTCAATTCCTGATTCTCGGTAGGTGTCAACCGATGTGGTGCCTTATTCGGTAAACTAGCTCCAGGGATAAGATCCATGCAATGATCAACGCTTCTCTTCAGGGGAAAACCATCAGGTACATTGTCAAAAATGATCTCCTTATACTCGGCGAGTATCTTATCAATCTCTTCAAGGGATGCTATCCTCTATTTTCTTACTTTGTTTGTTAGGAATCACAACAAATCATACATCATTCTTCTTCAAATCCTTAACAAAATTTCTTCCTTCCATCAAGCAACTTTCACAAATGTACACACACTACTAACAGGTTCTTCAATCAAAGGTAACAAGATTTGTCTTCTCCCATCAACCCAAATAGTATATTTATGCAATCTCCCATCATATATAGCATGTCTATCATATTGCCAAGGTCTACCTAACAAAATATGACAACAATCCATAGGCATGATATCACATGACACCTTATCATAGTACTTTCCAATTTTCAAATTCACATAACATTGTTCACTTACCAAGAGTGTATGCTCATCCTTGATCCATGAAATATTATACGGCTTCGGGTGTTTCAACCTTTCCAACTGCAACTTTGTAACCATTTTCTCAGATGCCAAGTTCTTCGAGTTTCCACTATCAATGATTACCTTCCACACTTCATCAGAAACTCTACATCTGGTCTTGAACAAACTTTTCCTTACCGGATCTTTCTTATTACTTTCACTCCAAAGTGCACTTCGGACCATCAAGTTCTTTTCCTTCTTAAGTTCATTTTGTGAATCTTCTTGCACCAAAGCATTTCTACTGCTACCGACCTTCTTACTTGCATGTGTACAATCAAATGATCTATGTCCTTCTTCTCCATAATTGTAACAAGTTCCTCGGAATCCACCTCTGTTATAACCACCTCGGTAGTTATTGCGTCTTCCTCTAGCCGAACTTTCACCTTTCTACTCGGTCTTGCCTTTATCAAGATTAGTCTTTTTTGGATCAGATCTATTGTTTTCACCATAAGATCTACCTCTTCCTCTAGGGAATCTACCACCTCTACCTTTTTGTCTTTGCTCATGTCTTTTGTTCAATTTCTCCTCAGCTTTCAAGGAAAACTGATAAGCTTCTTCAATGTTTTCCAACTTAACCAAACTGGTTTCTTCTTGGATGGCAACTCTCAATCCATTCAGGTACCTAGAAATTATTTCCATTTCATCTTCATCATGTCCAGATCTATTATCTAATTTATGGAATTCCTCAATATAATCTTTTACCGAGCTATCTTTCTGCCTCAAACTTTGCATTTGCCTAACTAGGTTAATCTAATAATCACATGGTAAAAACTTTCCTTTCAACTTATTTACCATCTTATTCCATACCTTAATTTTGTCTTTGCCTTTCCTTTTTCTGTCCAATTGCAGATGTTCCCACCACAAGGATGCACGACTCTTCAACTTTGCGCTTGCAATCTTCACCTTCTTTTCCTCAGGAACATTTTCATACTCAAAGTACTTTTCCATCTCGGTGATCCAATCCACCAATTCATTCGAATCCAGCATTCCATTGTACTTAGGAGGATTGAAATGTGGTGTAGACTTCAGATTTGTCAAAGCTTTCAACAATCTTTCCTCACCCTGGTCCATCACTGGTGCAGGTTCTACATCACCTTGTTCTTCCTCAATTTCTTCATCACTAACATCTTCAAGATGTCTTCCTCTATGTTGGGTTGTCTCAACAGCTTCTAATATAGCAGCAAGTTGTCTCAACATGTCTACCAATCTTGGATCCGCATCTCGCCTCCCACAAACCATCTTGAAACCCTCTGCAATTGCAGGCCAGATCACAATCTACTACCCCACAACAAATCAACTAGGGTTTGACAAGAAGGAACCCTCAAACCTAGATTCGCAAATCTAGATCCAGACTCACCTTCGCTCTAATACCACTTGATGCAAGGCCGGTAGGGATGAGGGGCATAAGGCACACCCTAATCCAAATCTACCTTGTAGAGAACACACACAGAAGCAACAACACACAAAGTGAGAGAGAGAATACATATCAGATCCTTAGATTTCATCAAATGGATTCATAGATGTCGGGCTGTAAGGCCTTCCCTGTTAGGGTCAAATATTACAATCCAATTACAACAGTCCTCCAACATGCGAGGATTCAGAAATTATCTTCAATCTTCTAACTTCTAACTGATACCAAAACTAACTCCTAAACTACAACCAACAACTACATTATATACAAGAGGCTACTGAACAAATCGGCCTTCAGATCAACCATTAACGAAAGGAATGACCAGATTTAGGTCCACATGCTTCCCAATGATTGATACCAACATTAAATCTGCGACCATAATTAAATGCACAAGTTGGCCTCAACATAAAACTAAAACAAACAACTCAGTAAGAAAGGATAACCGAGCGCTAGGAAAGGATAACCGAGCACCAGGGAATTAACCAACCAACTCGGTTCAAGAAGGAGCCCGAGAAACTACCGAGCCAACTCGGTCAAAGAAGGAATCGAGCAACACAGAAAACTCAAACTTGTTTTTGGTGATACCAGATTGCCAAGAACCTGAGATGCTCCTGCATCACCATTCTAAAATCAAGGTCTGGTGTGAACGTCAATGGGGGGAGGTTAGCACTTTCAAAACCCTAGCTAATGGTTTTTTTTTAGTAATTTGTTGTGATAAACGTGATAAGGAATGGATCATGAATAGTGGTCCCTATATGATGGATGGGAAAGGTTTTTATTTAAAAATATGAGAACAAAAATTTGATCCTATATGAGAAAAAACTATGGAAATGCCTATATGGATAAGCCTAAAGCAACTATGACATGAATATTGGAATGAAGAAACCTTAAAGATAATTGGGAAAAAGTTAGGTGAATATGTGAGGATGAAAGAAGTTGTAGATGAGAGTGATTTACACATGTTCCTAAAGATCTGTATTAAATGGAACTCATGTCATCCTCTACCAGAGATGATAGATATCAAATTTGGGTTGGAAACTTGGCATCATAAAATAATTGTTGATGGAGAGTTCAAGTCATGCTCCAGTTGTCTTGGGGATGATCACGAGGAAGGATTTTGCAAGAGAAAAAGTAAAGGGAAAGATCTTGCAGAAGATTTCTAGTCCAAGAAGTCATTAGACTAGCTTAGGGGAAAGAAGAACATTGGAATAATGTCATTCCTAAAGGTTCTTCAGACCTGGCTCAATGGAATGTTGTAGATAAGTATGCGACAGATGACTTGTGAGGATGGGAGAAGAATCATCAAAGAGAAATGATGGCCTCTTTAATGATGGAATTTGTTACCCCCAATCAATGTAAGGTTTTAAACACTAATGTTTGGCAAGGGATAGAGGAATTCTAGAGTAGTAGGATGGAGCAAGAAACAGTTGAACCATCAATAAGAGACTCTCTAAGAAGTGATGGACAAGATGAAATGGAGAACAGGGAGGAGGTAGGTATAGATACCAAGAAAAATGAATGGGAGGAGCAACTATAGGATAGTGAATGGTTGGATAGATCCTATAAACCAAGGAAGGAGCCTGATATGTTGAGGGTAGAATAAGAAGAGAAAATCGATTCTTATAAGGGATACAGGGAAGGAAGTGGAAATAAGGAAGATGAGAAACACTTCAAGGATATCCCTATATCACCAATAAGAAATCTGGAGAGCTCCTTTGATGATGTTTTAAAGACACTGGTGATGGGCATCTGCATTTGGATTTAGAATTTATGATAGAGGATGACTTGGAGGAAGGAGATCTATTAGGGATTGGAGAGAAGTTGTGTGTGGTGGAGAAAAGTACCTTAGAACATTCTAATTTTTGCCGTTGCAAGGTGAAGGTTGGGGAGAAGTAAAGAGGTCGTAAAGGTAATCAAGTTAGATTGGTTATAACAGGGATTGCTTCAGGGCAGAGTAAACTTTTAAGATCAGGAAAAGGCATAGCCTTTTCCCGAGAGAAATGAAGGTACTTTCATGGAATGTGAGGGTTTGTAATATTGCCCCTAACAATATTCATCAAATCAAATGATGCTTTGATCAGGTGAGACTGGATCTGGTTCAAATTTTGGAATTGTGTTTTGAGTGGTGCACAAGGGGCCTCTAGAGGCCTAGGGATCCTTTGGAAAGATAACACAATGGAGGTAGTAGTTTTGAGACAAGAAAGATGGTGGAAATGGGTTAAGGTAAGTTTAAACCAACTACATATTCGGATATCGATTATCAATGTTTATGGTCCAAATAGGAGTGACGAGAAGAGAGATTTGTGGTTAGAACTAAATGAGGTCTTATCAAGAATAAGGATGCTATGTTTATCATAGGAGGGGATTTTAATGCAGTTCTGGGCTTGAATGATATTATGGGAGGGAAATGTTGGTATGGAAGAAGCCAACAAGATTTTAATACATTTATTATGGATAATCGTCTATATGAACTACCCTTTAAGCGAGGTGAATTCACATGGACAAATAGGAGGGAAGGATTTATGGACATAGTTGAAAAGTTAGATAGGTTTCTTTTAATGGGTGATTGGGCATATGGACATTGGATGTGTGATGCTGAGATTCTACCTTTAACAGGCTCATATCATTATCCTATTAGCTTAAAAATTCAAGAAGATGCTTCGCCTGACCTTTTCCCTTTTAAGTTTGAAGCAATGAGGCTTCATGTTGATGGGTTTAAATTATTGGTTAAAGAATGGTGGGAATATGCCCCAAATCGATAGGACATAAGGCCTTTGGTTTCTTTTAAAAACTTCAATGGTTAAAGGAACAATTAAAGTAGTGGAATAGGGAACACTTTTAAAATATCTTTGTGGAAAAGTTTAATATTGAGAAAGTCCTAGAATAGTTACATCTGAAGGTTATTGAGAATGGTATGGGAGAAAGTGATTTTAAACTGGAAAATAAATTGAATCAGGACTATGCAGAGGTTCTTTCTAGGGAGGAAATGTTTTGGCGACAAGAATCAAGAGAAACATGGTTAAAGGATGGGGATAGAAATATTTTATTTTCATAACTCAGTTAAAGTTAGGAGGGGGAATAATAGGATCTTCAAGATCAAGGGACAAAATGGAGAAGAATTTATAGATAAAGATAAGATTAATGAGGAGGTAGTTAGTTTTTTCTCAAATGTTGATGACAAATAAAGCTTGGATATGCTTGAAGCACAAGATGTAAATCATATGCTTATGGTCGAGGTAAAAAAGGAGGAGGTGAAAAAGGATTTATTGGGTCTTGGGGTGACAAAGCATCAGGCCCAGATGGCTTCCCAACACTATTCTTTCAGCAGTTTTGGGAAAATTTTGCTGAGGATTTATGAGAGGTAGTGGAGGAGGCTAGAAAGGAAGGTTTTATACTCAGAGACTTAAATAATGCATTTATTTCTTTGGTTCCAAAGAAGGAAGAGTTCATTTCCTTTGAAGACTTTCATCCCATTACCTTATGTAACACAACTTATAAGATAATTGTGAAGGTGATAGCGAACCGGTTGAAATTGGTGTTGGATACTATTATTTTTGTGGAGCAAAGTGGTTTTTTCCCAAGAAGATCAATTTTTGAAGAAGTACTAATAGCTCATGTAGCAATTCATTCGATCAAATGCATGAAAGTAGAAAAAATGATGGTGAAGCTAGATATAAAAAGGGTGTATGATGAGGTGGATAGAGGTTTTCTTTTAAGAGTTCTTAAGAAATTTGGCTTTTGTGAAAAGTGGGTTGATTGGGTTAGAAGCTATATATAAACTCCAAGATATTCAGTTTGGTTAATGGAAGCCCACAAGGCTTTTTTGAGAGGAAAAAAGTTATCTGTCAAGGTGACCCTCTTTCTCCCTTTCTTTTCATTATCTTAGCTAAAGTTCTAGGAAGACTTATATGTCAGAAACGTGGTCAGGGTCTATGGAAAGGTGTAAAAGTAGCTAGGGGTGTTGATCCTATTTCCCACTTACAATTTGTTGATGATACTTTTTTGGCTGGGGATGCATCTATACAAGAAGCCCAGACTATGAAAGATACTCTAGATCTTTATGGGAAAGTTTCAAGTCAATTCATCAACTGGAGGAAATTGGAGATATTCTTTTTTAACACTCCACAGAGGAAGCATGGAAGAATTTGTAGACCACTAGGAATACATGCAGGCTCTCTTCCAAGTAAGTATTTGGGTATTCCACTGTTTACAGGAAAAAATAAGTCTAATTTATGGAAAGATTTGATTGATAACTGTTTTAAGAGGATGGATGGTTGGAAGGGTAAATGGTTAACTTCTATAGGAAGAATACTAATGCTAAAAGTGGTGGTTTTGGCCTTTCCAATCTACTCTATGATGTGTCTACAAATTCCTAAGAAGGTAAGTAGGTTATTGCACAAAGGATGCATAAATTATTTTGGAATGGAACTTTAGATGAAGATAACATTCCACTTTTAGATTGGCATTTGATGAATGAGGATTTAGGAGAAAAGTTGGTATGGAGTATGTATAATTGTAAACATAAACTTTGGGTTAAACTTTTTAAAGCAAAATATCTGGACAATATTGATGATGACAAGATTTTTACTATTAGAAACCCTCCTAGAAGCTCTGCTATATGGAATTTCATTATTAAATGCAAACCAATTATTGTGGATCACATTTCATGGTAGATTGGGAATGGTGAAAAAGAAAGGTTTTGGGATGACTCATGGAATGGTTATCCAATTTTAAAGGATAATGTAAATCTACTCCCCCTAAAGGACTACTTTTCTCAAAAATGGGGTGAGAAGGTTAAGGACTATGTAGAATGTATACAGGGGCCAATGGGTTGGGAATGGAGATGGAAGGAGGTAAGGGATTGTGATTTGACTTAGGATTGAATTAAGGTCATGAAGGAAATCTTTGAGGCTAGGAAAGTGGGTCTGACTAATAGAGAGGATAAAGTGATTTGGTGTGTTGCAGTCTATGGTTTATATTCGGTGAAATTGGGTTTTAGTCTTGTGGACTTGGACAAGGAAGAGTTCTTTTTTTCTCACGATCTATGTTGGCATAAATATTGTTTACCAAAGGGTGGATCATTTTCTTGATTAGCTGTGAAAGGGAGGATTTTGACAGGAGAGAGGTGGAAAAGGTTTGGTTATGCAGGTTCGTCCTGATGTGCGATGTGTAAATGGAACTATGAAGATGTAGATCATCTCCTTGTCTAATGTCAAATTACATGATACTATTGGGATCATGTTCAGGGGAAGTTGGGTTGGTTTGGGCCAAGGAATAACACATTGAGAGGCCTTTTTAAATGTTGTCCACAGATTGGGGGTAAGACAACACTATCAAGTATAAAGAAAGTGTTCCCATCTTTGGTTATATGGGAAATTTTGAAAGAATGAAATAGGAGAATATTTTAAGATACTAAGGAACCTATTAGAAGGATTTTAGGAAGAATTGATCAAGGGATTGAAGAGATTATGGGGGTGGATGCTACGATAAAATTTGTTAACTCTATTCACTAGAAAGGATAGACTAATTCAGAAGAGTTGGAGGCATCAAGATCAAGTCGGGAACGGGTTCTTTAGTGGTTAAAAGGCATAAGAAGGCATGGGATGCTATTGTGTGGAAATCCCCAGAATAGGGGTGGTTTAAAGCAAGTTTTGATGGAGCGGTAAAAGGGAAACTTGGTCCCTTACGGGCAGGGGTGATCATCAAGGATTGTACAAGAATTGTTCGGGCATGTGAAGCAAAAAGGTTGATGAATGGAACAAATAACATAGTTGAAGCAGATGCTGCCTTCATAGCTATTGGTCTGGCAAAGAGATTAAATGTCAGAAATATTCACCTTGAAGGTGACTCTTTATTAATAGTTCAAGCAATTTCTCAACTATCAATTAGTACTTGGCATTTGCAAAGTGATATATGGTGAATTGTTAAAGAATTGGAGTGGTTTGAAAATTTTAAAGTTTCACATATCAGACGACAGTGTAATGAGGAGGATGATAAACTTTCAAAATGGTCAATAAATTTTAGAGAGGTGGGGGATTGTCAAATGCAAGTATTTAGTAATAAAAGTTTTGAAGTTTGTTGTTGAGCATGGCATTTAATGATTAAAAATGATACAAGGTAATGTTGATTACGATAGTTATTTCTTTCTATAAAAAAAATCTATCACTTCTTATAATGATTTCAGCAGTGGTAGTTGATGAGATAAGCAAAGATTACGGAAGTCGAAATGGATATAAAGGATGACTGGATAGTCCTTTTCTGACAAGGATGGGAATTTAAAGTTTCCACTTGAGAGTGCATTAATGAATTAATAATCTGACGAGCCTTTTGAGGCTTCGCACGAGTTGCAGGTCTTTAAAGTTGGGCGAAATCTTTAGGGAATGTGAAGTGTTTGGGAAGTGTTTCTAGAGGTGTCTGGGGGAGTTTTTAGTGCAGGAAGGAGTGCTTTTGTGTAGGTAGTCCATCTTGAAAGTGTCATCAATGGAGGCCACATTTATATTTAGAACTAAGCTTCAGTAGAAATCTTTATTTGGTCAAGTGGAAGAACATAGATTGAAACTCCTAAAATGTCCAACAAAAGCAGTTGTGAAGGCAGTGCAAAGGGTGCTAGGAGAGAGGTTTCAAGTGGCTACACACTGATGGAAAATTAATGTTGATATTGCGGTAATGGTGTTAGCCTGGGGTTTGGAAATTGATGCTCCTGAGGAGGAGGTGAAATGGGTAATGATTTCTCTATTTAGAAGATAGCTAATTGAAGGGCTAGATTCATTATTGGAATGGGCATGGCTAGGGTTTGCCTTCAATTACACTGAATGCTTTGAAGACTCAAAGGAAGCCAAGGAAATGGAAATTGTGCCCTTCGTGCGCTAGCTGAAGAGAATTGATAAGGCACTTTATATGAGCAATGTTTGAGAGGAATGGAAGAAGATGAAAATTGCAATAAGAGATGCATATGAATGGAAAGAGAAGATAGGAGGGCAAGTACCTATGGTGGTGTTGAAACAAAAGCACTTTGTTAGGATGAGGAGAGTGCGACTGGGCCTCTTTGAATGAAACCATGCACCTTAAGGAATGATTGCAAATTTTGGAGATGTCTGAAGTCTTTTTTGGAAATGGTGCATCAACGGACAGCGAATAGTTCTCTATGTCTGTGAAGTTCTTATGCAGTAGTTAATAGGAGTTAGTTTTTTATGTAATGGGCAATAGTCAATGGATATAATGAAATATGTAATATCAATAGTAGTGAACAATGCTATTAGGAGTTTGGGATAAATCTTAGGTGGATATAGAAATTTGATGTACTATAAAGGTTGTTAGCATGGGACAACAATGGTTTTTTGTGACACTTTAATGTAATTCTCTCTTATTATTAATAAAATATTAGATCTTACCAAGCGAAAAAAAATGTTCCAAAAAATTTAGTATTTTTTATATTTATTTTGTAGCTTACATGATAATTGAATTGAAATTTAATTTAAATTTGTATATGTTATAATTTCTAGCAACAATAGATTTTAATATCAATAATTATCCAATGTATTCTTAAAAATTATCATGGTGCTTTTGGAAACATAATCGCTTTAAAAAGAATATTACTCACACTTATACTAAAAGGAGTTGCAATGGTTAAGCTAATAATAATAAAATATTTTGGACAACATATGGAAGGGTAGAAAACACAAAATATAAAAAATGCATTTATCAGTAATAATTATTTATAATATAAACAAATTGATTACATTGAAGATGACCTTGTCATTCGTTGGAATTGATATTTGAAAAATGAAATAACGAGAGAGTTGGAATATTTGTGTTGATCTTTTGAAGATGATATTGTCATTCATTAGAGTGGAATAGGAATAAACAAAATTTATACTAGCCCATTGAAATGAGAAAGTGGTACTTTCTACATGATAGGTGGGTTACAAGATTGACAACTAGATGTCTCTTCACTTGCAACTATTTTTGTAGCTAATTATATTCAATTATATTCAATCATTTATTAGTTCTCATCTTCTTATATGTCAACTATCTACTATTGTATTTAAATGCACAGTTGTTTCTCTCTTGATTTTATGTTCAAAACCCTCATAATTGTAAAAAATTGTAGTTAAAAAAAATATTTTTTCTTTATTTATATTTTAAAATAAAAATATCACATATAATTACTAAATATTTTTTACTATAAATAATATTTAATTTAAAAAATAATAATATAGATTTTTCAAGGGCCTTTATAATCTATTTGCTAATACAAGATACTACACTCCATGGAAATAATTCTAAAGTCTACAAAATCTAGAATACGCTACATTAAAGCAAGACTACATATGACATAAATGCTATTTTCGCTATTCAAGGAGAGACTCACAAAATAGGTACTTAATACCCAAAAGGCTTACTCTCTAACAATTGTTTTCATTTAAACCAAAACATATAACAATCCCATCTTATAAGACTTAATGCATCAATACAGGTGTACATTAAAACCTAGGAATAATAGTGTAACATGTCTAGAAAGAAAACAAATAGAAGGCTTATTGTAATGAGTCAACATATAAAAAATGGAGTCTGTCTACATTGAATAAGACTTTATAGAAGCATATATTGAAAGATAAAGGGATCCTAATTCTCAAAATCTAATGATTCCATGCCAAAAAAATGTTATATCATAAAAAACCTAAACTTCAAATGCAATACTTGGAACCCAAAAAAGGTGCGACAAAAGCTAAACCTTCTAAGACACAAATCATATTACAAATACTCAATATATCTCTCCTAATATACATAGACTACTAAGGCAATTTTTTTATGAAGGTTGCACAAAAGTAAGGCAATACACTACAATAATGGAAGGGTGTTGTGCAACATTTTCTCCTCAATAGATGGATGACTTCTCATATACTTGCACCATTAACAAAAAGGTGTAAACATGGAAATTCATAATAGCTCATAGATGTATAGAGCTTCAAATTATATTCATGTACACACCAAAGACAAGAATGATATTATCTATGAAATAACTCACACAGTTTGTCAGATGTAAAAAAAACTACATAAGCAATGAGCTAGTAAAATAGAACTTTACACAAATGTAACATTTCAAAAAACCTAGATTTAACATATGTGCTTCAAGGTTAGTAAGATGCAAATCATCGTACCTACACAATATTTTGAAAATGATTTACAGAGAACACTACCTCATATAGATATAGTGATAAGATAGTAGCTTTGCAATCACCCCAATGGAATTGGTATATAGCTCACATAGTTTGTTAGATTTCAAACAAGAACTAGGTAAGCAATGAGCTAGCCAAATACAACTTTGCACAAATGTAACATTTCAAAAGACCTAGATTTAACACATGTTGCTTCAAGGTTAGTAAGACACAAATCATAGTACACATGTAATATTTTAAATATGATTTATAGATAACACTACCTCATACAGATATAGTGATAAGGAAATAGCTTTGCAATCACTCATATGGAATTGGTATATGATTTTGAGACGGCTTATCCTCTGGGTAATCTACCACCATCGGCAAAGAATTTTCGAACACATCCCAACATTATAAGCTTGTGTGTATACTCGTTAGTGGATAGGGGTTGTGCATACTTCAATCACATGAATAACCCTTATTGCATTACATATATAGTTGATAAGTAGGTGTCTGTGGTTGATCTTAATGTTTTTTATGGCTATCTTTAAGACACCCTAAACCTTATTATTAAGATGCCATTTATACCTATTGTGGTTGTCTGGACATGTTTTCTTGGTGCATAGATCATCTATGAATATAGGTTGAGTATTTCCAACACTACATTTTCAGTTGGATTCAAAAAATGAACTGCAAGCCCACAACTTATGTTCTACGCTAAAACATCTCTACAAAAGAGGTTAGATGTGTGAGGTTTAACTAGTAAGGAGATTAATGAAAGATCATAACTAAAAAGACACTTGATTGTAGTTGGATTGAAGGCCATAAAATCATACATGCTTTTTGTATAGGAGACAAATCACATCCACAAACATGTGAGATCTATTGACAACAAGAAAGAGTGGAGTTTATTCCCACTTGTAAACATGTTTTCTTGAGAATATACATAGCTTTTAAAGGGGTGTGAGTTTTCTCGCAAGCAATCCAATGATGTTTTTGAACTGTTGTCCCATAGGGCAATGAGGGATGCCAAGGGGAGTGGTGAAGGATGACAATTTAAGGGAGTAATATAGGATGGTGATACTTCAAAGATGTTGGTGGATGGTCCATTAACTATCTAAAAAACTTTCTATAACTTTTCTGACGTGAAACAAAGTTCCAGCATGAGACACCTCCATTGGGGGTTTCCCCACCCAGAACAACATATTGGAAAATAAAATTTAATAATTCATATAGTTTGATAGTTATTGAATTGTTCTTGTTAAATAGATTGAAATATCATCAACAATAATAAATTAAAATACTTTCTAATTTATTTGTTTGTGATAAAATCATATAAAATGCTTAAGTTATCATACATCAAATTCTTATAAATCAATAGCAACACTTAAATGTATCAAAATAAAAAATAAAAAATTAATCTTGTCATCCAAATTGATATATTTAAAAAGCTATTATCAGCTCTATTTGACAAATAAAACTATAAATATTTATACTTATCAAGGTCATTTAATAACATTTTTAGATATTGAGTATATGAAATAATTTGATCATTTTCTCTTAATCAAAACGTTAAATAATTGTCAATAAGTCTTTGGTCTACTTATCAAGTTGAATGTTTTGAATGAGCCAACTAAACCAAGTCTTGTTCAGAGTAAGATCATGACATCATAAGGAATGAGGTTGAGGTCATGCCCTCTAAGACTATAAAAAAAAAAATACGCTTCAATCATTAGCTCTTTAGAAAACAAAGATTTTACTTTATTTTTTATTTATTTATTTTGTTAAAAAGGCAAAGCATGCATCCCCATTCAGGTTGCCTAAAATCATATAAAATGTCAATAGAGGGAAAAACAAAAAAATCTTAAACAAACCCGATCAACGCCAGGCATAGACAGTGTTTTTTTATTGAGTATAATACTTTAAAAAGAAAAAAAAAATGTGTTTGGTCGATATCTCAGCAATATATCCCCTGCCACTTGGCTGTAACATGCGTCCCTATTCAAATTACCTGAAACCATCCAAAAACGTCGACGTCAGAAGAAAAGCAAAGCATAACTTTGCTTAGAATGGGAAGATAAAAACAAAATGAAAAAAATGGCTTATCTAGTACTCACTGGCATTGTACAAAACATAAAGAAAACAAAGAAATTTCTAGAATCCTAAAAGGAGTAAAAGTCAAGTAAAGGTGGGAGTCCTACTTGTAATTATTTCCTACATTTTAATAAATCACATTTTTGAAAGCCTTAAGACTATCCTCAATCCCTCGGAAAGGATTGTCCATGACATCCTTCCCAAGGGACTAAAAGTAGATCTCCTTGAGACATTTTCAACAATTCTAGAAAGTTCAAATTTTGTTCAAAGAGCTAGCAGTTATAACCTTGACAAGTTGGGTAACAATTTTTTTCTCAAAAATTTGAATTAAGTTAATCATTTCATTCCCATCTAACTATCCATTTTGACTTTAAAGGATATGGTGACCTTTGACATTCCATGCAAATCTATGAATCTTGTTTTTTAAATGGATAAATATAACTTTTGGAGACAACCATCACTTAACAAGTTTGCTAAATTTTGTAAATTTTACATTTTTTTTTAATATTGTGGCAATAAATGAAAATTGCTTCTAAGACTATCACAAATAGGGCCAATCTACCTCCTAAAGATAACCATTTATTGCACCACATATTGATACTAAAATATAGGAAGAATGATTTTAGACTAACACATCCATTAACTTAGGATCAATTCCCTTTTCCTATACAACATTAGAGAGGGATGAATGGGCTTGACTACTATCACAAAGAAGAGCCAAGTTGTCCAAGATTCACCCTCTTGTTGTTTGTTGTAATGTGATTGGAAATGATTTAGTGTTTGAGATCTAGGCTTAATGATAAGAAATTATCTAGGCTTAATTATAGAAAATTTCAATGAATTGTGATTATATTTAAAGTATTGATTATGTCACGTCTCAAAAACATATAAGGTTTCCCTATTCATTCATTATTCCAATTCCAACAATAAACTAACTTTGAACAATGTACATTTACAATGTTATTATTTTCCAATAAAAATGTGTGCATGAGATAAAAGTAAAAATTTTAGTTAACTAATCAACTTGAGCAAACATTGTTGTCAAGAAAAGACAATTCGTTCTATACAATTTTTGCATTTAATTATCGATCTTGTTTAAGTCTAGGAGCACTTGAATGGTGTTTGCACAACTAAAAATGGAAAATATTGAAAATCCAATTTTTTGATTCTTTTTTATGTCATTATTTGAATAATCCTTTGGAATTAATTGTTGAAGGCATTCTTTTCACAGGACTAAAAAAGTATTAATTGATGTCATATAACAACTTTGGCACAATGTCGACAAGACATCCAAGATTAATTAATGTAATATAATAAACCCTAAGGACTATTATATGAAATCATTTACGTAACCCTCCTCTCAAAGTTAGTGTAGGAAGTTGTTCCACTACCTTGCCTTCCTTATAGGAATAACCATTAGCTCAATGAACAAAATTTGAATTGTCTAGAACTATTGAAAATGTCTTAAAGAGTTCTAGTTTTAGTCCTACGAAAAGGATGCCTTCAACAATCAATCCCAAAGGATTAACGATAGTCCTAAGGTATCATAAGGATTAATTGATGTCATATAGATTATTCAAAATTATTTGTTTTAGACGAGGATAATTCCATTTGTGAAAGGGTTGATTCTACTATTAAAAGAGGTAATCCTATGATATCTTGTAGTGATTACAAGTAAACCAAGGAAATTTTGACTAGTATAAAGGGTGATCTTGAGATGATGATTAGTTATTGATGTTTTCTAAATGAGCACAGTGCCTTATGCCCTTCTCTTCCTTCATCACCTTCTTAATTGTTAGTGTTGATGTGTTCATGTGCTATCCTTTTGTCCTTTTGTCAATATCAAGATGGTCTTATACTCCTAAGTATTCTTAATCAATCTCTAGCAAGACCTAGGTGAGATGCCATATATCCCTTGCAATTAGCCACTCATAGCTTTCTGAAAAGGACTTCTGAATGTTTTGAATCCATTATTTGGGCATTTTTCTTCTAGGATTGGGTATGTGAGTGGTGTATTATAGCTTGTGATTTAAGCCTTTTCATCCTTGTCCTTTGTTTGTTTTGATAGTGAGAGTCAATCACTTAATCATTAGTTGTAAGGATATTTTATCTCCTCCATATACTATCATGTAAACTTTTAAATAAATTTTTGTGACTATGAATTTCCCCAAAAGCTCTGCTTGGAGACATTTTTCTCATCATAAGTGTGCTTACTATCCACCACATGACAAACCAATACATGTGGACCACAAAATTTAATTGTATTACTTGGTTGAGAATGATATTGTCTTGAAGAATAAGATCATTTTTGTTCTCATATGGTTTTGTAAATGTAAGAATTTAACTTGCAAAAATAATTGACCACTTATTCTTTGGACATGCATTCTATTTTAGTTTGTAAAATATGTTATATACTACACACACACACACACACACACACACACACACACACCCATGCACGCAGACTCGCACACAGACTCACACGCGCGTGCACACACACACATACAAAATAAGTCTACATATTGGTCGATAGTTTCAGTACATGATACTTTTTTTATGAGGAACTTGGACGTACTTTGGATATAGTTTCATTGAAATTTCCCTATAAAATAAGAGACTGGGCTATATAATTGCAAACATTAAGTTAATCTTGGGAAAGGGTATATTTAAAAAAAATCCAAAACATTTGGTATGTTTTATAATTATTTGGTACCTTCCATGATAACTGAATTGAAATTTAATTTAAATTTGTATATGTCATAATTTCTAGAAATGATAGATTTTAATATCAATTATTATCCAATGTGCTCTTAAAAATTATCATGGTGCTATTGGAAACATACTTGCTTTATAAAGAATATTACTCTCACTTATACTAAAAGGAGTTGCAATGGTTAAGCTAATAATAAAAAATATTTTGGATAATTTATATCAGAGGATAGAAAGCACCAAACATAAAAAAATGCATTTATCAGTAAATAATTATTTATAATATAAACAAATTGATTACATTGAAGATGACCTTAACATTTGTTTGAATTGATATTTGCAAAAAGAAATAACGAGAGAGTTGGATTCATGTATTTGTGTCGATCTTTTGGAGTATTGTCATTCATTAGAGTGGAATAGGAATAAACAAAATTTAGAGTAGCCCATTGAAATGAAAAAGTGGTACTTTCTACATGATAGGTGGGTTACAAGATTGACAACTAGAAGTCTCTTCATTTGCAACTTTTTTTTCCAGCTAATAATATTCAATTATATTCAATCATGTATCAATTATCATCTTCTTATATGCCAACTATTTACTGTTGTATTTAAATGTGTTGTTTATCTCTTTATTTTATGTTCAAAACCCTCATAATTGTAAAAAAAATTGTAATATATATATATATATATATATATATATATATATATATATTGATTAAAATAATAATAATGTAGATTTTGCGAGGGCCTTTATAATCCATTTGATAGTACAAGATACTACACTCCATGGAAATAATTCAAAACTCTACAAAATATAGATTACACAACATTAAAGCAAGACTACATAGGACATAAATGTTATTTTCACTATTTAAGGAGACTCACAAAAATGGATACTTAATAACCAAAAGGCTTAGTCTTTATCTATATCTTTTCATTTAAACCAAAACATATAACCATCCCATCTTATAAGACTTAATACATCAATACATGTGTACATGAAAACCTGATAATAATAGTCTAAAATGTAGAAAGAAAACAAATAAAAGGCTTATTGTAATGAGTCAACATATAACAAAATGGAGTCTATATATATTGAATAAGACTTTATACAACCATATATTGAAAGATAAAGGGCTCCTAATTCTCAAAATCTGATGATTCCATGCCAAAAAAATGTCATATCTTGAAAAACCTAAAATTCTAATGAAAGACTTGGAACCCAAAAAAGGTGCAACAAAAGCTAGACCTTCTAAGACACAAATCATATTACAAATACTCAATATATCTCTCCTAATATACATAGACTACTAAGGCAATTGTTTTATGAAGGTTGCACAAAAGTAAGGCAATACACTATACCAAGAATGGAAGGGTGTTGTGCAACATTTTCTCTTCAATAGATGGATGACTTCTCATATACTTGCACCAATAACAAAAATATGTAAACATGGAAATTCATAATAGCTCGTAGATGAATAGCTCACACGGTTTGTCAAATGTCAAACAAAAAGTACATAAGCAATGAGCTAGTAAAATACAACTTTACATAAATGTAACATTTCAAAAGACGTAGATTAACATATGTGCTTCAAGGTTAGTAAGCTGCAAATCATAGTACATACATAATATTTTGAAAATGATTTACAGAGAACACTACCTCATACAGATATAGTGATAAAGCAGTAGCTTTGCAATCACCTAGATGGAATTGGTATATAGCTCACATAGTTTGTCAGACGTCAAACAAAAACTACGTAAGCAATGAGCTAGTAAAATACAACTTTGCACAAATGTAACATTTCAAAGACCTAGATTTAACGTATGTTGCTTCAAGGTTAGTGAGACATAAATCATAGTACATATGTAATATTTTGAAAATGATTATAGAGAGCACTACCTCATACAGATATAGTGATAAGACAGTAGCTTTGCAATTGCCCGAATGAAATTGATATTTTATTTTGAGACGACTTATCCTCTGGGTAATTTACCACCATTAGTAAAGCATTCTCGAACACATCCTAACATTATAAGCTTGTGTGTATACTCATTAGTGGATGGGGGTTGTGCATACTTCAATCACATGAATAACCTTTATTACATTCCATAGATAGTTGATCAATAGGTGTATGTGGTCGATCTTAATGTTTTTGGTGACTATCTTTAAGACACCCTAAACCTTATTATTAAGATGTCATTTATACCTATTGTGGTTGTGTGGACATGTTTTCTTGGTGCATTGATCATGTATGAATATAGGTTGAGTATTTCCAACACTGCATTTTTAGTTGATCCGAAAAATGTTGCAAGCCCACAACTTATGTTCTATGCTAAAACATCTATGTGGAAGAGGTCAGATGTGTGAGGTTCAACTACTAAGGACATTTATGAAAGAGCATAACTAAAAAGACACTTGATTGTAGTTGGATTGAAGGCCATAAAATCATACATGCTTTTTGTATAGGAGACAAATCACATCCACAAACATGTGAGATCTATTAACAACACAAAAGAGTGGAGTTTATTCCCACTTCTAAACATGTTTTCTTGAGAATACATGGCTTTTAAAGGGGTGTGAGTTTTCTCGCAAGCAATCCAATTATGTTTTTGAACTATTGCCCCATAAGGAAATGAGGGATATTGCCAAGGGGAGTGGTGAAGGATGGCAATTTAAGGGAGTAATATAGGATGGTGATAGAAGATGTTGGTGGATGACATTAACTATCTAAAAAACTTTCTACTACTTTTCTAACGTGAAACAAAGTTCAAGCATGAGACACCACCATTGGGGGTTTCCCCACCCAAAACAACATATTGGAAAATTAAATTTATCATTCATACAATTTGATAGTTATTGAATTGTTATTGTTGAATATATTGAAATATCATCAACAATAATAAATTAAAACGCCTTCTAATTTATTTCTTTGTGATAAAATCATATAAAATGCTTCTAAGTTATCATACATCAAATTCTTATAAATCAGTAGCAACACTTAAATGTATCAAAATAAAAATTAAAAAAATTAGTTTTGTCATCCAAATTGATATTTTTAAAAAGCTATTATCAGCTCTATTTGACCAATAAAACTATAAATATTTATACTTATGGGGTCATTTAAAAACATTTTTAGATAACGAGTATATAAACTAATTTGATCATTTTCTTTAAAACAAAACTTTAAATAAGTGTCAATAAGTCTTTGGTCTACTTATCAAGTTGAATGTTTTGAATGAGCCCACTAAACCAAGTCTTGTTCAGCATAAGATCATGACATCATAAGGAATGAGCTTGAGGTCATGCCCTCTAACACTACAAAAAAATGAATAGGCTTCAATCATTAGCTCTTAAAAAAAAGATTTTACTTTATTTTTATTTATTTTTGTTAAAAAGGCAAAGCATGCGTCCCCATTCAGATTGCCTAAAATCATATAAAACGTCAACAGAGGGAAAAACTAAAAAATCTTACACAAATCCAATCAACAACAGGCATCGACAGTGTTTTTAAATTGAGTATACTACTTTAAAAAGAAAGAAAAAAAAAGCGTTTGGTCGATATCTCAGCAATATATCCCCTGCCACTTGGCTGCAGCATGCGTCCCCATTCAAACTACCTGAAATAATACAAAAATGTCGACGTGGGAAGAAAAGCAAAGCATAACTTTGCTTAGAATGGGAAGATAAAAACAAAATTAAAAAAATCGCTTATCAACTCAGTGGCATTGTACAAAACATAAAGAAAACAAAGAAATTTCTAGAATCCTAACATGTAATTATTTGCGTCCACATCGCATATTGCAAAGCAAGTGGATTTCATACGTCGCTGCCAGTGAAGACAGCTGGCGAGGCTGGCTCAGTGTTACGTGCTGAGGTGTCTCTCTTACCTCTAATGACACGTCATTGATGGCTAGTAAAGACAGCTGGCCCAGCTGGCCATGTGTCTTATTGGGATCACTATTACATGTTGCATTCATGTTTTGATCACATTGACTTCAAGAATTGTCCTCGTATAATAGCTTGGGATGGTTGAGTGTTTGTTTTCTTAAATTTATTTCATTGATATCAATCACCTCTCCATCAAAAACTATCATTATAGATTACCCTTAAACAATTTAGTAACGTTACAACTGTCATTTGATAATTGGGCACGGGTCTTTTAAAATTAATTAGTAGTTGTGTGCTTTTGGACTTCTAATGAATAATAGATAGATTTTATATATTTTGAGGGGAGTGAGTAATTATGGTAAGTATTAATAATGCAAATGTTTTACACTTTTCTTGTTAAATAATTACGCTGGTTGAATATGTAATGGAGTTATCAATAGTTACATGTATTGTCGTATGTTTGACAATAACTTAAACTAGCATACCTATATTTTAATAAATCTATGTAAAAAAAGTCAAGAAGTAACAATTTTGAAAAATGTAAAAGTAAAGAAAAACTATTTAGAATTGAAGTCCAATTGAACAAGTCAATAAAATCCAGATTAATACTCTTAATTTGAACTGTTTAAAATTACAAATTGATACTCTTAATTTATATTTTTAAGATGGCCAAAGCCCCTTTATCACGTCTTGAATTGTCACCTCTTCAACACGTCATTGCCATTGCAAATTTGGAGCGATGCAGGGACCTCCATTGCATCAACATTATCATCACCATGAGAAAATAGGAAACAACAAAACAAATGATAAGATGAATAAAAATATAAACACAAATTTTGGGTGTTCCCTTGCAAACGTGGTAGTAGAAGGAAACAATACATACCCTTGCAACAACAATAGAGTGAGGAGGAGAAAGCCTTGGGCTCACAACAATCCATCCTCGTTGTTATCTCCCACCATGTAAAACCCTAGTCATCGCCTTGTTGGAGGAGGATACAAGAGACAAACAGAAACAAAGTGGAAAGTCGGGAAAGTATGAAATTAGGGTGTCAATTTGAATAAGGTTGGAAGAATCCCTCTCAACCATCAATTCTATTGTAATCCATGCACTTTCTAAAAGAAATATGAGCCCAAACTTTAAACCTAAAGAGTTGTCTTTATTTAAAATTGGGTAAATGTAAACCCCCATAGACATTGATAACTGCAAAAGAAGAAGATTGGTTAGTGAATTGAATTGGGATAAATTATATAGACCACATTGACAAGATCCAACTATAGATTGTTTGGAATCTCCAGGGGCTTATTATACGCCATTATTCTTAAAGAATTCACTCCTCATGTATGGATCGGGGTCTCCCTGTAATTTTTCCTTTTTTATTGATATATTATATTGTGTAAAGATTGATTTCTACTCTAGCGTGCCACATAAGAAAAATACTAAACATATGGAATAGTCGTCCAAAAAAAAAGTCAAAGGTCGAAAACACACAGTCGATTCAACCATAAGATTCTATTAACATAAGGATAAGTCACAACAATTCAACCTACACATCAAATGTAATTGAATACACCATTGAAATTCATTAAGTGATAGCAACCATATTGTCGCATACTTTTATCATCACTAAAGTACAATTAGATAAAATCTACATCAAGTAGTCTGCCTGCATGTCGAACTTCAATACATCATGAAAAACATAACAATACATGAAACAAAGGGATGATGATCTGCATATCAGTGATCAAGTATAATACATATATTCAAGTGTACATCAGTAAAATACAATGCCATGAAGGTTGTCAAGTACAATGAAATCAATGCCATCGAGCATACGTCCATCTACGTATCCCTATCTCCTAAGCCATCGGACTGAGTCCATCTACTATCTCAAGATGGGAGTGTGGCTCAAGCGCTTTTACCACCCAACCACAAAGTGGTTAGCTCCCTCGGGGTTCTTCCTAACATGAAGAACACTCTAACCCTACCCGAGAAGCCTAGCAATCCGAAACTGGTGGGTGAACCCACAATAGTGGGTAACAATTTTTTAGAGGAAGTAATTCCTCCTGAAATTTGCGAAGTGAGTGGATTTAGGTGGGTACTTTTGATTGAAAGTACCCAAAAGTTTTGATCAAAAGTATAAAATTCCATAACTTTTGATCGAAAGTAAGTTATGATCGAAAGTATTATAACTACTTTCGATCGAAACTAACTAGATTTCAATCGAAAGTAAGATGTTAAGGTTTTGGTGGGGTTTTAGCCTCGCCGAAACCATCATTTTCACAATTGCGGTCTGGGTTTTGACAAAGTAGAAAATGGGGCATCCGACTTTCAAACGTCATTTTCAAAGGTATTTCACAGTGTATACCTTCTCATTTTATATTATTTATTATTTTTAATATATATATTCACGTATACATACATATGTATATATATGTATATATATACATGTATATATATGGATATATATGTATACATACATATATATGTGTATATACATGTACACACAGACACACATATATGTGTGTGTGTGTTTGTGTATATACATGTATATATACATGTGCACATGTATATATATGTATATACACATGGTATATATATATATTTATGTACATACACATACATGTATATATCTATGCATATATACATGTGTATATATACATACACACACATATATGTGTGTCTGTGTATATACATATATATACATGTATAGAATGCACACAAACACATATAAATATATATATGTATGTATGCATATATACATGTGTATATAGACATACACACTCATATATATGTATGTATACACATGTATATATGTGTATACATACATATATGTGTGTGTGTATATGCACACACACACACACACATATATATATGTATGTATGTATGTATGTATGTATGCATTCAGATGTATACATACATACATACATATATATATGCACATGTATATATACATGTACATATGGATATGTACATGTGTATATGTGAATATATACACATGCATGTGTATATATGTGTGTGTGTGTGTGTGTGCGCATATACATGTATGTATATATGTATGCATATATACATATATACATATACATGTATATATATGCATAGATATATGTATGTGTATATGTATGTGCATGTATACACGCATGTATATATATACATATTGACATATATATGTGTGTGTGTATACATATCATATATACATTCATGTATGTATATACATGTATATGTATGGATATATACATGTGCACGTATATATGTGTGTTGCACACACACAGAGACATATATACACACACATGTATGTATGCATGTATATATATGTGTGCACATGTATATATGCATGTGTGTGTGCGCATGTATATGTAGTGCACATTTATTTACATTTAAATGTAATTTATGTAATTGATTTTAGTTCAATAATGTAGCGAAATGTACTTTAATTTTATTTTCAATTAAATTAGGAAAATATATATGTAGACTTCATTTGACAATAAATAAAATATTTCAGGTACACATATAGATATAGATATTATTAGAAATCATGGCAGATGCACTAATTCCCCCTGTGGAACTATTTGCATAGATTAATAGGAAAATTGAACGATTGCAAGATTCAATAGACAATCCAACTAGCTCTAGTGTCTATAAGAGCACAAGTCAGTCCATACTTTCTAGCTTGATTAGTATTAGAGATGAAATTCATGGTACCACTCCCTATGCACCAGATGTTATAGAGGTCATACTTGAGAGGAAGAGATGAGAGGTTGGCTTTGGTCTTTCTCTTAAGGAGGTATGAGATTTAGTGCCTAAAGTGACCTTGAAAAGGGAAGCTTTCCCATCTTATGTGGACTTACAGTATGTGAAGGGATATTAGGTTACCAGGTTTCAGGATCCTACTATATCAACATTGATATACCCACAGTTTCTAGCTGCCCATGGTTGTTCTCCAAATAATGACCAGATTCTATTGTATTTTTCATAGCATATTTTTGCTAAGGTTCATTTAGGGAGGGCCATTAATTACACTGATTTGCCAACACATCTAGGACAGGATCATGGCAGGCTTGTTGATAGAGATGCTTTTCGTCGAGTTGATCGCCAAATCCCAGTACACATGGCCATTGTTTGTAAGAGGGCACTTGCTATAGCTCCTTCATTGGGTCATATGGTAGATGATGTTGTTCGTAGCACCCAACTTCGAGGTGTGATTGATAGTGTGGGGAACATTGCAGAAGTTGTCACATCCATATCTAGTGATCAGGTTGGGCAGTATTTGATGTATCGATGACACTCTAGATCATTAGGTGGAGTATCCTCTAGTAAGACCTCACATGACATATATAGTGCAGCGGGCATCCCTTCACTTGCCAGTCTAGAGGGACTTACAGGAGAGATGAAACTGGTCACATTGACTTTTTTAGTTGAGGATCTTCTAGATGTGTATGCATTTATAGCAACGGAGCATGATATCGCCATATTGGATGTTAGAGCTTGTGTGGGTACTGTTAGATACGTTTAACCACATCCTTCTCATCACCCAGGTCGTGGTCATAGTGGCAGTGCACATGAGGGTCTACCTATCGACCACTCTATTGCTGCAGAGGGAGATGCACAATGCACAAACCCTTCAGTGAGTGCAAGGCACCAGTTCTCTAATGTTGGCCTTAAGGATGTTGACTTCAGCATGACCACTATGGGTTACCTAGATTTGCTGACACATGATGATATGACTTCCATGCCATCTCATTTGGTTAGTCTATTGCATTCATCATTAGAGAGGCGTGTGTCAACTACTCATGTTGCAGATGCAGAGTTCAGCTTGGACCAAGCACATGAAAATCTTGATGTCTTGGTTGATAGGATTAAGGCTAGGGATTTTGAGTACTATTAGGTGCCACCATATACACATGTATAAATCTTATTTTTAATGCTACAATTTAAGTTAAATTGGCAATATTTCATGGCATGTAAATTTACTTCTTTTTTTAATTTTCAATACATGATATATATACATATATATGATATTTTTCTCTAGCAGGAGATGTCTCTTGTTACTCCTTTGAGGATTGATCATGTACATTATCGAGACTCACTCGATGATGACATCAGTAGTGGATGGGTGAGTTTTTAATTTATCAATGTGTACATGTATTTAATTTACATACTTTATAATATGTTTTCTTGTAATATTTTATCGAACTTAAAAAGATGTACATGTACTAATTTATATCACTTTCTTTGTAGGGCTCTACACATCCTTCACAACATGATAGTAACTCTGGGGACTGCTTAGTGAGGATTCATCATGATGAGTCCTAGGCACTTTCATATTTGATCTAGACATATTACATGTATTTGATGTTATATTTCCTCTCTAGACTCTAGACGATTGACACACATTGTACTTTGATATTACTTGATTTGTAGACTTTTGATCTATGTTTGACATGATTGACATATGTTTCATGTTTACAGTACTTGATCTCTATATTTTAAACATACTTGATCTATGATTGATGTTTCACATGTTATGTACTTTCACTCTATACATGTGTGATGTTTGCATACTTTCAATCTATGTGTTTAATATATACATGTTTGATGATCCAAGTTATATGTTTGATGATCTAAGTTATATGTAAGTTTATTCTATGAATGATGTTTGACATGCTATATACTTGAGATCTATGTTTGATTATCTTACTGATATTTACATTTGACATGTACTTTGTATTTTATGTTGATGATCTAAGTTAAATATGTTTGATGATCTAAGTTATATTATGTTTGACATCTAGATGATATAAAAATCCCCTTTTAAGACATGGTCAAGTAGTAAAAAACAATAATTTGATTGGATTTTTAAAACATGTGTGTCCTAATGTAATCAACTATAAAAATAATGTATCATAATTAAGTATTGCAACATGTATGATACACATTCATATTCCAACTAGATAAGCATCCACATGACCTAATTAATCAACTAGATAAAAATAAAGTATTGCAACATGCATGATACACATTCATATTCCTAGATAAGTAATAAATCATCTCCTTAAGACATTTTTGAGATATTATAAATTTTAGAAAAATGCTCCATTCACTACGGGCATCAGTAGGAAAGAATGGAGCTAAGAAAACATCTGGTCTCGCCTGTGATAAATTTAGTACATATCATATTTCATGTGTGATTTAGTCCACATCAAGTGATTCAACTCGCTCTTGGATAACATTTAATATTCTCTCATGGACATCAGTCTCAAGTATTTTTATTTGCTTCAAATAAGTTCCTTGCACAATAACAGAACCTACACAGACAAGTTCAACAACATATATAGATGTGAAATTAACCAAAAATGCATGTATAATTCCATCGCAAATTGGACCTCAATTGTAAAAAATTAAGCATAAATACACTCCTAACCTATAGGAAACATAATGTCATCGCTTGTTTCATTCTTTGTTAGCTTCATCCTCTCCTTGGTGCAATGTAATATATAGTAACTAACACCTTCCACATTTTCAGGCTCTGTTATTACTGCAAAAACATGTCCTGCAAAATATCTTGTAAATATAAATTAAACAGACTTGTATATTTTACTAGATATATGTACCATCTAAATTGAATAGTAAATAAGAACATGTGTACATCCTCGCTATTTATGGATTGAGTTCATGAATCCTTTAAATTTATATATACATGTACCAATTTTGATCAAACCTGAAATATGGTCATAATTAGTAGAAATCAATGGAATGTTGTCAAAGCTTTCATCCTCAACTTCATCATTTGTATTAGTAACATATAGTGGAACCAAATTCCATTCGCTAATATATCCACATTTTTTGTTGATACATTCACCATAGTTTTTAGAAATGTAGTCATAATGAAAGCATGAGTAATCTCTAGTGTACAATGACCACACATTACTGTCTATACTCATAACTAAATCAAGGATCTTGTTTTGTCTACCCTATTGCATCCATGGATTGATCTTCTATCAACACCTGAACAAGACACATGTAAAAATTTAAGACAAGTTAAAATCATATATATATACATGTTCTTCAATGATAAATAAATTTAAGTGTACATAAATTTAAACCAAAACAAGTGATGTTGCCTTTATACCTGATATCTCCCATAATACTTTGAATGGTACGACTGGATCCAATCATGATGATGTGTTATCCTGGTTTGGAACCACAAAATGCGTATTGCACCACTCAACTACATCATGAGCATTATTTATATGATATCCATGATAGTCCAATTGATACTTTCTTAAAGCATGTTTGATACAAGCTCCTGCACCAACATGCTCTCCCTTTCCATGGCCACTCTGAAAGAAACTCCAAATATGTGGTATCTTTTGGTATCGATGATATCTATATAGTGCATAAAATGGCCTTGCTGATTTAAATTGTGTTTCACATCCATCTGACCAAACGAATGCTTTTCAATTTTGATGTCTTTTTTTTCCAAATATCCAAAAAAATTCTTAAAGCTATGCTCGACAAAATGTATGTCATGCTCTTTATCATCACTAATGTAAAAATGATATTCTTTCTTTATGACCCATGCTTGATATGTACTTTCAACACCATCCAAACTTAATTGTGCATGTAGATAAGACATGTGTAGCATGATAGTGACGTACTCTATATAGTAGTATTCTGGTTGAAGTTATTTTTGAGAAACAAAAGAGTAATTCTCTACAAAGTCAATAACCGATAAAATTGTTCCAATTGGAAAAGTTTCTTTTAGTATTTGGAACTGTTTTGCTTTCCATTTAGAAAAAAAAAACAAGACGTAAATATGGTTAAATCAATTTACAAAAATTCTCCATAAATGTTGCAACAGGTATCTCCTCCTCTACATATTCCAACCTTGTTGATTCTTTCCCAACTTTTCTTTCAGACTTTATGTACTTGTAACTCTTACATTTTACCATCCTCATCATGTCAGTATCTTCAAGTCTCAAAGTAGATTTAGCCAAATCCCTGAATGTTTGACAAGTTCCTCTTATGCAATCTATTTCAGGTATTTCATGATCAATTGATTTGTTACATAAGATTGATTCTATGAATTGGCTTGGATGTTTAGGAAAAACATTTTGGGAACCACCACTTTCTTTTATCATCTTTCTAAACCCTTGCTAGTAGAGATCAAATTCAATATGATATCGATAACAACAAGTTTCAAAAGATTTATTTATCTTTACAAAATATGGCTTTAATCTTTCAAACATTGTTTATCCAATCTTAATGTCAGGATTTGAATTACAAAATGAGAGATACAATTCATGTTGTGTGGTGTCCAACCAATGTTTTGTGTGCTAGAAATATTCCTTAGGCTGAGTCCTCTTCTTGATAACATCTCTTGTATTTGGTGAAGGATAAGTATGATCAATCTAAATGTCGTAACCAAGTTCCTAACTATTTCCTTAATCCTATTAGAGAGAAGAGCTCTGCACATTAGTGCCCAATTACCTTCCAATGTAGTATCATCAAAATTGATTCTTTTTTCCAAATAATATGTTATTATCTTCCTATTGTACCTGATATGAGATGAAAGTGAAGATATTTGTCTTTTTTGGGACATGTTTTTATTTAAAATAGATGTTAGTATCACTCTTCTTAAAATGGACTTATTTGTTGATCTAGTTATTTTTCTAATGGAATGCAAACCTTCCTTAACACTTTCAACAATATTTTTTTGTACATTACATGATTTTTTCTTTTTCAAACTTGCATCTACACCCAACAATTTTAAGGCCTCCTTTAACTCATCTTTAATAAGTATAATTTATAATAGTTGGGTTTTTTCAAGTGTATCAAGATTCTCAAATTGTGCAATTATTTTCTCAGACTTTTTATTCAATGCCCTCTTTGTAGTATTTATGGTTTGTTTAGCATAATCTCTAAATTTTTACACATCCATTTCAATTAAATGATCTATGCCTTTCTGATTAATTTTTCTCTTCAAGTGTTAGGGTAGACTAACATTCTTATTTGTTGTGTGTACTTCGACTGCAAACAAAATTTAAAAAAATCTCTTAATAGCTCATCTTAAGGGGACCTTGATGAAATAAATATAAATAGGCTCATGTTAAAGGGAATAATTAATAAACTAATGAGAGAGATACATACTTATTTGAACTTGTGATGACCCTTCTCGAAAGTCCATTACTTCAACTTGGGATGCCCCTAGTCCAACATTTTTTTCATCAAAGGCTATGTACACAACAAAAATAATAGTCTTAAGGGGAAAGACACAAAATGCATATTCACCACAAAGAGAATAAATCGAGACAGTGAGAGAGAGTTAGATAGAGAGAGAGACGTGTACTTGTTTGAGATTCTAAAGGTTGTGCTTATTGAGCTTGCGATGACCCTTCTCCAACTTCTGAAGGTTGTGCTTGGCAAGCTTATGATGACCCTTCTCCAACTTCTGAAGGTTGGGCTTGTTGAGCTTGCGATGACCCTTCTCTAACTTCAGAAGTTTTTGCTTCTTGAGAATTTCCTACATACAAAGATAAAATTATTAAACAAAAGTCCGAATGAAATTTCCTATGAATAGAGTCCTATTAATCATAAGATAAGTCTCAATAGGTCATATAACTTATCATAGGTCCTAATATGTCTAATTAGGTCATAATAGGTTTAATTGGGTATAGTTAGGTTCTAATGGGTCTAATTGGGTCTAATTAGGTCGTAATAGGTCTAATTGGGTTTAATTTGGTGCTAATAGGTCTTAAGGGTCATATTACTAATAGTGGGTCTAATGGGGTCTTAAGGGATCGTATAACCTATCATAGGTCATAATAGGTCTAATTAGGTAATGATAGGCTTAATTAGGTATAATTAGGTCATAAAAGGTCTAATTAAGCCTAATTTGGTCCTAATAGGTCTAATTGGGTCTAATTAGGTCCTAATAGGTCTAATTGGGTGTAATTAGGTGCTAATATGTCTTAAGGGGTCATATATATTAATAGTGGGTCTAATGGGGTCTTAAGGGGTCATATAACCTATCATAATATAACCTATCGTAGGTCTTAATAGGTCATAATAGGTTTAATTGGGTATAATTAGGTCCTAATAGGTCTAATTGGATCTAATTATGTCCTGATAGGTCTAATTGGGTCTAATTAGGTGCTAATAGGTCTTAAGGGGTTATATTACTCATAGTGGGTCTAATGGGGTCTTAAGGGGTCATATTACTCGTAGTGAGTCTAATGGGCTATTAAGGGGTCATATAACCTATCATAGGTCCTAATAGGTCTAATTGGGTCTAATTAGGTGCTAATAGGTCTTAAGGGGTCATATTACTAATAGTGGGTCTAATGGGGTCTTAAGGGGTCATATAACCTATCTGTTAGGAATAGTCCCAAGAGATAACTGAGAGGGGGGGGGGGTGAATCAATTATCTACAAGTTTCAATTATTTATCCAATTAAGTATACTTAAACATAAAGCATAAACATAATGAAAGAACACTTGAACACAACACCAATATTTGGGTTACGGGGAAACCCAAATAGGTAAAAATCCCGGTGGGAATTGACACCAACTAATAATCTACACTAGTGTATTATGATCCTTGTTAGAAGATCCTTAACCCTATTAGGATTTGTCTTTACAATGTATTTAGTACAGTAACCTGGTCAAGGGTCAGACCCTGTTAGGAGTCTTTTACAATTAATCCTGTTAGGGGTGAGGATGCACTGTTCAAGAGCACACTACTCAAAGGGGTGAAGGCTACAACCTTTTGAATAACAAATACACACTATATCTGGATCTTGGTGAACTATGCTTAGACGTGCTATCTGGATAAGTTCCAATGTATAGCATAAACTCTTCACTTGGTCACATAGACCTTCTGTTGATGGCTCAATACTTCGCACACTCTGTTTTGCTCTTCACAATCAACTCTGAACCATACTTTAGCAATCACAAATGACTTTATATAAATATCTTTCCTCTAAATGATATAATAAATTCAGCCTGTTAGAACCACCTTGAAATCATATTAGAGAAACTATAACATACTCCAATAATAATTATGTCGGCTCTACTAAGCACGCAACACAATCTGGGACCTGGCCAACATTAATAAATGTAGACGCACGCTACACATTGTTGACTCTATCAAAGTAACTGAAACTTTCTTCTCAAGATGAATTACATCATGCACTCTTAACCAAACATTCTTAACTCTTCTCCAATCCATAATCCAAGGGCACATACCAAAATGATAAGCACAACTCCTGAACCAATATAATCTCTGTCGGCTCTTTTGAATAAACACATGAAACTACTACTGGTGAATAGCAACTACATAACTTCACTTCTACTGATCATCAGACTCTACATTCATGATTGTAACATCACTAACATGTATTCATCTCATATCCAAAGGTGCAAGTCTCCATGATGACTGTACGGACAATCACTCACAAAACACTGCTTGTACCTCTGTCAGGAACACTACTGACACAAGTTGCTACATAACTGTCTGTTCTAACAATTAACCTCTTCGTCCATGATATCATGATGATAACATGTCCATGCTACATATACTCAAAGCTTACTACATAAGTCTTCCATGCATTCTACTTACCATATGTTGTCATCAATGACAAACATACAGTCAGCACTAGCTTGCTGGCAAATCTCCAACAATCTCCCCCTTTGGCATTGATGGAAACATATGGAATGAAAAACACCACCAAACCAAATGAATAATTCTTTTATAACATTCTCCCTTTCCTCATCAAAACTCCCCCAAGGATGAATCCTCCATCTGTTGTAATATTCTTCAACATTCTCCATTTTCTCAACTGAACTGCTTTCATGACTGAATATTGCTCCCCCTTAGTATATTACTCCTTCTTTACTTCTATTTTTCATGAATATATATTACTCCCCCTTTGACATCAATGGAAAAGGACATTAAGCTTTGATACTACTCCTGAAGTAGAGTAGTCAACCATCCACCAGTCCCTGAGGACTGATGCACTTTCCTCTTTCCCTAAGTAGAATTAGGGAAGGGAATTGCTCCCAACTTCTCCCTAATATACTCAAAAGTATCCTTTGGTAAGGGCTTTGTGAATATATCTTATAGTTGTTCCTTTGTACTCACATCATCCAATTTGACTTCTTTTTCTGTCACTTTCTCTCTAAGGAAGTGATACTTGATCTCTATGTGCTTTGTCTTTGCATGCATCATTGGATTCTTTGACATGTTGATAGTGTTGGTATTATCATAATGAATAGTAATAGGATAATCAATCTGAATACCAAAGTCCTTTATTCAAGGCTGCTGCAACATACTCCACTTCTGCTATTGACTGAGAGATACAATTTTTCTTCTTTCTTGTCCAAGTGACGAGTCTGTCACCAAGAAACACTGCTCCACCTGATGTACTCTTTATGTCATCAACGCATCCTGTCCAATCTGCATCTATCTATATATACATGAAGCTCAACATTCTTGTAGTTAGGATACCATAGACCATAATCTACAGTGCCCTTTAAATATTAGAATATTCTTTTTACTGCCATGAGGTGACTTTGTTTAGGCTCTGTTGCAAATATTCCAACTATGCCAACTGCATTAGAAATGTCAGGTCTAGTTTGAGTAAGATATATGAATTTACCAATCATAGACTTGTATAATGTTGTATCTACTACTAGAGAATCATCTTCTTTTGTAAGCTTGCATCCAGTTACCATAGGTGTGCCCACTAGCTTGCAATCATCCATCTTGAACTTCTTCAATATCTCTTTCACATATTTGGACTGATTAATGAAAATACCTTTCTCTGTCTATTGCACATTTAATCCCAAGAAGTATTTGATGGGTCCAATCATGCTCATCTCAAACTCACTCTGCATCTCCTTAGCAAATTTTACACTAAGTTTATCATTGCCCCCAAAGATAATGTCATCAAAAAATATAGCTACAAGTAGTAGTCCTTCAGATGTCTCTCTTATGAATAGATTACAATCTGTTGCTCCTTTCTTGAATCCAATTTTTGTTAGATATCCATCAAGTCTCTCATACCATGCTCTAGGGGCTTGCTAAAGTCCATAGAGGGATTTCTTCAATCTACATAACATATCAGGTTTATCTAATAAGGTGAATCCTTCTGGCTGCTCAATGTATACTTCTTCTTTTAGCTCTCCATTCAAGAATGCTGACTTAACATCCATCTGATAAAATTTGAATTTTTTGATAGTTGCATAAGCTAGAAACAACTTAATAGCTTCTAATCTTCTCACAGGTGCAAATGTGTCTGAATAATCAATGCCTTCTCTCTGTGTATATCCCTTACATACTAACCTTTCTTTATTTCTTACTACTATACCATCTTCATTCATCTTGTTTTTGAATATCCATTTTGTTCCAATTACATTCTTATCACTAGGTGTTGGAGCTAGTTCCCAAGTATCATTATTGATAATCTGATCTAGTTATTCTTTCATAGCATCATGCCAATCTGAATCATTGCATGCATCTTCAACACTCAAAGGTTCAATCTGAGATAGTAAACATACCACTTCATTGCTTGTTGAATTCTTTGATTTTGATCTTGTTGTGACTTTGTTGATCTGATCTCCAATGATGTCATCCTTAGAGTGATATCTAGATGTATACTTTGGAACTTTAGGTGATACTAATTCATCGTCCTTTTGAGTTTCTTCTTCACTTGTTTTAGGGTCATTGAACAATACATCAATACTGTCAAACATCTCTTCAACAACTGTCTCACTAGTGGAAGGTCTAGGTTCTTCTTCAATCATAGGTGATTAATCATGATATCTTTCTTGAACCATAAACTTTTCATCAATCTTAACATGAGCACTTTCAATGATTTTCTTCAATATCAAGTTAAAACATCTATAAGCTTTACTTTTAGCAAAGTAACCAAGAAAAATACCTTCATCACTTCTTGCATCAAACTTGCCTATTGCTTCATCCCTCTTGATGTAGCACTTTCTTCCAAAGATTCTGAAGTATTTCACTATGGGAACATTACCAAACCATAACTCATAAGGTGTCTTGTCCACGCCAAGCCTTAATTGTATTCTATTGATTTTATAGACTATTGTATTGACCGCATCTCTCCAATAGGTGTGTGAAAATTTTCCTTTTATCATGATGGTGTGTGCTATATCAAGAATGATCATATTCCTTCTCTCTGTAATCCCATTCTGTTGTGGGGTTCTAGGTGTACTTAACTGTCTCTTTATGCCATTTTCTTCACAGTACTCATAGAATCTATCAGAGGTGAATTATCCTCCTCTATCTGACCTTAGATATTTTATCTTTAGTCTAGATTCATTCTCAACCTTAGCTTTGAATATTTTGAACTTCTCAAATGATTCTAACTTATCTTTCAAGAACGCAACCCACATCATTCTAGAATAATCATCTACAAACAAAATGAAATATCTTTCACCATAGTAGGATCTGAGTTGGTCCACACAAGTTTGTATGAATTAGATCCAACTTATTCTCTTCTGAATTATGCTTTCTTCTGAATGAATTTATCACATGCTTTCCCATCACACATTCCCTGCAAATAGTATCAACTAGCTTTGCTATACTAGGTAGGTCTCTTACTGCCTTAACATTACTAATCTTTACCATGTTATCAAAATTGATATGACATAGTCTTTTATGCCATATCCAACTGTCATCAACTTTAGCAACAAAACAACTTGCTTCTGAATTAAGTTGAAAAACATTACCTTTAGGCTTTGACCCTGATGCAATCATAACTCCATCCTTTTTTTTAATGATGCACTTGTTTTCTTTGAACTCCAACTGGTAACCTTTTTCAAGTAACTAGCCAACACTAAGAAGGTTGTGCTTCAAACCATCTACATAGAGAACATTATCAGTGTTGTTCTTTCCATCTAGTGTGATAGCTCCTCTACCAATGATAGGTTTAGGTGTGTTATCTCCAAATCTAACCATGCCACCATTATATTTGTCTAGATGAACAAACCTATCTTTATCACTTGTCATGTGATGTGAACAACCACTATCTATGATCCAATCTGTCCTTATGTCTGCTTGTGAAATCAATGCTAAATTTTCTTCCTTTTTCTCATCTTCATGGTTTATTTCATTATTCATTTTCTCTATGATAGCAATGAAACCAATTTCATCTTCAGCTAAATCATCATCTGATACTCCATCTCCAGCATAGTAACATTCCTTTGAATACTTAAGCTTCTAATCATTTTTGAACTTTTTAGCTCATGTAGGACACTTAGATGCAAACTGACCAATCTCATTACATGAAAAGCATTTAAATGGAAATTGACCTTCATATTTCCCTTTTCCTTTCTTTTCTCTTTTAGAAATCATAGCAATGAAATCATCTAGTACTTTCTCTTCATCATCATCATCAAAATTACCAGAAGTGTTTGCAGATTTCTTACCATGGACTGATGTTTTGAAGGATGTCTCACTTTTAGGTTCTGTCTTTAATCTTGAAATCTCAAAAGCTAAAATTTTGTTGATCAAGGTCTCTCTTTTTAAATTTGATGTAAGCTACATGGTCTCATCAAGGATGTTGATCTTGCTTTCATACTCTATAGTGAGAGTAGTCATTAACTTATCCATAATGTCTTCTTCCGAGATCTCTCCACCATTTTTCCTAATTCCTGCAACTACTTCATTAATTGTTTGGTTGTAAGCTCTGATGTTTTCTTCAGGTAGCATCTCTAATGCATTGTATCTTTTCTTCCAATTTTTTCTCCGCACACCCTTTTCTTGTTTATCTCCTTCAAACATGTCTTCTAGGTGCTTCCATATCTTGTAGGTAGTGTCTACTTTCTTTATCTCTGAAAACTCACTATCAGATAGGGAACTGATAAGGGCTTCTTTTTCTACTACATTCTGATGGAATAAATCCTTTTGTTTGCTAGTAGCATCATCTTTTACAAGATCTTCTAGAGAGGGGATCTGAACTTCTTTGATAGCCACTTCAAAAACTTCAAAATCAATGCACTATAAATGTGTCATCATCTTGTTATTCCAATCAAGATAATTCTCTCCATTAAACTTAGGACTGTCTTTTCTAAATAATGCCATCTCATCAACCTCAAATTGTTAAACTTTCTCTCTAAGGCACTTGGCTCTAATACCAATGGTTAGGAATAGTCCCAAGAGATAACTGAGACAGGGGGGTGAATTAGTTATCTACAAGTTTCAATTCTTTATCCAATTTAGTATACTTAAACATAAAGCATAAACACAATGAAAGAACACTTGAACACAACACCAATATTTTGGTTATGGGGAAACCCAAATAGGTAAAAACCCCGGTGGGAATTGACACCCACTAATAATCTGCACTAGGGTATTATGATCCTTGTTAGAAGATCCTTAACCCTATTAGGAGTTGTCTTTAAAATGCATTTAGTAGAGTGACCTGGTCAAGGGTCAGACCTTGTTAGGATTCTTTTACAATTAACCCTGTTAGGGGTGAGGATGCACTATCCGAGAGCACACTGCTCAAAGGGGTGAAGGCTACAACCTTCTGAATAACAGATACACACTATATCTGGATCTTGGTGAGCTGCGCTTAGACCTATTGTCTGGATTAGTTCCAATGTATAGCATAAACTCTTCACTTGGTCACATAGACCTTTTGCTGATGGCTCAACACTTCGCACACTCTGCTCTACTCTTCACAATCAACTCTGAACCATACTTTAGCAATCACAAATGTCTGCGTATAAATATCTTTCCTCTAAATGATATAATCAAGTCATCCTGTTAGGGCCACCTTGAAATCATATTAGAGAAACCATAACATACTCCAATAATAATTATTTTGGCTCTACTAAGCATGCAACACAATCTGGGACTTGTCCAATATTAATAAATGTAGACGCACACTATAGTACACTGTCATCTCTACCAAAGTAACTAAAAATTTCTTCTCAAGCTGGATTACATCATGCACTCTTAACTAAACATTCTTAACTCTTCTCTAATCCATAATCCAAGGGTGCATACCGAAATGATAAGCGCAACTCCTGAACCAATATAATCTCTGTAGGCTCTTCTAAATAAATAGAGGAAATTACTACTGGTGAATAGCGACTGCATAAATTCACTTCTATTGATCATCAGACTCTATGTCCATGATTGTAACATCACTAACATGTCTTCATCTCATATCCAAAGGTGCAAGGCTCCATGATGACTGTATGGACAATCACTCATAGAACATTGCATGTAACTCTGTGAGGAACACTGCTGACACAAGTTGCTACATAACTGTCTGTTCTAACAATTAACCTATGCATCCATGATATCATGTTGATAACATGTCCATGCTACATATACTCAAAGCTTACTATATAAGTCTTCCACGCATGCTACTTACCATATGTTGTCATCAATGATAAATATACAGTCAACACTGGCTTGCTGGAAAATATCCAACACTATCATAGGCCCTAATAGGTATAATTAGGTCATAATAGGTATAATTAGGTCCTAATAGGTATAATTGGGTCTAATTAGGTTCTAATAGGTCTAATTAGGTCTAATTAGGTGTTAATAGATCTTAAGGGGTCATATTACTCATAGTGGGTCTAATGGGGTCTTAAGGGGTCATATAACTTATTATTGGTCCTAATAGGTCTAATTAGGTCATAATAGGTTTAATTGGGTATGATTAGGTCCTAATAGGTCTAATTGGGTCTAATTATGTGCTAATAGGTTTTAAGGGGCCATATTACTCATGGTGGGTATAATGGGGTCTTGAGGGGTTATATAACCTATCATAGGTCCTAATAGGTCTAATTAGGTCATAATAGGTTTAATTGGGTATAATTAGGTCCTAATAGGTCTAATTGGGTCTATTTAGGTTCTAATATGTCTAATTGGGTCTAATTAAGTTCTTATAGGTCTAATTAGGTTCTAATAGGTCTAATTGGGTCTAATTAGCTGCTAATAGGTCTTAAGGGGTCATATTACTCATAGTGGGTCTAATGGGGTCTTAAGGGGTCATATAACCTATCATAGGTCATAATAGGTCTAATTAGCTCATAATAGGTTTAATTGGGTATAATTGGGTCCTAATAGGTCTAATTGGGTCTAATTAGGTGCTAATAGGTCATAAGGGGTCATATTACTCACAGTGGGCCTAATGGGTCTTATGGGTCTAATTAGGTCCTATTATATCTAATTGGGTCTAATTATGTCCTAATACATCTAATTGGGTCTAATTAGGTCCTAATAAGTTTTAAGGAGTCATATTACCTATCATAGGTCTTAATAGACCTAGATAACTAGGTATAATTAGGTCCTAATAGGTCTAATTGGGTCTTAAGAGATCATATTAAGTATATTGGGTCTAATTAGGTCTTAAGGGGTCATAGTATGAGCATAGTAGGTGTTAATTAGTCTAATTAGATCTAACTACACCTAGAAGGGGTCCTATTACTCATATTAGGTAGATTAGTAGGGCTTATTAAGACTAATTTGGTCTAAGGGGTCCTATTAAGTTCATAAATAGGCCCCTAATTAGGTACTATTACTATTCAATATTAGTTCCTATTACTCATATTAGGTCATATTAATCACATGTATTAGGTACATTAATTAGTATAATTAGGTATAATTAGGTCTTGTTAGGTTTTATTAGGGGTTAATTAGTCTAATTAGGCCTTAGGAGTTATATTATCCATATTAGACCTCATAATAGGTCTAATTATGCCTAAGGGGTCCTATTGCTCATATTAGGTGTACTAGTATGTCCTATTACCCATATTAGGTGTTAATTACTCTTACTAAAGGTCTAATTAGGTCTTAAATTACTTATTTTAATTAGTCAAGTTTGAGGTCTTAAGGAGTACTCTTACGTCTTATTACTAAATTTAACAAATTAGGTCATAATAGGTTAGCTATTATGTCTAATTAGGTCTTAAGGGGTCCTATTACTCATATTATGTATACTTAGGACTATTTACGTGTCTTATTAGGTATTAATTAGTCTTATTAGGTATAACTAGGTCTAATTATGTCTAAGGCCCATCCTATTAATGATATTAGGTCCTAATATGGGTCTTATTACTCATATTAGGTCCTAATAGGTTAAACATTAGATCTTAAGGGGTCATAATGCTCACATTAGGTCTAATTAGGTATATAATTATGTCTTTGTAGTCTTATTAGGTCTAATTAGTATTATCTAGGTCTTATTAGGTCTAATTAGGTCTTCTTTATCAAATTAGGTCTAATTAGGTATTGCAATATCATGCTTACATGTTTCATTACAACAAGTCCTAACCATCAACTTAAAATATTCAAAGAGAGAGAGAGAGAGAGAGAGCTTGTTTCCTACAATAATATATTTCCCATGCTTCTTCATGTAGTCTTTGTTCAGTCTCTTCTAAATAACGTCGTGTACTCTTATCTAACCTTCTTTTTTTATTTCACATCACTTTGCAAAATTGTTCAACTAATTTTTTACAAAATTTGAAAAAATACAATTTCAAAAGTCTTCCTTCTCCAAAATGTGAATTATTTTGTAGCTTTTGAATTAATAAGATGAGAAAAACATATATTTATTTATATGTAATTGTTATTAACCCAAAATGACAACAGATTGGCCAACATAGGTTTCTATAGAAACTCATTTATAACTTTCTATCAAAAGTAATTTTCTAAATGTCTTAACCCATGTTAAACCATTCAACTACTTTCAATAGAAGGTACTTTCAATCGAAAGTACTTATTTTCGATCGAAAGTCCTTGAGTAAGGGCAATTTGTAGAGTTTTACAAAATTTTGAACATTTCATGGATTCAGGGCTAAATCGCAAGGCTCAAATGGAACAATAAAGAGATGTCCTTTTGCATAGAACAAGTACTCTGAACAAGATTTCTAACAATTATAGATTTGACAATTTTTGAGTTTATTATGTATATATTTTTTGACATTAATCGAATGTAGGTTTTTTATCAAATATAAACCTCTGAGTTTGACATTCAATGAAAAATAGTAGACAAGGGAATTTTTTTTATAAAAAAATAGTGTCCTTTGTCTTTGATTCTACTTTCTATCAAAAAAAATTTAAATTAGATAAATACACGACAAGTTATAACCTATGTAGTCAAGGTATGTCAAAATTATGGTTTAGTCAACTTCAAACATTATAAAATATGCAATAATCATGATAATGTTGTCAAACCAATTGAATTCCCTCCATATGGATGTTACAAAACTAAATTTGAAAGAAGCACATTGACATCTATTTTAGAAAAAAAGTTATGCTCTATGAAAATAATATAACTCTTTGAAAATGACATTTTCAACAACATACCCATTTTCGTGGGAGAAAGAAAAAATCATTCAAATCAATTCAATATATATATATATATATATATATATATATATATATATATATATATATATATATATATATATATATATATATATATATATATATATATATATATATATATATATATATATATATATATATATTGAATCTAGATAGAAAATCCTAAAAGACTCTAATTTACTTCATCTTTTGGTTTCAAACAATTTAACGATAGTATGCATCTGAATCTGAAAGCTTTTTTCAAAATGTAGAGTTCAGTGTCCATTTGGGCAAAAAAGTGTAACCAACTATTGTAGGTTCACCCTGGCACCAATGGATCAGGTGGATTTGGCGAAACTGTGTAACATAACTACAACACATATGTCTAATGTAGTCCTAAACATGAATGTGGCAGGGAGATGTTTCAAAACCATGCATAGATAAGAAATATGCAATAAATATAGCTTGGCTAAGCAATTACACCAAAATTCTACTAGAAGATAGAAAGAAAATACTACCCTTCCCTAATGGCCCACATTCAAAACCCTTCCATATTACTATATCTTGTAGAAAAGATAAGAGAATACAAGAGAAAGGTAAATATGAAGTGCAAAGAAAGTAAAACTCTGCCTAAGAGTATCTCAATTGTTCACACATTAAGACGAAGACAATCACACGTCTATGTATTGTCATTCTTCTAATGTTACACTATTCATTTACTTAAACCAATATTCATATCTATACAGATTAAGAGAACACATCAAGGAGTAAAGAGAAATTATTTCATAATCAACACTTCTACTGAAACATGCACTCTATAAGTAATAATTAAATCTCTGAGATTTATCAAACGTGACATGATCGACACTTCCAGTTATCATCTAAGATTTAAAATGAAAAAGGAATCTAAGTTCAATCACGTAATCAAGCAATTTATTCTTACAAACTACCCCACACATTCTAGGAGAGAACTTTACTTGAATTTTAAACCAATGATTTTCATCTTCCATTTAATCACTTTCTGAAATGTCTAATATCATCAAATACAACATAGAATTAATTTATCATTTACCAGCTATTAAAAAAAGTTCAAAGAAACTAAATGTTTGTGCCATTTGGAATATCACTTTGTCACTGTGTTTCAATAAACATTTACAAGTTATAAAGAAAAACTAAGTCAGGAGAATTACAATTGGATAGAAGGTTGATTCTTTTTAACAGTAGTCATGTATGATAATGAATACAACCAACTTTACTAGTTTTGTTTCATAAACCTAATTGGAAACTCAATTCATTTATTTTCCTCCCACACACAGTTGTACTTGATCAAGAAATAAAAATAATATACACCTAGTTATCTTCATAGCATTTCACTGAATTGAATTACTTTGGTTGCATGCAATTGTAAACATATAAAAGGATCTATTGTTAAATCTGGGGACAGATCGTGGGCCTTTTCCTATCTCTAATCCTTTATCCATTGTGGCGGAGAGAGATGTAGAGGAGGATTTAGATTACAACATCTCTATTTTTTCTTCCCATGCCTTGATTTGCAGGTGTAGGGGATTTTGGCCCATTCTGTCGAAGCTTCATGATTGGATCTCTCGTCACTGGGAGCCTATCCTCAATGATATGGTGCATATCTTTCCCTTGGCTAAGGGGTATTTTATTGCAAATTTTGAAGATGCTTCAGACATGAATACATTGTTGTGTGATCATTTCTTCATCTAGGAGGATCATTTTATGCTCATGGTTAAACCTTGGCATATCGATCTTAACACTATTTCAGACTCTTTCACCTGGTTCCCTATCTGGGTTCGTCTTCTTTATCTTCCCCTGCATCTTTCGATCGACTCACTTTTTGAGGGGATTGGGAATGCTCTTGGGGAATTTTTGTTGGTGGATGGTGATTCTTCTAATATGTACCATTCTACTTATGCTCACATTCTTGTTGATATTGATCCTTCTAAGGGTCTTCCTGTGGAGATAGTGATCAACTCCTCCAAAGGAAGTTGGACTCAAACCCTAGATTATGAAGGGATTCCCTTCAGATATCAAAGATTCTTTAAGACTAGGCATATGGTTGCTCAGTGTGGATTGGGTAAAAATAAATTTGTCGCATCTTGGTGGAAGGGTGCTTCGAATCATCACTATTTGGTGGAGAAGAAGTTTGTTTCATCAAAAATCTTCTCCCAGGTGGTTGCACATGTCCCCCTTCTTTTGTCGGTCAAGATTTGGCTCCTATTTGTCCTCATGTTAGTATCTCTTTAGTTGCTTCGTCACCTAGTTTGGTGGGGGCAGTAGCGCCTTTGCCCATACCTAGTGGTGCGGGGGTCGTGGTTGCCAGTGATTCTGTGGTCGCTTCTCCTATTTGGTCTACTGGTATTGTGGCTGCCTTTCTTAGTAGTCATGATTTCTTTGGCTTGGCTGATGATACTCTGCATTGGCAGGTTGAGGCGGCTAGAGTTGAAGAGGGTTGGATTGTTGTTAAAGGAAAAAAAAGTAAGAAGTCCTCCTCTTCATTTGATATGACTCTTCGTTCCCATCAGAAGGGTGTTAAAGGAAATTCTTAGTTCTATATTTCTCTATAGCTAAGGTTTGCATGAAGGCTATTTCATGCTTTGAATCATCTAGGTTGTGGGTTTCTGTTGTAAAACCCTCACTTTGGTCTTGACCTATTCTATTTTGTGGGCTTTCTTGAATATCTTTTGTGACCATTATGTATAGGGTTTCAGGGCCCCTTCAAAACTTGTATTTACCTTAAACAAAAACATATAAAAGGATATGATGTGGCCTTTTCACAACATTAGTTTAGAATTTCATTCTAATTTCTTGAACCTAGAGAAGTCATGCAAAAGATGCAAATTACACTCAATGAGACAATAAATGTTTTTGGAGTTCTGGTCAAGTTTAAAAGATGCATAATTAATAACTTTAGACTTTAGTGATATTGTAATGGTTTTAAGAGATATGTTTGTTTTTATATTAAGAGGATATATATGATACCATGACACAATATAAGCTAATCACTAAGACCATTCTCACAACTCAACAAGAGACTTAAAATCTTAGGGGTAGGTTCTTCCTTCTAGTTGCTTAGTTAATGATTTCTCTAACTCTCAAAATTCATTGGCTTCCATGATAACAAAATTATAATTTCAATTTGCAAATATATAATGCTAGCATGTATGACTAAATTAGGCTTAACAATACACAATAGTTATCCTACTATTGTGTCGAACTTGAACATCGCTCTACCCTCTTAGATTGGTTGTATGATATCTTAGAGGAGCACAAAGGTTTCTCAACACACATGCAAAGATGAAATGCCAACAAAGGTTGAAAAATAACTAATAGCTTTTATTTAAAAAGCATCTAACGGTATAAGAAATTTTAAAAAAAATATATACACAATTCAAAAGTCCATAAGTAGAATAAAAGGGAAACAATGCAATTGCATCAATTCATTATTATTTATAAACAAGAGTTACATACACATAAATTTTATTGTGTAATGATATAATTTTGTTCAATTTTAATCTTCTATCCACAACCATATCCTTGATACAATGAGAATACTAATTTCCACTTATATTCACATAGAGTTAGAGAGATGAGACAAAAGTTTAAATTATCAACACTGCATAGGGTTTCTACATGGTGTGTGCAAGCTAGACCATCCATACCCACCACTACCAAGGAGCTAACCTCCTCTACCTCAACCACACTTTTTCTTTCTACCTGTAAAACCTCAAACACACTTGAGGCAACAGTAGTAGGTTAGTACCCATAAACCATAATAAAATGAAACATATCACATTTACATTGAACTTACATCATAACCATCATATATCCATGTAACATCATGTAATAATCACCAATATGACATCATATAATAATCACCAGTATGACATCATAATACCACAAGATCAGAATGCATCATTAAAGCATCTTAACATAGCATCATGTCATAAAGATCATCATATAAAGTCAAAATATCTAGCATAACATCAATTAACAAGTCTAAATGAAGTGATTGGAAGCACATCGACATGAGTCTAATCATAACGACTAGTTCAACAATAGTCAAAATATTGCAAAATTCCTAAAAGATAGAAGTGTCACAAGTTGAGTCGTAACATAGTGGAAGGCAAGTAATGATATTATCAAAGCCTTCTTTCTTTCTTTCTTTGTTGTTGTCTTCCTTACATTTTCTTAATCAATGAAAAATTGTAAAAAAAGATCGTAATCATTCTTGCAACCAATTTTGTCAAGCACGATGCAAGGGATTTGAATTGGTCACAACACTCTATAAAAAAATTGCAAAGAGGCTCTTGGGGCTCTGGCTATGATTATCCCCTTGAATTCACAAGCCCTGTATTTTCTCATTTTGTCCAACCACATTTTGTGCCTTATTTTTATTCTTCAAGAAAGCAATGAACAACGATGTTGTGGTTCTTAACTCATGACATGGTTTTCAAGGATAAATACATAGACATGATAGGAGGAACTAATGGGCTAATGAAGGGGCTAGTGGGGCTACTGAGAGAGCCCATATGCCCAGCTGCTATAAAAATGAGCCTTACCATTGTAGACACCTAAAAATCTACTTGTCAATTATAAATATTTTAGTTGACAAAAGTCTTGATGACATCGTCATTTATTAATTAGTTAATTAATTAATTAATTAATTGGTTTTTATTGTCATTATCCCTTCTCCTATTTTAATTAAAGATATTTAATTAAGAAACCCCTCCCAAAGGCATTTAAATCTAATTTGAATGTTAATCCCTCAAATTTATTAATTATTTAATAAATTATGTCTAAAAATACTTTAAATAAATTAAATAGTTATTTAAAAACCTTAAACCCTAGATATCTTCTAGAAAACCCTAAACCTATCCTCACTTTCTTAATCCCATCCTAAATCTACTTAGAGGGTGATCCCTACCCCTCTTATTCTAAACCCTCATCCTTTGACTCCTAGTCAAACCCCCTCATTAATGAGTCATACATGCCCATTAATGGCCCCTTACACCTTCAGTAATGGCTCTTACAACCTCTTAATGAGAACTCATGCCTCTTCTTCCATCTTGGACCCCTAGCACACTTCCCTAGTATTTCTCACACATGTGTGAGCAACCCTTAACCCTCATCCCTCTAATCATACCCGTAACCCTGACTCTAACTCTAACTCCCCTTCCTAACCCAAGCCCTTCCTCAAATCCTATAAACACTCTTCATTCCAAGAGAAATTTACCAATTCACATATCATTTCATGCATTGTTATAATGAGCATTTTCATCTAGAATATCATAGCTTAATCTTATAATTATTAGATTTCTTCATGTCTTTCAAGCTTTATAACTCACAATAGCTTAGCTTAATGGATTGAATATAGTTAATTTTCAATATTTTTATATCATTTTCATCCATATCACACTTATCTTTGGTTAAAATAAACTTAGCATAAGCATTCATAGCTCAAATTTGCATTCTAGCTTCATTTGGTTCCTTGGGACTCTAGGGGCAAAACAGGTTCACCATACCTATTTTTGTGCCACTATGGGGTATCCATGGTTTCTAAATGATCCTAAACCTTCCTAAATAGCATTGGGGACATTATCCTTTTATTTTGAGAGAGCACCCACATCCCTCCTATAAGAGAAAATCAAACGGTGACAAGGTGCTCCCGTTTAAGCTCAATCTGAGGTGTCTTGCAAATAGTTTTTCTATATGTTAGGTATATGCTTCTTTCACTGATGTTTGACTACCTATGCATGTTATGAATAGGTTAGGTTTTCACTGATCATATTTTGGCACACCCAGTGGGAAACATATGTTGAACATACACAAACAAAGCGTTCTACACACCAAATATTTTGCCATGTCAATCCAATCCTCCAAAATCTAGAAGTCATCCAAGCTTATAGAATTTTGTCATCCTAGGTTCATAATCATGGTCTTTCTTTCATCCTACATCTTCCCCATCTAGTCTTTCCTTGTATCCTAGGTTAAGTAGAGTCATCTTGGTCATTCCCCATCCCCTTTTTGTCTTCTTCTGGAGTCATTATTTCTCCTATCTTGAGCCAAATCCAATCCCAATATGAGCTTGTCAGTCATCCTAATCCAAGTCTTAGTCTACAATCCATCTTCATCCTGCATCCCTATCCAACTCATATGCAAGTCAACATGTCTCAAATCTATTATGATGAGTTTGGTTGTCATATCTTTTCTCCCACTATATCCCATTCCAATGATGATGAAAGTCTTGTTGATCATGATGAGTAATTTGAAACCCTTAGAAAGCTTGCTCCAAACATCCCCCAAAATCCAATTATTCCTCCAAACTATCCTATCATTCCTCCATACATATCCACCAGTAATCCTTATCATACCTTTGACAAGGGAAATCCATTAACCTATTCATCCACACCTGCTTCCTATGATGTACCCATATATCCCCCGGATACATCCTTCATGCCTCCATCTTCTTCCATAGTCATATCCCAAACACCACATTTCTACAATAATCCTACCAGCTATATCCCTTATCCAAATCCATCATCTCCTTATCATCCAAGGCACCTTCAAATCCAAGATCCTAGTCTTCCAATCCATTACCTTGATCCCCCATCCTATCTTGATCTAACATCCCCCTCATCCTATCTTGATCCACCATCCACTATATCCTATCTCTCTGCTCCATCCCCTCCATCCCATCTACCATCTTCTATTCCAACCTATGTTACCGCAAATCCCCTTTCACAAGAATAATGCATCCCACAATCCACTTCATATCCCATATCTCAATCCATCGCCCCTACCTCACCAGTTAGCCAATCTAGTTCACAAGATTCCTTTATGCCTACCTATGTGAACTATCTAGCCATGCCATCATCTAGTTCATCTTCTGTACAATCATCCCCTCAACCAAGTTCACCATCCACCACCCCACCCTCATGTGTGGACTATCCTAGCTCCCCACCATCCACACATTCTGATCCCTCACCTCAACCTCCCTCTCCAAGGAATTTCAAAAGGAAGCTAGCAACAAATTCATCTCCTAAAGATGATGAGTCATGCCATCTCGCTCCCTCATGTGAAGCCACTAGTAATGATCCCCATCCACATCCTTCATCCATCATTCCTCTTCCACCTATCCCATATATTGATCCTCTTCTATCTCTTAACATCATTGAGTCTTTTCCATGTGTAGACTCCATACAATCCCCATCCATGTCTCCATCTCCTAGCATTATCCAAAGCATATACAATGAGCCTCATAAGCTCACCCTTCTTCCTACCATTACAATTTTAGAATCTCCCATCCTTTCATCCATACCATCTGAAGAGTCCATCCATAAATCCCCCATCACTCTACCCATAGCAATCCAATCAAATCAAGATCTTGTCCAAAAGCATGTTGAAGTATCCATCGACCTAAATCAAGATCCTATCGCTTCACTTCCTCTATTGCATGATCCATTTCTTCCATTACCCCCAATCCAAGATCCTACCATCCCAATTCCTTAAAGCCAAGATCCTCCCATCCCAATTCCTCCAATCCAAGATCCTCCCATCCCAATTCCTCCAATCCAAGATTCTCCCATCCCAATTCCTCCAATCCAAGATCCTATCATCCCAATTCCTCCAATCTAAGATCCTATCATCCTAATTCCTCCAATCCAAGATCCTACTATCCCAATTCCTCCAATTCAAGATCCTATCATCCCATCCTCTCCACTTGATGATCCTCCACTCCAAAATATCCCACTTCCATCACTCTATCCCCTTGGTCCACTTACATTTGTCAAGGAAAGCCCACTCAAAGCAGAAGAAATTAGTTTCATATCTTCTATCATAACACCTAATACTATATGTTTATCTTATTCCCCAACTCAAAAATATCCTTGTTTGGATAAAATTCTCAAGAAATGGAATTATCAAGGCAAAGGCTTAGGTGCTCCTGAACAAGGAACTTTGGAGCCCATCCAGGACAAGAAACATCCACGATCATGTGGTATTGGTCACACATCTCAAGAAACTTCCTCTAGAAATGTTGGTACAACTAAAGCCAAATTCAATTACCCTTCCAAAAACATCATTGCATCTTCCCATCATCCCTCCAAAGCATACAATTCCATTCCTCCTCCCCCATCTTTGCAACCCAACACAACCTATCACATTCCTCCTTCATCCTCTAAATCCATTTTGGGTCCCTATGTCCCAAAATCTACCATTGCATATCCTCCACATGCCAAATCCATTTTGGGCCCTTACATCCCAAAATATCATCCCCCATCTTATCCTACTCAATCCTTCATCCAAAATATAAATATCCCTTGTCAAGATCAACAAAGGCACATTCCCACATATCTTATCTGTCATTATCCTTCCATCTTTCCATCCATATCTCCTCCATCCCGCACATCTCCTCATATTCCTTCCAATTATCCTCACAATAAGTTGGATTCCATATCCAAGATGCATAAAGGGAACTATCCACAAAAATCTAAGCATGGTCATGTCCATTCTAAAAGACATGCTCAAGCAAAGAAAACCCCAATCAAGAAATCCCCTACATTTGAATGGCCATAAAGGCCCATCAAAGAAGAATCCACTACATGGCCACAAATGCCCATCAAAGCAAAAGAAAAATCCACTCCATGGCCAAAAGACCCACCAAAGCATAAGAAAAAACTATGTGGATCCCAAAGCAAAAAGATGCAATGCATCTCAAAGGGACATCCACAATGGCATCCAAAGTTGCAAGTCTAACAGCTACTCATTCCTCTCCTCCATCTCCTAAATCCATTTTAGGTCCCTATGTCCCAAGATCTCCTAGCATGAATCCTCCATCCTATCCACATCCCATCCACTTCATCCACCCATCTCAAAACAGGTGCCAATGTTGGTCTTGACAACATCCACCTATCATGCTCACTTTCCATCATTCCATCCAAGCACTTTCTACCAACATATTCCTCACCCCATGTATATCTCCCATCTACCCCATCTCATCCATGCCTTTGCATAATCCATCCATCCCAATAACATTGTACCAACATCTAGTAAAATCATAAAGTTAGCAACAAATCAGAAAGTCGACAACAAATCCTAGAGGTAGAAAAAGTAAAAAAAATAAAGAAAAAAATAAAATAAAATAAAAAACATTCATTCAATGGTGAAAACTTGGCAAATCATGCACCTTGGACAAGTACTGTGGTGAAAACCTAGCAAACAGGTGTCATGTGTAATCCCTCCATCCAGTTCCTCTCTACAACTAGGGGCAATCCCTTCTAGCACATCCTATCTAGCATCTCCTCTATCCCATTTGTCTCTTACCTCTGTCATCCTCCTTCGGATCTTGATAATGAAATAGAGACCACCAGGTATACATGCTTTTGGCACACCTATCCTCTATCCATCCATCCTTCCTATCAAATTATCCTTCCATCCATTTTCCTCATCCATTATCCAAGCTTCCATCTACTTTTCTCATCCTCTTGTCATCTTAGCTTCCATCCTATCATACCCCCTCCTAATGTCTCTGAATGCATGAAATATCCAAAGAAAGGGCATCTTGTTCCTTGGTGACATATTCCTTGGAGACATATCCAAATCCTTATCTTCCATCCTCCAAATCTTTATCTTCCATCCTCCAAATCTGTATCTTCCATCTCCCAATCCATATCTTCCTATATCAACATCCCCAAGCATTCCTCCATCCAAATCCTTAAGCATTCCTCTATCAAAATCCCTCAGCATTCCTCTATCCACATCTTCCACCAAATCCTTTATCTAAATCCCCAAGCATTTCCTCTATCCAAAATCCTAAGCAATTCCTCCATTCAAATCCTCAGCAGTTCCTCTATCGAAAATCCCTAAGTAGTTACTCTATCCAATCCTCAGCAATCCTCTATCCAAATCCCCAAGCATGCCATCTTCTAAATCTAAAGCATTCCCTCTATCCTCATCCCTCGATAGTTCCTCTATCCAAATCCTAAGCGAATCCTCTATTCATATCCCTCAACATTTCCTTCATCTTTCCATCATACGGTACTTCCCTTGTCATTAGTATCTAGATCTAGGCTATCCCCATGCAATCCAATGCCACTCATCCATATCTGGCTATTCCTAGAAATCTTCCAATGCATGCAAATCCTATCCATATCTTCTAGCTATCCAACATCCAACATCAAGCCAAACCATCCAATCACATCCTTAGTCTTGTTCCTATTCTTGCGGCAAGCCTTGATCTCAATCTAATCATCATCGTTGGGATGCATCTTCCCAAATCTGTGTCATTTTAGGGCACATCATCCATCATCAAGCCTATCCACCACCAGTCCATCCAGGCTTTCCTGCCCAACTGGGGCATCATCTTGCATATCTTTACAGCTTCAACTTCATCCCCAGATCCCTTGTACATCCTATTCCTACATCTTATACCCTAGCGTCAGTCATGCCACCACCTAAGCTCATTTGTACATATATATCTTTAGGTCCCATCCTTTGTGTCAGTTATCCCTTGAGTCGGCGTGACCTATCTAGCTAAGTACTTCAACAATCATCCCTTGGTCCTTTTGAGGTTCAAGTGTCTTAGCTATCTCTTGTCATAGGAATCCTTATCCACTTATCCACCATCTGCTTCATGTCATATCCTTTGAGTTTCTTAATCCTTATCCTAAATCAGAATCATCCCATCACTACCCTTTGACTAAGCATTGTCTAGGGCATCTTGTACTTGTCTTTGTAGGGCTCATCATCTCGAGCAAGAGATTGGCATACACTGGCAAGGATCTCATCTTCTGAATATCAACAACCTATCTTAGGTTGACAATCCAATCCCATCTGATCCTACATCAGGAAGTAGCAACTCATTCTCAACACTTAGTAATCCTCCACCATCCTCCACCATCAATCAAACCAATCAATCAATCCTCAATCAAATCAATCCTCATCCATCATCCTACCTATGGAAAAAGGTTTGTGAGATAATTGTTATTTCATATGTTCCTTTGGATCTTTTGTTTATCTTTTGAGCTCCCTTGTACATATCTCCCCATCCTTTTCTACATATCCTTGTCAGTCCTACATCAACATTTCATCATTTGATCTTTGTCCCACCCATCCTTGTACTTCAGCAACATCTTTTGTTGACTATCCTTGATCACATGATTCTCCTTGATTCATCATTTTCCAACAACAATACAACATTGTCCTCATTGAATAGGTCCTTTCAAGATGTATCCTTCCTCATGTCCAACCTAATCTCCCATCAATCAAACGGGTCCGTGTAGGATGTATCCTTCCTTGCATTCTAACCTAATCTCCCCCCATCAATCAAATCAATCTTTCTCCTTGGCAAAGGATGTCTTTTGGAGTTATCATTTTGACCTTGGATTTTGTCCTTTGGATCTTGTTTATCTTTTATGGCTTCTCATTGTCCTCTACTCAAAGTTGCCACGGTCCTTTATATCATGGTGCACAATGAATGAGGACAATCTAGGGCAAGATCTTTTGATCATCTTTCTACTTGAGCGTCATTCATTTGTTTGTGGTTTCTCCAGCATCATTTTCACCATGCCTCCTTCGAGTTTCATGTGTGAAGCTGGGGCAACCCTTTGCATGCTTGTTTTTTGTGTCAGTCTTATGCAACATTGGTGACAAGGCCTTGAGTTCCCAGTAGCCTTGGAAGGTCTCTAGCATTGCTATATCAAACTAGGTTGTGCTCTCAAAAATATCCAACACAATGAGCTCCCCAAATCCCCATCCCCACATATAGATTAATCTTGCATCCTTTATAGAGCTTCATCATGCATCCTGCATCTCACATCATATTGCATTCATACATCTTATCTCTTGGAAGGACATCCATTTATCCCCCCTTCCTATCTTTTTTCATCCTTTTCCTCCCTCTCTATGTTCTTTTCGAGAAATTTCACTAAAGTTTCCTCTTTGCGTTATTTTCTTGAGGGAACACAACCCCTTATCTTCTATCCTAACCTTGGCATCTTATTTTCTTGTCTCTGAGTCCACGCCACTTGCGGCATTGCATCAAAGAGGGGCAAAATGTAGACACCTAGAAATCTACTTGTCAATTATAAATATTTTAGTTGACAAAAGTCCTAATGACATCATCATTAATTAATTAATTACTTATTATCATTATCCCTTCTCCTATTTTAATTAAAGACATTTAATTAAGAAACCCCTCCCAAAAGCATTTAAATTCAATTTGAATATTAATCCCTCCAATTTATTAATTATTTAATACATTGTCTCAAAATCCTTTAAATAAATTAAATATTTATTTAAAAATCTTATGTATGCACCCTAAAATGGTCGCCTAGACTATGGGCCCCCATTCTTCAATTTATCAAATGACGGAATCAATTTATCAATTTCCTGAATCAATGCCTTGCAATATTTTTAATTCAAATCAATTTCCTTGATCAAATTGTAATTAATTTAATTATTTCAATTTTTCCTAAGATTTGATCATTTTATCCTAAGTTTTATTTAATTAAGAGAACATGCTCCCTTTTAATTAAATTTTAAAAAAAATCTTTAAAATAAATTATAAAATCCACCTTATCCTATGTGTGCACATGAAAAAGGAATTTCTAAATTTAAACTAAAAAGAAAAAGATGTTTTGTCTACACATTGAATGCACACTTTCCAAGATGAATGGAATCTCCTTTTGCCTCTTGATCTCTTCCACACATCTTTTTGCCTCTTAACCATGTCCATTGATTTTGCCTCTTGAGAATCTTGTGCACCAAAGTCAAAATGAGAATTTTTCTCCACCCTTCCATTTTGCCTCTTAATCTCTACCATTCATTTCTCTTTAAAAGGAGCCCTCTCCTTCTCATTTTAGGCATCCAGATTTTAGAGATCTAGATTTTATGTTATTTTTATGCTGTAGGTTTGGAGAGTGATTTTGGAAGAGAGTTTGAGTAATTGAGCTTGAACATTGCAACTTCTTTCTTCTTGTCTTCTTCTCTCATGCATCCATGGCAATCCATTTAAATTACTCTTGCACTTTCATATTAGATTAGATTCATATTTCATTTCCTAGAATAATCTTGCATGCGTATTTTCTTTCATAGATTAGTTTGTTTTCATGCATTGTTGTCATATAGAATAAGCTTCCATTTTCATTTTCATACATATTTGATGATCATGGAGACTAGCACTCTTGCTTTTCCTCTTTGAATCTCTCCTTTTATGGTGTACTTTCATGGGCACAAACTAAGTCTAAACTAAGGGCCTCCATTACAAACCCTTGCACTCCATGAATAGAGAGTTATGAGTCGCCATTTGTGACCTCATTCTTGAGAAATCTTGGATATAATGACTCATAGAATTGTGTCAACATTTTAGCACATATTTTTTGCATGCCCAGTGGGACAACCCACCTTTACATGTTGGTTTTGGTTATTTTTGGAGCTAACCCCCTTGTGCAGATTTGCTTGGAGATGAAAACACTATATTTTCAAAGATTTGATCATATCTCCCAAATGGCTTGGATTTTTTATCTGAAAAGTTTTTTGCAAGTTGGTGACATATCAGAGAAGCTTTAGTAAAAAATTTAGAATTTTCCAAGGTATTGTGAATTTTTTATTTATTTTTCTTTATTTTTCATAAAAAATTAATTTTCAGCACAAATTATCATATTTTTCATAAATTTTTACATTTTCAAAAATTTATTTAAATTATACAAGGGGTCCATTCTTTATTTTTTAAATTGGGATGCAATATCATAGCTCATTTGGTCGATTTATGTAAACTAGTCTATTTTGGGAAACTGGCTCCCTAGGGCACAAATGAAAAGATCTTTTTAAAATTCTAAAATTTTTGGAAAGCTCTCTATATTTTAATAGGGGTCTCTTTTCTACATTTAGAGTTTGGGATCTGAATTCATGTCATATAGGTCCAATCTTGTTGACTAGGTCAAAAATCAAAATTAAAAAAAAGGGGGCATTTAATAATTAGCTTGCACTTTTTTTTCACATGGTTCAATGCATGATATGAGTTTTCATTTGGATTATTTTCTAGTTATTATTTCTCCTAACAATTGATTTTTAGATCTAACCCTAGGGTTTGCATAAGTTGAATAAATGTTGCATATCTTGTTTGCTTATTTGATTGTCTTGCTTGTTGGAGAGTCCATGGCTTGCTTGCACAAAAAAGCTCAACAAAAATAAAAATAAGGTAAAATCTACTAAGCGCATTGCTTTTGACTTGAGGTATTTTATTGCATCTTTATAGCATTTGGATTTTGGAAATAAAAATGAGCCTCTCATGTGTTTGACTTGAGTGTTTCTCACTTTCATAGATCACACTTCTAATTTTTTCTCTAAAGAAAAGAATGAATCTAGATTTGTTTTCTCACATATATGTTTCACATAGTAATAAGGCCCTATGAACACTATTTGTGGCATTCTTGAGAGAGTGAGATTCATTCGCTTTCTTTACATGTGAAGCTCTTCTCGACGATAGATCCCCTTGTAGGTAGGGAAGGACTTGTTATCATCTCATTGTCCCACATGGTTTAGTCTTCAACATTTGATGGTACATTCTCTCTTCATCCTATTTAGAGATATCAGTAGTCATTTTTGTTGGCATACAAACCTTGGTGCGGTGATTTCAACTTAGCATGTCAATTAATCTACTTGCTATGTTTGGGTGAGGTGAAGAGGCTAGAGGAGTATGCTCTATTCCCTTTTGGGCACATCAGAAACTTAGAACCCTTGAATCCAAGCTAAGTCCCCATGTGGTCCATATTGTGAGTCTTCCTTGTTAGAAAGGGTTAACCATAGTGGACAATTCCTTTATCGGGTAAACCACATGGAAAGAAGCTCAAGCGGTATTATCCATTCATGCCATGGAGAAACAACCACTATACAAATGTCCTTGTGGAAGAAATCTCCACAAGTGTGGTCTCATGTTGGGCTATCAGATCTCCTCAGCAGCTCCTGATTGATTAAATTATCAGACTATGTCAAAACCTTGGTGTGTCGGCATTAGATTTCGCCCACTTGAGATTGCAAGAGTTTCAAAGTTGACCATTACAAAAAAACCATAGTGCAACAAACTTTTTCTTTTCTAGGACTATGTGCGTGACTGAAAAACTTTTTGAGAACATACACAAGTAGAGTCCTTAGGGAGTAGAATACTATGTCACTATTCTTGTTCATGTGCAAGGTTGCTTTGTCCCTTGCTCATTGTTTGAAGACAATTGTTTTCTTAAATTCCCTGATTGTTGTCTTGCGTGCCTAATTAATGATAAGAATATATTAATGCATCTAGTTGGTCAATTAAAAAACATAAAAATTGAGTTCCCAAATTAAAAAAACAACTTTTTACAGCTTGTTTTCAGCACTTGTCACCTTTCCTTAGAGTGAGCTATTTCCCAGTGTTGATTCATTGTCGCCTGAAATTATCAACTTGCTTAATTTTCTATCTTGTCATTTCCAGTCTTCATCGGTCAATCTAGGTTAGATCAGGTCACTTACCCTGCTGTTAGAAGCCTATTTGTACCTTGGATTCTGGCATTTTGACCTCTTGAACTAGTAATCTTTGATTTCACGAGTGACCTTGCTTGGATTCGGTGAGCTAGAAACTATCCTTGTTGAGAAGGTAAACCTTTGGATCCTTTGATAACACACTTAGATATTTTTAGTAATCTCTTGTCCATTCACTTCCATACAAATTCAAATTCAATCAATATAACTTGGGTAAATCATCCTCCTGATCCATATGTGATAGGGTATTCACCCATTCAGTAAGCACCTCTGTGGTAGTGTTGGTTTACACCTCTTGAAAATTTTTATCTTATCACCTCTCTTTTGGACAAGTGAGTTCTTTTACTATCCTAGTTTGGTACCAACATTCCTTAGGGTCATCCTATCACCTAGTACATTTTATTTCTTGTCGGTTACAACAAGATATCAAGTAAATCAAGGAAAGTGACCTCAAGTATTCTTTAAACAATTACCCTTAGTTAACACTCTCTTAAAACATAAGGGAAAAGAACTCGTATTTGATCAATCACCTAGGAACAACTCAAAATTTTGGTTTGATCCCAAGAGAACCTTAGTGAGTTTAGTACACCCTTAGCATCTTCTCACTCGGATATGGATATGAGTTACATAACGACTTGATGAGAGAGAGAGAAGGAATGGATAAATGCCTTGATGACATTTGAAAAACATAGAGATACCATTTCATTTGGCAATTCCTCTCGTGAAAATCGACCAATCTCACCCCTTATCTCAACTAGATATCTGGATGCACACCAAAGGGATGAAAGAGATAAGAGGCAAGCCTATCAAGAAGAAAAATCACAACATGAAAACCAAGATGATGAATGTTATGACACTCATGTGAATGCAACATACACCAATGACTTGTTTAGACATTCAAGACCAAGTTCACCACTCAAAACACCTTCAAGATACATGAGTGAAAGACTTAAGAGAATTGAGCGTGAAAAGAAAGCCTTCCTAGATGAACAAGCTGAAAAGGAAGAGCAATTTAGACTCCTAGAGTTGGAGAGGCAAACCTTGTTGGAGATAGAAAGGAAAGCCTTCGAGGAAGAGAAAGACAGACTCTTGGCTCAACAACTTAATGATCAATTGAACAACATGTGTGTTGGTGGTGGAAATAACTATCCTCCATCCACTCCTCCTAAGACTCCATGAAGTGGAAGACGTTCAAGAACACTTTCATGATCTCCTAGCCCTAGAGGAAGAAGGGCTTCACGACATGATCATTATAGGAGATGAACACCTCTTAGGAACTCAAGACAACCTTCACAATGTGCTCACCATGGTTCACAATATGGGGGTAGTAGTTCAAGTTTTGACCTCAACTCCCAAGACTTCATGAAGATACAACAAGAACCACTCTTCTAGCAATATGTGGAGAGATACTTGGAGAAAAACAAAGACAAGTTCCTAGAGATTTTAATCAACAAGGGTGCTAGAGTCCCCTACAAATTTGATGTGGACAAGAAGATTAAGAAGCAAGGTCCATCTCAAGAGGAATAGATCAAACAAATTAAGAGTATGATGGAAAAGATGTTGGCACCCAAGAGTTCATTCTCACTTGATTCAATTTGTCCCAATCCTTTTGACAAAAGTGTTAACATGAAAGACTTTCCTAGAAAGGTTGAGATCCCTCAATGTGACAACTATGATGGGAATGGAGATCCACATGATCATGTGTGTCAATTCTATACTACAAGTTTTGAGTTCCATCAAGATGACTCATACCTCATGAGATTGTTCCTAAGGAGTCTTAAGGGTCAAGCGATGTAATGGTTCACCAACATAACCCCCCCCCCCCCCCCCCGTTAAGACTTTCAAAGAGCTCATCCATATATTTGTCCAAAACTTTGCATACAACCTTTCAAGATCTATCACCATGTTGGACTTTTGCAACTTAAAGAAAAATCAAGGGGAATCCTTTGTCACTTTCTTGCAAAGGTGGAGATGACAATGCTCTCGCTACTCTAGGACCATTCCTGAAAATGAGAAGATTGACATCCTTGTTAGCAACTTGGTTCCTAAAATGTGGTATGAAGTTAGGAAGATGGATTTTGATTCCTTTGACACCATGGTTGAAACCGCAACTACATGTAGGATTCAAGAGGTTTTGAGAGAACAAGGAATTTTGATCAAACATGGAAATAACAAGAACAACAATGGTCAAAATAAAAACAACCCTAACAAGGATAAAGGAAAGAACTCACAATGGAATAGGAACAAACAAGTGGTCAATGATGGAGTTGTGGATTCCTCTAAACCCAAAGATCAAGTTGTTCTCCACTTCTCTAGTGTTGTTCAAGACATGAAACTCAATGCATCTAATCAACAAGAGCACAAGCCAAGATACTAAGTTAATCCTAGGAAAGAGAGATGTCAGTTTTCAAAACTTGGTGATTCATATGAGGATGTCTTGAAAACACTCATTTCCAACAATCTTCCACATCCTCAAGACCCCACAAAGCATTATATACCTGATGTTAAGCCACATTGGTGGGATGAGAAAGCCTTTTGCAAGTTTCACAATGGTATTGGACATGATATTGAAAACTGTTGAAAACTCAAATATATCATCCAAGATCTCATTGAGAATGGAAAACTTAAGGTATATGGATTGAACACCAATGCTGACCATAAGACATTCAAAGAACCTTTTCCCGAGTATGAGAAGGGGGAAACCTCTAAACCTAGGAATGGCAAGGCTGCGGTCAATTACACTTACACAGATGCAAAGAATGTTGGAAACATGCTTGAAGTTGTAGAAGAGAATGCCAACATGATGAGGGATAAAGATCCCTATAGTTATGATCTAGACATGGACTCTCCTCCTATCTTTGATGAAGAAGCCATCCTGGTGCTAAGGGGTCCTAACTCTAGAGTGTCATCTCAAACCCTCAATGTTGTCACATGAAGTCAAGGTCCCCTTGTGATTAGAGGACCTAGTTCAAGTCAACCAAGTAAACCAAATCAAGTGGCATCCAAGAATGTCACCTTAAAACCATAAGTCAATCCTAAGTCACGCTATAATCTTGTCAATTAGTTGCAAAGAATCCTAGCTCAGATTTCGATCTTTGAGCTCTTAGAGTTGTCCTCGAGACACAAGAAAGTCCTTGAGAATGCTTTGCACACAATGAATGTCCCCAACAACTTAGACATTGATCAATTCTAGAACATGGTTAACCATATTGCTAGCCCTGGTTACCTTACCTTTTCGGAGCATGATGATAAATATTTGAGCCACCCACACAATCTTGTTCTTCATATTGAGGTCATGATCCACAAAACCTATGTTAGGCATGTGTTGATAGATGGGGGTATTGGGCTTAATATTTGTTCCTTGAGTCTTTTGAAGACGTTGGGTTTCTCTAAACAAGTCATAGATACCAGAAAAAAGATCACTATCAAAGCCTATGATGAGGCGAAAAGAAGTTCCAAGGGGTTGGTCATCCTTCCTATTAGGATTGGCCCTATTGAAAAAGATGTTTTATTCCAAATAGTTGGCGTTGGCCCCCTAGAGTACAATATCTTACTCGGTAGACCATGGATTCATGATATGCAAGCAGTTCTCTCTACCTATCATTAGTGTGTTAAGTTCCTGTTATACACTAAGTTTGCACCTTTGTCTCAAGCTCTCTTGGTCTTGATAACTCAGTATAACATGGGAATCATCTCTAGGTTGTGGGACCTTTGCTAACTGAGATGAAACCTCTAGGTTCTAGGCTAGTTCCTCTTGGATAATCACCCTAATTTGCTTTTAGACATGAAAGTAAAACTTTTGGAGGGAAAGGGATAGAAGGAATTCTTGTAAGGGAAAGGACTTGAAAGCAAACTACCTACTAGGTGATGCACCAAAACTAGGGTTTGGATCTCAGTATGAAGGGATGAAATCAATGAAAGTTCAGGTCTATTAGGTCACAACTTACTGAATAGGCTTGCATAAATATTTCATAGGAGGGCCTGAAAATAATGCACAACTTATGACCTGCAAACAGACATTCACTTCTACAACTCGGTGTAGGATTGAGACAAGACTGTTAAGGGGGCTGAGGTACCCACAAGAACATCTAAATCAGATCAAACACAGTAACACACAAAATTGCAGAAAGCAAGAGGGATCAGGAACCCTAAAATAATCACTAAAAACATGCATATACTTTGATCCAATAAGAGATAATCCGAACAAGGAAGCATAGGGACATGAAGGATTGTCACAAAATACCTCTGCAATATTTGAATCATCAATGGGAGAAATACAACTATATAAGCCAGAGGGTAGAAATGATACCACAGATGGCCTTTAAGAAAAGATGAATTTTCTTCTACAAATTGTCCCACTCCTGAGCTCTAAGGGCTCCAAAACAATATATACATACTCAACTACCCACAGGTAGGAGTCAAATTTAACCTAACTAGGGTTACAGATCCATAATAATATCAAACCCTAAAGGTACACTGATTACCATCATAAAAACTCTAAGAACTGGTCATCAGATCAGATCTTTCCTTGCGTGTTGATCCTGGTACTAAGCCCTCCTGCAGACACAACAACCTTGACCTATCTACCCACCTGTAACTCCACTCAGCCATGAAGGCTTCAAATCTGATCTTATTTCCCTGGAAGAGGTACTATTGAAAAGGTGGTGCCAACTCCCTCTAGCACTTCCTGGTGTGAAAATGTGGCATAGTACCATGCAACACCAGCCAACAGTCACTTCTATCACCCTCTCAACCACAACCATCCTAAGAAATCAATTCTTGAGCTAACCGACATCGTGCATGGCCAAAAGAACATAAAACCCTAGCAAAACCCTTGCAGAGATATTCAAATTCAAATATTAATAGCTAGTAGATATATTTTAAAACATGACCATCAATGAATAACCTTCCTGGTAGATGAACGACCCAGATGTGCCCTTTAAAATAGTGAAAAACCCTTCCTGACAAGTCAACTACCACCGCAGTAGTCAGCAACCAATTAAAAATGAGCAAATCAGCATCTTTGACAAGTCACTGGACCCACATCCCTGAGAACACCATCGGATGGCTATCGCCATACTGCAATCATAATGATCAAGCATCTTAAGTCTCTGGTATAATGACAGCCATGAGATCTGATCACGTTTTACCTTCTTTAGAAACCCCTGACCCCACAGGCCCACTAACATCAGCCACGTTGCACATCAAACAACCAATCAAATGCCGCCCCCAGATACATGTTGCATACCTTCTGACATCGGACCCACCTGACAGAGCCCGGAGATAAAGCAAGATCCATGGCTATCTCATGATCACAAGCCCTGACACAAACCCTTGCGAACATACGCTGGCTGTCGATCCTTTACAGATGTCAAAGCCTCTAACAAGTCAAAAGGGGCTGGTCCTACTGACATATTTTGACATCGCACACCAACTAGCCAATGAGAAACTGACAACCGAGATACACGTAGCATCTGTCTCTGACACAGGACCCACTGTTAGACGCCAGGCAATGGAGAAGGATCTACAGCTGTCGCTATACTACCATGATAAAACATGTGCATCTTGGATCACCGGTATAACGATAGCCACAAGATGTGATATGAACTTAACCCGCTGAAGAGAAAGGGCCCACTAACGTCCTGCTGAATCAGACACCGTCGACAAATCAGGAGCTGCCAAATCAGATTAGGTGGCACTGGTCCCATTGAAAAAGTAAACTCTACAAGTAGGAAGATCGATGATCATCATGAGATCTCATAGAATCTTCTGGGGCCATGAGATCATGCGACAACCGTCAGATCTGGAATCTTGACTTGGCTGTCGATCTGGGACCGCCAACAGAAATGGTAACCGCTTGCGGGATCACTAAGTGTTAAGGGGTTAACCACCAGGAATTAGAGACTTGGCGACTGAAGGATTATTTGTGCACATGCAAATATGAGAACTTAAGTGACCGGGAATAAAGTAACATGAAAATATAACATGACCAAAGGGTTTTTTGGGTTTTTTGAACACCAATGGCTAGTTTTTCAAACTTTTCAACTGCAGACCAGGAAGTAAAATAAAATGCAGAGGCTAGAGAATAGGGGATAAATTCATGAAAATTTTAGGGATGGTAGACATGGTAAAAATAGAGGCTCTGGAGTAGGTTTTAGCCAAATTTGATGCATAGGAAAATTTGGGTAACATTTTGGCAATTTCTGCTGGATGTCAGCCTGCTAGACATAGATCAGTGGCCTATAAACAATCCATTGGGCATGGGGTCATCTCAGAAAAACAAAAACTCCTTCCTCCTGATAGAGAGACAAAATTGGAACTATGCTCAAGCACTTCTTGGAAAATAGGAAGAACTATCCTAGAAACTAAAGAAAAATAGGAAAAACTAACCTAACCTAAACTAACCAATGCAGAAAACTGGTTAAACAAAACCATTCACTGGTATGCTAAAATAACTACCCTTCCTTAGTAAGACAATTTGCATTGAGTGCATAAGGATAGCTACAAAGATATGAGGTACATAAAAATTCATCAAATAGTCATGAACTGCCTCTGCAAAAATAAGATCAAGTTTACCTTCCTCTAATTGATCATATGGAGAGGCCTCGGTAAACTCCTTCTGGGTTAAGTATTTGATGGGGTAGCCTCTTGAAAGTTTGAAGGTAGGACTTTCCTTGATGGCTTCTTCTTTATCTTCATGGTTTCCCTCCATCATGGATAGCCATGTCAACTCATCATCTATGGATAGGGAATTGTCCTCCTCTTTTAAACAAGCCAAGAGCTCATCAAAGTTGTCAATGTCCTGAAGATCCCCAGGAATGACTAGCTCTTTACAATCAGGCTCCAAACACAAGCCTCCTATGATGTGCTCCAAACAATCCTCCCCAAGGCTTTGGTTATCCTTTGCACATTGGGAAGTCTCCTCCTCAAAGATGAGATCAAGCTCATGAATCAGCATATCCTTAGGATCAATCTCTTCTAGCTGCTCCAACTTCCCAGTGGTGGCTATGATCATATCTTTATTATCCTACTCAACAAAACTAGGTAGCTTATCAAATAAAAGCATAGCATCTCCCTCTGTATCAACCTCATGTTGATGGTGGACCTGTTGTTCTGATTGACCCTCACCCATAGGTAATGGCATGGTCTCTTCTTCATCATCAACAAAGAGGGGAAGCTCATCAAAAAAACCAACTAAGAGCTCAAGCCAAGCATCAAACTCCATCTCTTCATCCTACTGCTCCAATTCATCCCAATCATCACTCTACACTGATACCTCAGATCTCTCCTCCTCCTCACATGAAAGCTTTTTTTCCAAAAGTTCTTGCTTAGACACTAGACTAGTATCCTTGAAAAGACTTGGCATCTAACAACCAGGAGGCAGAGTCCATTGGGGTATCCACAACACTTCATTATCTTGAGAGACTAGAGGGGCCTCTTGGGATAAGAAATATTCTTGGACAGGTTGCTCTTGTAGAGTGGTAGGCTGCATCTCAAGTATAGGCTCTTAGAGGGAATTTTGTGCCTTAAAACTTGGGATATGAAATTGAGAGGGCTCAGAGGGAGGCATAGAAGGCATACCTGTATTGAAGCTTGGAAATGAAGGCTTTGTAGGCTCCTCATGTGTGGCCTCTTGAGACAAATGGGCCCTCCAACTTGGAATTTTAGGTCTAGGAGTCTCTTGTTGAGCAATTTGTGATCTCAACCTTGCTGTCTCAATGTCAGCTCGGTGTCTGATCTCTTCTTGGAATTTTTTTATTTTTTACTCATCAACAAGAGTCTCTGTAGCTTGGTTGGAAATGAACCCTTTCTCATAACTCTGAGCTTCCATTTCCTGCTGCTCCCTGATCTTAGACACTTGCTTAATTAAATCAAGCAACAGGTTCTTTGTCTTGTCTTGCTCTTTCATTGAATCTGGGCTCTAAATCTGCTGCCAATTAGGCTGAGAACGGGCGGGTGGGTAGTAAGCATGATAGGTGAGTTGGCCTTGCATTTTTTGTTGTGCCACTTGTGCCCATGATCCATCTTGTTGGAGAGCCCACTCATAATCTTGTATGAGGGCATATTCATTTGGGGCATGCTGGATATAACGACAGCCTTGTATTGTATGGAAGCTTGGGGTAAAAGTAGGCTTTGGGTGGCTTTGATAAGGCTGATAACTATCCCATTGAGCATTATTCTCATAATAGGATGGTGAGTAACCTGACTGTCCATAATAACTTGACATGTCTACTCATGCAATTAGCTGGAATCTGAATATGAAAGATTTGAAACATACTAGCACTTGATCTTTAAAAGCAGTAGACCTTCTAGAGTTGCCAGATATGCAGCACAATGACTTCATCTAGGTCTACAACCTGCTAGATGCATATCAGAACCAGCAAGAACTATGAAAACTATAACTTTTTTGTCCCACCGGGCATGCTAGAATTGTTATACATTGGCACCAAGGTGGGGTATCCTTGAGCTTGAGTCTATATTGATAGTCCCTGTCTATTGAACTTCTTTAATCTTTTCATAGGTGAACCAACAGGAGCACCTTTGGACTTCAATCTGATCTTGTAGTCCCATCGGGTGTGCCAGAAATGTTATACACTGGCACCAAGGTGGGGAATCCTTGAGCTTAAGCCTGTACTGATATTTCTTGTGTACTGAACTTCTTTAATCCCCTTGCAGATGAGCCAATAGGAACATCTTTGAACATTAATCTAATCTTTTACTAGTCCCACCGGGCATGCCAAAAATGTTATACACTAAGTTCGCACCTTTGTCTCAAGCTCTCTTGGTCTTGATAACTCAATATAACATGGGAATCATCTCTAGGTTGTGGGACCTTTGCTAACTGAGATGAAACCTCCAGGTTCTAGGCTGGTTCCTCTTGGATAATCACCCTAATTTTCTTTTACACATGAAAGTAAAACTTTTGGAGGGAAAGGGATAGAAGGAATTCTTGTAAGGGAAATGACTTGAAAGCAAACTACCTACTAGGTGATGCATCGAAACTAGGGTTTGGATCTCAATATGTAGGGATGAAATCAATGAAAGTTTAGGTCTATTAGGTCACAACTTACTAAATAGGCTTGCATAAATATTTCATAGGAGGGCCTGAAAATAAGGCACAACTTATGACCTACAAATAGACATTCACTTCTACAACTCGGTGTAGGATTGAGACAAGACTGTTAAGGGGGCTGAGGTATACCCACAAGAACATCTAAATCAGATCAAACACAGTAACACACAAAATTGCAGAAAGCAAGAGGGATCAGGAACCCTAAAATAATCACTAAAAACATGCATATACTTTGATCCAATAAGAGATAATCCAAACAAGGAAGCATAGGGACATGAAGGATTGTCACAAAATACCTCTGCAATATTTGAATTATCAATGGGAGAAATACAACTGTATAAGCTAGAGGGTAGAAATGATACCACAGATGGCCTTTAAGAAAAGATGAATTTTCTTCTACAAATTGTCCCACTCCTGAGCTCTAAGGGCTCCAAAACAATATATACATACTCAATTGCCTGCAGGTAGGAGTCAAATTTAACCTAACTAGGGTTACAGATCCACAATAATATCAAACCCTAAAGGTACACTGATTACCATCATAAAAACTCTAAGAACTGGTCATTATATCAGATCTTTCCTTGCATGTTGATCCTGGTACTGAGCCCTCCTATAGACACAACAACCTTGACCTATCTACCCACCTACAATTCCACTTAGCCATGAAGGCTTCAAATCTAATCTTATTTCCCTAGAAGAGGTACTATTGAAAAGGTGGCACCAACTCCTTCTAGCACTTCCTAGAGTGAAAATTCGGCAAAATACCCTGCAACACTGGCCAACGATCACTTCTATCACCCTCTCAATGACAACCATCCTGAGAAATCAATTCTTGAGCTAACCGACATCATGCATGGCTGAAAGAACGCAAAACCCTTGTAGAGATATTCAAATTTGAATATTAACGGCTAGCAGATATATTTTAAAATGTGACCGTCGATGAATAACCTTCTTGGTAGATGAACGGCCCAGATGCACCCTTTAAAATAGTCAAAAACCCTTCCTGACAAGTCAACCACCACTGCGGTAGTCAGTAACCAATAAAAAATGAGCAAATCAGCATCTCTAACAAGTCACTGGACCCACATCCCTAAGAACACCATCGAACTGTTGTTGCCATACCACCATCATAATGATCAAGCATCTTAAGTCTCCGGTATAACGACAGCCATGAGATCTGATCATGTTTTACCTTCTTTAGAAACCCCTAACCCCATGGGCTCACTGACATCAGCCACGTTGGACATCAAACAACCAATCAAATGCCGCCCCCGAATACACGTTGCATACCTTCTGACATCGGACCCACCTGACAGAGCCCAGAGATAAAGCAAGATCCACGATTGTCTCATGATCATGAGCCTTGACACAAACCCTTGCAAACATACATCAGTCGTTGATCCTCTGCAAATGTCAAAGCCTCTAACAAGTGAAAAGGGGCCAGTCCTACTGACATATTTCCATGTCGCACACCAACTATCCAATGAAAAACTGACAACCGAGATACACGTAGCATCTGTCTCTGACACAGGACCCACTGTCAGATGCCAGGTGATGGAGAAGGATCTACGCTATCACTATACCACCATGATAAAACACGTGCATCTTGGATCACTGGTATAATGACATCCGTGAGATGCGATCAGAACTTAACCCACTGAAGAGAGAGGGCCCACTGACGTCCTGCCGAATCAGACACCGTCGACAAATCAGGAGCTACCAAATTGGATGAGGTGGCACCAGTCCCACTGATAAGGTAAAATCTATAGGCAGGAAGATCGACGATCGTCATGAGATCTCATGGAATCTTTCGGGGCCATGATATCATGCGACAACCATCAGATCTGGAATCTTGACTTGGCCGCTGATCTAGGATCTCCAACCAAAACGGTAACCGCTCGTGGGATCGTTGAGTGTTAAGGGGATAACCACCAGGAATCCGAGACTTGGTGACTAAAGGATTATTTGTGCACATGAAAATATGAGAACTTAAGTGACCGGGAATAAAGTAACATGAAAATATAATGCGGCCAAAGGGTTTTTTGGGTTTTTTGAACACCAACGGCTAGTTTTTCAAACTTTTCAACTACAGACCAGGGAGTAAAAGAAAATGTAGAGGCCAGAGAATAGGGGATAAATTCATGAACATTTTAGGGATGGTAGACATGGTAAAAATAGAGGCTCTGGAGTAGGTTTTAGCCAAATTTGATGCATAGGAAAATTTGGGTAATGGTTCCCTTACAATGGAGTAGAGATTTGTATACCTGGGGATAACACTTTATTTATTAACTTAGTTTCAATGAGTGCTCATGTTCCCCTTAATAGAGAAGTAGAAGACTTCAATGGAACCTTAGCTAAGTGTAAAGACAAGTTCAAGTCAATAAACCTTGGCATGGGGGGGTATCAACTCAACTCCCCCACAAATCTACGAGTTTCACCTAGGTCTTATGGCAAGCCTTCACAAGAAATGAGACCTTCCTCTTTAGCTATGACTTTATTTGGCACATTTTTGGGGTCCTCAATGCCTATTCAAGATGAGAAAAAGAGGTGGCTATTAAGACTAGATTTATAGAGAAGAGAAATACATGCACAATAAGAACTTCTCTCCCTCTCCTAAGGCTTATGGAAGAGGGTATACTTTTGTCAAACATATGGGCTATCCTAGAAATGGCCCTCTTTGTCATAGATTGGATGCTAGAGCTGAACCCCTTGATCATGATCTTTTTGGATGCAAGTCTAAGAAGATGGTTGGCCTAGGATTTGCGAATCGCAACAAGAACACTAATCCTATCCTTGATGAGTTGGATAGTGAAGATGAACTAGAATACATACCTAATTTGACAAATCAGCAAGATATGTGTGAAGATTGGGTCCCTTCCACTAATCTCCTTTAGGGAGATTCAGATAGTCCAGTCACTCATGAGACAACTGCAACCTTAGAACAAGATGAATCAGATGTAGAAGATCCTATCAAAGAACATCAACAAAAGAATCTTGTTCATTTGATAGAAAGAGATGGTGTTACCCTTGATGACATTAGAACTTCCACATCAAGACATCCCAAACCTTCATGGTGTAAACATCCTAGTCGAAGTTCAGAAACAAGTTCATGAGTATGAATGGGACTCATCAGAGCCTTCCACAGTTGACATGGATGTTGATGTAATTCACACTTATTGTTCTCAACCTAAGGTAGCCAAAGATTCACATGTATGATTAGAGTATTTAAACCCACATGTTGCCTTAGTAGATGATTCTTCACTTGTTAGGATGAATCCTGATTTGGGTAGCTTAGAAGGATACTTGATAGACTCTGACTCTTCGGTCACCAGAGATGATATCATTCACATTCATAACCTTGAACCATTCATTGTCTTACCTCTTGTTCATCCTAACCTCATTGATTGGTCCCAATGCTATCAAGAACATGAGCTCTTAACGTCCCAAAATGATTATGAGATAACCTATTATTTGAATGCCATTGAACCCATAGTCTCTTCCAGCAGTGAACCAACTACCAGCATGATAGAGCCAGACATCAAGTACCTTAGTCACAAAATAAAAATAAAATAAAATCAAAAGGATAAGAGTTCTTATGGAAAAAACCACTGTGTGGCGGTGTCAGAACCAAAAAAAGTAAAAGGAAATGACATATCCAAAGGTGAAAACCTCTTTGAGGCACCTAAGGATGGGGTACTTGATTGTCTCCCTATGTACTTTCAAGATAGATCTTTAGTGCTTATCGAACCAACACAAATAGTCAATTTGGGTGCAAATGAGACTCCACAGATAGTACACTTGGCTCATTCCTTGTCACCACAAGAAAAAGAAGCTTACACTAAGTTCTTACAGAAAAAGAAGATCAACTTTGCATGGACTTATTCAGATATGCTAGGGTTGGACACTAATCTTATCATGCATCACTTGTCCATGGCTCTAGGTGTCAAACCAATTAAACAGAAATTGAGAAATATGCATCCTCACATAGCTCTCCTAGTCAAAGAAGAATTAGAGAAACTCCTTGGAGCAGGATTCATAAGAGCTATTGACTATGCTAAATGGAGATCAAACATTGTACCAGTTTCCAAACATGACAAATCCATTCGAATTTGCAAAAATTTTAGCGATGTCAATAGAGCATGCCCAAAGGATGAATTTCCACTTCCCAATATAGACATGATAGTGGACATGATTTTAGGTTATGAGATTTATTCCTTGATGGATGGTTTTTTCGGATACAATCAGATTAAGATAGCTCTTGAAGATCAAGAAAAGACTGCATTCACTTGTGCACGGGGTATCTATTGTTGGAACGTTATGCCTTTTGGATTAAAAAATTTAGGAGCCACCTATCAATGAGCTATGACAACCATTTTTCATGACATGATGCATAAAAACATGGAAGATTATGTGGATGACACCTTGGCCAAGTCTAAGAAAAGAGACACACACTTAGATGATTTAGAAGTCATTCTAGATCACATATAGAAAATTTCAACTAAGGTTAAATCCTAAAAAGTGTGCATTTGGTGTCACCTCTGGAAAACTACTAGGATTCATCATTTCAACAAAAGGAATAGAGGTAGACCCTGAAAAATTCCAAGCAATCATAGATATGCCACCTCCTAAAAACATTAGTCAAATGAGGAGTCTTCAAGGACATCTTCAATCCATAAGGAGATTCATTTCACAGTTGGTAGATAGAGCTCAACCTTTCAACAAGAACTTACACAAAGGAGTCAAATGTGTTTGGAATGAGGATCGTCAAAAAAGTATAGATCAAATCAAGAAATAATTGGCAAATCCTCCCATTTTAATGCCTCCTATCCCAGGGAAACCACTTATTCTATACATTTCAATGATAGAATCTTCCTTGGGGGCATTACTAGCTCAACTTGATGAACATGGGAAAGAAAGAGCAATATACTACATTAGTCGCACTCTTGTTTCATATGAAGTTAACTACAATAGCATTGAGAAAGCTTCCCTAGCAGTTGTGTTTGCTTCCCAAAAGTTATGACATTACATGCTTGCGCACACTATACATCTCACAACAAAAATAGATCCACTCAAGTACTTACTAGGTAAGGTTTCCCTCATAGGTAGACTTGTTAAATGAATGATGATCCTTTCAGAGTTTGACATAGAGTGCATTGAGCATAAAGCAATCAAAGGACAAGCCATAGCATATGAATTGGCTGATTTCCTGATACAAGATAATGCACATATTCAAGTTGACTTCCCAGATGAACACCTCATGTATATGACTGAAAGAACTTGGAAGATGTTCTTTGATGGATCCTTTATGCAAAATGGTTCAGAAGCTGGTGTGTTGTTTGTTTCTCCTCATGGGTACATGATTCCTAAGTCTTACAAGTTATGGTTCTCATGTACAAACAATATTTCTAAGTATGAAGCTTTAACAAATGGACTTAAGATGGACATAAAATGGAGAATCATAGAGTTACACATCTGTGGGGATTCACAACTGATAATCAACCAAGTCAATGATGAATATCAAACAAAAAATGAGAAACTGGTACCTTACAAGAAAATGGTTGATTTCTTGAAATGATACTTCACATTTGTCACGTTTCAACAAATCCATAGAGTAGAAAACAAAGCAGTTGATGCTATGGGTACACTAGCTTCACTCCTTCAGTTAGGGGAACATGAATCCAGATTTGAATTCCTGGTGGAAGAGCTACATCACCCTATCTATGACTCCCAAGAAAGTCATATCATTTGTACCCTTTTTGGTCATGATTCATCCCATTATGGTGACATTTACTCATACCTTCGTGATGGCATTATCCCTAAAACCCTTAACCAATCTAAACGCAGAAACCTTACCTTAAATGCCTCTCACCATTCCCTTATCTCTAGTGATTTGTATAGGAGGGGTCTAGATGGAACACTTTTTAGATGCTTAGAAAAGGAAGAATCTGACCAAGCGTTAGTTTACATCCACAAGGGCATCTATGGGGGACATTCTAATGGTCTTTCCATGGCTTGAAGGTTGCTTAGGGTGGGGTACTATTGGCCTACGATGCAGATTGATGTAGTAGCTTTTACAAAGTCATGTGAAAAGTGTTAAAAACATGGTAACCTGATACATGCTCTAGGTAGGGAGCTCATTCCTTCTATATCTCATTAGCCATTTCAGTGTTGGGCCTTTGATCTTGTTGGGAAGATTCATCCCAACTCATCAGGTGGACACAAGTTTATTATCACTGCTACTAATTATTTCACTAAATGGGTAGAAGATGTCCCACTTTTTGTTGCCTCAGCCAAGACAATCTCTCTATTCATTCCTAACCATATCATCTTTCGATATGGAGTGCCTTCCAAGATTATCACTAACAACAGAGGCCAGTTCAAAAACAAAGACCTTAAACAACTCTGCAAGAAATTCAAGATTAAACAACATTGGTCCTCCATTTACTTTCCGCAGGGAAATGGTCAAGAAGAGGCATCAAACAAAACCATTCTTAAAATCCTACATAGAACAGTTTGTAAGAGTGGTAGAGATTGACATTTATAGATAAATCTGGATTTGTGGGCCTATAGAATGAGTATTCATACTCCTACTGGGGCTACTCCTTTTTACCTTACATATGGCACTGAAGCTATGTTACCTTTAGAGGTTGAGATTCCTTCACTTAGAGTTTCCCTCAAAGGTCTAGTCACAGATGAAGACTATTGCACCATGAGACTTCAAGAGTTAGAACTTCCAGATGAGAAACGTCAAGCATTGTTTGACCATATGAGGGTTTATCAAAAGCACATGTCCAAAGCCTTCAACAAAAAGTTCGCCTTAGAGAATTCCAAGTGGGAAATCTTGCCCTATGTGAAAATCTTAAGAATCAATAGCATAGAGATCAAAAGGGAAAATTTGAACCTAATTGGCTTGGTCCTTACATCATTACGACAGCTTTTGGGTTAGGTACTTATTTACTATCTACAACAGAGGGAGAGCAGCTCCCTGATCCTATAAATGTCTTACACCTAACGAAGTTATATCCATGATGTCCATTCTATCTAAGGGCATCCTTTGTACATACTTATTGATCTTGAAAAAATTCCAAAAAAATGATATATTGTCAACAATTCTAAAAATCAAAAAATGTCTTGAAAAAATGATCATCTTAGTGAAAACCTAGCAATAGGAGCTTTGATGTATCTCCAAAAAAAACAATATATTCCAAAAATACCAAAATAATAGAAAAATTCAAAAATTCAAAAAAAATAGAAAAAGTGCCTTGGTGAAAACTTGGAAATAGGCGCCTTGGTACCAAAAATACAAAAAAATTATCAAAAATCATGAAAAAATAAAATAAAATTGCAATAAGATCCAAGTGGTGAAAACTTGGAAACGGGTGCTACTTGAGGCATTTGCACCCCTATTTCTTAGCATGTGTCCTCGACACTTAGCCTTCCTCCATCATGCCTTGTCCTTGTTACCTTGGTTTGGAATTGGTCTTTGTCTTTGTCTAGGGGGCATAACCATGTTAGCTTTGGTCTCTTGGATGTGTTAGTCTTTAGGACACCTCACAAATGGTATTTTTCAACACCACCCCAACTATGTTTTTCAACACAACCCTTGACATCGAGTGTTTTTCAACACTTATCAGTTTGGTCTTACCCAATTTTGTCATGTGATATTACCTACTTGCAAGCATTTGATCCTTATTCTCGGAACTTAGTATCAATTAACACACTTAAATTTTTAAGCGCAACACTTAATGCTTGAGCTATGTCATGATCTTTTCTTTGTGTGTTGACTGTTATTGATTTTCGTTGAGTGTCCTTGTCTAATAAGTCTCTCTAGTATGCATAGCTAGAAGACTTGGGACATGGGGCATGTTTTTATTTTCTTTCTGCTTGTGGGTGTGGTCTTGAAACTCTAGAGTGTCTCTTATTGTCCCCTTGAAACACTTAGGAGATTTGAGGCATCATCCTTGACTATTTTTGGCACAACCGTTCTTATGGTAATCCCGGCATCGATGCCTTGATGCGAGCATGGTTTTGCTACATTAAATTGGGTAAGCTAACATCGAAGTCATCTTGACCTTTATGTCTTTGATGCTTATGTTAGAATCTTTCCACATTCCAATCCGATATAAATCGCATTCATATCTTCATAGTCGTGCTTGTGACTAGTGATGATTGTATGATTTTTTGATGTCCGTTAATAATGGCCCAATGATGAAAATAAGTTCCTTAACATTCCCTAATGAATGATGAACACAAGATCCTATGTTACAGTTTCTCTATTGCAAGTACACCTTTACATTTTCATGTAGCTTGCATTGTTAGACTTCATGTTAATTTGAATTTTTAGGCTGCATTATGATTTTGAGAGGGTTTTCCTTCATCTTTCTTTTGGAATTTTAATCAACTATGGTCATGTTTTGATCTTCATTTCCTTATCTTCTTTCGTGATCTCAATAAAAATTTTCTATCTTAAACAATTGATTGATTTTGGGGCTTTCTCTTTCTTGGAAAATTCTTTTTCTTCTCTCCATTTCTTTCCACCTCTTCCAAACTTCTATCTTCCATTCACTTTCACCCCACTTCTTTTCTTCTAATTCAACCTTGGGGCATAATCTTTCATGCTTGATGATCTATCTTGGTTATGTGATCCTTATATATGTCATCTTACATCAAGAACCTTATCTTTAGGTCAATTTGATTAACTTATCAATTCATTGTTTCTCCTCTATCTCATTTCAATTTTGATCATGAGGGGGCAGTACCTATCAAACTTCAATCCTTGATTCATCTTTATCAATCCTATCAATTGCTCCGCTTGGGGAAACCTTGCTTGAGATTCTTATCTTGGACATGTCAATTACCTATTTACAGGGGTGTTGACCTTGTCTTTTTCAATCAGCTTATCTTTGTTCTGATGTGTTCCCGTTCATCAATCACACGTTTGGGTTGTTTTGTGATCCCAAATCGATCTCACACTTCAATTTCATTCTTTGACTACATGTGTTCCCATAAAGATCACACATTAGTCAAAGAGGGGCAAATGTATGCAACTAAAATGGTCGCCTAGACTATGGGCTCCCATTCTTCAATTTATCAAATGACGGAATCAATTTATCAATTTCCTGAATCAATGTCTTGCAATATTTTCAATTCAAATCAATTTCTTTGATCAAATCATAATTAATTCAATTATTTCAATATTTCTTAAGGTTTGATCATTTTATCCTAAGTTTTATTTAATTAATAGAACATGCTCCCTTTTAATTAAATAAAAAAAAATCTTTTAAATAAATAATAAAATCCATCTTATCCTATGTGTGCACATGAAAAAGGAATTTCTAAATTTAAATTAAAAAGAAAAAGATTTTTTGTCTACACATTGAATGCACACTTTCCAAGATGAGTGGAATCTCCTTTTGCCTCTTGATCTCTTCCATGCATCGTTTTGCCTCTTAACCATGTCCATTGATTTTGCCTCTTGAGAATCTTGTGCACCAAAGTCAAAATGAGAATTTTTCTCCACCCTTGGATTTTGCCTCTTAATCTCTACCATTCATTTCTCTTTAAAAGGAGGCCTCTCCTTCTCATTTTAGGCATCCAGATTTTAGAGATCCAAATTTTATGTTATTTTTATGTTGCAGGTTTGGAGAGTGATTTTGGAAGAGAGTTTGAGCAATTGAGCTTGAACATTGCAACTTCTTTCTTCTTGTCTTCTTCTCTCATGCATCCATGGCAATCCATTTAGATTACTCTTGCACTTGCATATTAGATTAGATTCATATTTCATTTCATAGAATAATCTTGCATGCATATTTCCTTTCGTAGATTAGTTTGTTTTCATGCATTGTTTTCATATACAATAAGCTTCCATTTTCATTTGCATGCATATTTGATGATCATGGAGACTAGCACTCTTGCTTTTCCTCTTTAAATCTCTCATTTTATGGTGTACTTGCATGGGCACAAACTAGGTCTAAACTGAGGGCCTGCATTACAAACCCTTGCACTCCATGAATAAAGAGCTATGAGTCACCATTTGAGACCTCATTCTTGAGAAATCTTGGATATAATGACTCATAGAAGTGTGTCAACATTTTAGCACACACCCTAAAGCCTAGATATCTTCTAGAAAACCCTAAACCTATCATCACTTTCCTAATCCCATCCTAAACCTACTTAGAGGGTGATTCCTAACCCTCTTAGTCTAAATGCTCATCCTTTGACTTCTGGTCAACCTCCCTCATGAATGAGCCTTACATGCTCATTAATGGCCCCTTACACATTCATTAATGGCTCTCACAACCTCTTAATGAGAACCCATGCCTCTTCTTCCATCTTGGTCCCCTAGCGCACTTCCCTAGTGCAACCCTTAACCCTCATCCCTCTAACCATAACCCTAACTCTACCCCTAACTCCCCTTCCTAACCCAAGCCCTTCCTCAAATCCTATAAATACTCTTCATTCCAAGAGAAATTCACCAATTCGCATTTTATTTCATGCATTGTTATAATGAGCATTTTCATCTAGAATATCATAGCTTAATCTTATAATTGTTAGATTTCTTCATGTCTTTCAAGCTTTATAACTCACACTAGCTTAGCTTAATGGATTGAATATAGCTCATTTTCAAGCTTTTCATATCATTTTCATCTATATCACACTTATCTTTGGTTAAAATCAACTTAGCATAAGCATTCATAGCTCAAATTTGCATTCTAGATTCATTTGGTTCCTTGGGACTCTAGGGGCAAAACAAGTTCATCGTACCTAGTTTTGTGCCACTATCGTACCTAGTTTTGTGCCACTATGGGGTATCCATGGTTCCTAAAAGATCCCAAACCTTCCTAAATAATATTTGGAACATGCTCCTTGTGTTTTGAAATCACACTCACATCCATCCTATAAGAGAAAATCAAACGGTGACATGGTGCTTCCGTTTAAGCTCAATCTGAGGTGTCTTGCAAATAGTTTTTCTATATGTTAGGTATATGCTTATTTCACTAATGTTTGACTATCTATGCATGTTTTGAATAGGTTATGTTTACACTGATCACAACCACCATTTACAACATTGCTTTAAGAAAAAAATATAGGAGTAAAGTTGTTAAAGTAGGGGTTGTTCATGTTCTCGTGGAAATGTGTGTTCAAGTAGAGAGGAGCATTTGTGAGAGGGAATTGTTGGCACTAAATATCCTTAATAATTTTAAGATGCATTTTCATCAATTATACTATGCAATTACACAAGTACCCATGTCTTCCTTCTTGAAACACCTTTCATCATTTATGTTTTATGATTCTTCCACTGCCTTTTATCGGTTACATTCTAACAATTCTTTTGATGCCTCTTCTCAGTTACATTATGACTCTTGAAAATATATTTTAACCCTCAACTATAGACTAGATATTTGAATTTCTAATAATGAAGACATACATCAAATTTTCTCAAAATTCAAAATGCTTACCAATACTTTTGTTGCCACTATAGTAACACTACAATAAATCCCTATTATTAGCTACCTTTTTCTCTATTTTTTTACTTCCAACCACTATTTTAATGTATTTTTCTCCAATTTTGTGAAAATGTCGGTACTACTTTTTGGGATGGCATTATTTTTGACATTTTTTTTGTGTTGATTAGAACACGCGAACGTAAAAGTAGGCATTATTTAGTGCCTAAATGAGAACCTCAATTGGAACTACAACTAATGCATAATTGGTGCCTCAAGTAGCCCCAATTATCAATTTCTCAGTTAGCAAGATTAATCATCTGGAAGTTTTCTAAAGATCAACGATCGTGATTGTATCACCCTTGCTTGATTATTTCAACATGTGCACTCATATTAAGACCACAACTATGATAGGCAATCCCACTCATCCTAGGTGTCTTCAATGGCAAGTTATATGGCACCATGTGCTATTTTTTTAGTGCTATGGACCCAAACCTCTTTGTATCTGAAGGTAGCTTAAAGGTCGATCATCTTCAATGAAATCAATGATCTATATCATGTCACCCTTCCACAATTAAATTTAACATGTGAAGAATGATAATCACACAAGGTGTTGTGTCATCATCTCCAGTGAATCAAAAGACAACATGTGTTTACTTGTCAGTGGGTCCTGCCAACCTCAACGCAATGGGTTAATTTATTTAGTTTGATCAAGATCAATGGCTATTTTTTTATAAATAAATGTAGCAAAAAAAGGGTGTTGTCCCTTTACAAACCAGCCCAAAAGGAAACCAACAAAAAATTATAATAACATCAATAGATGAAAAATATCAATACAATAACAAGATCAACATATATACATAATCAACATATCATCCACCCAGGGAACAACAAAATTAACCACCCTAGCATCTATATCAAAAACATAAAAAATGAATAGAGAAGTTCCTTTGGGAACAAAAATAGATAAACTACTATTGGAATTACTAACCAGATTCACAGTACCAACCATAATCATATCGAACAAAAAACTACTAATGTCTAACATATATAGCAGACTAATAATAAAAATCTTAAACCAAGACCAATTAGGATCGTACCCAATAGAATAGAAAATATAGTTCCACATGGTGTAGAGTAAATTAACACAAAAAATAACAAGGCCACGAAGCCCATGACAAGCCCAAATGCTGAGACTAAAAAGTAGGCACCTCCCTAATTATTTTTCCTTTTGCATTTGGTAGTAAGCATCATGGTCACCCAGTCCTCTATTATAAACTTGAATAGTTCCTTTCGGTCAGCTTCCTCATTGTCACCCTTGGCACTGTCAGTCTAGATTCTAACATAGAGCATGGTAGCAAAGCTATACATAACCTTTAGAGAAAAGTGGGACACATTGTAGATCCTTTCTTCCACCTCCTCCAATATTTATTTCATTTTGTGAATCTCCTCCCACACCAAATCCTTCTTGCTACTGATACCTTCCATCATGAATTTTCCTTTGTCTGTAGCCATAGGCACAATCTTGGGGTTAGAGTTTAATTAGTGTTAGAGTTAGTGTTAAATTAGGTTTATAAAGGGAGTTAAGGTTTCTATTAGAATAAGAGCTATACTAAAGTTACCATTCAAGTTTAATTAATGCCAAGGTCATAAATCAATATCTTATATATAATATCAAATATATAATATATATATACTAATTGTATACCTCATACATTTCAATCATACCATTCATGACATTCTTCTTCATCCAACTCTTTGTCTATATCATCTGATCTAGAATCGACATTGTAAGGATCACTGTCGTCGTTGTCGTCATCATCGCTGTCATCATCATCATCATCATCATTGTCATCATCATCAACTCATACATCATCGTGATCTTGTTCCTCTTCTTTGACATCTTCATCAGGCACATCATCAACTAATTGTTGATCCTAATCATCATCTGCACCATCTTCTAGTTCTTCAGTATCTTCTTCTTCAATCACATTATACTTTACCGACCTTCCTCTACAATCATATCTTACAACAAATGACCAACCTAGTTTATGTGGAACCTCTGAGTAAAATATTTTCTCACATTGATTTCAAAGAACACAGGGCTCATTTCCATCTCGCTCAAATGACCTTGTATTAACCATTGTAAATTCATTATCATGTTTAATAATAGTCATGGCAAGATTATTTTCATTCAATCCTAGCCTGTACCATTGGATGACAAACATAACTAATTTGAAGGACCTAAAGTCACACTTAAGTATATCATCCAAAATCTCATAGTTACACTTAAGTAACATTGGAATCTCCATTACGATGAGCTTATTTAACCAATGAAGCCACACCTTTCTATCTCAATGCACGATCAGATTGTTGACATAATTCAATCCATACCGTCATCTAATCAAAATTATTTGTGCCATACAAATGTAGTACATCCCACTCTTGACCAACTGTATAAAAAATAAATAAAAATTTACAACTAATGTATATTGAAGATTAAGAATTAATTAACTACAATATATATAAAAACCAAATGTAAAATGTATTTAGATTAATGTCCATGAGCATCTTATAATTACCTCTCACTTTCCTCAATCTACCTTTCCCCATCATGTACTCCCCTTCAAATTTTTTAATGGAGTTGAGATCCCAAATGCGATCTACATGGACCTTTGTCGCGAATTTAGGAAGATATTTAATAATGTACATCATAGTCTAGTACACCATATATCCCTCCACCATAGAATCCTCAAGATGTTCTCTTTTTTGAATCAAAGCCTTCAAAAATTTAAAGTGCCTCTAAACCATCCACATTGACCTTGTGTGTATAGGTCCACATAATTCAATCTCCTCAGCTTGGTATATGAGGTAGTGTACTTGTGCATTGAAAAATGTTGAAGGTAGGCACTTTTTCATTTCACACATTAGAAGAGGAATTTTTCTTTTCCAATAATTTATATCTTCTTCATGGATTTCTTTAGATGACAACCATCTACAAGTGATTCAAGACACAAATATATTAATGAGACTTAAGAAAATAATATACAATATACTACATAACAAGTAAAACAAATGACAAATATAATATCTATACAAAAAATTGAACAAATATCTCCACTACTTACCTCATGTATTTTTGAAGATCGCATATAACTTATCAGACATTGTTGTCGAACTGGTCTGAGAGAGATAGAGGTAGACCGTAGTGCAATAATTATAAAATGATCTTTTCATTATTTTTCTTAAACTAGTAAACATAATACAATAAAAAGTACATGTAATATACAAATATATACTAAATATACAAGAACATGAATTACCTTAATGAAGGTGTGCCAATCATGTGTTTTCATTCGTAGCCCAAATTCACCTTTCTTTGTTATGATATTGTTTATGTTAGCAACAAATCTTGTGGGAAATCAAATTTTTCGTATGACTTCTTTTATATAGCATTGCTTTGCTACTTCGTTAATAACCAAAGAATGACATTTATATTAATTTGGTCTCCATCGCTATTTGATTGAATTACATTTTTCATTACATGGTTGGATTCTTGAATGTCACTACAAATTTTGACAATTTTTTCTTTGTCACACCTTCCATCCAATAATTTTCATAATGTCTCACTTATATTTTTTCCAATATGCATAGTATCAAACAAAATCAAAATTTATAGCTGCTCATAGTAGGGCAACCTACTAAATTATTTGGGATACCTTTTTAGCCCCTTTGCAAGCTGGTCATTAATGCCTTGACAACTCTCATGAAGTATATAAGTTTAAAAAGTTAACAATGACAATAATCATTAATTATAGCATGAGTAAACCAAACACAATATAAAAATATAAATTCTAAACATATATGATAAATAAATAATTTGATTAAATGACATTACCTTAACGATTAATTCTATTATATTCCAACTTCCATAGGCGAGGTGTCATTCTTCATGGTTTTGATGTAGTATCTTCTTTCCCATTGAAAAGATGTTTTTTAATAATTCAATACTTATGATTTTTGTGGAGGAATTGTCTATATTCATCAAGCACTTGCTTTCCTAAACTTGTTGAATGATGTGATTTCATCATTGGACCACAAACTAGACATGCAAATTTTTCCTATATATATATATATATATTTAAAAATGCATGATTTATACTTCAAAAAAATAAATTATTATTTAAGTGCGCAAGTTGAATTTTATAACATGCCACAAAAATGTATTAGCCCTGATGCATCATGAATTGTCCATACAAGAATTGCATAAAACTGAAATTGTCTTTGTTCTATTGGTCTAGAGATGTCATACATAGTGACACCATTCCACAACTTTAGTAACTCATCAATAAGAGGCTCGATATATATATTCATATATTTAACTTGGTACTTACCTAGTTGATTGAACATAAACATTACGTAATTATTAAAACTATTTTACTACAATATATATAATTTAATTTACATGATTACTAAATAAAAAAATATCCAGAACAATCATTGCCAACATTATGTGCTACCTCTATTGCTTGATACTCTATTCCAATATCTTTCATAATGGTAGATGATTATTGGTATGAGCGAGGTAGAATATTTGATGGGGGTAAAAAAAATTCACCTATCAATTTACAAAAATAATAATTTGTTAATATAAAGAATATTAATGGTATATATTTCACCTTTTATTTACTAGTGATGAAATAACAACAAAAATAGATGAAAAAAGATGACATATATGACATACCTTAACATACATGAGATTGTTATATTGGATAAACCATTCATAACCTTCAAGTTCACTAACAACAATACAATAGAGAAAATATTTGTTTGGGAGCCTTCATAAAGGGGATCACATGCCTTCTCAAGTACAAGTAAATCATGAACAACATCAAAATCATCTTGATCTTCATGATCAACAACGCCAGTACTAAATGTGTCATAGATAAATGTATTTGTACCACATCATCTTCAACAATATTTTTTGGTGCATGATCATCTTCTTCCATAGGATCATTATCTTCAACTTCGATGTTTATGACTCCATGTTCCTCCACTTAGAAAACCACATTCTCTAGATCATTGTAGTCCATATCATGTGCCCTAGGGAACCCCACCTATATAATAATGATCAACATAAATAAACCATGATCATGATCTCATTATCAATTATTTTTTATGTATGTAAATTATCAAAATGATATAAACATTTTTAAATACAGTAAATATAAACATATATAATGATCAAATTGCCAATGGATGATAATTATGCCCCCCTTCAATGTGACCATGTTGCCTATAATGATTTTCAACTATTGTGATTAAAAGTCTTCTTGTCTTTAAGCCCTTGCAATTTTTGCAGGGACTAACATTTCCCATCACCTTTTCTTTTCAAGCTAGACCACAATCTAGAAATTGTCTCCTTATTTTTTTCTTGATCAATATTGCCTAACATGATTTTTCTTCAAAGGCAACAAAATCAGACTACAAAAAATTTGGTCTATAACCTTCACAAACCTAGCAAAACGCTATCGCAATCACCAAAAATACAGTTGTAGTTTATATTTTATACTTGAGTAACCCTAACAACTTATTTTACTTTTTTAATTTCCTCTTTTTCGTTAGAATTCTGACGAACTCTCGCCTTAATCTTTGACGAACGTCAAGCAAGTTTGAAAAAAAATAAAGAAAATGACACAATTAACCTTAATATCCAATGACACAAAGAAAACAACAAGGTTCGTCAGAAATGTTCATAAAAAAATGCACCCAAATGAGCTAGTATTACTAACTCCACACATTGTATAGCTACCAAGAATCCTAGTGCTTCAATTAATCCACTATCAATCTTTGTGTAATAGCATGCCTATTAGAATGTTCTACCCTTCCCCAAAACTCATTCAAATCTGCATAACTCAATTTTTTATCACCTATTTTAGTGGTTGTGCATTCTAGGCCATTAAGATGATCATACCCTAAATGCTTAAATTTTATTTTTGTCATTTGTGTTTTATTAAATTGAGCTACAAAGACTTTTGCAATGGAAATAAATAATATTACTTTCCAGTGCTGATAATTTACAAATTTTATCAAAAACACCTATAAAAATGTTAATGTGCCCTACCTTATTGTCCCTTCTTATTGCTTCAATTATCAATTAACAAATAATGAAATCCAAATGTTATGGGAAAGTAATTGACACTACCTCATCATGCATTTAATGTCTGTAATTGGTACTATCAATACTCCTCTCCATGATATCACTCAGAGGGTTCTATTTCACTTTTATGGCTCCACTTCAAGACTTAGGACATGAAATAGCAAATTTTCCTTTTTATCTTCGTTATGATTTTGACATGAGAATGTGACTAAATCACTCCTTTGAAATTAGGCCCCTCAAACAACTCGTTCATGCTAAAATATCCCCTTTTTTAAAATCAAATTGGTCCTTTGTAAATATTTCTTGACTGGGTAAACAATTTTTAGAACCATTCAAAAGACATGTAGGATCCCCTATTATATTTCTTAACTTCCCTTAATCTTCACCAAGTTCACATTACAAAACAAGAGACACAAAGCGTCAAAGTTCCTGCCAATTGGAAAAAGTAAAACGTGCAAATTGGTGCATATTAGTTGGCATAAATTACATAAGAGAAGCAATATTGACATAATTAATAATCGTATTACTGTAATATTGAAAGAGAGGAAAAACTTGACTTAATCATAGAGCTCATGCAATCAAAATTCAAAGAGAGCAAACATCTATTATTTGATTGAGTTGTAAAATTGCAAAGATTTTAATTTTATAAATGGAAGATATTTATTTATTTTAGGTCTTATTGGATTCATTCTTTAACAGTAGATTATAGTAGTCTAGATGTTGATACAATTTTGTGAAAAAAAATTGTTACTTATTTCAAAGTCTCTGAATATACAATTTTACAATTAAAATTTAATTGGCAAGGATATCTAAACATTAATTTGCATATATGCAGTGAAAAAAGGAAGAGTCAATCCTTCAAACTATTAGAATATGGGCACGATCAAAGAAACCTATTATGTAACCACCATAAGTGCAATAATGGCAATGATTATATAGTTTTAAAAAATTGTGAATACAATTTTTATTTATAATTTAATTCGTAAAGTCATTTAAATATGCATTGCAGAGACGTCTAGAATAGAAAATCATTGTAATGCATGTGAATATAAGTGCAATTATTTCATTGTTTCAGATTTTTTGCAAACAAAAGGTGGTTACATAGCATTGTCGACCAAAAATGGAAGAACAAGATGCTTAAGACAAAACCAAAAGCTGGTTCACAAGATGACATTAAGAACTGACAGATGTTTAATTTCAAATTGATTGGAAATCAGTAGACATGAAATTTATAGGAAAATACAGATGTAATAAAGGCATAGAATACCTTATCAAAAATTTTAACATGTATCCTGAAATATGGATAGCACATCTTATCAGAGATACTCTCAGAAAGCCTCATCACAACTGTATCCCTTAGCTTTGTGAGTAGTAAACTAAAGATCATTTCTCTAAATAAACCTTGAGTAAAAGGTTCTCTCACAATAACTGAAATGCTTCAAATTAGAACAGATTTCATTTGTAGGATCCAACAAATGCCATGTGCGAAATGAAATCCACAAGCGGGTTGTTGCAAGCACCAAGACAAACTAGTGAGTTTATGTGAACACAGAGAATAGAAATATCGTACTTAATATCCCACAAAAACATAATCTATTGCATTTATGGTTGAGGAAAAATCATTCATCCAATTCAAAAGAAATCATGAATTAAATTGATTATCTATATCCCCTTTCATTATCGTACCAGGAGACCAACTTTAGAAAATGAGGGCTCAATGCTATAGTGGCCTTAGAATCAAAGATAGTTGACCTAAAGGTTGAAACACAAAATGCAAAAAACAATTTATTTTAATATAAAATTACTAGTTTTCAAAAAATAGGGCTTTTATGCAAGTTTACATTGTCCTCACCTTGTATCCCCAATAAAATCATTTAACACCATGTCATCTTCAGTATATCCAAGGATGCCTTTCAGAGATCCTTTAGATGCACCGGTGGTAAAAGATTAGAAAATTGAAGGACTTGAGAACCATGTAGCGAAAATAATCCCAAATAGTGACATGTCATTCAGAAGAAGAATATGTATGAGAATGAGAAACAAGTAGCTTGCAAAGTATTAAACATACTTCAGTGCTACTTTAATGTCATTGTAAGATGCTGGTTCCTGTAGCGTGCAGGTGAGATCAATTGTCTAGTGAATACAAAATTGCCAAGTAAAAAATAGGCAAATATCTGTATCATTCCACTAAATCCTAGAATAGCTTACCTGATCGGAATAACACAAAAACCCTTGTTGAGCATATTCAGTGAAAGGGCCATATAATTTTGCTCTGTAGAGGAAAAAAAATCAAGGGAGCTGATCATGTAGGAAAACCATAGAAATGAATGCTGCTAAGTCTAATCCAGAGCAGGTCTTGGGAAGTGTAAAACATCTTATTTCCTTTGATCTATTTGTTTATTTTTATCAAAAGGGAACTTTTAATCAGCATGGGTCATTGACATGGCTGTAATCTATACATGTAGTATATGCATTGATTTCAAATTGGTTGAGTAACATGCAAATGGTGTGAGAATAACCACAAGTGCAGGGTCATTTTTTTATCAAATTCCACCACTGGGAATGCTCTGGTAGATATGTATGCTGAAGGTGGACAAACTAAGCACGGTCTATTTGACAAAATGCTCCAATATGCAATCTCACAAAAAGCAATGGCTGTAGACATAATTTTCTATGGAAAAATGCTCTAGTTGACATACGTACTAAGTGGGAAAGCGTAAAAAATTATGGGGATTGTGTGACATAATGCCTTGAAGAAAAGTGAACTCCTATAACATATTAATTTCAAGGTATGTGAAAAATGAATTTTGTTTAAAGGCAAGTAACTTTCAAGCAAATGCATTTCACAAGTGTGACACATATTTCTTGCTAACATATAGTGAAAGATTTTTGACAAGTGAAATTAGTGTTATTTGCCCAAATGAAACCAAAAAATCACAAACAGCCACTAAAAAGCCTCAAATGAATTTTAAGATAAAAAAAATAAAACCTAAACAATTTCTACAAGTTCGCTTAGAAGTATAAAATTATTGACACCCACAAACATCAAATTGCATCTGGCAAATAAAATATTAAACTTGTAGAAAGAAATGATTGAAAGCCACAAAAACCAAGGAATAATTTTCAAAAGACGTAAACAGAGATTGCAATTAAATTCATGGGACTCACAATATCTAGATATATGCATACATGAACCTTTTAAACTCCTCTTCACACACTTCCCTTTCAATAGAAATCATGAACAAAATTACCCATTTCATAATTTTAGCATAAATTATGAGCCAAATTACCCATTTTTTCAATATATTAACAAGAAGAATGAAAACAAAATTATATTCATCAATAGGTTTAATGATCATTTACTATTGCCTCGCAATTCATTGTAGCCTAGGCAGGTTCCAGATGACTATGATGAAACAACATGATATTAAGGAAAAGAAAGAAATTTGTAAGTGAGCCAAAAAAAGAAAAAGAAAAGAAAGAAGAACAGTCTAAAATCCTTACCTGTCAAAGCCATTTCACAGTTACTACTCTTTGCCCTGATGCCATAAGAATGTCAGAATTCTATCCCTTTTGTGTTGGGTACTGTAGGGAGGAAAAAATGATAGATTTAAGATAAAAAAATATGCACAAGTGGTCTTAATTTGAAGGGACAAACATAAAACTCAAACCAATCAATGTACCTTTGGAACTTTTGTTTTAGACAGTCAGCTGTGATTTATGTATAAAATGTGTTGCATGAGCAGCATGGAAAGAAGATTAGCCTACAAGGCAAGTGGAGGTGAAACATTTGATGATTAATATGACAATGAAGAAAAGATGAATGGAATAACATCGTAACAGACAACAATGAAATATATTTTGTTAGTAATTAAAAACCTGTAAGCTGCTATTGCATTGAAATAAATGTAATATTTTCATATGGATCTATTGTAGAGGGAAGAAGAGCTGAATGAAGCTGGAATATAACATTTAACAATCTTGGAAAACAAATCATTGATGGTATCTGGAATAATGAGAAGATAGTAAAACAAAGAACTAATATAATAGAAATGATGAGATGTTAGCTTTGAACAAGAAATGCACAAATGAAAAATACTTACTTGTGCTAGAAGATGTAGGAGAGGAGTTTAAGATGGGAAACCGTATATGTTATAAGTACCTGAAGGGATGTCTTGCATGTCACAAAGAACAAGAAATGTACTTGCACATAGAGAGATAGATTTGAATGATAGACAAGGTTATATTAATGTGAGTCCGGTTAGCAATGGTCATTTTTTGTTGTCTGTTGGTAGATGTTGTTGGCTTTAAAAGTTGAAGCTATGTCAGTGGTGATGCATTATATTTGTGGATAAGGATAAAATTTAAATTTAATTGTGCAGAAAGTAATATGTTGAAAAGATCACGCATAATATATGTAAATGATAATTCTAAGGTGCACAAAGTGACATGTCCAAAATATTAGTGCAAGTGTATGTAAATACTAAATCATTGAAAACAAGAAAACTATTGTATGTAATGTTGTCGTGAAGTAGAAAAGAGCCAAAAATACAATATTGTTTTGAGGTTAAAGAGTGTTTCGAACATAACGTTGAAGTAGAAAAGTATTTGTCCACTACTTTTTTACGACAAAATTTCGTATGTGGAAACTGAAAAGAAATGAAAGCATATAGACGATTGTTGCTTGGTGCAAAATGTATGGATGGTTCCTTGTATTTTTAATATCCTTGACCTGCACAGTAATCTGGTAATTGCAGAAAAGTTAGAAGTATTTTAAAATAAACAATAAAGATTAGTTGTAGTTGCATAAAGATGAACAATATAATTACCTTTTACATAAGAGGTTTCAAACTATTCTTCAAGCATGTAGGCATGAGTGATCATGTTGTTTTGGTTGAGACTGAACTTGCCTCTCATTGAAGAGTCTCGCATAGTGAATATAACTTCTGATTTGTCATTGATGTACTTTTCATAAGTCATGTTTTTTAGAGAAGGCCAGATCTGTTCAATGATCTTTTTTTCTGCGAAACAGTGGATTGTTTGATTGTTTCTGCTTGTTATAATTGTCTTGATATGTAGAGAGTAAATGTAGGTGACGTCTTTGTTGCATGTGTTGCAATGAGTTATTTGTCCTTCTAATGTACTATAGCTGTCAAATCTATAATTGCATTCTGGACAATGTGCATGAAAAGGATTTGAATATGCATTTGTGGGTTTTAAAACTTTGAGAACCTGAAAGAAACATGATAGTATTATTATCGTAAGGATAAGACAAATTATATAATCATATGTGAATGAAGTATTAAATACTTGCCTCAAATGTTGTGTGGAGTAGTCCATGGAGTTTTTGCATTGTTCTTTTATCATTGAGTTTGCAAATATATGTGGACAGACTTGTGCGTAGAGCATGCTTTTGATCTAGCTTTTTTGCAATGTTTCTGAATAGCAAGGAAGGAATTTGTTTGCTTTGCAATTGTTCTTGTATGTCAAAGTATAATTGGGCAAAATTGCTATGCATATAGAGTTGTTGCAGGACAATAAAATTAGACTCTTTTTGTGCAGAGAAAGAATTAAAAATGAAAGTATAAATAGAAAGCAAGTTGAGTGCATGGGTTTACCGGCGCTGTGTCCATATCAGTGTGGCCATCCTTGATGTCTACTATGTATTGAGAGCCTTTTCAATTTGCTCCTACAACCACTGCACCTATAGTTCCAATAGGGAAATCACTTGTACTAGTGAGAAGATGCTTTATAGTCATGCCTGGAATGAACTTATATTCATTTGAAAGTGTTGAAATTGGTTCAATTATGCTGGATTCTTTTAAAATGAGTATGCAGTCAGAATCTCCACAATCATATTCTGTTTTAGGTGCAATTTCAAATCCTCTTATTGCTATTGTTGTTCCTGGTATTATTTTATCCTCAAATTTGTGAACAAGCAGGCCACCTCCTACATTGAGTGTTATTGTCATTTCTACTTTGGAATCTGTCATATCAGCACGCAATACTTCTTTTGTTTTTGTTGCTATATCGAGGACAACTTTGTATACAACCAGCACATCACCTTCAAAAGTGACACCTACTTTCTTGGCATTTAAATCTTCAATAGTTATGGGGCTTGGAGCATTTACTTTTGGCTTGGTAGAAGTGGCGAAAGATGATGTCGAGTTTTTAGATTTGTTACAGTATGCACAGAATGAAAATATTTAATGTATTTACCTTTTCGGTATGTTTTCTTCTTTTTCTTTTGCTTCACTTGTTGTTGGTTTAGTTGCATCCATTGTGACTACAATAAAGTGACATTAAAAATCAGATATTTCTACTTAAAAGTTATATTTTCTTATAATGCACGAGGTGGAGAATAGGGCTGAATGTGTTATGGTTGTCAAGTGAAGTGAATTTTTAAAAAAGTTGCAAGGTGGTCTATCCAATATGCTTTTGTTTTATAAATGGAACATATATTTGTTGTTGAATTAGTCCAGATATGGTCAATTAGTGGTTTATTTGTACTATGTGTTTCATTTAAGATGAAATGTATGTTGTATTGTTGCATTTGTTTTAGGAGTCTTGTTTTACTTGTGTTTTCTTTACACATGTCAAAATTAAAATCACCTAGAATGTAATGTGTTTTTATTGAAGGTGTATATGTGACTATTTTAGTCATGGTATTGGTGATCTCTACAATGGAAGCATTGGGTCATGTGTAAATGTTAGAAACATTAAAATCATTGGAATGGTGAGACAATGTTAATCTTATGGCTTCAATATTTTGTGTCCTTTGTTGTTGTATATTCAAGACCGATAGATTATTTTCCACAAGAGTTGTGATGTCGTGTATATGATACATTGTGTAAGTCTTGTATTTTTGGAGGAGGGTGTTTGTATTTGATGGAAGTGTGTGGACCTCTTGTAAGCATAAGATGTCAAAGGACATAATATCATGGTCATTGACAATATCATCAATATGGGCTTTGAAGCTATGAGTGTTTAAGGTGCATAACAATATATGTGATGCATGGACTAAATAGGCTACATCATTTTCAAGTTTCTAGTGTGCTTCTGACTGGAGCTGAGACATTTCATGGTGTATCTTTTCTTGTACTTTAAAGTTTTTGGGGTTTAGAGGTTTTATTAGAAATAGTGATTCAATGGTTCTTGTTCGTGAAAGTATTGTGTATGTTAGGCCATGTTACGTAATGCCACTTGGATCGAATGCAAGGCCTTGCATTGTGAGGCCTTGTGATCGATGTATTGTTCAAGTGCATGCGATTTGTATTGGAAATTGTTTTCTTATTCTAATGTTTCCGGTATAGAATATTTTTGGTATGGGTTTAGCAATTCGAAGAATGGGAACCCAATGTCTTTGAATGCCTTGAGCATAGTACTGAGGTAATTTATTCCTTTTTTGTATACCTATTTTGGGGTCTGTAAATTCAATCCAAACTATGTCAAGGTCTTGCTCTCTTGTATATGTCTTGAATATCCCATTAGACCCATTTACAAGTCTGTCTTCAGTATTGTAGTTACCTCCAATAATCTCAATAAGAATGTTATATTTTAGAGTTATTTGGGTTGGTAGAGTTGTTGCATGGCTGTATACTCATGTTGCATTGTAGCTATTTGTGGACTAGGCTTTCGAGGGTACCTGCTTTGAAAGACTTCAAGCCAAACAAAGATTAGATGTTAGTCTAAGCATGAAATCAATGCAAAACAAATAAAACTCTAAACTAAGCCACCTCAGATTGAGCTAAAATAGGTGCACCCAAGCACTGTTTGATTTGCTCTTGCTTAAGGGGATGTGGGTGTGCTCTCTAATCACTTGGAGCATACTCTAATGCATTTTAGGATGGATTTAGATCCATGAAAACCTCATAAATGGCACAAAACAGGTATAGAACACCTGATTTGCCCCTAAGGCCTCAAGGATCAAAATGATGCTGATATGAATATTAAACTACATGAGATTTATGCTAAGATTGATTTTAAGCCAAATAAAGATGTGATGATGCTATGCTATGCAAAACAACAATGAAAACTATGTTAATCCATTATTACTAAGCTATGATGAGCTAAAATGCTTGAAAGTAAGCTAAATTAGGATGATTATGCTAAGGCTAGAAGCAAAAGGGCATGATAACAATGCATGAGAATAAAAGCTAAGCTAATTGATTTGCTCTTGAAAGGAGGGGTATTTATAGGATTTGGGAAGGAAGAATGAGTGGCCAAGATTGAAATCCTTAAGAGAGGCCAAGATTCATTCAAAGGGGAGCACATGGATTGTGCTAGTCTACAACCAATCAGGAGGTGACACATGTCACAAGGTGAGTGGATGAAGTGAAGGGTAAAGATGAGTCAACAAAGGGGGCTCAAAGCTCATAACTCCCCTCATAAGTGCTTGTAAGAGCATTGAATGAGCCTTTAAGGGACTTTGATGACTTTGTGGATGCATTGAATGTTTTGTGGTTGAGATATTTGGAAGGGGAGACTTTGCTTTGGTTTAGGAAAGTCTTAAGCTTGGTTAGGATTGTGCAAATGTTTAGGGGTAGGATTAGGATTAGGATTAGGGGGATTTAGGATTAGGATGGGTGAAGAGGTTGGGTTGAGAAGTTTCTAGAAGAGTCTAGATTTTTCCTTGGTTTAGGGAGAATGAATAAATGTTTATTTATTCCAAAGGTTTTAGTTTTGGGAATATTTATTAAAATATATTTAATAAATATGAAAATAAATATTTAATCTTAATTAAATATTTTGAGTTGGGATTAGGGTTAGAAAAGCTGGGATTAGCCTTTTAATCGAAATTAAGAAGGGATTAGAAGATTCTAGAAGAGGTTAGTGGTTTTAAGGAAATTGGCCAAGTTTTGGGCAAAAAATAAATAAATTATTTATTTTGGGATTTTTGGTCAATTTATTAATTAAATAATTAATAAATAAGGAGATAATGTTTAAATAAGATTTAAACATTTTTGGGAGGGGTTTCTTAATTAAATATTTTTAATTAAGATAAAGGGATTTAATGACATAAAAATAAATTAATTAATTAAATAATTAATTAATTAATAAATGATGATGTCATAAGGGGTTTTTCTCAGAAAATAAAAATACTTTATTTTCTAAAGGATTTTTAGGTGTCTACACTATTATCTTCATGGTCAATTGCATCTAATACAATTAGGTTCCCAGGAAGTATAGATAACATATTATTGTTGTGTGCATCAACATCTTTTCTCCTATAAAATAGATAGGGAAATGTTGGGTCAATGGGTGGTGGTCGTAAGCAACTTTGATTGAGGTATTGAATGTCATCTATTGTTTGCAGGCCAACTCGTATTCTTTTGAGAATCGAGATGAATTGGTCATCCTTTTGTCACATTATTGTAGTCAATGAGTAGCACTTTACATTGTCTCTCCAAAAATTGTAAGGCATTAACTCTGTTGAGTTTGGTTTGTTGTCGAATATAGTTGCATCAAGTATAGGGAGGGCTTGATAGAAGTCCCCACAGAAAATTGTATCAAGGTTTCCAAAGCACAAAGTTGGTAATTGCATTATATCATGTAATTGCTTGTCTATGTAGAGAAGGAATGTTGAACCCACTAATGAAATCTCATCAATGAGGAGTACATGTAATTGATTGTAATTCTTTGACATTGTGTCGAGTGTTTCTATGCTAAGTGGAACAAATTTTGATTTGTTGAAAGGTATGTGAAATGTTGAATGCAATGTTGTTCCACCAATATTGTAGGCTGCTTTTCCTGTATATGCAGTTACAAGGCCTTTAGGTTTGTCAGGATCATTGTGAATGCAATTGTTGTAAATGCGGACAAGGGCTTAGTAAATGGCTGTTGTAGTGAATGTCTTGCCACTTCTGGCCCCTCCTGTCAATAACAAATTTAATGGAGTGTTAAGGTCCTTTAACTTTTTCAAAACAATGTCCTTGACAATTGCTTGTTGTTCTCTATTTAACTTTCTTCTAATTTCAAAATACTCATTGTTGTCCATAATATGCGGGTGTCATGTGATTTCAAATGCCTTTGGGGGTATGTTCTTTAGGGTTTTTTGAAATGTGGCCTACACATCTTCTTGGATGTCATATTGGTCTTTTTGTTTAGAAACATTGTCTTCTTTGAGTATGTTTGTAGTATGTTGGTCAATTTTGTCTATTTCTTCAATGGCTTTATCAATATTACCCCATGCAGGATTTGTGTTATAGAAGAATTGTGTGCGATTGGTTAGGATTGTTGTTTCGTTGTGCAAATAGGCATTCTCCCAAGAGTCAAAATTATGTTTCAATGTGTCCTCATTTATTATAAATGGTACAAATAGTAGTAATTGCTCTCTACAGTGATTCTCTAAGTCCATGTGTTTTTTGAAGTTAACAAAACGTATAACTTTTGGTTTGCTTTTGTTTTTTAGTTTTCTTCCATCCTTTTTATAGTTGGAGACAAATTCTGCAAGACATATGTTTAAAATACTATGTGGGTGTTTTAAGTAGTAGTCAACTAGAGATTTGCACATTACATTTTCAGAGTCATCTGATTCTTTATCTAATTGTTTGACAAGTTTCAATATAAATGTACGGTCGTTGTCTGATCTAGTGTCAATAAATATGCATTTTCTAGAGCTGTAATTTAGTGGGAGCGAAAGAGAAAGATGAGCAACTTGTTGCGATGACATTTGTTGTAAGTTTAATAAAGCATTGCCAAGCTTTGATATCATTTTTAGTGCATCTATATTGTCTTGTTGATGATCTTTGCATATTTTCTTGAATGCATTTGTCATTGATTTATCGACTTTTGCCATGTAATAGCTACAGTACATTGCTGCGGCATATGCATTCAAAACAAATTGAGCATCTGTATTTGCTCTCCAGAGTTGTGGAATTTTTTTCACAAAGCTATTGTTCCATATTTGTGAAGGCTTTCTTTGAAGATAAAGGGTTGGTTTATTTATGGCTGATCTTAAAGCCATTATGTATTCAACTTCAGTTGTTTCCATTTCTTTCAGGAAATTTTGAAATGTAAATGTAATGTCGTAAGTTGCTTTTTGAAGTTTGGAGAAGATATTAGTCGCATTTGAATGTATGGTTTCACTTGCATCAGGTAATGGTTCAAGTATGCTAGTTTCGCTAATTGGCGGAAATGGGAAATTGTATCTACAATGCATATTTTTTGATTTCTTGCATTGTTTTGTATGGTGATGCCTATGCAATAGTGATATTTCTGGTTCTAAATCTTTTGTGTCACATGTAATATATTTGTCGATGAAGGCTATAATGCTTGAGTTGCTTTCTCTGCCATAAATTGGTGCATTCTCAACCCATATGAGGAAATGGTCATGTTCATTTCCATGATTTTGGAATTTAGTTACGGAGAAGTAGTCCAATACATTTCCAAAGAAAGAGCTATCTGTAAATAACAACCTTTTTAGCGCATTTATTCTATGTCTATAATATTGTGCACAAGTTATTGGGTCTTTCTTGATTAGGTCGTATGTATCAGTTTCATTACTAATATTGAAATTTTTTGTTTTCGACGAATTGCAAGAGTTGTGTAGTTGTTGAAGTGTGTTTTTCAAAGCTAACCAGTTTTGTTCTGCACTAGTAAAGGTTAGGAAAAAGGTTGGGGGCCCTAGTTGTCGTATCATTGCGAATACATTTTTTTTAAGTTGTTGTGTATAGTCTAGAGATATCCTTATCCTTTTAAAGTCAACATAGCCAATATCTCATTTTAGTATTTTTTCAAGATTTGGTTTATGTTTGACATCCTTTGCTAGTAGTTTTCTCCCTTTCAATTGCCCTTTTTGAATTCTTATCCACATTGTGGACAACACTTATTGGATGAGTATCCTAACTATTTTGAAGAATAAGCTGGTTGTGTGATATGCAAAATGTCTTTGTGAATTTGTTAATTCCCATTTTGCTATTTTGTTGTAGCTAAATTTTTTTATGATATCATCATCACGTGGATTGCCAAAGAATAGTGTTGGAAAATTCATTTCTTCTGCATATTTGTCTTTAAATATTCCAATAGGGTATTGGTTTTGGGCAGGTGCAATTTCGACTATTTTGTCTTGCATTTTATGTATATTTATGGATTCAATGAATCCATGTATCATAGTTTGAGATGCTTCTTGTTCAAGTCACTTTCTGAGTCTAGCTCAGTTGTTGTGAGTTCATTATTCTCTTGGTCTTCATTATTGGTTTGGAGAGCTTGCATTTTATGTATATTTATGGATTCAGTGAATCCATGTATCATAGTCCGAGATGCTTCTTGTTCAATGTCACTTTCTGAGTCTAGCTCAGTTGTCATGAGTTCATTATTCTCTTGGTCTTCATTATTGGTTTGGAGAGCTTGTTTCCAATTTTCATTGAGTTGCACATCATGCATTTTGTAGAGTGGAGTGTTTATCAATTCTTGAAGAGCTTGCATGACCAAGTTTGGGTGCACCATGCCTTTTTGGAAGGCATTTTTATATTCCAATTATCTTTTCAGGGACACGACAATTGTCATTGTAGTAGTGATTGACAGAGGCAGAGCTGTCTGTACAATGTTTGTGTCAATGGGAACATTAATGATTGAACCAGTTAGGCCCATTTGAGATCTTTTGTATCCTAGTTCCCAAATTTGGGCAAATGCAATTCGTAGTGAAATGAGTCTCTCTTCTAATTGCGTTAACATTTGCACATAGTGCAATGCACTGTTGGTTCTTATATTATGTGGTGTAGCATACTTGGGAAGAACATTATGCTTTAGTGCAATATTGCATGTTTTACAAATTGAATTTGATAATGTATTGTCACTTGAATTGACTAGCGTATAGTACGCTTGTTTTTGTTCATTTTGCAAAATTTTGATGTCTTTCTTGAAACACAACACTTGGCAAATAGTGCATATGTATTTTGGTGTGTCTTGAATCATTTTTTCGAAGACTTCTATTGGTGAAAGTTTTGTTTTTTTCTGTTTGAAGGTAAATATTGTCTTTTTTTGCAATTGCAAAAGGATTGGATATTCTTTGATTTGTCATGTTGGTTATTTCTTACGAGCAGTTCGGCCACATTGTCAATGGGATTTTTGAGTTTCATTGATTCATGGTTGTGAATTGTTCTTAATATTTTTTTGAGCTTGCACAGTGATGTTCTTTGTTCTCTATTATCTTTTGGTTCCATCTATTTTTGTACTTGGTTTTCCTTGGGTACGATTAACTTTTTATTGTTTTCAACCATTGCACTCTGCATGTCATCTTTTTTTTCTTTTGTTTTTTTAATTTTTACAAATGTTCTTTGATGTTGTGTTTTTTCATGTTTCATTTGGAGATGAAGAAGAGGTTCGAAATGTCCAGAAAGTGGATTAGCATCATGGAAAAGTAGTGAATATGATTCTGTATTGGAAGATTGGTTAAAGTGCAAGTACTTTTTCCCTCTTGTTGATGACCAAATAGATATTTGTATATTTAACCACTTGGAGAGCCAGCGAATACAAAATAAATCTCCCCAAAGTCCATTTTGACTATTGGTCATTGTTGATTTAGCAGATAGTCGCATTCTCTATAAATAGGTATCTACGTTTGTAACTTTATGCAACTCATACAAAGTTTGCGGATCCAATTCATGGTTGTAGGACTCAATTGCATCTGTGTCATGCCTTTGGAGGCAAGTCAAGAAGTAATCAATAGTTTCTTGACGCAATTGATTTGATGTATACCTATTATTTAGTAACATTTGCAAGGAGTCAAACAAGCAATCTCCAACATTATATTTAAATGTGCTTGTTCTGTAGAGTCCTTCTTTCTTTAGTTCATTATCAATGTCACATTGTACACTTTGTGTTATATTTTTGTATTTCTCTACATCTACAATTTTTGCTTTTTGTATACTCAATTTGTTTGTTCCATTCAATTTTGAGATAGATACGCATGTTCTGTCCTTGTCCATAACGAAAGTGAGTTTTTGTTATTCATAATTTAGATGGTACTTTTGTTATTTATTGCTATTGAGTTTTTCTAGTAGTATGACGATGGTTGTTCTATTTGAAGAATTGAAAATTGTTGATGTAACATATAGAAAACCAAAACAGTTAAGAGTAAGAAAGGGTTTTTTTTTATTAAAAAAAATTAAAGAAGTAACTATGTTCCACATAAAGGAGTCAAATAATACTACGAAATATGTGGTTAGAACCTTACCTTGTATTCTATTGTCCAACAGTTGGGTTGTCTTTGTTCTCTATATGTTTTCTTTGTTAATTTGGAGCTGATGATATTGCTGGTTGACCTCGCAAAAGCAAGAATATTTTTTTGGTGAGACTTGCTTTACAAAATAGGAAAAGAAAAGAAAAGTACAAGTGGTGTGATGGATGTTAGTAATGCAAGTTATCTAGAGATCTAGTTTGGAACAACATGTTCACTGCAATTTCAATTATTGAAGAATAGGTGCCACATTTTTCATTTGAAAGTAGAAATTTAGTTATATATTTCAAATGTTTGGATTTCAGTCCAGCTCGTATATTTTCTCCGCTGATTGCATATCAAAAATTTCTTCTGGTCCAATGCTGAAGTAAATGGTGCCAGTTATCTACAAAATTTGCAACTTTTGATTGAAAGATGGGCACCTGTTCTTCTATGCTATTAAGAGAAGTGAACATTTGTTGTCACCAGTGTTATAGGCTTGATTGTTTTTACAAATTGTATGGAATAATAAATTTAAAGGAATAAATTCAACATGAAAAGAATGGAATTAATTGAAAGTTAAAAATATGTACCTATGAAATAATAGTGTTGTAAATAGTTGCATATATTTATGTAACTATTAGCATTCTCAAATATAAAGAAATTTTTAAAAAGTTTTTATTTTGCTAATTCATAAAATAAATGGAACTATAATTAATTGAGATCCTTGACGACTACATTGAAAGAAAACATACACTAACAAAAAAGTATTATCTAATTTTTGAAGTTCACAAGTTAAAAAACAAGAACTTAGCAACCCAAGTATTTGAAAGAAAAAAATTTGAACATTAATTATAAGTTGTGACCATGATAATCATGATACTTACAACCAAGATCTTCAAGCAACATTTGACATTAAAGTACACTATTACAAAGGACAATAATTGTTAACTCTCTAAATATCAATGTTCATAAACAGAATGAATGGGAAAAATTAAGAATGTTATAATGCAGCTGTATATGGGAAGTCTGCAACAAATTTTTGCCTAAGATACCATTTAAAGGAATAAATGCAATATGAAAAGAATGGAATTAGCTGAAAGTTAAAACTATGTACCTATGGAATAACAGTGTTGTAAATAGTCAACAAAGGGGCGTAGCAAATTTAAGGACGCCTTCACCCAAATAGTGCAAAGTGCAATCTGGAAAACAATCAACTAAATTCAAAAGAATAAATTCAATATGAAAGCAATTGAATTAGTTGAAAGTTAAAACTATGTACCTATGGAATAACAATATTGTAAATAGTCATCAAAGGGGCATAGTAGATTTGAAGGATGCCTTCATCGAAATAGTAGGAAGCGTAATCTGGAAAAGAATCAACTAATTAGTAAGTTGAATATAAAAGAAAATACAGTATATTATTAATTAATGATAATTAAACCTAGTGTAACTGATTAGATCTATTATGTTGAATTCAATAGCAACCTATTTTAATCCATTGACTGAAATATTTATGTAACTATTAGCATTTTCAAGTATTAAGCAAATTTTTACAAGTTTTTGTTTTGGTAAGGTCATAGGAGGAGCAATTGGTTGGTCTTGGTATAATCTCTATCGTGATTGAAGGAAATGGTCAACTTCAAATTAACATGATGAAAGCATGGAAACTTAGGTACTCTATGTATAAATCTACCCATAACTTAGGATTATGGTCTTATTTTGGTAGTGTTTGACATAATGCCTGAAAGAGATGCCATTCCATGAAATGCAATGATGCGAAATATGCAAGCTGCTTTTTCCTATTTATTGAAGTGATGTTATACAAAATTTATTGGACTTGGTAGCACATAAAAAATAGCTCTATGAAATCATAGTTCAATAACAAGAAACTAAAACTAGTTCATTTTAATTTTGAACCCGCTACCTAAAGGTTTTCTCCATTGTGTCTTTCTATGTGGCTTGTAGTTATTACTGTTACCCCAATTTTCCCTGTTCCACGCAAATTTGGCTAAAATCTATCCCTAGGTCCCTATTTTAACCCTGCCAAACATCTCTAAAAATTTCATGGTTTTATGTCTAGTTTCCTAGCCTCTGCAATTTGTTTTATCCCCTGGTCTGCAGTCAAAAAATTCATAAAAGTAGTCGTTACAAGAGAGAAACCCTAAAAATCCCTTTGGCCTATTATAATCTTTCATTATCTTTTCGGCCACTTAAGGTTCCCAAAACCCACGTGCATAAATATTTCCTAAGTCCCAGCGCTTAATCTTTTCTAATGTTTTCGGCCTTTATGTCTCCTAGGCCCGGCTCTCTGACACCATTTCAATCCAACGGCTGGCGCATGATCTCATGCGTTATGTCAGAGCCATGAGATTATGTGCCAACCATCGATTCTCCTTTGTGATGTAACTCTTCAAATAGGCGGGTCCACTGCTAGGTATGCGTAGGTGGCATATTCTGATTGGTCCACATGCGAATGAGTCATTTCTTGTCAGTGGGATCATGTCAGGGGTTTGCGGCTCTATCAGAAAGGCAAATATCTACAGTGGTCGTACGATCTCATAGGATCTTCTGACCATATGAGATCATGCGACGACCGTCCAATGAGAATCTCAGAGGGTTGTGGGTCCGAGGTGCTACGTGGTGGTGATGTGCTCACATATGACTGGCTGTTGTGTGACGATGGGGATTCATTTATCAGTCTGATGTGTCATGGGGTCCCAGTTCTAAAAGGATCTACAGCTGGCGCATGATTGGAAGGAATATTCGAGGCACATGAGATCATGTGCCCACCGTTGGATTGGAATCAACGCTGCAGTGGGTCCGTTGTCAGAGCCTACCGAGGTGTTTGCTGATGAGGTGGTTGGGGCGGATGAAGGATTATCAAGTGGAAAATGGGCCTAGGGTTATAAAACATTAAATGAATCAGTGACTAAAGGGTTATCTCATGTTCACCAGACTTAACCAGGGTCAGTCAAAATAATTAGCGATCCTACAACCAACGAGAAAAGGTAACCCTAGGTGAACTTGAGGTTAATTCTGCAGACGAACGGTTCTCGAGTAAATAAGAAGATCTAACGGTCATGTTTTAAAAGGAGATTGAGATTTAAACATTGGCCGTTGATGGAGGAAAAGTATGGTGCCACCTGCTAGCCGTTAATATTTAAATTCAAATTTATTTCTTCGTAGGGTTTTGGCTAGGTTTTGATCCAATAGTCATTTGCGACAGAGTGGGTAGATAGAATTTATGTCTTAAGGACATCTGCAGTTGAAAGAAGATGATGAGGAAGTCTGGGCAGTCGTCATGGGTTGATTCTTGTCCCTGAGAGGTACCATTTTTAGCATTCATGGCGAGACTTTGTGCAGGAAAGTTGATTAATCCAGGTTGCTTGTTTGCAAGCAATGTAGTACAGCGATGGGCATGTAAACTAAATATCTGATTGACCATGATGTTGCAGGGATACATTTATGATCAAACTTGTTTGAATTAGGATTTGATTATTATTAAAAATCTTGTAACCCTAATTAGGTTTTGACTCCGGCCTGTGTGCCAAATAGGAGATGTATATAGTTAATTTTTAGAGCTTTAGAGCTCAGAGGTTGGAATTTTAAAAAGAAAGAATCCTTTCTCAGAAGGCTATCCATGGTATTTCTTCTACCCTCTAGTCTTCTACTCTTGTAATCTCCCATTGATGATTTAAACAACTCCAAGGTATTTGTGACATTTTCTCTATCCCTATCCTTTCACTGTTTGAAGTATCTCTTATTCAATTGAAGTTTATGCATGATTCAGTGACAATTTAGGGTTCCTGATCCCTCTTCTTTTCTTCAATCCTATGTGTTGTTGTGTATGATTCAATGTGAATGCTCTTGTGGGTATACTTCAGCCCCCTGACAATCTTGTCTCATTCCTACACCTAGTTGAAGAGGTGAATGTCTGCTTGCAGGTCATAGTTTGTGTCTTATGTTCAGACCCCTCCATGAAACACTTATGCAAGCCTATTTAAGAAGTTGTGATCTCCTAGACCTAAGTTCTTCATTGGCTTCATTCCTCTATGCTGCAATTCATACCCTAATTTTGGTGTATCACCTAGTAGATAGTTTGCTTTCAAGCATTTTTACTTTCAAGTACTCTTTCTATCCCTTTCCCTCCAAAGAACTTTACTTTTCATGTCAAGAAGCAAATTAGGGTGATTATCCAAGAGGAACCAGCCTAGAATCTGGAGGTCTCATCTTAGTTAGCATAGGTCCCACAACCTGGAGATGATTCCCATGTTATACTAAGTTATCAAGACTACGAGAGCTTGAAACAAGGGTGCAAACTTAGTGTATAACAATTCTGGCACACCTGGTGGGACAAAAGATCAGATCAAAGTCCAAAGGTGCTCCTATTGGTTCATCTACAAAAGAATTAAAGAAGTTCAATACACAATGACTATCAGTACAGACGTAAGCTCAAGGATTCCCCACCTTGGTGCTAGTGTATAACATTTCTGGCACGCCCGGTGGGACTACAAAAATAAATTATTGTTTGAAGATTATGTCATCTCTAATATACAGATTGCATAATATAGAATTTTAGAAGTTGTTCTATCAAGTATATCTGGCGACTCCACTGATTTCAAAGATCCAAGCCAAGCTTGTTTAAGGTTTATGAGGAAAATTGAGACTAGAAGCTCAAAGCGTACTGAATTTTCAGAGTTGCCCTTGAAAAGAGGCTACAAAGGTAGGTCAACTCAAATAAAATCCCCTACAAGGAGAGTTCAATCAACACCACCAGATACCTCAGAAAGGAGACCTTTTCCCTTTCATTCCAGAAGAAGAGGAAGATCTCTAACCAGAGATCTAGAAGAAGATTCAAATCTAGTAGCAAATACAGCCCATATAGTTGTTAATCTTCAGATTCCAACTCCTACAATGGCTAGATAGTTTGCTTTTGCACCTTTCAACTAGGGAAGTCCATTGACTTTTTTTGTACATCATGATGTCCCCTTGGTGGCACTAAAGAGTGTACCTAATTTCACAGGTGAAGGGCAGACTACATCTTTTGAGCACATAAGAGATGTGACCACCATCTGCAACATACACAATATAACTCAAGAAGATGTGGCCACCAAATTATTAGTAGCCTATCTAAAAGGTAAGGCTCTTGAATGGTTTAGAACTTTAACTGTTGGCTCCATTACTTCATGGGATGAGTTAAGAGATGCATTGAGTAAGAATTTTGAAGATAAATCAGATAACTTGTCTTTGGTTGAGCAGTTAACAACCATTAAGAGAGACCCTCAAGAACAAATGACATATTACAATAGTAGATTCCTCAAAACATGGAATAGAATTCCAGTCTCAGTAAGGCCATCAGCTGACCATGCTTTTCTATATTACTTGCAAAGCTTGAATGGTCAAATCTCTGTCATGATCCAATCCATGGGTGGTACTTCCTTACCCCGAGCTTTTGACATAGTTGTCAGGGCTGAAAATTATTTAATCCAAGCAAGCATGATAGCTAGAAGACCACCTATGCCTATTTTTCCTAGCCTTCAACCCATTGCATTTGCACAAGTACCCCCATTTACCCCTATTCCCACCATATCAACACCTCAAGCTAGTAATAGTGGTCAAGAGCTAATAACAAGTTTCTCTCAAGAGCTGCAAGAGATAAAGAATAGTCAAGAAAGTAGTAAAAAAGAAATGATGAATTTGATGCAAACTCTAACCAAGGAGGTTACAAATTTGAAGAAACAAGGTCAAGGAATCAGACCACCCTTTCAGACACAAGGCCAAGGTCCTAATCAGCAATATCAGAACCAAGGACAGCCTTATCAACAAAATAGGCCACCATACCAAGGAGGGTATCAAGGACAAAGACAGAATTTTAATCAAAGACCATTCCAACCATATAATCCCGCACCTCTAAATTCTGCAAATCCAGTTAGGGATATGGTTCCTAGTCAAAATAATATGGCTATGGATAATGAATGGTGTTTTCCTTGTAATCAGCCTCACAATTAGGCTACATGTTCAAATGGGTGGATGAATCAAGCCTTAATGGTTCAGAATGCCTCCCAAGCTCAATCAGAGGCTTCATCCAGTGGATCAGTGCCTCAACAAGAACCACAAGAAAGTGAGACTTCTCTTTTCAATTGGGAGAAACCAAACTTCAATGGAGTCAATGGTGAATTCACTATTACTGCCAATACCATAGCAAAAAGAGAGCTCAAGACATGGAGCGAGTAGAATCTGGAATCAAAGCTACTACATCTACAGAACCACTGCAGCAGGTTGCTCCTGTCACACCTAAGGAGGCTCCTGCCATTACAAGCAAAGAAGGCCAACATTCTAAAGAAGTGGAGCCCATCATAGTAAAGGCACAACCAAGAGTACACACTGTGACACCTTTCAATATTGTAGACAACATGAAAAAGGTGAATGTCACCATGTCTATGTGGGACTCTTTGGCTATCCCAGGGCAGTCTGAGATTTTGAAGAAGGCCATGATTGAAGTAACAACTCCTCAACCTACAAAAGAAACTGCAAGGCCAGTGTTGGTTAACACTGATAAAAAAAAGGAGACTCCAAGTAGCAACTCCAAAGCCAATACCATGCAAGGTAGGAACTCAAAGCCTCCTCCCTTTTATGTATCTTTGATTATTGGAGATTCTTTAGTACATAATTGCATGGTAGATAGTGGAGCTACTACCACTGTAATGCCCAAGAAGGTAGCTGACCAATTAGGACTAAAATATGAACCCTTCCAAAAGAAGGTCACACAACTTGATGGGTCCTTAATTAATACTATAGGTGTGGCCAAGGATACCAGTCTAATCCTACATGCTAGTCCTAATTTCTCCATCCTCCTTGATATATACATCATAGATCTCCCTGCATTATTTGCCATATGTTTATCAACGGAGTTTACAGCCAAAATAGGAGGGTATCTTTCTTATGATTGGTCTCACATGCTTTTTCATACAAGATATGGTACCAAGGTCACCATTAAATCAGAACAATTGGCAGCACACCTTATAGAACCTTATGTGTCCAATGCCATCAATGTAAACTGCCCTATATTTGATAGCAGTGACTTCCAAACCATTAGAGAAGCAGACACTAAGATAGAAAGTATCCTTGATATTTTACTAGATGAAAGAGTTGCAGAGGCCCAAGAAGATTTGGTTTGGGATTTTGGTTTGGTAAGTTATTTGATACAAGAAAGTGGAGTCATAGAACCAAGCCTTCTCAAAGAAGACACTGATTCAGAAGATCAGAACAATTAGGTTTGGGAACTTTTTTTTGATGGAGCTAGAAGTAGACATGGTTCTGGTGGTGGTGTTATGTTAGTGTCCCCAAAAGGAGAAAGGTATTATACAACCTTTAGATTCAGTTTCTCCTGCACTAGCAACACTGCAGAGTATGAAAGCCTTGTGAATGGGCTAGAGTGGGCTAGAAAAAGAGGGCTTAAGGCCCTAAAGGTTTATGGTGACAGTGAGTTAGTTGTCAACCAAGTGAGAGGGATAAGTGCAACCAAGAATGACACCTTGAAAGCATACAAACATAGAGTTTTGGATGCAATTGAAGATTTTTGTGCTTTCAATATTGTTGCTATCCCTAGGAAGCTAAATCAAAATGCAGATAGATTAGTTGCTATTGGATCTCAGTATGACATCCCCAATAGCATTTCAAAAGAAATAGATCAACATCATATCAAAGTGATTGTCAGACCTTCTATTCCTGATAATGATGTCAATTGGCAAGTGTTTGACAATGATGAACAAATTTTGCAATTCTTGTTTGAAGAAGATGTTTTTTCAGAGCATAATCAAGATAGGCTCTCACAAAGCTATGATGATCAAGTGATACAACTTAAGTCTAATAAGATGCCTAGAGGTCTTGTCACCTTAGAGGTTGTCTTCAACAAGGATGATCAAGTCAAGAAAAGTAAAGCTGGCCTGGTAGTTCAACAAGAACATTCTGTTGAATTAGAGTTGGAGCCAAGTAAGAGCTTACAATTTGGAAAAGTAAACACTGAATTGGAAAAGCAAGCTTATACCCAATTATTCAAAGAATTCAGTGATGTTTTTGCATGGCAATATGAAGACCTTAAAGGTTTTGATCCAGCCCTTTCTCAGCACACTATTGAATTATAGCCTAATGCCAAACTAGTGAGGCAGAAGAAAAGGCCTATTAATCCCAAACTTGAGCCACTTATGCATAAAGAAGTGCTCAAACTAATAGAGAGTGGCATCATCTACCCCATCAAGCATACTAGTTGGGTTTCCAACCTTGTTCCTGTTAGGAAGAAGAATGGGGAGCTGAGGTTATGTGTTGACTTCAGGGATCTTAACAAGGCCTCTCTAAAAGACCGTGATCCATTACCCTCTATGGAGAAAATCTTACAATGTGTCTCTGGATCTGAGAGATTTTCATTATTGGATGGCTATTCAGGATACAATCAGATCCTGGTTAATTAAGAGGATCAATACAAGACTGCATTTACAACCAAGTGGGGAACCATGGCTTATCAAAAGATGCCCTTTGGTTTGTCAAATGCAGGTGCTACATTTCAAAAGGCAATGGATATGGCCTTTAAAAGCCTCATGTACAAGTTTGTGTTGGTCTACTTAGATGACATAACTATCTATTCAAAGTATGCAGCAGACCATATCAAACATTTGAGGAAGATTTTTGAAAGGTGTAGAGAATTTGGGATATCGCTTAATCCCAAGAAATGTGTGTTTGCAGTTCATGAAGGAAAATTGTTAGGATATGTAGTATCCAACAAAGGAATTACAGTGGATCCTGAAAGAATTGCAGCTATCCTAGAGCTACCCCTACCACATCATAGGAAAAGTCTCCAATCTTTCATAGGAAAGATTAACTTTGTTAGGTGTTTCTTGCCTAATATTGTAGATTTATTGAAGCCTTTGATAGCCATGTTGAAAAAGAGTTCAACTTTCAGCTGGACTAAAGAAGGAAAAGCTAATTTCTAGGCTATCAAAGAAGCCTTGATAGAAGCTCCTACCCTGTTAAACCCAAATTTCAGTAAGGATTTTATCCTTTATGTTTATGGGGGTCATGATGCTATATCTGCAATGCTGACTCAAGAAAATTCAAATGGATTGGAGCAGCCTATTGCTTTCTTTAGCAAAGTTTTAGAGAAGTATGAACAAAGATACTCTTTTGTAGAGAAACATGTGCTTGCTGTGGTAAAGAGCCTTAAAAAGTTCAGGTATTTGTTTACCCATAGCAAAGTACACTTGAAAGTTACTCATCCAAGTGTCAAAGAATTTTTGCTTTCCAAGGACCTAAATGAGAAAAGAGCTGGTTGGATCACCAAGGTGATGGAATATGACATTGATATCCAAACCACCAAGCTAGTTAGAGGAAGGGCTCTTTGTGAGCATTTGGCAGGAGATGAAAGTTCAAAGAAATTAGAGCAAATGGATGCATCTTTGGTTGTGCATTCTACAGAAGAATATGCCCAGGCATAAGTTTGGTTGCCTAACATGATTCATTACTTGAAGACAGGACAATGTCCTGCAAGTTTGGATTCAGTAAAAAGAAGATATTATAGATTACAATTTGTTCCTTTTGTGCTGATAGAGGAGATTCTTTTTAGAAAGGATCACAGTGGTGTCCTTTTAAGATGCATAGATTCAGAAAAGATAGCTGATGTCCTATTTGAGTTTCATGATGGACCTTTTGGAGGTCACTTTTCTCCTAGGACTACTACTTTTAAAATCATGAGGGCTGGATACTACTGGCCATCTATCTTCAAGGATAGTCATGAGTATGTGAGAAAATGCATCAAGTGTGCCATGTTTGTAGGAAAAGAAAGGCTTGCAGCCTTGCCCCTACAGCCAGTCAGAACAGAGCAACCTTTCATGAAATGGGGCATAGACTTTATTGGTATGATCAATCCTCCATCTAGTGCAAGACACAAGTGGATAATTACTGCAGTAGATTATTTCACTAGATGGACAGAAGCAATTGCTTTAAAAGAAGCAAATGAGAATGTTGTATTAAGTTTTTATGATAACATAATTCATAGATTTGGCATTCCAGAGTCCATAATATCAGATAATGCATTGGCATTCACATGCCTCAAAGTCTCAGAGTGGGCAATCAGAAATGGCATTTATCTGAATACAAGTTCAAATTATTACCCTCAAGGTAATGGTCTAGCAGAATCAACAAATAAGAACTTGATCAGGATAATCAAGAAAACCCTGCAGGATAACCAAAGGGATTGGCATACTAAGCTGAAGTCTACCTTATGGCTAGATAGAATTACTCCAAAGAAGATTATTGGGAATTCTCCTTATGTACTAGTGTATGGCAGGGAGGCTAAGTTGTCCATTTCAACTGAATTGCCAGCCCTAGACTTAGCTACTCAATATGCCCTATTTGAAGAAGGAGATCCTTTACAAATCAGGTATGCTCAGCTCATGGAGTTGGAAGAACTTAGAGATAAGTCCATGAAGGACATGGAATTCCATCAGATCCGGACAAAGAAAAGTTTTGATAAGAGAGCCAGGGTCAGAAACTTCAAAGTTGGGGATGTAGTCCTCAAGTGGGATGAGTTCAAATCAAGGCCTGGTAGGCATACGAAGTTTGATTCCTTTTGGAATGGACCATTTGTTATCACAGAGTGCAAGGGACCCAATGCTTTCTAGCTATCAAATCTTGAAGGAATTCCCTTGCCTATATCAATCAATGGTTTCCATTTGAAACCTTGTTTTGAGGTTAGTCCTTCCTTGTAAATCTCTGTATATATTTCCCCTGTTTTCTTTCCCTACTTTCTAGGTTAGTTCCTCTATTTTCCAAGAAGTGCTCGTGTACAAGTTCGTCCTTCTGGTTCAGCGTTGTCTCTCTGTCAGAATTTTGTGCTCAGTATGACTCCATGCCCAACGGATTATGTCAAGGCCACTGGTTTTCCATGTCTAGCAGGCTGACATCTAGTAGAAATCGCCAAAATGTTACCCCAATTTTCCCTGTTCCATGCAAATTTGGCTAAAATCTATCCCCAGGTCCCTATTTTAACCCTGCCAAGCATCTCTGAAAATTTCATGGTTTTATGTCTGGTTTCCTGGCCTCTATAATTTGTTTTATCCCCTGGTCTGCAGTCAAAAAATTCATAAAAGTAGTCGTTACAAGAGAGAAACCCTAAAAATCCCTTTGGCCTGTTATAATCTTTCATTACCTTTTCAACCACTTAAGGTTCCCAAAACCCACGTGCATAAATATTTCCTAAGTCCTAGCACTTAATCTTTTCTAATGTTTTTGACCTTTATGTCTCCTGGGCCCGGCTCTCTGACACCATTTCAATCCAATGGCTGGCGCATGATCTCATGTGTTCTGTCAGAGCCATGAGATTATGCGCCAACCGTTGATTCTCCTTTGTGACGTAACTCTTCAAACAGGCGGGTCCACTGCCAGGTGTGCGCAGGTGGCGTATTCTGATTGGTCCACATGTGAATGAGTCATTTCTTATCAGTGGGACCGTGTCAGGGGTTTGTGGCTCTGTCAGAAAGGCAAAGATCTATGGTGGTCGTATGATCTCATAGGATCTTCTGACCATATGAGATCATGCGATGACCATCCGATGAGAATCTCAGAGGGTCATGGGTCCGAGGAGCTACATGGCACTGATGTGCTCGCATATGACTGGCTACTGTGTGATGACGGGGATTCATCTGTCAGTCTGATGTGTCGTGGGGTCCCAGTTCTAAAAGGATCTATGACTGGCGCATGATTGGAAGGAATATTCGAGGCACATGAGATCATGCGCCCACCGTTGGATTGGAATCAACACTGTAGTGGGTTCGTTGTTAGAGCCTACCGAGGTGTTTGCTGATGAGGCGATCAAGGCGAATGAAGGATTGCCAAGTGGCGAATGGGCCTAGGGTTAGAAAACATTAAATGAATCAACGACTAAAGGGTTATCTCATGTTTGCCAGACTTAACCAGGGTCAGTCAAAATAATTAGCGGTCCTGCGACCAACGAGAAAAGGTAACCGTAGGTGAACTTGAGGTTAATTCTGCAAACGAACAGTTCCCGGGTAAATAAGAAGATCTAACGGTCATGTTTTAAAAGGAGATTGAGATTTAAACATTGGTCGTCGATGGAGGAAAAGTATGGTGCCACCTGCTAGCCATTAATATTTAAATTCAAATTTATTTCTTTGCAGGGTTTTGGCTAGGTTTTGATCCAATAGTCATTTGCGACAGAGTGGGTAGATAGAATTTATGTCTTTAGGACATTTGCAGTTGAAAGAAGATGATGAGGAAGTCTGGGCAGCCGTCATGGGTCAATTCTTGTCCCTGAGAGGTACCATTTTTAGCATTCATGGTGAGACTTTGTGCAGGAAAGTTGATGAATCCAGGTTGCTTGTCTGCAGGCAATGTAGTATAGGGATGGGCACGTAAACAAAATATATGATCGGCCATGATGTTGCAGGGATACATTTATGATCAGACTTGTTTGAATCAGGATTTGATTATTATAAAAAATCTTGTAACCCTAATTAGGTTTTGACTCTGGCCTGTGTGCCAAATAGGAGATGTATATAGTTAATTTTTGGAGCTTTAGAGCTCAGAGGTTGGAATTGTAAAAAGAAAGAATCCTTTCTCAGAAGGCTATCCGTGGTATTTCTTCTACCCTCTGGTCTTCTACTCTTGTAATCTCCCATTGATGATTTAAACAACTCCAAGGTATTTGTGACATTTTCTCTATCCCTATCCTTTCATTGTTTGAAGTATCTCTTATTCAATTGAAGTTTATGCATGATTCAGTGACAATTTAGGGTTCCTGATCCCTCTTCTTTTCTTCAATCCTATGTGTTGTTGTGTATGATTCAATGTGAATGCTCTTGTGGGTATACTTCAGCCCCCTGACAATCTTGTCTCATTCCTACACCTAGTTGAAGAGGTGAATGTCTGCTTGCAGGTCGTAGTTTGTGTCTTATGTTCAGACCCCTCCATGAAACACTTATGCAAGCCTATTTAAGAAGTTGTGATCTCCTAGACCTAAGTTCTTCATTGGCTTCATTCCTCTATGCTGCAATTCATACCCTAATTTCGGTGTATCACCTAGTAGATAGTTTTCTTTCAAGCATTTTTACTTTCGAGTACTCTTTCTATCCCTTTCCCTCCAAAGAACTTTACTTTTCATGTCAAGAAGCAAATTAGGGTGATTATCCAAGAGGAACCAACCTAGAATCTAGAGGTCTCATCTCAGTTAGCATAGGTCCCACAACCTGGAGATGATTCCCATGTTATACTAAGTTATCAAGACTACGAGAGCTTGAAACAAGGGTGCAAACTTAGTGTATAACAATTACAATGAGCTCTTAAGCCCTTTACAATCTCATTTTCTATAATCTAGTATATGATATGTTGTTTACCCCGATTTCTATGTAATACAAAAAATCAACTTCAGCTAAATTGATATTTGGTGCACATCACTAATTAGTTTTGTTGGTGCCTCTGAAGGCTCAATCTCTTCTAGAGTCAAATAAGTTTGTCACTCTTATTGATAGTAAAATGAACTAGAATCTTACTGCTGAGGAGGTAAAGGATATTATGGACCTAATATTCCAACGTATAGAATTTTTGGGTGAATAACAACCTACAATGAATCTAGTTGTGAAGGATCTTGAGCAAATTCTGGAATTTCATCTAAAACAATACACAAACTTGAACCTTCCGATAGAAAATAAATAAAATCATAGCAGTAACTGTGGCCAATATTAAGAAAAACAAAAGCATACTGAACCTCCACGTCCAAAATGTTTTAAATATGGGATTAATGTAGTAAGCATACATGATAGCTTCAAATTTATTAACAGGTTTCTTACTATGCCAACCCAGTTCACAAACAGTCTATATTTCAGGAACTTTAGAGAGTCTCATTCAAAAATATGCTGCTTCTACATCAAAAAGCTGGAGGTTTGTTAGCTTACGGAGACATCATAGTGACTGATTTTATGAAATCTCTATTGTTCATTACATTTATTTTTTGGGTTATGTAATCTCGCATTGTTAAGGCTATTTTCTAAGGTTTTGAAAAATAAAAATTTATACAAAAATGATATTTAGATATTCTGTGGTGATAAATAGAACGTAGCAAGGATTTGAGCCCGTGTTTAAATATGTACTTGGTCGACAATGGAGCTGGTAGAATTCCTACTATCTGTATTCATTATATAAAACCAAATTCCCTTCAAAAGATAGATGCCACATTGCAAATATCATTGCATTTGCACTAAGGACTAAAATGGACCTGAAAAACATAGAATATATTTATCCCTGCAAATTTAAAATCAATTTTTGTATAAACCATTTCACATGAATCTGAAAACTGGTAAATCTATGCCTAAAATTCATTTCAAGTTTTATTGCACATAACCCATTAACTTCACTTCTAAAGAATGCACATAGTACATACATGTAGAAAACTATTATAGTCAGTTTCTGTACACTTGTTCTTGGCACTCTTCCAATTGGACCTATGAAATGGCCTTAATAGGTAGCATATAGCAAGAAAGAAAATAGAAAACTAACTTCTACAGTCGTGGTCATCAAAAATCTTTTTGGCTCCAATATCAATTTGATAGTTGCAAAGCACTCTCTCAAATTCTTGGTTAGTGGGGTCATTCTATTGCACATATAGGAATAACCTATATTCTTGGCCTTAGCAATGCACTAGGGTCAAAATATACCAGTGAGCCAGCATAGATAAAAAAAACTTCATCAGGATACACACCTAGAGTAGTGTAGATATATTTAAACGAATAGCAAATTAGGGTTAATAATTTCTATACAATATATTTTGCCTATTAAGCACCTTCTATATAAAATTTATTAATTCTTTCATGCTTATGTAGCAATTCTCAGGTAAAAACAAAACCCAGATAACTGCATAATAATGTTAGATAATAGCCCTAGCTTCTTCTTTCGTATCCTGCAAAAAAACACAGTGATAAAGGAGGAGTTCTTTAAAGTTTGATATGTTCTTTAGAAATTAGAGAAAAAACTAAATGAAAAACAGGCACTTGAGGGTTTCAAGTAAAAATATGTTTTTCAGAAATCAGGGGAAAACCTAAATAAAAAAAGGCACTTCTGATTTTTAATAAGAATTTCAAAAATTAAAAGTTAAACTCAGAAAGATCTGCGAATCTTTGCTCACGAACTAAACGAAGCACAAACCCAGTCCACTCATTCAAAAATCACAAAATAACAACTTGCCTGTAACGTGCTCAAGTAAATATAGAGAAAATTGTTTAAAGGAAAAATAACTACAGACACAAATAAACTAAGACTCTAGGGTTAGCATTACTTGAAATATAGTTTCATGCATAGCCCTTAGCTAAAGTTAATAAATCCATTTGACGTGTTAAATATCTAAAAGTTGTGAGGGTTCGAGGTTGTGCATAGCCAACTAGTACTTGTAATTTTAAGATCCTTAGAATCAAGAACCTAGCACACATAACATAAAATACCTCTTAATGCCAATTGCTGGTCAAATAGGAACCTCAGCCGCTACAGGCAACCTAACATTAACCATGATTATGCGTAAATATACAAATGATTTTGTGTAAATATACAAATAGGTTTCAAGTTCGAACAATGTCAATCAGTAGCAGTGATTTCAGAACCCCTCTGATCACTAAGCTACCATGCCTACTGCAGATCATGTCATTATGAGAACCAGAGGATTTATAATGGAGGTCAACTATGTTTATGTGTATCCCACACATAGAAGTTCATAACCTACATGTTTGTATATTCAATATTCAAGAATTCAGATATTTAGGGCTAAAAATTGTCAACTGCTGATTAAGAATTTCACAGAATAAGAAAACGAGCCCACATAACCAACGCCAATATGCAAAATGTGGAATAAATAGAGAACCTCACCATTTACCTATGGTTGAATTGGTAGCAATTTAAACCAATGTCATATTGGCAAGTGATATATTTGAAATTTCAGAGATCTGAGGTGCATACGGGTTTCCCCATCAAATGGGAGTAATGACTTCTAATGAACATTTTTACACTGTTTTGTCATGTGGGTGTTTTGGAAAACATAAAACCCAATAACTGAAATGAAACAGACGGTAGAATAGCTTAAAAAATCATGAGACTGTGGCCTTACAATTGGATTCCTATGATTGAGAAGTCGAGGAATATCTTGCAACTTCTTCGTAAGGTTGATCAGGTCTCCGGATTGAGCTAATTCTGAGGGCTACGAACAATCAAATGCAGAGAAGAAGGAATGAAGAATATCAGTCTTCATCAATAGCTATTAAATTGAATGGTTCTAGTTTAACACATTTAATCATATTAATTCAATTGTCCGAAAACTCTACGGATTCTTAATTGCCTATGGCTTACAGCAGCCATCTTAATTGCAAGTGGCTTACAGCTGTAATATGTACTCCGCCTACAATTTAATTGATTTTTCTAAAATAAATTTTATTTTTTTCATTGCCTTTTTTCCTCTTAGCCAATAAAATCGTTAATAAATAATATTATTTAAATTCTTAAAATATGTTAAAATATCAAACTTTGCAAAATAAAAATAGTCAAAAAAATTCTAGAAAGCTGATTGGTCAATTATATTTTTATAGGAGATGAACTGAATGCATAAGTTTACCTGCTGTAGGCAAGAACTAATAACCAAAAAGCATTGCTCTAAAAAGGACCATTTTAATTAGAAGTGTATACTTGCAATGTTTCTCAAAGTAATGTATTGATTTGTCCTAATTCCCCTTTGTTATGGCATGCCAGACAACTGTTGAACTATCAAGTTCAACAATTGTTTATGTTGACAAGTTGCACAACTGTTGTTTATTTGACAAGTTCCTAAATTGTGTGATTACATGACCAGTTGTCGACATCTAGTGGTATTCACTAAAATGCTATAGAATACTTGACTCAAATGAGTTTCCGCTTAGAATTTGACCTTGTTTTCGAACTCCACATTAACTTCGACAACTCATCCAAGCAAGCAATTAACTTATTTTCACTATAATTATGCACAACCCTTTAAAAGTATAGAACCTATCAGCGATTTGTTACATGCCCGCATACACACAATTGTTAGTTAATGTTGTTCTTTCTTCTTTTTTTGATGAATAGTGCCTTTTTTATTAATTAATGTTGTTCTTCGGCCCAACGCTCCCATACTCCATTCTTTCTTCTTTGATTTCTATTGTTGTTTAATTTATGTTGATTCCAACAATATCAAATATTTAAGAATTATCTTTATTCACCTAAAAATTATTTTATTTACTTCAACTACGAGAAAATATTTCTGAACATTACCAAACCACTCCACATCACATCACATCACATCTTCGATTGTGCCATCAACCAATTCCTCATCACATCTGATCTTTATGTTTAATCCAAGCTAAGGAGTCTAAATACAATCCACAAGGATTAGAGGGAAAATATTCTCTCGGAATTCCATTTTGTCACAGCTCATTTTGGGCCACATTTTTTATTCTACAAGTCAAGTACGTACTCATTCAACTAATAAAAACAACATCATGTTCACTTACTCTAACTCATCGGTAATATTAGCAAAAAAAACAAAAAACTATTCAATGAAAAAAATAAAAAATAAAATTGCAGCGCTTAAATTTCGCGCCTTCTGTCATTTTCTTTGCCAAGCTTTATCCACCATATTGGCATATGAATCCCAAGATCGTAATCAGTGGGTAAGCTGTATTTTCCAATGTTTAGAGATAAAATATGTTCTTATCTCGTTAATGCAAATCTGCGTTTCGAAACCAAATCAACATATTGGTGGCCGTTAAAATGGTGGTCGGCAGTTCGAATCTGACTGATATTTTTTAATAGTTCGCATAGATTATGCCAGCTGTTTGAGGAAGACAGTATGAATCCATCCCGAATAAGGAAACTTCTACTCCTGCTTCTTGTTCCAATCAACGAGATTTGCAGTGTATATTTTATGGAATATATGCTGGCTGGAGCGTGAGATCACCTGCTATTTGGCTGTAACATCCGTCCCCATTCAAAACTGCCCTAAATCATATAAAAATGTGAACATAGGAAAACCACAAAGCGCGCTACTTCCCACTTTTGGAGACCAGTGACGGAAGAAATCGAGGGAAATTTAGTGCTGAAAACGAAATAGTGTTCAACACGCGGGACACACAACGCCTAGTAGAACATCATCGCTCTATGCGCGTTGACATTGTCCTAAACGATGTAAAATATCATTAGGGCACAACCTTTCAAACTCCAGGTGCTTGAAAAATCCAGTTGGGTTGATTAAATTACGAAAATCCAGATGATTAACAACTGTAAAAGTCCACAGGAATGGGTCCCAGTTCTGTGTATACCCTCCACATGGTACATGTCAAGCACAGACGATTTCATACACAGGCCCAATGAATATCTCTTGCGTTTGGGTATATTTAAAGAGATTAGGGTTCATTGCAGACCGGTAAAGACGGCCGGCCAGGCTGGCCACGCGTCCCATCGGGACCCGCCATTGCTTGCTGACGTGACTCCTTGATCGGGCATAGAGCGTCTATTATTTCTGTTGACGTGGACACTCCTCGGTTTCCCCACACTAGTTGACCTTAAAGGCCAGGAATACTCGAGGCTCTATATTTCAGGGCACCATCATCCTCTGATACTTGGGATTCTTTCTACTGTACATTTCTCCAAAGTCTATATAAACAGATATAAAAAATATATGTGCATCTTGCCATTCTGTGCTGTTTTGCAGTGTATGCCATTAGGGAAGATGGCGGTAAAGGGTCGGCTACTGCAATTGGTCTTTGTTCAAGTGTCTGTAGTTCTTTGCCTTTGCTCAATGCAGGGGACTTATGCTCAGGGGAACAGTTCTTGGCAAACTCTTAGCGGTTAGTTGGGGCTCTGCTTCTGTTTTTTTTCCCCTTGAATCATTGATTAAAGAGAGATTCATTGCTTTTTCAGTGTTTTGAATTTCAGTCACATCCACTTCATGAACTGCTAATATATTTGTCTCTATGAGTTTATTTCAGTATTTTGATCACACCCACTTCACGAATTGCCATTATATTGACTTACAGCTCGGGATTCTTCGGTGTTTTTTCTAAAATTAGTTCACTACTTTCAGTAACCTCCAAATTAATAACGGCCATTATGCCTGTCCAAACAGTTGATCACCACATCATTTCACACTTTAATGATTCCGATTTTTATGGCGTTGAATTAAATTCGTATTGTGGATCACACCCACATCAATAAATACCATTATATTTGTTCGTCCGATTTTCCACCCTACCAAACTTCTGTAATTCAATGATTCTTTTTTTTTCAATCCGTCAGTATCTTCAGTCACCTACATCCAGAACTGCTGTATACTTGTGTCTCTTGACAATTTTGAATGACAATCTTATGTAATCGGATGATTTAGTCCGTTTTATTTGGAAGTTATTAAGTATTTCTTCAAAATCACATTTATAAAGTCCGGCGATTAAGCATAAAATCATGGAGTCCTTTTATAAAAAAATTCAGTATTTTCAATAGTGCCCACATGAACTACTAGCATATGATTTATCCCTCGGGCATTTCAGCATAGCTGCTTGCTGTATTTGATGATTTAGGGTGTTTTCTTGAAATAATTCACTACTTTTAATTACACCCACCTCAATAACTGCTATCATATTTGTCCCTCTGAAAATTTAGCATAACAGCCTGCTGTAACCGGGTTATTCTCTCTGTTTTTTCGAATCATATATGATATTCTAAATCAAATCCATTTCAAGAACTGCCATAATATTGACCCTTGACAGTTTAGCAATGCAGCCTACTGTCATTTGTTAATTAGCAATGAGTCGTAAGCACATGCTACAATTTTTATCTTTCCTTTTAGATTCGAGACTTCTGCTGGTGTTCCACACAACCGATTGCCCCCTACCCAATAGGAGGAACTAAGTACCACATGAATGAGTTAAATTCAGTTCATTCTTGAGCTGTTCAGAGCCTCGTAACAGCAGTTGTTTGGTTCAGTGTGTTCCTAGACTATATGGTGTGCCATGATCAATGATGCCATTTTATTAACTTTCAACCTCATACCAGACTGCAATTTATTTTTGGTAGTCTACGATTTCAATGGATTAAATGACCCACTAAAACTAGTGTCCTTGATGCACATTTTGTTGTTAGTTTGAGATAATCTCAAACTCCATCTTAGAGATTGATCCAACAAGATTATCAGAAGATCAATTCTTTAGTTCAACTGCACTTCTTATCACTAGAGGGCTATATGAGAGATTTTTACAGCTCTTTCTAATACTGCAAAATGGTTTTCTTCTGCCCTTTTCTAAATTTTGAGATTCGTTCTTAATTGACAATGAGATGGTTAGGATATCACCTTCTTTTCGGTTTTGCCTTTTTGTTTGGAAAAAGGTGAAAAGGAGGATCTATTTATTGATATTCACAAGGAAGCTAATTAAAACAATCATTATCTTAGAGGCATCCCAAGTCCCAACATGAAGAAGCATGTTTTTTCGGTTCGAAGGAAACTAAGTAGCCTGAAACAGGACAGTACTGGCCCTCATATTTATAACCATATTCAAAATTTAACTGATAGTAGCCAGCAGAATTATCATCAACAAACTGTCTAACGAGCTATTTAAGTCAAGGAATGTTCTATGTAAAAATCTATACACACAATTCATAATTTGATGCAGATCAGCCTCTGCTCATTCAAGTTAAGTTCTATAACAGTACTCTACCTCTGCCCTGTTACTCTAGTTCATGCTTAAGACTAGAAACAGAACCAAAAATGCAGAAGAGTCACTCCCTCTTGCCCTGCTTACTCAATTCATGAGACTCTCCTCTAGGCTATCACAAATTGCCCTAATGCCAAAATTAATGAGACTCTCCTCTGCAAGTTAAACTCTAAAGCAATACTTGACCCCTGTTCATTAAACCCCAATGGAATGTCCTGTTCCTGTACTTATTGCCAAAGATTAACAATAGTATTTAAAATGTAAAAAACGATTGTGGAAGAATCAGAGTTAGGCTGTGCCAAAAGTATGTATGGCAAGGTTTATTAATCATCAATAAACAAATAGAGGTAATGAATGCAAACTGTAGAAGAACTTTCGAATAATCCAAAAGATTAATCATGCTATCTTCAATACATCTGTTTTCCATTGTCCATAGGTCACTACATCACTTGTTTCTAAAAAGGCCCCTGAAACACCTATAAAAAAAGTTCCAAAGACAAAATCTTATTTCCCCAAAATAACCCCACAACAGCCACCATTAGAGGCCACTATCAAAACAATATGGGAGAGCTGAGGACACCACCATAAAGAGGAAAGTTACATCATATTTGAACAAGAGCAATTGGGGGCATGCCCTCTCTTGAAAAGAAACTGCATGAAAGAATTAAAAATAGCAAATTATTAGTAATAGAACCCATTGGGAGAAGTCCAAAGGTAAAACCTCCTCCATGCTTCATATTTATCTCCACCATTTACTTTTCCCCAACATCCTATAACAACTTGTCCGCATGATGAACTTATTTAGTGTATGGATTGGTGACCATCAAATATAAAGATTTGGCAAGGTTTAAACAGCAGGTGACCCTAGCTGCATATGTCATATATGCAATGTATAACTGCTCGACAAAAATCACTGTGTCCAATTTAAATTCCTCTAAATCTGTAATAGGATTAAGGGCAGCAGTTGAGATGAAATGCTTTTCCTTGCAGGTACCTGATGTTGTAAAACAGCAAAATCAATCCCTTGAGGTTGTCAATTGAAGTCTAGAGAACAAAAAATATCCTGGTTGGTTTTAACTTCTTGGGAGTATCAAAGTTCAACCTCATGTGGGCTGTAGAAGGACTGACAGATTCAGAGTGAAATCGAGTGGATTAACATGTTCTCAAGTAGCAAGCAAGCCCTCCAACACCATTTTTAAGTGCTCAAAAATGCAATTGCTTATAATATTTAGTCAATTTGCATGCAAAGACCCAAGGATTTATGTCTGGTTAAGTTGGGAAATGACCAAGGCATTCATTAAGACAGAATGCTTGGCTCTCACTGCCCATAGTGTTGGAAGTCCTTCTCCAAGCCTGAGGTCTCAATATTTTAATTACTTTCTTACCCTAGGGGGTGAAGTAGTGAAAATCCATGCAATTTTACAATTGGCCCTCATGATTGGGCCTTTTTCCTTTGCCATGCTTGTTTGCAAGGGTATTAATAGAGTGCCTTGTAGAAGCTTTAAGGGAATTATTAGCAACAGATTTAGTTAGTCATTTAGGAGGTACCGTTCCTTCTTCGAGTTCTTGGAAATCATAGAGAGGTTTTAGCCTTCCATAGGGAAGAGAAATGCTAAAAAAGAAACAAAAACAATAACAGTTTAGAGATAAAACTTAAAGGAAAGACCACAATTCCTCCAGATGCTAGCATAAATGGAAGAGGGCACCATACCAGTTGGAAGAGAAAGTGAATATATCCCAGGACACCCATTACTCAAAAGCACTTAGACGATATATATGCTCAATCTTAAATATAAAATGCCAAAGAGAAAGCTTATTTGACCAGAAATTTACCAAACTTCATGGTCACTACAAAGATAGAATTCCAGAATCCCTTGACAATGAGCATTCCATCTCCTAACAGCCAATCACACATGAGTGGTCTATGGCGATGCAAATAGGAGGATATACAATTGATAGAAGTAGATGAGGTAATGTGAATAGAATAGGTAAAACAATTGGTATGACTGGCCAGGTGTAAGATTTCTACCATTCCCTGGTTATGGTTGTACACCTGAAATTGTTGTGGAATTGGAATCTTCTCTAATTGCACATTTATGTTATACCAAATTTGCATTTCCAATTCGAATAAAAGTATGTAGCAAACGACTGAAATTTTCTTAAAACAGACAAAATCAGTATACACCAATGATGTCACACGATTTTTGGAAACAACCACCAAGGGAACTTTATCATACATAAATCTATGCATATCACTCTAGAATGTTTTTTTCTGTTCCTTATTGCTAATATTGATATTATTCTTAATACAAACATGTTTCGGGACTTATCAGGACAGGAAGCTCTATCTTGTTGTAGCCGTCTTGGAGTTATTTAGTTGAGGCCTCTCAATCAATTTTTGTCCATACTCTTTGAATTCCAATTTCTTTCATCTTCTCACATTATTTTGGGATCTGATTCCATCCAGTAGTCTTAATTCTTAACTTTTCTAATTCTCTATGTTTATCTTTAATATTTGCTTCTTTTCCTGCTCATTCTTGATTATTAACACTACCTGAATCCAAAAAACTTATTCATGTTGAGATAATTGAAACTAAAATGCCACCTTAATAGAGGAGTTACTTCTGTTGTACTTTGAAGACATGTCAGAGACTATGCAAGACACATTTATGTTTTTTTCGTACACTTGAATCATTTTGGTGTCAACTCTCCATATGCACATAGATGTTTACACGAATAGATAATGCTAGACACATTCCACATTTTCCTAAATTGGGAGAACTTTGGTGTGAACCCTGTGTGCTTACATAGACGTTTTTATACATAACTTGATTCTTGATCTCCATGAGTTCAGAATCCTTAATTTTGTGATTCGTACATTGCATCAAATCTTTTGTGGTTCTGCCCTCATTAGAGGACATCCTGTTCAGATTTTACTTCTCCACTGTTAGAAAGAATAACAATTACGGTTTGTGGTGGAAAGGCTATAACCCACCCTGCTGGAATATATCCATAAGTAACAGCACACTTATCCAGAGTCTTCAAATTAACTATAATTTGTGAGAGCTGTTAATATTTCCAGATTATAGCAAGGAATGTACAATCTATAGAAGTCTTTCAAATAACTAAGCTCAGGATATAAATAAGTAATCACAAAGAAGGAGAGATAGTACCTGGATAGTATCTCTGAAATCAGACTTAGGAGACTTCAAAAAACTGCGCCTTCAACTCCCTCTAGATGTGACCTGAGTTAGCCCACCTAGGGCTTCTTTTGACTTGCTTTCAAGTAATCCTAGATCTGATTCAATTTGACCTTAAATTGGCTTCCGATCTGTGTTGTAGTAGTCTGCCAATCAGGCTATCCGAAACAGTCCTATGAATGTATATAAGTGCTGCTCCTTAAGACAGATGAATTCGTTCTTGGATTTGCCCTTGAGATTGATCTTAAGGTCCTGCGAATTCATCTTGAATTCGCTGTCAGCAGATTTCGCTTTCTAGATCTGCCCAAACATGCACCCTTTAGATGTGGTCCAAGTTGCCACAATTCGAACCTTTGGATCTGCTATTTCAAGCCTTAATTCGATCCTTCAATTCGCTTCCAAGAAGGTCTGAAATAAATCGCTCAAGAAGAATAAGAATAGAATGAAAAAGTGAACTTGTAAACCTGCTCAAGTACTTATCACATTATGTTTTCGGTGTGTTACTTGAGCAGATCTACATTCTTCATTTATAACCATAATGGCGACTCTTCAAAAGTCACAACCCTTCCTCAAGGCTGGCCGACTTACATCTTGAAATAATTAATAATTAATTAATTAATTCCAAGTCGTCCCTCTTGGAATTAATACAAGTCGTCCCTCTTGTCATTTTACTTTATTATTATTATTTCAAGATCAAAACATTAACACTCCCTCTTGATCTTGAGAATAATAAGGCCCGTGACAATAACACTCCCTCTTGGACTTGAGAGAAAGATCAACCTATAGATCTCCCATCTATAGTAGGACTCGAAAACATAATCACAATGGATGCCTTATCCAATAGTGCCATAGATCTCACATCTATGAGGGTAGGTCTCTATCTACCAGATATGATGAGAACACATATGTTCTTCATCATTCCCTAACCATTCATCTCATATCCATATGAGAATCATCTTTCCATGGTAACATCAAGTCATATGATACTTACCAACCGGATGTGGATTTCCAAGATCCACGAGTCTCCATGACTCAAGAGATAGGATATCAAGTCCATGATATTCAAAGTAACATCAATTCCATGATGTTTACCAACCACAAGTCAACATGACTTAAGTGTCCAAAATAACATCATCAAGTCCATGATGTTTAGAGCATTGGTGTAACGAATATCAGGTCCATTGTAATGACCCTTGTTAATTGATGGCTTGAATGGTCACAAACTATTTAAATGTACTTATGGACAAATTTATGATTCTATCTATTTAATCATACCGAAGAAAAAATGTCTAATTATACCAAGATATCTACATGTAATTAATAACATTAGTTTCCATTTTATTACCTTGACTAACATAAGAAAGACGGATTTGGGAATGTGTCCAAGGTGCCTAGAGACCACTCCAATAGGCTCCCGCAAGGTTTACAGGTCCCAATCCGTACCCTATCTTGGGACAAAAAGCTATTGGTTGGATTTAGACAAGCCCCTCCTTGGAGTCATTCTTGTATTCCTCCTCTTAAGGTGAATAATTCTGTATTTGATTAATTATATATATATATATATATATATATATATATATAAACTATTAATTAAATATTTGTGTGTAAAGACATTTTTCTTAATTTATCAATGATAGCCAGTGCTTAATATAACGTAGGTTGCTTATAATTGCGTACCTGCTGTTGCTGTATATATACGGTCTTGTTGTTGCAGAACCCTAATTTATACCGTGAGGAATTGATATTACTGAATACGTTTTCTGATACTATTGAATAAGTATTTTTCTTTGTTCTCATTCCTCTACCTTGCGTGAATAACTAATACTTATAGTCTTTCCTCAGCAAGGGATGCGTCTTCCTGAGCACTCGATGACGACCTTCCCGCATGAGCCGATGACACCCCTTGGTGGTCGTGTTCTTCCTTATGTGGTAGGACACGTCTATTCCCTGCGACACGTGACTTGCTATTATCCGTTCCCTACGTCAATGTCACCTGCGTGTTGGTCTTTGCTGTCGACGATTTACGTTGGCTATTATTAACATACCTCTATTCATGAGTTAATAATGTTTTTATATTAATATATTCTCATCGATATATTAACACTAATATTAGTATATCAGTGTTATTATTAATAATTAGTATATTTATATAATTACTCATTTATAAATATTGTTTGTTTAATTATTAATTATTCTTTTAATATGTATAATTCATTTATGTAATTATTTATTCAATAATAAGGTTGATGATCGATACATTAATCAATATATTTTATTTATTTATTTATTCATATATTAATAGATAGGAATATCACATCCATGATATTCACCAAGTGCTCGGAGTAACGGTCTATCATCATCAAGTCCATGATGTCCACCAACTACTCAGATGTGGATCCTTGATCCACGAGATATCAAGTCCATGATATCATGAGCATTGGTCTAACGAATATCAAGTCCATGATATTCACCAAATGCTCAGAGCAATGGTCTCCAGACATCAAGTCCATGATGTCCACCAACTACTCATCAATGGATCCCTGATTATGGGAAGAATATCAAATCCATGATATTCTCTAATTCTCCAATTCATAACTGTAATCGAATGTATCACATAAGAAAAATCTTATCTCATGAATCCACATAAGCATAAGAATAACCAACATAAATCTTATCTTATGAATCCACATAAGCATAAGAATAATCAACATAACCAGGCGCAAACTAAATGCAATATAATCATATCATGAATATAGACTCAGCTATAAAGAAAGTATGCTCCCACACATAAAATATGCAAATGTAATCATATGCCAACATAAGTCAATGCTAGCATATATCATATAGTTTACCACTATAAAAGAAATGTGTTCACATATGTATATAACATAAGCAAGGTAATGTAAAACATATGCCAATGTAAAGTATGCTTCCCATGCATACAAACAAAACAATGTATGTTGCCATCCATACATCAAGTTAATCAGCCATGTGTGTAAAGTATGCACATACATAACAGAAATATGTCAATGTAAGATATGCTGCAAGATAATGTATGCTTCTCACTAATATGTGTCAATTAATTGGTTATGCCAATGACAGATAATCAACTAGATATGCAAAGAAACAACTATGCTAATTAGTTGTGTATATTCCCATACATACATAACATATGTCCAAGCAAAGTATGCATCCGTACATAAAGTATGCTCCTCATATATGCATAAATCCAATATGTCAAGGTATCATAATGTATGTATCCAATATAAAACAGTTAATGTTCCCATACATATATACCAAAGTGAAGTATGCAGTCCTACACATTCATAATGCTGCAACAAAATGTAAAGTATATCACGATATACCAAAGAAAAATGTGCTTCCTATACAATTTATAATCAGCTAATAACAATTAATTAGCTATGTCAAACAACCATGTCAATAGGAATGATCTTGCACATTTATACAAAAAGTAAGGAAGGAGTTTATACTGCAAAACCAGGTTTAAGTGAGCCCGTGATTAAACTCTCTCTTAAGTCAAGCACTAAGGTGGGTTTCCTTCTATAGAACCATACATGGATAAATTGTTAGAATGCCCATGATTCATATTATTCATGAATGTTTAAAGTCATACCAGGTTATGATCTCAGGGCTTGTGCCACTCAAGATGATCTACTCCCTCTGGAATAGTATGGTGAGAGGTTTATATGAATCCTATCTTCTCCCTCTGAAGCTTAGGTTTACCTTATAATGTCCACAAGGTTAGACTCCCTCTCAATGTATGTTTCCAAATATTTTGAAATTTACCCTAAGAAGGTCAATTGTATAGTTTCAAAACATGCAAGAATGTATTGACACACTTTTACCCATATCTTTCCAGCCAATTATGAGATGCTTTCACAACATAGGAGCCAATCAATATTAGGCGAAGAAGGCTAAACGACCAATGAATTTGCATAATCAGAATCCTAGATCTTGATGCAAATCAAAACCCTCAAAAGATGTAAGGTTAAATTACTATTTTCAGACCGACCCCTAGTTGCCATAGATTTCTTAGTTTTGAAAGAGTTAGACTGAATTCCTAAATCTGAAAGTAGATCTTTTCTCAACCTAGGCTCTAATACCATGTTAATATTTTCAAATTATAGCAAGGAATGTACAATCTATAGAAGTCTTTCAAATAACTAATTACAGGATATAAATAAGTAATCACAAAGAAGGAGAGATAGTACCTGGATCGTATGTCTGAAATCAGACTTAGGAGACTTCAAAAAACTGAGCCTTCAACTCCCTCTAGATGTGAACTGAGTTAGCCCACCTAAGGATTCTTTTGACTTGCTTTCAAGTCATCCTAGATCTGATTCAATTTGACCTTAAATTGGCTTCCAATCTGTGTTGTAGTAGTCTGCCAATCAGGCTATCTGAAACAGTCCTATGGATGTATATAAGTGCTGCTCCTTAAAACCGATGAATTCGTTCTTGGATCTGCCATTGAGATTGATCTTAAGGTCTTGTGAATTCATCGAATTCGCTGTCAGCAGATTTCACTTTCTAGATCTGCCCAAACATGCACCCTTTAGATGTGGTCCAAGTTGCCACAAGAATGCTCCATTTCGCTATCTCTAGTGGTCACCGATCTGTACTTTAATTCGTCATTAAGGTCTGCTTCTAAATGAATTCGCTCCTCAATGTCTGCCCTAAATCGCTTTATTTATCTGCTCTTTTCTTCTCTAATTCGAATCTTTGGATCTGCTATTTCAAGCCTTAATTCGATCCTTCAATTCACTTCCTAGAAGGTCTGAAATAAATCGTGTACGAAGAATAAGAATAGAATGAAAAAGTGAACTTGTAAATCTGCTCAAGTACTTATCACATTATGTTTTTGGTGTGTTCCTTGAGCAGATCTACATTCTTCATTTATACCCATAATGGCGACTCTTCAAGAGTCACAACCCTTCCTCAAGGCTGGCTGACTTGCACCTTGAAATTCAGAAATAATTAATAATTAATTAATTAATTCCAAGTCGTCCCTCTTGGAATTAATACAAATCGTCCCTTTTGTCATTTTACTTTATTATTATTATTTCAAGATCAAAACATTAACAAGAGCAAGAACAATTGTTAGATTTCCAAAGCATCTTGATTAGTTAGCTGATCTATCATTCAGACTAATGTATTTCCATCTGCATTACCAGAGCATATGTTATTTTCTAATGCATTCCCAGCGATTTTGTAAATGAAGCTGGTATGAACCTAGGCCTTTTGGTGCAATTTTCTTTTCATTGCTCACTTTGTTCTAGCTTCTAGCATTTTTCATTTTCCAATTAAAATCAAGTCTAAAACTAGTGATGAGTGTTCTTATAACAACTAAAATTCTATTGCCTTTTTTCTGAAATTTGCATTGATGTTGGAAAGTGCCAGTCTCAAATTATGAGTTTTTCACTTCTCTTTGTGCAGGCAAAGCACCACTGGTCATAGCTCGTGGTGGACTATCTGGACTTTTTCCTGACCAAACTCTTCCTGCATATCAAATTGCAATGAGTACCAGCTTATCCAATGCTGTAATGTTCTGTGATTTGCAATTAACAAAAGATGCACAAGGCATATGTCGAACAGATATAGACTTGACAAATTCAACAACCATAAACTCTCTTTTCCCAAATCAGAGTACTTATCTTGTCAATGGCCAAAAAATCACTGGACGTTTTGCTATTGATCACACAGCAGATGTGCTCCTAAACAATGTTACAGGTGAGTTAAAAAAGTGGAGTGCGGGATCATTCTACTATGGTTGCATATTATACACTTCTTTCTATGTTTGCAAACAGAAGTTCGCTTATTGCCAGATGTCAGACCATCTCATTTATCAGTTTGAACAGATTGAATTTGTACTAATATTTCATGGAATGCCCCGTTATCTATATTTTCATTCTATCAGAATTTATTGCCCTTCCCAGAGAATAAATATCTCAGTACTCTACACTTCTGTAGGGGATCTAATAGTCTGTTGTAAAATTACTTGATATATCTATCCATCCATTTTTCATTGCATGGTTTTATTAGATCCCAGTATGAAACAGTAGGTAAAGCCAGAAACAAGCTTCACCTACATCTGACAAAAGTATATTTAGAAACTGTAAGGCTAAATATATTGTGTAAGTGGTCTTAAAAATACAACGTTAATTGTGGAAAGCTAAACTCTGTTCTTGCCTAATAGGCTAGTAATTGCATGGTTTTATTGTGTTTGGGTAGTTAAAGGATGGTTCTTGCATTATTTTGCAGCAATCCAGACAATCTCATCACGTCCTACTATCTTTGATGAAAGTTTTCTACTGCTTCCACCAGATGCCTTGGCTGCAATTCACGCTTCTTCAGTATGGTTGAATGTACAGGTAAATCCTGTGGGCTTCAATCTAGTAGATGTTAATAAATTTATGTTCCACATGTTCTAGATTCAGATATTATTATTTTTGCAGGATTTTTCATTATGTCAAAGTGTTTTTAATGGTAATAGCAATTGCTTGGAAGACTATATTTCATGAGTAATCATTGTTCTGTGACACTTTCACTCACACACATTGGTTGAAAATCACAAGGCAAGGTGAACCACAAAGCACACATTTTTCATTTCCTTAGTATACGGCAATACTCCAAAATGGATAACCAGCTTTGACAGATAAAACTTAAAAAGTGATTATTTGTATTAAGATGTGAGCATTATAGTCCTTATCAGTGTGTTTTGGATTCTTATTTGTTCATATTCATGGCAGTATTCAAAATTTTATGATGAGCACAATCTGAGCATGCCATCATATGTGCGGAGTTTATCAAGAAATATGAGCTTGGATTACATATCTTCAACCGAGGTTGGGTTTTTGAGAGCCATAGCAGCAAATTTTAGAAGCAGCAAAACAAAGTTGATATTCAGATTCCTGAATAAAGAAGATATTGACCCTTCAATAAATCAAACCTATGGTTCCATCTTAACAAATTTAACATTTGTGAAGACATTTGCTGCTGGAATCCTCGTTCCAAAGAGCTTTATTTGGCCTCTTGGTACAGGTGGATATTTACAAGCCTCTACAAGTCTTGTTAAAGACGCACACAGTTCTGGGCTGGAAATTTTTGCAGCTGACTTTGCTAATGATGAATATGACATGAGCTACAACTATAGCTATGATCCAGTAAGAGAGTATCTACACTTTGTGGACAACAAGAACTTTTCTGTTGATGGCATTCTAACCGACTTTTCTGTAACAGCATCAGAGGCAATAGGTATGGTGTCTTTCTACTTTTATGCTTTATCCAGTCCACGCCTGAAGCTTTTTTTAATGTCTTCAAGGCCCCAGCCCTGTGACAGCTAAGTGTATATTTTTGGCTGTATTGACTTGGTTAACTTATCCTTATATTGAAGCCATGAACTCATTAGATTCATCTGATATATTGCCAATGCAGCTTGCTATGCTCACAATAATATCAGTAGACCCTCAAGAGCAGGTACAAAATTACCCTATTATCTCGCAAAGTTCTTGCTTATTAATTTCCATCTATTATTCTAGACTAAAAAATTTATTCTGCACGTTTTAGAGAATTTGATGACTGTTTATAGTAGCTGATAACACTAAAATTGCCCAACATGTGGCAGCAGGAAACCCATTAATCATTTCCCACAATGGAGCAAGTGGCGATTATGTAGGTTCTACTGATATTGCCTATCAGGCTGCCATAAGAGATGGAGCTGACTACATCGACTGCTCCGTCCAAATAACAAAAGATGGTGTTCCTTTCTGCAGGGAGTCACCAGACCTTATGGTTGGGACAGCTATTTCATCAGATTCAACATATTTTCCATCTCTAGTGAAAAGCATTCCAGACATCCAGAGTAAGAAAGGCATCTTCACGTTTGATCTTACATGGGCTGATATTCAAGGCTTGCAAAGTAAGTCTTATTTCTATCCATGCTGAGTGAATCAACCCAAATGGGATGATGATTTGAATTTCTGACATTTTTTGAGGAGTTTCAACTTTCCTTTCTACTTTAATATTATAACACCATAATAATAACCATGCTAGTTATAAAACCCAGAATAAACAATGGGATTTTATGTATATGATTTCTTGCATAAGTATTTTTCAATTTGTTTGGGTTTTTAGGGGCAACTGATCTAATATAGTAATATAAACTTATTTTGCAATGCAGAAAACATTTACAGCCCATTTGACGAAAATTATCAGCTTTCAAGAAATCCCGCAGAAGCTAACATGGGGAATTACATGAACTTGACTACTTTTCTTCAATTTGCAAAGGGAGCCAACATTAGTGTCCTTATCAGCATCGAGGTATTGTTATTCAAGATAATCATTATATGATCAAGACACTGTATTGAAACTATTTGTTGACAAAAGTTAGAACTTAGCATTAAAGTGTACTTAATATGTTTCAGGCACAGACCAAAGGGTCATGTTTGTACTGGACAAGTATTTAATGGTTTTTGTTATCATGACTGGAATGCTTCTTGTGCCTTTTGCAGAATGCACGAGCTATAATATCAAGTGGTAACCTTGATATTACAAATGCCACTCTTTCCGCCTTAAACAATTCAGGCTACGATAATAAAACTGATAGGATTATGATACAGTCTGATGACAGTGCAGTGCTCCTCCAATTCAAGCAAAGAACAAAATTTAAGCTTATTTATAAAGTTGATGAAACCAATGTCACTATCTCTGATTCATCCATCAAGGAGATCAAAACACTTGCTGACACTGTGACATTATCCAGGGGTGTCATTTATCCTTCTAGCGATTTCTTTTTGTCAAATGCCACGGATGTTGTCACCCGAATGCAGAGTCAAAACTTATCAGTTTTTGTGCATTTTCTGAGAAATGAATATCCTGCTTTAGCCTTCGATTATTTTGCAGATCCAACAATGGAAATCAACTCCTTTGTTGAAGTTGCCAAAGTAGATGGGCTTATCACTGACTTCCCAGCAACTGCATCAGCATATCTCAGTAAGTCATTTTGCTTGATGTACTTTTTTTCTTCATAATTTTTTCTAATGGTAAAACTACCCCTGGTGCTAAACATATGTTGTATTTCTCTTCTGATATAATTAGGAACACCCAGTTTTTTGGATTGTGAAATGGCATTTTGGTCTGTTCTGATAATCTTCTATTCATGGCGCATAATTTATATCACTGATTTCCTGTTCATTGTCTTAAAATGCAAGAATGGTGCTAACTGCTATCCAACAAGTTTTAAGTTCATTAAACCCTTTTCAAGTTTAATCCTCTATTATAGAATAGGATAGAGTAGAAATGGTTATATTTGCATCCTCCAGAGACGTTATGGAATCTTTGGAATGGAATCTTTAGACACTCTTTCAAAGGAAGATGAGCTCTGCTTGGTTAGAATTTTTAGAGTGATAAAAGGTGAAGGCTTAACCTGTAGCCTGTTGTTTTCAACAGGAGAATATACCATTCCACTAATTAGGTCATTTATTTCTAATTATAGTAAATATTAAAATGTTAAAAGAAAATCTTGGACTGCTGAAAGGGTTGTTTGTTAAGGAAAAACCTTATCATTGGCTGCTTGGGTCAGCTTAAACTTTTCAGGAGTTGTAGCTTTTAGATATGTTACTTCATATCTTTGTTTATTATGAATAGCTCAGCTTCAAATTGCAATAATAGGCGCTTCAATTGAGCTGACTATGGTTTTTCTTCAGTCCTATAGACCATTTTTCACCACTGCTGGACATTAATATCTAAAGTAAATTAAACTTATGTAAGCAATTTAGCAGATATATACATAATCTAACTCTGTGTGATGCCGTGTGTATGTGATGATTGCAGACAATGCTTGTCGTCAAACTCGGACAGGAAATGACTATAATATGCAACTTGTTGTTCCTGGAGCTCTCCTGCAGGCTGTAGGACCTCCGGCACCAGCTCCAAATCTTGGAGAAGTGATAGAACCTCCATTGCCATCACTGAAAGTTAGTCCCGCCTCTGAACCATCTACTGAACCACAATCCCCAACTTCACCAACAAAATCCGGCAGTGCTTCTCTTCCCAGGGACTCTCTGTTTGTATCTCTTCTAATAGGCCTCTTCATATTATTCATTGCTTCTTATTGAGAAGCATATTGTACCATTTTTTGAGGGGGATTCTTGTGCACCAATTTTGTATATCACGATTTTATAAGTGCCAGATGTTGATTTGGCCAGGTAGCATGCTATGCTGCCACTTAGCCTCTTTTGGTCTATTTGTGATGTTAGTCTTTCCATATTATCACAGAAAGAGAATCATACCATACGGAAGATATTATGTGGAAGCATCCTCCTTCAAATTCTTTTTCGGTTTGATAGAATTCTGTTGTGTTCGATTAAATTTCAGAATTCGATTTATTTTTAAATTCTTGTTGACACCAAGGTAAAAAGACATCCGAGAGCAGATAGTCTTACGCAAGTGATGTTGAGATTTGGTTCCTAGATTAAGATTTGCATACTCAAGTTTAAATAGAGGGGGACCAAGCTTGTACGTGTTTATCTCTGTAAGGAAATTAATTTTTTTTAAAACAATTCTTCTGTGATTATAAATTTAAAAAAACATTAATTTTTAATTTAAATATAGAGACAAAGTGAATTAAAATATATATAGGAGAGAGTGTGCAGGCTTGCGGCCTGCTCCCTTAAGTGGTTGATAATGTTTAGTGTAAGATAATATAAATATATATTAATATATAGTGTAGTTAAGAAATAAATGTTATATCATCTTTTAGAAGTTTAGTAAGGATGATATATTAACAATGCAATTAAATTAATAAGTTGAAATTTATATATTAAGATAAATAAATAGAAATGATAATTTAAATATAAAATCAATTAAGTTTATAGACTAATATTTAAAATTGGAACTATATGAAATTTTGATTCTTAACATATTATGGTAGAAATCTGTAAGCTTGGAATTGATATTAAATTTCATATGAAAAATTGGCCACAATTAAATCTAATTGTAATGTTGTCCAACGTTAAGCTTGACCTTTAAAAGCTTGATTAAAGGTTTGCTTAGATGTGGTATTTATATCTAGAAAATAGGAATTACCAAAAAATTATTATTAGAAGCTTATTATACGCTTAATAAATATTAAACCTTGAGGTTGATTTGCTAATGTCTCATACAAGTGAAATTGCTTCAATAATGAAAATCAAAATTAAGAAGAGGTAAAGCAAGTTTGATAGTTTTAGATTTTGGGGACTTACAGAGTAGACTCCAAAATGAACTTTAGAAATGACATTTGGTGAGAAAAGCTTGGAAGGAACAAATGTGAGGTTTATGAAGATGAGAAACAATGATACAAACAAGAAGGTGAAAGATGATTGGAATAGTTCTTTTGGTGAGGAAGTTAAGGAGGACAAAAAGAAATTCATAGTTGGAGGCAAGTTAAAAGAATCGTGTTTCTCTATGGTTTGGTATCCTTCTATTGATAAGGAATTAACTTTTCTTTCTCTTGCTCTTAGAAATGATATTGCTAATTAGTTGGTTCCTATAATAGATACAAGAAAAAGAGTTTAAAGAACCTTTAATTTGTTGTGTTCTCTAGCTTAATGTAAGGGCTTCACCATGATTTTCTTCTCCCATCTTGTTTTGCAAGTGTGCAAAAAGATTTGGCATGGTAGATATTAAAGTGACTTGTCCAATGAGCAGTGAGAAAAGTCCCAATAATTAGGGGATTGCTATGAGATTCCAATCTTCCTTTACATTTGAGGAGGGAGCTCTTTACATGATGGGGGTTTTTGAGATTTTTGTGTACATTTAACTTGACACTACAAAAAGGAGATAAGACAAAATTAAAGGAAAATGAAGAACATAACAATAGTTCACATACAAATATCAATTGATATCTCACAACTGACAACAAATTAAAAAGGTGTTTTTTGTCACAAAATATATTTTGATGTGGAATGGTGATGCAAGAAGGATGACAAATTTCAACATACGAAGAGATATGTTGCTTCAACACGTTCAAACCAAGATACTAAAATGTGAGTGTGTTTTATTACATCAATTGCATAGATTACCAATGGTTTGCACAGTTACATAGAGAAATTATTCATATCCACATATAACTACTTTCTAACCACTTGGGTGTGTACTTTTTGCAAATCTTATAAAATAAAACAACTTTATTTTAGTTCGAATTTGCTTATTTTCTCAAAAATAGAGTCCATAGCTTATCTATATTTTTGTTTCTATTATTTTCCTCTGATTTATTTAGAGACCATATATGACCGAGTTATATGTATAAATAGTAGGCTTGAAAGGGGTCTATGACATCCCATCATGTATTTCAATTATCATCTCCACATAGCATATACTCATATCTTAGTATTTCTAATGTCAATGTAACTCATTTCAATCCCTTCTCAACCTCAAGACACCCATATTGTAAAAACAATCACTACAGTTTCCAATGGAATGGTAGCGAGAAAACCATGTGAATAGGAATCGTGTTCAAAATAAAGCCAGTACTAGAGACATGAATGTGAAACGAGATTGTTGTGAGGACCATTGACTTTATTTAGTGATTGCCATTATTGCATGAATACAAACGTCCACTCACATAACTAGATATAAATTTAAACAAAACCATTTCATACATATATCCTACAATCGTTACATTCCATGAGACCAAGATCAAGCGCCTTCACTGTGGTTCAAGAGCTAACATAATATCATTTTATTTGAGTCGGTGTTCGAGATTGACTTGGCAAGTTGCATAGATGGTTAGAGTTAATTTACCAATCAGCATGAAACGGTTGATTTGCCTTCGTGCAACACTTCACATCGAGTTACTAACTTGCTCAAATATGTCGATGAAACTATGGCTTGGCTTTTAAGCTTCATTTGATTGGTCGGTTTAAATATTACATACTAACGACTGATTTTTAGGCTAAAAATGTTAAATAGTCAAAGTTTACTAATTTTTCCTAGGCTTAATTTGTTCCGTAGCGTGTGATGTTTAAGAGTTGCCTCAATTGAAAACTTGCATCGATGTCTCGAGAGGGGTTCTCAACTTGAATAAGATTTTTGACAAAGACTTGATTTGCCTTTGCGCATTGGTGTTTGGAAAGAGATTGACAACTTGCATGAAAGTGTTGATAGCATTGTTTTGCTCCCAATATAGCACTTTAAATGGTTCCCTATATCCACTAATAATTAAGTCAATTATATTAGTTCTACAATTTAGAGATGAGGTCATTTTACACTAAAAAATCATTAGATAGTAATAGGTACATTGAATTGTTAGTCATGTTTGTAAACTTGAGATCAACTTGGTATTATGAGTACACTATGAGGTGCCTAAGTTGTGTGTTGAGGTTTAAAAATTAATTAACTTGGAGCTTGTTCTTAAGAAAAGATACATTTTAACCGGAACATTGAATTGCATTCACAAATAAGAGATTAATTACATTCACAATAATTATTGATCATAATGAAAGATGATAAATAAAAAATAAACTTGTTTTCACGACATAGTTCAACTAATTGCTAAGAATTAAAAAATATTGAAATATGAAACAAGATATTCAACTAAATCATAAACAAACAAAGCTAATTATTGAATTGAATTGTAGAAATACCATTTAATCTACAAAGTAGCACTTTGCCTCAAGTGGACCTAGGCCTAGGTAGGTGCAATCTTATACTAACTATTGAATTTGAACAGTACAATCAAGATCTTCTCATACGCTAATTCATCAAACTAACTACATATAGAATATAATATATTGCTAGGACAAAAAGATTTTACAAAATGTATTGACTTTTGGCTATTCTTCCACAACACATTTATAAACTGACTTAATTGATCAAACTAATCTTATGCTCTCACTCATTCTTGATGAACTTTAAAACCATTATGAAAATGCAATAGAATTGATGATAACGATTATCCAATGAGTTGAAGAGATTTTCTACAAATAGGAGTCAAATGATTTTGTTGGATAGTCACCTCATCGCTTGAATGCCAATTTTGCTTCCCATTCCTCTTGGCTGTAGGAACATCCATTTTTTCTGTAGTTACCTAACTGCATGAAATCCATATAAATTTCTAACTACTTTTGTTGCAATAATTATGTTTCTAGAAACACTCCCCATAACAATAATCACATAATCTTTCACTTTTTCATACATAAATGTGTGTATGTATTACATCTATCATTCACAAGAACATGCTCAATGCTTATCAAATAGTCTTCGCACTTAGAATGTATCGTGACTTTTTAAAAGTGTGTAATTATTAGGAAATTCAGATCTATTGGGTTAAATTAAAAAGTCATTAAAATAGTTCACCATGTTCTCTCTAGATTGAGGTTTTCCCTCTCCCCAAGAAAAATGATGCATTAGATTTTTCATAATACCCAACTCTTTAAGGTCCTATGGTGTATTAATTTGAGAGCGTTAAGTCATTATATTCTAGTATAATCCCCTTACTTTCTCCACTCTATTTCACTTGGCATTTTATGTTTCTGTGTTGTATGGTACATCTCCTTGCTAGTGGGGCATCGGATAAAACAAGAGTGACATCCATTGCACATCATAGTCCTAAGCTTTTTGTTAATAAGTGGGGATTGATCATGTTGTTGGGCTTAGATTTTGGTGATTTTGTTAGTCATATTGCCCCCTTGCTCCCTCACAAATCAGTTAATGGAGGAGTGTAAGGTGGGTAAAGCCCCTTATGTGGGGCCTAAGAGCAGAGTCCATGGTAGGGGTTTGGGGGTTTTCAAGGGCAACACCACTAAGGCAAAAATTACCTATTATTTAATAAAAGAGTGTTATTATTTTGGCATGTAAACCACCTCAAAGGCCTATAAATAAGTGATTGTGTAATATAAAATAAATCATGTATTATAATTTACTCATTGTTGGATAATAGAAAAAAAGAGGATGACTATTTCTCTAGTCCATGTAGCCCACTTTGGGTGAATGACATTAATTGTTTGTATTAGCATTTAAAAAAAATAAAAATTCCTCTCTTATTCTACATTATATTTTATTTTTTATTGCTCCAATTTGCCTTAAAAGCCTAACATTCTCCTCATAGTTACATAGTAATTATATAGGAATGCAATTTCTTTCTCTTTAACTCAATTGCCAATTCATGTCATCTTGATGCAAGAATTACTAAAAATGACCCTCCTATTGTATTTGTATCCTCCCAAATATAATGTGGTTGTCCCACCTTGCAACCATGTTACCTCATGTTGAATATTTGGACTACTCATAAGTATTATTCAAGTATTAACCATATGGTCAGGGTTATTGGATTATGACCCTACAGGGAATGTCATTGATTTCTCCAACTCCATATAATCCCTCATCTATTGTCTATATTAGCCTCATTTTAAATAAATGAGGACAATGCCCTTAACTTTAAATATCCTACATAGAGAAGTGGATTCCATTATGTTTCATAGAACACTACGTAATTGTGTAGATGAAACTCACAAAGAGAATTATGGGATATTATTTTTCATCCTAGTCTCTGTATCTTTTTCCTATCTCTTCCTCAAATTTCTATTAAATATTCTCCTTCTCTTCCTTCCTCTTTTGTTTTGGAAAATTTAGTTGTTGCACTTGTTTCCAAAGCTTCATTTAATGATTGTTGGCCAAGAGAGAATGGGAAATATGATTAGCACAAGGAGCATCTCATTTTTGTTCATGTTTAATATTTTCTTTAGATTATTTGGTAGCCATTTCTGTTAGGACCACCATATCCGCATAATTTTTTTTAAAAATTAATTCATCAAAATATACAAAGAAAGTTTACACCACCGCCACGTGTCAAAAAAATACAAGCTCAGAATCATGAAGTTACATTTCAAAATAAGATAAAGTACATAACCGATAATAAGACAAAATATAAGAAAACATTTATCTCACATGAGAGTTAACATGTAATACATAATGATCAACAATGAAAAGTGTACAAAAAGACAACCATCCTTCCTAATACTTCTGATATATATTTTTAAAAAATTAAAAAAAATAAAAATAGATTATTTCTTTGGCTTAAATGGTAATTGTTTTCTGACTCTTAATCATGGTAAAAAGAACCCAAATCTAATTTGATTTACTGTCTTCTACAATAACATGTGTTTTAATAAGGAACCAAAAGTCACAAGAGCTTACTCAAACACATTAAGGTCTGAAGTATAAATCCTCATAGGATATGAATCAAACATAAAATACACATGCAAGGCATAAAGCAAGAGATATACACTAGACATTAAACAGGAGATAATATACTAAATTTCATGCCAAACATGCAAGACATACAACAAGAACAAATACATGCATGAAAGAATACATACAGTCAAAAAGATACGAATAAAGGATAAGGAAAAAGAATTCCTTACATTCCTCATCATACATCAAATAATATTGAAGATTTAATTTGATATAAGGATGAAAATACCTCAGAATCCTGCAAACCGGGGTTTCTCTCCTCCCCGCCCGAGACATTCATTTTGCATCGAAAATGGTACGAATTTGATCAACATTAAAAAAATAAAAATCTGTAAGTGATTTTTTTTCAGAATCAAAACAAACTCCAAAGGACGCCCTTCTAATGCACCTGACTATCCATTACGGAAAAAGATTTGCATGCCCCAAAATGGACCAAAAAAGGTAGACCATTTTAGCAATCCTCACCTCCCTAACAATAGTAATTAATATCCCCTTTTACTCGTCCCACGCAGCCACTAATATCGCTGTTTTTGCCTTGTTTTATGCTTGGCATGTCCATCCTGGCCACGTAAACATTTGTTTGCAGAATTGGAATTTGAGTCAAAATCTGATTATGTCAAAATCAGGTTTTGAAATTCCAGTTTTGTGTATTCGGAAGATAGTTTGGACTGTTTGGTTGACCTGGAAGATGGCTGAGACAATTTATATTTTGCGTTTAGTTGCCATTTTTGAAATTAGAATTGGAAGTGAGAAATTCCTATTTATGTGTTTGGTTTGCAATTTCAAATTGGAATTGGAATTACATTATCCATTTTCTTTGTTTGGTTTTACATTTTGAATTGGAATTAGAATTTGGCAAGAAAATTTAAGTTTTTATAATTATTATATAATGTTTTAATTTAATATTTTATTTTTTTATCCATTTTTTATTTATAGTTTTTTTTATTAATTTATATTTTTATATAGTAAATCATAAACAAAATTTAATATTTTTTTTTCAATATTGTGAACAATAAACTTAACTTTTTTTAATAATTTTATACATTATCATAAATAATATTATAACAAGAAAATAATTATAGCATTGCTCGATATCATATCAAAATATAAATAAGTCATCTAGTCCACATATATATCTATTTTTGCATAGTGCCCCAACTAAATAGTACGATTGTTGCACAAAGTAAACATCGTAAAAATATGACATCGACTTTATAGGTAGCCTCTGCTTTTGCAATAGCTTTCTTGAGCGCTTTGTAAGACTTGCACTCGTCATCCACAACAGGTATATGTGTAGAACTTGCAGATGATGTAGACAGTGACGGGGTGTCATTGGCCCACCGAAAGTACTCACATCCACCGCCATCCTACAATACAAATCTAAGTTAGTCTCGCTATAATGACTAATATTTATTCTTTGTAAACATTTAAATATTGTGCAATTAACAACCTTTTTCTTATTTTTGCAACTCTAAAATTTACGGTTTGGATTTTCCTGTGTGTGTGACGTCTTCAACACGTAGTGCAATCCATCACCACAATCACACACAGGGACATTTATCATAGCCATCAACACTGTATCAAGGAAATTTTTGTTCATTCATACTATTTTTGTTCATTCATATAACAACATGACTATATTCTATGAGTACAAATTGAAAAAGTTTCATTTATGTTGATATTACAAATTTATAGAAAAAATATAATGACACAACTATATCATTAGATAGAAGTTGGGGAAGAACAATATCCATGAACTGAATGGTGGTGTGAAAACACACCGTTAAATAAGAAAAGAAAAGAAAATTCACACTCTACACCCTTATGCCCCACATTTGATGAACAACCATCTCATATCCTACTCATTCTTCCCATTACTTTCTGTATTGTTAGATGGTCAATCCTGCATCTACAAAGTAAACATGATAGGAAAACTAAAACTTGTTATTTTTAAATGGAATGCACCAAGGAGTACCATCATAAATATTGATTGTTTACAAACATGAACAGTAAACAATCATCAGATAGCTCATTTTTTTATCAGCATATGTGGATATTTTTGGCATAAATGTTCAAATAGCTTCTGGATTTGATTGTGTAGATAGTTTTGGATCACACTCTGTGATCCATCATCAAGATGGAAAAGACCAAAATGATTGCAATAGACCAAAATGATGGACTTTTCTTTCAATCATTTTTCTCTCTTCCATCCTGATGAAGGATCACAGAGTGTGATTGTAAATGTTGATGCCAAAAATATCTACAAAATCGAATCTAGAAGCTATTTCAAACATATTTAATGTCATCATATGCATAGTGTCACTTTATCATCATATGTGTAGTCTTAGAACTATCCATTTTTATTTCTGTACATATCACGTGGTTTTTAAAAATGAATGAAAAATGAAAAGAAATTGAAGATGAAATAGAGCATTGAACAAAGCAGAATTATTCCACTTAATTTCGTAATGCAACAATAATAACAAGATGGTTAGGGTATATACATACAGAATCATGAACAATATAGTCGTCTACCAAAACACATTTATAAAATCATGTCTAAAGAACTAGAAATGGATAGTTATGAGACTACACCTTAACAATGCATTAAATGAAGCATTCATCATGTGGTACTCCTTTGTGTATTCCACTTAAATATGTTAAAAGAAACAACACTAACAAATGCAAGCTAATATGTCTATAAAAGAACATTTAATGAAAACAATGGTCAAGGGAGGGCATGCTTGTTTGTCCATTAATTCAACTCAAATGGATTGGACACGCTGCATGTATATCACTGGAGATTGAAGGATGGAAACCCCCTAATTTCCACAACTGACTAGTTGACAAAAAAACCCTGAACTAGTTAGGCAATTGCTCACTGGTTTGTGATTCTGAGGTGGCTCTTGCAACACCATTGGCTGTAGATTCATCATGTTTTCTGGTAATGATATTGCTGCTGTTGTTCCCAAAAGACTAGTAAACTAAATTGATTGTATGTGCAATTTCTATTGTAATAAGAGGAGTGAATAGTTATTGCAAAAAAAATCACTGCAAGAGTTCATAATTCATTTTTGTGTAAACTATTTAGCTTATTAACTTCACATTAATTTCATGCTTTTCTAAGTGCTCAATCATAAGCGTCTATCCATAACATGATTTGACATGGAAACTTGATACAGATCTTGTATCATCATTGGAGTTCTCTATGATACAGATCTTGTATCATCAGTGGAGTTCAACACTTTTATATGCTAAAGGGATGACTCCCATTTCTTTTTGAATAAGATTTAAATGTCCCAGACCAGAGCAACCCACATCCTATTTAAATCAGCTAAAAGGATTGAGCCCCATGTAGAATTGGAGGATTTTACTCAATAAATAGGCTCCTAATGTTTACATATGGATATTGGAGCACAACAGACTTAACAGTTCTTTGAATCCCACATCTTCTGACAATGAATATACTATTCAGTAACAACGTAAGTCCAATTTAACTGAGTTGAGAAATTCAAGTATTAAGTAGAAAGTTGGACTTTATCAATCATATATTGTCTTAATTCTCTCATATCAATAAAATAGCCCAACTGAACTAGGGTCTATGAAAGATATGGCCCATTTCCTTCTATTATTGGAACAAAGCAATATTTCTAATATACTAGAGCCTAATTGAATTTCTTAGAAAACCACTGTATACCAGTGTATACTTTAATTTTATCGAATACCACTTTATACTTTAATTACCACTTTATACTAGTGGGTACTTTAATTGCCACTGTACACTAATTGAATTTCCTAGAAAACCACTTTATACCAGTGTATACATTAATTTTATCGAATACCACTGTATACTTTAATTGCCACTGTATACCAGTGGGTACTTTAATTGCCACTGTATACCTGTGTATACTTTAATTTTATCGAATACCATTGTATACTTTAATTGCCATTGTATACCAGTGGATACTTTAATTTTATCAAATACCATTGTATACCATTGTATTCATTCTAATAATCTCATATAAATTGCCATAACCTAGAGAAAGCCATCTACCACTGTATACCAATGTATCCATATATTGATAACCTTGATAAATCAAATGCAAAGTAGATTAATGATCAAATGATTGCATAGGAAGCAAAAGGATAGAAGTAATATTTGTAATCCTACAATTTCCACATTTTAATAACATGCAATTCAAAGCTTCATGGTATCTCTATGTTGCCTCTGATAGGAAGAACCAAAATGGGTCTTTTAAATGAATTAGCACCCATTTTCAAGTAGTAATAAAATGTTCTTTGAATTGGATCAACCCATATTGCAGAAGGGTCATAATACAGCTACATCAACTGATTTCCACATAATAAGGATGAATACATGCAATACCCAAATATGATCAAGAAATGAGAATCTAGAGTTATAGAAAGCAAGCTGGAAAAGAAACGATACTTTGTGATTGATGTTCACAGCCACTGGCATATAGTCCAATCAGTGGATAAACTTAACAACATATTGAACATGCAATGCATCTTTAGAAAATCAATCACAAAGTATCATTTCTTACAGATGAATCAACATCATTTAAATATAGACAAGGTTGGATGGTTGTACCCTTACGGGTAGTGATAGGGTCTTTAGGAAACTATCCTTACAACTTCATTATCTCATAATATATTTAATAAACAAAAACTATGTTTGATAAACAATCATCAACCATAAACAATCATAAATAATCATCAACGAAAACACAATTGTATAAGTGTATGTGAACAAATATGATAATGTTTCAACTCATGATAAAGTTTGATAAAGTATGTAGAAAATAACTATAATCCATCATATGTGACTGCAATCCAATCCACTCTCTCGTCCTCAGTCATCAACAAGAACCATTTGGCTCTTTCATGTTCACCCATGAAGGTTTCGTATACCCTTAGGAATAGACCTTGACTCAATCCAGGGATGGATTTGAGAGCATTATATGCACCCGTCAAAGCATTGTCATGATCAGATTGTCAATTTTGTGAAGGTGAACATTGCTCATGCCCTCTTTTATTTTCTTCATTGTTTCACACATGACATCCAAGTAAGTGGCCATACTTGCCTTCCTCCTCTTTCCCACCTTTCTGACTGATGATGTAGGAGTCCCTCTAGCACTTGATGTTGTAGTGGACTGATTGGAATGATAAGGGTCTTCATCCAAATCAACAACACTATCAAGATGTACATTGAAACCAAGGTCCTCTTCATCATGCACATTTAATGGCTCTTCCATAGGGTTCCCTTCTTCAGTCTCAAGGGCCGTCGTAACTGCATTACATTCAATAATGTCATTACCCACAATTGCACCCAATTCATTGAAGTATTGGAAGGGCTGCCTCTTATACACTTTGGCATTTTTGAACTCTCTTCTTTGCATGTTGGCATAAATAAATGGATTAGGTTCTCTATCTTTCATTATTAACTTTAAAAGAAGGCAATATTATTTCTATCAAAATAGTAGAGAGATCACCCTACCTTCAGAAGCTCATCCCACACGCTATCCTCAACATCCATGCACCGAGTTGCCTCGTTCCAAGTGAAACCACTTGTATTTCTTAGCTCTTTCATCACTCTATATGAAAGCTTCCAGGTTTTCAACTTATTTTTGAAGTTGTCCTTTGATAGATTGAGGTTTGGGTTCCTTATCATGTCATCGTTAGAGACGTAGGTTTCCCTATTGAACTAAGATTCCAGTGAGTAAACCAAATTCTATTCCTAGCAAGGCATCTCGATAAAAAATTAAATACCAAATCAAAATAAATTACAATTTTACTAATACTTTCAATTAGGCTTAACGTCGACGTTATACTACATTAGGTCATTAAGATTTATTTATTACAAATGTTGTGACAATATATTAAGGGAATCTAATTAGCTAAATAGTAGCTATGGGTATATGCACAAAGATGGGGGACCAAAAAGATGCCACTTTTCTTTTTGGTCCAAATCACGCATAGTGCGTACGCACTAAAGGGCGTGCGCCCTATAGGGCGCACACCCTATGGCTTGGGTTGCCAAAGCCTTAGGCTTGGGCAATGCATAACAAAGCACATGAACCAAATAGGGTGCATGCCAAATAGTGTGTGCACCAAATAGGGCGCACACGCTTTGTAAAATCCCAAAATTTTCACCCCCCGTGCGCACTATGCAAAGCCATAAAAGTGTAATCCATATTTTTACATAGTGCGTGCGCACTATGAAAAAACAAGAAAGAGAGAGAGAGAGAGAGAGAGAGAGAGAGATAAGGGATAGAGAGAGGATGATAAGGGGGGGGGAGAGAGAGAGAGAGAGAGAGAGAGAGAGGGTAATTTATACAAATATAAAATTTAAGTATAATTTTAATTTCTTATACTTTTTAAGTTATATTTGTATAAATTATAAAATATAATGCTTTCAGGATGTTTGGGATAGGTTCCAGCTTCATAGGAGTTAACATGTAGATTCTAGATTTGAAAAATTCTAGACTTAGCCAAATTTCAGGATTCAACAAGCCTTTAGCAGGGTTACCTCCCAAAATCCATCATGGATTTCTAAGGTCAAACTAAAGCTGGAAAAAGGATTCCCAAAGGATTTTAACTTGTTTTTATCACAAATCACTCGATTTCAACCCCATCTCTATGACAAACTTAGCTTAGCTCTCACCCAAATCTCTCTCTCTCTCTCTCTCTCTCTCTCTCACAAAAAAAAAATCCCAAAAAAATCACCCTCTCCTCTCTCTCTCATCGCCCTCTCTCTCCCCCTTATCTACTCTCTCTCTCTCTCTCCCCTCACATCACCCTCTCTCTCTCTCCCCTTTATCTACCCTCTCTCTTTCATTACCCCCCCTCTCTCTCTCTTTCTCTCTCCCTCCTTGCTAAGTGAGGGAGAGAGAGAGAGAGAGAGAGAGAGAGAGAGAGAGAGATTTGGGTGAGATCTAAGCTAAGTCTGTCGTAGAGATGGGGTCAAAACCAAGTGATTTGTGATAAAACAAGTTAAAACCCTTTGGGAATCCTTTTGCCAGCTTCAGTTTGACCTTATAAATCTATGATGGATTGTAACCCTGCTGAAGGCTTGCTGAATCCTGAAATTTGGCGAAGTCTAGAATTTTTCAAAGATAGAATCTACATGTTAACTCCTATGAAGCTGGAACCTATCCCAAACATCCTGAAAGCATTATATTTTATAATTTATACAAATATAACTTAAAGTATAAGAAATTAAAATTATCAAACTTAAATGTTATATTCATATAAATTACCCCCCCTCTCTTTGTATAAATTACCCCCCCGCTCTCTCTCTCTCTCTCACTATATAAATCTATGTCTTACATATTGCGCACACCCTATAGGGCATGTGCACTATGCAAATCTATGACTTTCATAGCACATTACCCCCCCTCTCTCTGTATAAAATACCCCCCCGCTCTCTCTCTCTCTCTCTCACTATATAAATCTGTCTTACATATTGCGCACACCCTATAGTGCGCACACGCTATAGGGCACACGCCCTATAGGGCGTGCACACTA